>JAWWEU010000017.1:19106778-19251421 GCA_035583155.1 Acropternis orthonyx
AAATGCTCTGTGTGTGGTGCAACTCACGTCAGGAAGTGCTGGGGTAGGAAACGAGGCATGTTTAGGAAAAGCAGGGCAATTACCCCACCCTCTTCAATTTTATGGCACAGTCTTGTTAGGGAACTTCTGGACAAACATTATCCAGCTCACAGCTCTGGCAGTTGCTGCTCTGCAGGACTTCTGGCTTAGGAAAGGGAGAAGACACAAGGTAGGAATAGCTACCAGAATATCCCTGATGATGTTGGAGTAGAGAAGGTGACAGACACTGGAATAGCAGAGAACAGGGGCCATGCATTCCTTGTACTCAAAAACAGGGGAGAAGATCAGCACCTTTAGAATCCTGCCCTGGTGAAGTGGTGCTTGAATGAAATGAACTAAAAGGTTCTTGTACTGAAGTTCTAGATGCACTTTCAAGTCTTTTTCCAAGAAGGAGAATTTTGCCATGTATTGCAAAGATATTTCAGAAACATTTTCCATTCTAATGTGACTCTGGGAATGTGGAAATTGCCTCACTCCTATCCCTAGCTCTTGGGGTACTCCTGCTTAATCAAAACTGGGAGAGGGAGGAGTTAAAGTAGAAAAAGAAGCTTAAAAATATGCATTCTTATGAGAGAAGGAAGGATAAAATGTCATCTCAGCTCTGAAAAAGTTACCACATTGATTTCTGCTTCATAAAAATGAGGTTAAGTTGAATGCATTAAGCTGGCAAACTGGATAATTGCATGTCCTGAAACTGTCTTCGCAACAGCTCTTTTCACAGCAGTGCTCAGAAAATAACTTCATCAATAAGGCTCCTGCCCATTAAACCTTCACACACCTCTCTGTGCCTGGCTCAGGAGTGAAGTTTGTCCTTTCCGAGAAAGACTTTTCCTTCCTTTCACCTCAAATTAGTGGGGAGAGTAAGGCTGTTTTACATTCCATTAGCATATTTCTGGCAAGAAGAAAAGAGGGTGAAAACCAAATGTTTTCCAACATACACTGTGTTGCAGAGTCTGGCACTGTGGCTGGCAACTTTTTCTCTGGAGTGGAAGCAAGAATTGCTCAGAGCCAAAGCTTGGCCTCGGGTTTTGCTGCCCTGTGGAAGAGCATTCCATCCTTCCGCAGCCAGCCGAGCCCTCGTGCAGCCCCTGACCTTTCTGCAGGGCTGACACTGCCCTGTGCCCTTCCCCAGCACACTGCCTTGGAAAGGCAGGAGCTTGCCTGTGGCTGCCTCGTTCGTGGCATCAAGTCCTCAGCTCGCAGCATTGCCTGGTGGTGCTGGAGCCCGAGGTCTGAGTGCTGTGCTCCACCCCAGTGAGGCTGGGCTGGACAGGGATGCAGGCTCTGCTCTGCTGGAGCTGCACAGCACAGCCTCTGCCCCAGGTGCTGTGCCTGCAGACAGTGAGGTGTACTGACCAGCAGATATTCCCTCCCTCCAGCCCTATCCACTCATTAGGATAAAATGGACCAGGTCAGTCCCCACCCCTGTGGTGTCCAGTGGTGCCTCAAGAGTGCCCACCAGCTCCATACCTAAACCACTGGCCAGATACAGATCCTTGTCCAGACTCTAGCTCCTTAATGACACCAGGGAGTGGGGTATTTCTCTCTCTCTGCTGGCAGAGATTTGCTCTCCCTCTCACTCCAACCCCAGCAAGAGCAGCTGTTTGGGTCCCCATGTGGCACTTCCCCCTGCCCAGTGACTGGCTCAGAGCCATGAGGGTGCTCTGTGGGGAGATGAAGGAACTGACTTCAATCTCTCTTGGCAAAAAGCAAATCCATGCTGCCATGCTCCTTCTTACACTCCAAAATCCCCTTTTCTTTCTCCTCTATCAACCAAGTTGATTCTTTAACACGGTCCTATTTGGGCCAAGCTTCTGCCTCATTCACACAACTTACACATTTGGCACGTTCCTTTCCAGCCCTGTCTTGCTAAATACAAGTAGTGAGGCAAGGAAATGCTGTTCTCTTCAACTGTCTCATTAAAGTTTTCCACTTGATATGAATGCAATCAATAGTGCCTTACTGGAAGAGCCTTCAACAAGAGGAGCAATTAATTTGCCACCACTTGCCAAGGCTAATGTGCCTTAGACAAACTGGCCTTAAAGTGTGGGGTGATGCTGGCAGAACATGACTCCCATACTGCTAAGGGACAAACTCAGACTGGGCACTGTACCAGCAAGCCAAATGGTAGCAGGAATCTCCTCCTGGATGGCTTCAAAGGCTGCATCAGCTGTCCCTAACATCAGCACTATCTTTGTGTGCATCACATACACGCTGTGAAGTGCTGGCATGAGGGTGTGGGGGCTGGTGGGGGCTCATATACAGCCTGAGGTGCTCAGTACCAGCTCCAGAGGGTGCAGCCCTTCCAGGCTGGCCTTCACAGTGCTCCTTCTGTGGAGCACAGTCTCAGTGAGGTCTAAATCTGTTCCTACACATTCAAGGGAACTGGGCACTACCCTTGATGATTCCTGAGCTCACAGGACTTCTAAATCAGAAGGCTCCCGGAGGTTTCCTTAAACTTTTCCATCAGAATACAGGGTTGACAAGACCCCTCTTCCTGTTACAATACCTCTTGCCCCACTGCTGCCCTGGTGAGGCACATCTGGAGTGCTGTGTCCAGTTCTGGGTTCCTTAGGACAGCAGGGACATGGAGCTCCTGGAGTGGGTCCAGGAGAGGCTGTGGAGATGCTGAAGGGACTGGAGCAACTCTGTGAGCAGGAAAGGCTGAGATAGGTGGGGCTGTTCAGCCTCCAGAGGAGACACTGCGAGGGGAACCCATCAATGTCTGTCAGTGTCTGCAGGGACAGGGTAGAGAATGGAC
Source organism: Acropternis orthonyx (assembly GCA_035583155.1). Lineage (NCBI taxonomy): Eukaryota > Metazoa > Chordata > Aves > Passeriformes > Rhinocryptidae > Acropternis > Acropternis orthonyx. The sequence continues at coordinate 19,109,579 of JAWWEU010000017.1, forward strand.
CAGGATCTGCTCGGGGCAGGCCAGTAATCGGACAAGAGGAACGGGCAGGAACTGATGCCCAGAACTTCCACCTGAACATGAGGAAGAACTTCTTTGCTGTGCAGTGACTGAGCACTGAACAGAGACCAGAGAGCGTGTGGATTCTCCCTCACTGGAGATATTCCGGAACCATCTAGACTCAGTCCTGTGCCATGTGCTCTGGGATGGGACCAGATGATCCCCTGTGGTCCCATCCAACCTCACCCATCCCGTGACTCTGCTGCAGATCATCCCATCTCCCCAGTCCCCATGTGATGGTCACACCACAGGCTGGACCCAGGGTTCTGCAGCACTGCAAATGGAACAAACTCCATCGATAAAGCTCCATGGTATTAAATCTCATAAAATGACACTGGCAAGAGGAATCCTCCTGTCAGACTTCAGCACTTCTCCTTTGAGGACCCTCTGTTATTGCAACACAACAGCAATAATAATAAAGCCTGCCAGAACCCCCCCTCAAAAACAATGGCCTGAAGGAAAATGAGAGGCAGCTGGCATGACATGGGCATTGAGCTGCAGGCAGCTGGTGCTGGCAGAGGAACACGGAGACGTGAGCTCCCCAAGAGAAAGGGAAACCTACACTGTGTCCAGGGAAAGGACACATACGGAGAAGGCTGGGAGGAGTCTGAGGGAAGAGGGAAATGAAAGGCTGGAGCAGCAACCAGTTATCACAGTGATTAGAGATCATTAGGAGACCAGCCTGTCTCTAGAAAACCTTCACAATTCCATTCCAGAATGAAGGCCCAAACTGATGGACCCTGTGACCCTGAGAACCAGAGCCTGGGCACAGGCAGGACTCTCTCATTAACACTTCTCACACTCTGATCAGGGGGGGACTTCACTTCAGATGGGGGGGAATTTAATCCCCTTGCTGCTGCCACAGGGAGTCTGAGGCTCCCCAGGGCCAATCCCAGATGATTTTGTCAAACAGACACCTGTCTGGTGAGAGCAGATCAGAGAAAACACATCCCTGAGACAGGAAATGACTTTCACTTGCTACATGCTGGATCTGAACTACTGACCTAGAGACAAATGGCTCTGTGCCCTAATCCCATGCCTCCAAGCCATGTATTCCCTGATCATACCCTGCTGTTGACAGAAGACACATTATGCACTGCCAGAAGGTGACTGTAAAAAAAATAAAAGGCTTTTTCCTTTTTATGGCAACCTCTGTGGCTGCACAGCTATTCAAATATTTGTCTGGCTCCTTATAATTCATTAGAACCCATTTTTGATGATATTCTCTTTGAAACTGTATTCCCAGTGCCCAGATGGGAAGCTGAATTTGCATTAGAGCAGTAGAACTTCCTGCTAAAGACCAACTTCCCTGAACAGTTAGAGGTTTCTTTCTCCTGACAGGTAATGTGGCACAGGGCAGGGGATGGATCCCTGGATGCCCACAGGCAGCAGAGGGAAAATGCCATGTACAGGAATGGAGAACATCTGTTTCCTTCTGTTGTATGCTCTCCCTCAACAAGGATGCTGTGCAGCACAAGTGAAAACAGCTCGATGTAAAAGGCTGTTGTAAAATCTTGAACAACCTTCTACTAACATATCAACAAGAGGGTTTTGCCATTGATTTCAGTGCAGGATTCTCTCTGAGAGGAGAAGGTGCTTCAAATTTTGGGTCACTTTGTGCAGTAAGAATGAAAATTACTGTAACTTGCATTATGATTCCAATAAGCTCCTGTAAGGACATTAAAGAGCAATGTCTGATAAAGCTGCCTTCAGAAATGAGGTAATGCAAATTTAGGACCAAACTCAGCCCACTCCCCCACCCCCAGCCACATTACCAGTGTTTGTGGAGTCTGATTTTACCCAAGGGTGGTCAGAGGTTTTAATGAGTTACTCTCCTGGGTCTGCCTTGCTATTTAACATAACAGAATTGCAAATCATATCGATAAAAAATCTGTTAAGCTATTTTGAACGGCTTGTGGAATGGGACCCTGCTGTGCTGCTTGGGAACAATCATCCTGCCCAGATCCTTCCCTCCCAAGATCCAGTTATGGATTTGGCCTAACATTACATCCCCCAGGCCACTAGCCATGTTAATTTAATTTAAGAAAGGCTACAAATAGGTCAGAAGAAACTAAGCGAATTAGCAAATAAAAATGAAAATCAGTTGGGAGCCATATCCTCCCAGCCTTTGGAAGCTCTCTCCTAGTCCTTCCACACAGGCCCTCCAGCCTTTGAATCAATTTTCTGAATATCTGAATCTTCTTAAAAGTGACATCATCTTTCAGATGATGCAATCTGTGCCGAGTTTTTACTGGGAAATTGTTACTGGCACCTGAGAAGATGCATTCCCTCCACTCTAAACCTTCTCTGTAGTATGGAAACCCTACAGAATAAAAGGACAGCACTCAGGCAAGTTTGCAAGTTTTCAGTGACATAATAGTTTGAAAATCACCAAATTGTCCTCTTCTTCAGGTTTCAGCTGCAAAAAATGTAAGCTATAATTTTTTTCTGACGAAAATCTGAAAAAATCCTCACTTATGATAATCTTATTATTGTGATATATATCAAAACCAGATAGTTCCTTTCCTTCCCATCATAATCACTCCCATAGATTCTGAAATCAAAATATTTCCGTTATCTCAGCCTATCTGCTATTTGGAAACCAATTTACAGGAGCAGAATTTTACTGTTGTTCCAGTAAATGTTCCTTGTTTGTAAGTCAAAATAGTTTGTTCTTAAATATAGGTTACTGCATCCTGGCATGAAACACAGGGGTAGGTGCTGTGCATAAAACAGGGAAAGCTCAGCAAATTGCTCTCAGAAGAAAAACATATACAATCACTTTTGCTTATGAAAACCTGAAGAGGTTTTTTTTGTCCAACACTCCCAGTCTGCCCTGGATGGTTCACTCTGATTGAGAGTCCATGGGCTCCATGGTGTTCCTGCCTTCGCTCTTTCTGCCGGGTGACCTTGGGATAAGGTTTGTAGGACGTTCACCTTTGGAGTTTGCCTTCTCTGAATGGTTTCTCAGTCCAGCATGGCAAGGCCCAACTTCCTGACCCTGGGACAATGTGTCTCCAGGTCCATGGGGCCAAGAGCCACAGACCTGCCTGGACACCCCCAAGAGCAGCTGGAGGGGTTCCAAGGCCGAGGTGACAAGAGCTGCCCTGGGCAGGGGCACAGCACGACTGGAGCAGCCCTGTTTGGTCTGCCCCTGGCAGGACAGCTCCAGTCCCACTGTGCCAGCCCTCCCACACCTCTGCTGCTGGCCTTGGGAGCTCCCAGACACTGAAGTTTGTGATGTGATATTGAGGCAAGTGAGGCTCCAGCGAGTCCATGTACACCTGCCTACACTGCAGTCAAGCTTCCTACTGCAGGGGAGACACGGCAGACACTTCAAAAGGACTCTATTTATATTCTGCCCTACTGGTAAATTCATTCGTGGGACCACTCATGCAAAATGCATAATGCAAATGAAACTGCTACATTCGGAATTGAGCTTATTTTCGTACTCCAGTGAACACGAGTGCATTAGATTGTTTTTCTTCCTTTTTTCTTTCCTTTTCTCTTTAGGTTCTTTGCCCAGTTGAAGTCCCCACAGCACTTCTCTGAGATCTAGGGGAGGATGTCAGGGCAGTCTGCTCTGAGCCACAATGGTGCAGGCACTTCAAACCCCTGGCTCTGGATCCTACGGACTCCTGCCTGGCATTGATCTGGAACTGATGAGAGCCTGGCTGCTTTACAGCACTGCAGCCCTCACGAAGGCAGCTCTCCCCTCACTGCAGGGGGAGTGATAAATTCATGCAGAGCATGGACAATTGCAGGGAAAGCCACGGAGAGGCTCACTGGGAACTCAGGAAGCAACCACTTGCCCTTGTATTCACTCCCAGTTCCACTAATGCACAGCTGTAATGTTCTGGGAGGCTGAGCAAGGAGGTAACATCGTGTGTGTGCTGCCTGCCCCTCTCCTCCTCACACAGGACTCAGTCCCAGCACTAGTTATGAGCAAGGCAGCAGCAATCCCTCCCATTAGAAGTCACTGCCCCAGCAGGAGAGTGGGATGGACAGGACAGTGGGATGGACAGGGCAGGGAGGATGCTCTGCCCAGACACAACGGCCCACACTCCCTCAGGGATTGGTGCACCCACCTCTGTTAACTCTGCCTCACACTGCCCTACACACACTCCTCTAATTCACACACACACTCCCCTCCAGAGGACCCATGTGCCCCACTCTCATCTCCTTTTTAGCTTATCTGGTCCCATGCAAAGAGCCTAAGACAGAAAGGTACTCCCTAGATGAAACACAGAGTGGGACAGTGGGAGGACCACAAGGGAACAGACCTTCCGTAACCCCCTCTCCCAAGAGTCCTTTTCCTCCTTTAACTCTGCACAGCAACCTGCCCCTCATGTACACACTGAGTAGTCTAGTCCAACACTGCTCCATCCTACGGGAATCAACACTTCCAGATCACCACTGATCGGTGCAGTGAGGAAAGATTAATGTGGACTTTCAGACATGGATCATCTGTAGGCACTTCAGAGTGAGAGCAGGAAAGGACTGCCAGTGTGGTTCCAGGGAGCACAACTCCCACGCAAAGATGAAGCAGCACTTCTTTTCCCTGTCTCCCCGTTGCTTTGTAGCAGGCACTGCACCAATGACAAGGGATCACTGCTTCCCTCTGCCTCCCTCCCCCATGTGAGAAGGTGGAAAACTTCCCAGTATTAAGCTCTCTCCAGGAAACTGCTGCTTGGGTCGAGCCCTGTTTGACAAAAAGACTATCATGTTTGGTCTGGCGGGCTCTGCAATGCATAACAGAGCCTGCATTGCAGTCCCAAACTGCAATCCAGCACCATCTGTCCCTTCCATAGGCAGCACTGTATTGCTCCTGGGAGGCTGTTCCCCAGGGGGGTCCAGAGAGCACCCAGGACCCTGGACAGCAGCAGGAGGGAAGAACATCCCACAGATTGTTACGAGACTGAAACTAGAAATGGCTGCTCAGTCAAACTGTGAGGAGCAAGAGAGGGAAAAGCACCGATTTGCTTTCATTTCATCATTTCTTAAAACAAATTCAGTACAATCAAAAGCAAATATACTTAAATCCTCTTCAACTACCTCATGAAGGGAAGTCAAGGAGCAGAGACAACAAGCAGGGAGCTCTGCACTGCTGTGGGTGCCTGTAAATCAGTGTGAAGGAACTACTTTAACAGCAGCCTAAGCCACCAACTCGCCTTTCCTGAGCGCTCTCAGAGTAGAGGACAGAGAAGAAATGCAGCCACGGGACAGGACAACAGACCTGGATCTATTTCACTGCTCTCTCAGCCTCTGACTTCCTGAGTCACAGCAGGAAGGACACTTCTGCTTTATTCATCTCCACCTCTCTGTGCACTTCCTGCCTCTGCTACAAAGCAAATGAACCTCATAGTGAGTTCTTGTGGCCGTCTCTCCCTCAGCATCTGCACAGCACCTTGCACAATGTCACCCCAGACCTCAGCAAGGCATTACGCTCTGCTCTGAGGGAGGCAGTCACAAATTATAACACACAAAGATGAAGCCTGAAATTTGTAAAGTATGCCCCAGTGCTCTCCCTCTGAGTCTGCCACGCTGGAGGAGGGGATGGTTCAGCTCTATCATGAATTAGTGTTCTGACAGCTCGGTGCAATCTAGCCATGACTTGCATGCCCGCTTTCCCTTCACATTCCCAGGAGCACGCTCTGCATTAGATCATGCTCTGCATCAGGCTCTGCTCCAAAGCAGAAGAGAAAGTATGGGGAGGAAGATGAAATTGCCTTGACCAGCTTTCCTTGTCTAGAAAATATGCTCCTGAGATGTGGATAAAGACGCAGGGAGCTTTCTCTCTGCTTTGGAGAGTGCAGAGACAATTAAAAATAACTAATTTTCAAGGTACTTGCAAGGTTGCAGCTTCACTCACATTATGCCGGCAACTCACCCTGCATGCTGGAACTCCCCTGGGAACAGCACATGGTCCAGGGCTAGTGGAGATCTTGCTTTTCACTGGACCTTTATGTCTTTAAACAGACTCTATTTGTCTGCAGATTGCCCTTCCTTCCTCTTCCCCTTAACAGAGTGTCAGAGAATTTAGAGAGCAAGGTTATAATACATCACCATGCTACTCTCTTTATTCAAGAGATAAGCACATAGAAGAAGCAGATGGTAAACAGATGCCACAGGTCCTGCAACTCAGCTGCCTCTAGACCTTTCCTCTGAGCTGTTTTTGGCTCTTTTGGGGCTCCAAGAGGGCAAGCCCTCGCTGTCTGGGTAACTACTCTGCTCACAGGCAGCTCTATAGCTACACACTTCCTGCAAGGGGTCCTGCTCTCCTCCCAGCCCACGCAGCATCTCCACACATCATCTAAATGATGATCCTCAAGCCGACAGCACAGTCTCAAGTGCCTGAGTAACAATATGCAGAAGGCCCTCTTGGGAACCTGCTCAAAACAAAGCATTACGCCCCAGACACAATTGTTTAGCATTGGCACTGGCATAAAGGAGGAGAATGGGCATTCAAAGCAAGCACTTTTGTGAGGGAAGATTTAGAAGGCACCCCAAAGGCTGTGCTCACCTCCTCCCACTGGTGGATGTAGCGGATGAGCCGGGAGAGCCGCAGCAGCCGCAGCAGGCTCAGGATCTTGGTGAAGCGCACGATGCGCAGGGCCCGCGCGGTCTTGTACACCTCGGAGTCAATGCGGGTTTCCACAATCAGGAAGATATAGTCCACGGGGATGGAGGAGATAAAATCCACCACAAACCAGCTCTTGAGGTACTTCATCTTGATCCGCTGTGGGTCCAGGATGATCTCGGTGTTGTCCTCCACCACAATGCCTGTTCGGAAGTTGAGGACAAGGTCGATGAGGAAGAACGTGTCTGAAACCACATTGAAGACAATCCATGGGGTAGTGTTTTCATCCTTGAAGAAAGTGATGCCCACAGGGATGATGATCAGGTTCCCTACCATCAGGAGCAGCATGGTCAAATCCCAATAAAACCTGGACAGCAAGACAGAGACATGTGAGATCAGCCATAGAGCGGGAGATCAGGGAGCCTGGGTCAACAGAACTAATGAACTACTACATCTCCTGCTGTCAGTCATTCCCTGTGCTCTGCTACTCTGTCTGGTGCACGGAGGGCACAAGCTGCTAATTAAGTAATTAATATCCCAGGAACACTCACTCTCTGGCTTCAAGGGTTCAGAAAGGGATTGAGGGAATTGAGTGCATGGCTGGGCATGCCATTTGAAAACTTCCACTGGGACTTTGGAGGTGCCCGAGAAGAGACTGACAAACCTGCAGTTACCACAGCGACTGTTGGGTAAAGAAAGAATTTGGAAGGCCTCAGCTTGTATGTCAGTAAAGCCATTTGGGGTCAAAATCATCAGGCTTGCTCCGACTCTCTGATCCTTCTTTAGAATCAGCCAGCACTGATAGCATTGGGATCAGGATGGAAGTGGAGACCGGGTTGTCATCTACAGTGCTCAGTTCAGAGTTCCTGCTGAGCCAAGCTCACACTGAGCCTGGACTTCAGGATTTTAGTCCACACTCCATAGACTCCTGTGTTGTACAGAAATAATCAATAAAGCTTGGAGTCATGTGCCTGGAAATATCTATTTCATTTCTAAGGAGTAACAAAAGCATTTAACTACTGTTCCATGAAGCACAGTCTCCAAGAAGCTCATCTTGACCTCAGTTGCAAGTCAGTATTATCCAGTGGATCTTACAATAGCATTCATTTTTGTTTTGAAGGTACATACAGTCTGAATATAATCCCTAATTTATTTGTTTGGGATTTTTAAAAAGATTTTTCCACAGGTCTTGGTGTAAAAGATGCACAATCAGACAATGTGGTCACAACTCACCCAGAGTGAGAGCTAAAACCTTTCCTGGGTGTCAGTTTGTTGAGGAGCCTTGCTGCCCAACACAGTGGTGCTCCAGGCCCCTCCAAATGTTCCACATGTAGAGATGCCAACATATTGTGGACTCACACTGCCAAGATTTCATCAGCTCCACATTGTATTCTATGGGGCAGCTACTATAATACTGTAAGATTCACAACTAACTTGTCACAGCAAATGAAAAATTATCTCAATAACAGTGATGGCAATGGGGTGACTCTGGATTTACAATGAATTAACAGAGGAAAGCGTTGAGCCTGCTAAAGGACACGCACATGCTGCTCCTCTGTCTGACACATTACAATCAAAATCACTGAAATGTTTTAGGAGAACTGAATTTGCTTTAACGCTCCTCAAGCTCTACCTTTGTTAATGGTTGTTCATTTAAAATCTGGGCCTCAGACCAGACTGAGCTGCTGCACAACAGGATCTCTACAGCAAGGCAACAACACTGGTTTGTTAAACTCCCAGCAGGAAAACCAAAAGGGCAGAATATGCCTTAAAAGCCATCTCTGTATAGTCTCTCTCCCTGGTAAGAACACAACACTTTAAAGCACCTAAAAGCATACTTAAGATTCCAGCTATTGCACATGTACAGGCAGGGTCACTAGCAGCACACCAGCAATTCTCAGAATCACTCAGCAGAGGCTGATGGGAACTGATTTCAGAATAAGCAAAGTTATTCACTAACGAGGTTTCTAAAAATGTCATCAACTCCCTCTTCCTTGCTCTCAAGGTGCCACGGCCCTGCAGGGAAGGCAACATGCAATCCTTCCCTCAGTCTGGAGGTACATTGGTGCTGGTAGCACTCAGCAATGAGATTTGCCCATATGGGTCTAAGAAAAAGGCTGTGTCACACAGCATATGCATTAATATAAATCCATGTTGTGATCTTCCTTATTAAGGCCTGAGATGATGCTGCAGCTTTCCCAGGCAATTAATCTCGATAATCGCACAATAGCAGGAAGTCTGGAAGCAGTGTGTGTATTATTACCGAAAATAAATAACCTTTAATTTGCCCTCGGGGATACAGGAGGAGATATGCACAAAGAAAATGAGTTTTCCCAAGTTTCAAATTAATGGCATGAACTAGGCATGGCCAGGCTTGCAGAAAGTGGCTTTCTTCAGAGATCTTTGGATTTTGTGCCTCTTACTTTTATCCTGGGTGGTGATTTCCATACTTAGTGGCACCTGGGGACATTGACAATAGTGGCAGGATGGCTCCCAGTGTAAGAAAGTTTTCCACACACACAAGCCCAGTGAAATGCTTTCTGCCTGACTGTAGCACTTCCTGCTACCCTGGCCTCTCCCAGTCAGCTGTTCTGCACCCTGATTTCCAGCATTTCTCACTCTTCCAGTTCTAAGCTCCTCAAACTCCCTTTTCACAGGCTCTTCTCTCCCAGCCTGCCGTTCCTGCTGACCTGCCCATGGAAAATCATGGTTTGCGATGTGGGCAAGAGCTGTGAAGTGCTGAAATTCATGGCCATGTGTTTCTTACACCACAGCTCTCCTCAGGGATGTACTAGTGACTTGAGATTATTGCCACAGGCTCTCCTCAGTTCTGAGCTCTAAAGCTATCACTTACAAACCACAGAAGGTAAACTTTTGTACCCAGTGTATCCCTGCTAACAAAAGGGTGTCCAAGGCGTCAGGAAGGAGAGAACCTTCGGCTCTGTGAAGGAGGCAGAAAAAGCTGGAAACTACCAGGAATTTGGTCTGCACACCAATTCCAGCACCTGCCTTTACAATATAAACTGCTTAGAAGTTTAAATTTTACTATTAAGATTTGCACAGCTCCTGCACATTTCCATCTTGCCCACATACGAAGTAAGGATCTGCTCCATGTGGCATCACCGGATTTAGACTGAATCAGACTCTGGGGGACCACACCACCTCAGAGGTCTAATACCACCCATGTGTCATGTTGTGTTTACTCTGAGGAACATCTTTCCACTCCCTGTAAATTATTGGCCACAAAGACTAACGGTGCATGTGATGTATGTAAGGGCAAGCACCAGCTATTAATAACCTGTGTTTTCTGTATTTCTGTTGTTCCTTTCACCCAGGGATTCCACGGAGCTGACAGTGATGAAATTGGCTCCGCTGCACCCACGAGAGGCAGATGGAGTTATTATCCCTGTCTTGCAGAAAGAGAAGCTGCACGGCAAAATTAAGAGCATGGGATTTGTCCACGAAATCTGAGACTAATAAGGGTTAGGACCTGAATTTGATTCTTGAGTCCAACCAGATCTGAAACTATTCATATTACTTGCAAAAGCGCTTAACAGAGATGCATCTCGTGCACATCTACCTTGACTTCCTGTCTTCTTCTCACTTCTCTTCCTGTTTTCAAGAGCCTACATAAAAAATTAATAAATACTAATGTATTGTTTTATTATAGTTGACTCAGTGCAACTGAACAGCTCACAGCACAGGGAACAGCCAGCACCATATAAACCAGATGTCTTGTTCAAACACACTTGCTTTTTATACTACATCCTACTCTCTGCATGCTTCTTGGATCTGAAAATCACATTTTAACATGCACCACTACCCCCAGTCTTTTAATTCCTAATATATTATTTAAACAGAATGCGTCTGAGAATTAGTGTGGCAGAGACACTTCAAGAATATACGCTCCTTAGGCACTGCTGGTGTCACTCAGCTGATTTGATAGTCTGTATACTTTGTAGGTATTAATTTGTGGGTTTTGAACATTAGATCATCCTTCTGTTCTGTCAAGGGCATACTGTAACAGCAGGCTAGGAATATTGCTTTTGAAAGTAATTTTTAAATTAAATAAACTTTGATTTTTCAAAACTATTCCATGATGCAGTGTGACCAATTAGAGTGCAGGAGATCAGGAAGGGCTGTGAGCAATTGAAGAGGAAGCGGTGGATCTCAGAGGTTAGAGGTGAGCCCAGTCAAGCACCTCTGGTCAGGACAGCATTCAAACCTTGCCCTTGAGTGGGGCACATTCGTGGCCTCAGCTTCTGTTCTGGCCCTGTAGCGTTTGTACTGTCAGGAGAAAACAGACTTGAGCAACCTCACCTCTAAATGAACAAAGGTTTTTGGATGTTTCCAGCTCCTGATGGAAGGCAGCCAACTCTAGGTTGAAGTGAGGCACTGCCTCAAAGTGAAGCAAAAATAAAAACGCACCTAACTAGAAATGCTAGGGAGCCAAGATATTCTCCCCAGTAAAGGAATTTAGCTCAGACACCGTGGCCAACCTTGCTAACCTTACAAGAACAGCTTTTCAAGGAACAGATCTGGTTCAAACCAAAACCAAAGACAAAACCAGTTGCTCTCCCAAGGCTCGGTTCTCTCTCCAGAAACAGAGTGCCACCTACTGAGTCCCACATGCAATCTCCAGCCTCTGCTTTGATGGGGAGGAATTGCTCCTTAATTCCTTTAAAGAGCTGCTGAAAACCTGTCCTTTTCTCCAGAGCAGCAGCTCCCTTCCCCCGCTCTGGATTGCACTTGAATTAGACGCTGCTGTGCTCACCCGCAACTATCCTGACAGGAAAGAGGTCGCGCTGTAATTCCCAGCACTGCTAGTGGGGCTGGAAATAGAAATCATCTTTTGTAAAGAGCATTAGCACATGTCAGGGTGGCTGGAGCCACAGTGGGAGGAAAGTTTACTCCAGAAAGCAGCCATTCACAGAGGAATCTGAACACAGAGGAGAGAGAAAAAGCAGGAAGAGATCCTTCCCTACCTTTGGAAGCATTACTTCTCCCAGATAGGAGTAGGCGTATTTCTACTGGATAGTTACAAACTTTGCTTTATCGCTGAGATCATGGGAGGAACACGGTGATTCACTGCTCTTAAACACACTAAAGGACACTTAACCAGCTACAAAGTCCAAGAATTCACTTTTGAGAAGAATTCATTTTTTTATAGGGAGTTACTCAAATACTTGTGCACTTGGAAACTTCTTTGCCATGAATACTCACCAAGAGGGAATCAAATTACTTACAAAAACGTTCTGAATACTCTGTAATGGGAAAGGGCCAGGTTAAAGGATAAGACAAACAGCTTTATTTCCTTCTGACCTGTCTATGCAAATAATATGTATCCTCTGCCATGCTGAATAAAGCTCCTGAGAGCTGTGTGTTAGGACAGTGTGAGCAGAGGAGCTCTGCCATGTCCCAGCCTCCTCCAGAATTCCCTGGACATTCACTTCAGCAGCGCCGGCTGCTCCTCCTTCAACCCTGGGTTGCAGGCTCCTACTGAACATGGGCTGCACCAAATCCAGCTGCACTGCTGGGCAAATACATGGAAAACAGGGAGTGGAGATACCCCTGGGCTGGTGCATGGGACAGGGCTGCTCCCAGATCCCCTGCACCCACGGATGCTCCAAGCACCTCCTCCTGAGCACAGTGGGGGAGGCAGGGCTGGAGCTGGCGGGGCTGCCGCTCGTCTCCCCTTTGGAGCGACCGCGGTGCCTCAGCTGGTACCAGAGTCAGAGGGACCACTGGGTTACTGGGATGGGATGTGAGTCTGCACATGATTAACCCCCTGTGAGGAGCACAAGGCCTGTGGGACAGTGAGGATTTCCAAGTGTTTACATAAGCAGGTGCTTGACTGGGGATATCTCACAGTACAAATGCAGTGTGTCCCAGGGAGCGCTTTGCATCTGGATTGCTTAAAGCTCCTGTGCTGTCTCTGAAAGAATTTTCATTGAATTCAGCTGTCACTTCCACCTGAGGCAAGATATTTTCCAAGGTCTGTACTTAGCCTTTGACTTAGATTATCTTCAATCTACATAATTGCTCACCTAATCTCCTCTGAGCAGCGCCGAATTCCAAACCATGTTTCAAGTTTAGAACATATGCTCATATTATTACCTTAAAATATAATTACATGGATTTTGGTAAGTGGAAAATTAAGAAAGCTATGAAAGCTATTGCTTATGTAATACTTGGAATTGCCATTTGGAGTCTAAGCATTTTTACTGCTTCTCTATCATTAATTTTTAAAACTAACACTACATTATTAAACAATAATCAACACCCTGCATTCTACAAAGTAATGTTCAAACATTAATTAAATCCCAACAGATATAATTAGGACGGTATTATCATCCTATATTACAGATAGACTATGAGGTAGTAAAGATTTATAAGGAACTTGTTCAGAGGTAGAACTGCTACCCAGAAAACATAGTTGCCTAGGCTCAGAAAAGGTCTCCAGTCATGTTATAATCTGTAATTTGATCAGTAGCAGTGGAGGGGAAATTTCCTTTCTTTTCCATTGTAAAAATATAAATACACATGGAACTTAGCAATATTTTTATTCCAGCTATAATGGCTGACAATTTGCAAACACCACGTTTAAGGCACTGATGCATTTAAGCAATTATAACAGAGTGCACTGTGAATGATGCCCTTTCTTTAACTTACAAAACACAGGGCATTACAGCAACCTGAGTGAGCCTAAATTACTGGTTCTCTGATAGCAGCTCCAGGGCACCCACTCTGCTGTCGGGCATCCTGAGGAGATGGAGATCTGTGTGACATTTTTCAGAGGGACCTGGACAGGCTGCAGAGGTGTGTCCCTGTGACCCTCATGAAATCCAACAAATCCAACTGCTTGTGCTGCCTCTGGGTTGGGGCAACTCCAAGCACAAATCCAGGCTGGGGGAGGAACTGACTGAGAGCAGCCCTGAGGAGAAGGACTTGGGGATGCTGGTGGCTAAGAATCTGGACATGTCCCAGCTATGTGTGCTGGGACCCAGAAGAACCCCTGTGCCCTGGGTTGATCCCGAAGCGTGGGCAGCAGTGGAGGGGGGGATTCTGCCCCTCTGCCCCCTCAGGTGAGACTCCACCTACAGAGCTGCCTCCAGCCCTGGGGAACAACAGCACAAGGATGTGGAGCTGCTGGAGCGAGTCCAGAGGAGGCCCTGGAGACGGTCCTTGGGCTGGAGCCCCTCTGTTCTGGAGCCAGGCTGGGAGAGCTGGGGGTGTTCAGCCTCGACAAGAGAAGGCTCTGGGGTGACCTAACTGTGGCGTTCCAGTACATGAAGGGAGCTGACAAGAACAAAGGAGAGAGACTATTTACAGGGCCTGGAGGGACAGGACAAGGAGAATGGTTTCCCACTGACAGATGGCAGGGTTAAATGGAATATTGGGAAGAAATTCTCTATGCGGGTGGTGAGGCCCCGGCACAGGCTGCCCCATCCCTGGAAGTGTTCCAGGCCCAGTCGGACAGGGCTTGGAGCAAACCTGTTACAGTAGAGGATGTCCCTGCCCATGGCAGAGAGTTGGGCAGGATGACCTTTAAAGGTTCCTTCCAACCCAAACTACTCTGTGATTCCATGTGACAGAGATTTTGACATGAATTCAGAAGCACTGAGGACTAGCAAAGCAGACCTTATGTCCAGGGCAGTGTACCAAGGAGTGTGTTTGTCTGAACCAGGAAACAGCTCAGTGCCCAGTGCTCAGCTGCCTTTCCCATCAGCTATTAGCTAAGGAGAAAGGGAAACACCTTCACCTTGTGTGGGCTCTGCAGAGAGGGAGAACAAGCCACATGCTGGGACCTTTGGGGTGCTCCTGGAGGGCCAGGACACTCAGCTGGGACACTCAGCATTGCCCATGGGAGCTGCTAGAGGAGCCTCCAAGAAGCTGGTGGTGATTGTTCACAAAACCTACATTTATCAAGACACAGACTCTGGCCTCCATCTTGCCAGGTTGAAACAGGCTTTGTGAATCAGCCAAGTTGGGCAATCCTGACCTGCAACTTTGCTGGAACAACTTCCTTATGTTTACTGGTTTTCTGTCTCAGAAAACCCAAGCACTTTATGCCGTCTTTGTGCTGAAGTGCACCAGTCATGAACCAAAAGCATGGTAAGAAAAGTATCGCCTCAAGCATGTGAGAAAACCAATGGAACTTTATCCCAGAGAGCTGCTGACACCTCTCCTCCTAAGTGCATTTCACTTTCCCTCAGATAGGGAAGCTGATGATAGGGAAGCTGATGACAGGACAACAGCACTAAGCATGAGATAGTGTATCGTTCCCTCAGGATCCTCCCAGTGCCATGTGGTGTGAGTGAACTCCACAGCCAGTGTTATCCCTGAGCTTGGCTCCACGGGCTGAGCCAACCCTGCAGGGTGTTGTTTTGTTACAGTCGGAGGCAGTCAGGACAGGGAGGCTCATGGAGGTGCTGCTGCCAGCCTTGCACGTGTCCTGGGATAATGAGAGTTCTGGACACAAAATCTGTAAAGTCAGTGCCTCCCACCCAACCCTGCAGTGTGCTAAATAGGAACTGTATAGGCATTTGCAGGAGTTTTATGTGCAATCTGCCATTTGATGAATGCAAATGTATTGGAACACCTCCTCCCAGTCCTTGCTCTGCAGACATACTGTACCACACAGAGGCAATATGCTCCTGCACTTCATGTCCAATAATGCTGAAACACAAACATGGCACAAGGATAAGAAAAGTCACAGTGGATTCGGCACAAAGTAGTCAACTGACCACTCTCCTTGACTACTGCTGCCTTCTTGCCTGCAGATATCACCCTAACAAATTAAACGCTATCCTAAATCTATACTTAGAACCCAGTCTTCCCAGAAAGGTAAAAATAAACAAGATTTCATTTCTCACACAGAAACAGAGATAGCCACAAGAGACTTCATTTGTTCTGGCTCTAAATTTGGAGCATGAAGGCCAATAGAGCACACATCCCATTTCCGACTAAAACAGCATTATTAGTGTTTTCTTACTTACTTGGACACATCTATTAGTATCTCATGCAGAACTCCCCTGTAACAAGCTGCAAAAGCAGTGAAATTTTTGTGGATACGACTCAAAGAAAAGCTTACTGCCTCTCTTTTTGAAGGCCCAAAGAACCAACAGTTACACACTGAACCCAGACAGTTTATTGTCGTTCCCATGGCACCACTGAGGTGATCACAGATGCAAATTGTTGTGCAGTGGAAATCCATTGCAGCAGTGGCTGGAGGTGCCACGGGAAGATAATATGGTACAGATTCAGTGGGAGGTTTATAATCACAAGACTCCTCCGGAAGCAAACCAGGTCAGACCCCACTCTGACCTGTCTGGGTGGACTCCTCCCTCCAGTGCAATGTCAGACCACTTTGGGCTCCCTGCTGAAGGAAGGTGTAGCCTTGTGTGCACAGCACTGCGGTGGTCCGGGGTAACCTGCTCAGAGCCACAACGCTGCACGAAGCATAAGCTGGCTCATCAAACTCCATCAAAAGGAAGCTCCCACCCCACATCCTCCCAGGCTTAAAGAATTCAGTACTATGTTCTATTTGCAGCATTTAACCAAAGCTGCTCTGATGGCACAAAGCCCAGGCCAGGAGAGCTTAAACCTCTTGTCATACCCCACCCTACTGCACTCATTAATATTTGTGGATTCCCCTCTGCTCTGCTGGCTCCATGCTGAATCCCAGAGGTTGTCAAGGTGTTGGATGTGTATTGATTCCACCTTGCTCCCAGAATACATTATGCATGAGACTGCCATGCTAAGGGCCTGGCAATTCCACATTGTTTGATCTTCTGAAATCTCCTGCTTGTATGAATATGGAAAAGTTCCTCTTTGTTTGCTGCCCATTGATCCAGACATTGACCCTTCTCCGTGTGCATTTATCTCTGATGATTTAATAATGAAAAAGACCAATAAACTGAGGAGTGGAAGGAAGCCCCTTCAGGGGAACCTATTGCCATGGAAACATGCCATATGTTGTTGTTGTAGAGAATGGAGAGATCAATAAGCACTGCAGCTTCCAAGTAATTCGAAATATGTTGTGGAATGTGAAGGATTAAAGCCTAAAGACATGCATAAGTTGTGACATTATGAAGTTCAGGCCCTGGCCCATATCCAACATCCAGCATGAGTCAAATCCCAGTGTTCGGACAGTCGGTCAGGAAGGTGGATCTGCACTAGGGAGCTCTGAATTGTCTCAAATCCCAGCAATATCGGACCAAGGGTATGGTTTCTACACAGGTATATGAAGGAAAGCATCTATATAATCTATAGATATAGATATATGTCATAGAAACATGGAATTACAGAATGGTTCAGACTGGAAGAGACCTTACGGTTCATCTCATTCCTCAAACCTGCCATGGTCAGGGACACCTTCCACTAGCCCAGGTTGCTCCAAGCCCTGTCCAACCTGGCCTGGAACACTTCCAGGGATGGGGCAGCCACAGCTTCTCTGTGCCAGGGCCTCCCCACCCTTACAGGGAATAACTTCTCAATATCCCATCTAACCCTGCCCTCTGGCAGGGGGAAGCCATTCTCCTTGTCCTGTCACTCCAGGCCCTTGTAAATAGACCCTCTCCATCTTGTCAGCTCCCTTCAGGTACTGGAAGTGCAAAATTAGGTCACCCCAAAGCCTTCTCCAGCTGAACTCCCCCAGCTCTCCCAGCCTGGCTCCAGAGCAGAGGGGCTCCAGCCCTTGAAGCATCTCCATGGCCTCCTCTGGACTCGCTCCAGCAGCTCCACATCCTTGTGCTGTTGTTCCCCAGGGCTGGAGGCAGCTCTGTAGGTGGAGTCTCACCTGAGGGGGCAGAGGGGCAGAATGTCCCCCTCCCCTGCTGCCCACACTGTGGGATCAGCCCAGGGCACAGGGGGTTCCAGGTATGTCTATTAGTTCAGAGTAAATGCAGAGGACACACAACACCAACTCATGGAACATCTTCCACCAGGTATCTTCTTGCTAAGTTACAAGGATGACAGGCTGGGTTCTTAAATATTTTGTGTTGACATGTCTCTCTTAATATGAGTTTATGTGAGATGAGGATGTCAGCCTCACCACTAGGAAGCAAAATTTACTAAAATTAAACACCAAAATACGACAGAGAAATACATGAGTCACACAACTAGGTAAGAATCACAGTTTAGAAAGTGGGGGAGGGTGGAGGGGACCTTGCTGTGCTCTCTGTGAGTTCTTGGTTTGCTTTGGACTGACAAATTTATGCCCTCATGCTCTGCGGCACTCCACAAGGAAGTGACAAATGCAGGCAGCAGAGAGTTAAGTCATCTTAGCTATCTCAGCTATCTGAGATGCTAAAAGTGTTTCTCCTGGGTATTGCTGTGGCACAACTTTGTGTGGATTAGGAGTCACAACTCCACTCTCCACAAACGCAAAGCATGGTGAAACAGGAGGTCTCTGAATGGCTTCCCACTGCCAGAGGGCAGGGCTAGATGGGATACTGGGAAAAAATCCTTCCCTGTGAGGGTGGGCAGGCCCTGGCACAGGTTGCCCAGAGAAGCTGTGGCTGCCCCATCCCTGAAAGTGTTCCAGGTCAAGTTGGATGGGGCTTGTAGCAACCTGGGCTAGTGAAGGTGTCCCTGCCCATGGCAGGGGGTGGAATGAGATGGTCTCTAAGGTTCCTTCCAACCTAAAGCAGTCTCTGATTTTATGATTATTCCAACATCCAGGCTCTCATCGAGGCTCCTTGAGCCCAGTTTGGGGTACAAACCATAACCTTTGAACCAGGCACCACCAGTACAAACATTGTCACAGCAGGTGGAGACACCAGTGGGCTTAAGCAGCCTTAGAGACAACTCTGCATGTGGTTTAGCTGAGTACCAGGCCATTTAAACCCAGCTACTTTACAATGAAAGACCAAAAAAGAGGAAGAGCTTCCTGTGCCTGAGGGTGGATCAAACCTGAGCCTGATGCAGCCAGTGTTCAGTTACACTGAGCACTTTACCCCCCAAGCTCCATCTCTGCTCACAGCCACACGTGCTTTCTCATATTCTCTCTTCAACTTCTGAAGTTACCAGGATTTATGCCTGAGACAAGCAACAGCATCTGCCAGACTTCAGCACCCATGCACGCATTCCTGCCACTGTGTGAGAGCCCTGGATATGCCAGATGGGGCAGGGAGAAAACACCTAACCTCTTTCCTGCCTAATGGCAGGGTGGGAACCCAGAAAGCTGCCAGGAAAAGGTAATAGGAAGTAGTTTGGGGTTTTCCAGTGGTCTGCTGGATGATCATATTCAAATCTGTCTCACTCTAAAGGCTCAAAACTTCCTAAACCAGACACTCACTGAAGGGAGGGAAAGCCAGCATGGCAGAGTATGTTGGTTGTAGGTGGCTTTCCCCTCTGACAAGGACAGCTCACCACAGACCTGGAGGTTACACAGCACAGGGAGTTCACTCCCAAGTCAAATGCCTTCCTTACCAGGTATTTCTTTCTGGGTTAGCAACACCTTGGCCAACAGTGATGGCAACTCGTAGTGTGAATTTTCTGCCTACTCAGTGAATGTGGCTTAAGCGTTGGAGGAAGTGCCAAAGGAGCAATGTGTAAGGACCATGGATTGGGATGGATGGAGGATAATTCTGCTCCTACTGATCCGTTTTACAGGATCAACAGAACACTGATTTACTTCCTTACTTTAGCCCTGGTGGGCAATGTTCATGCTGGCATCACTGTTTCAGACAAGGCTGAGCACACAGTACTATGAACCCCTTTCTGTGGGGAAGAGAAGATGGGGTGGAAGGGAGGAAGACATCTAAAATGGTAACGAGGTACTGCCTATGTGTGCTTCAGTTTCAGGAACACAAAATACTTTTCCTTCTCAACTCTCCTGCCGCTAACATCAGACTCTTGTTTGTTATGAGTTCTTCAAGCTGGAATGGAGTACAATGAATCCTCAAAAAGACTAGTGCTACTGGGATCTTGGGGCTATTCAGGTAGCTGAGACCCCAGACAAGAGATGAATCACCCTCTGAAAATGCAGCAGTTAAGGGGGGAAAAAAAGTCCAATTGTTTCTGATTAATTTCAGTCTCAGAAGAAACTTAACTGTGCTAAGACTGTGCTCACCTAAGGCATCGGTGTGAGTCCACTATCCCCTCCAAACATGGGATGCTGAACTAATTACTGCATGTGCTGAAACACTATGGACTCCCAAGAGATTGCTTCCCTTGTGACCTCAAAGCACATTAGGGCAGGTGGTGGAGTCTCACCCTCAGCACCTGCCAGCTGGGGAAACTGAGGCACGGAGAGGCCGCTGTTCCAGAGTGCCTCACTCACACACAGGCCCTCAGCAGAAAGGAGAAGAGAGACCAGGAATCCTGATGTCCACTCGAGTGTCTGAAGGGCGCTCAGCTCCCATCTTAGCCCTTCAGCTCCACAGAAAGGTGAATCCTCATGCAAGGAGCCACGGAACTCCAAAGTCACTTCCACTTCTTGAGCAGCTCTTTCAGTTGTCCCCCCAAACATTTCTGCACTGAACTAACAGAAATGAGGAAATCCAGCAAAACCTTAGGGGCAGCAGGAGACTTGGGAAAAATAAGGAGGATCAGGTGCATACTCTGAGACAGGAGAAGGGAAAACTCAGAAACTGGATATTTAGACTATATTCTCCCTGGAAAGGATACCATCAGACACATGTGCCCACAGAGGATGCTTTGCATCACCAATTATACCTAACATAAAGAATTCAGTGGCCACATTCAGGACATAGAAGGCCTTTCCCCTCATGTCAGACTGGTAGGAGCCAATCTGGCTTTTCACCTTCACTGTGTGCTGTGGAATATGCTACATATGCTCCTGTAAAGGAAGCAGGTGATGAGATCCAGGCATTTCCACTTAGCAACCCTCTGCCTTTTGCCAAGATGCAGGATATGATGGATCTATCCCGCTCTTCCCAGGACATACTGCAAAACTTCTGACTTTTCATTTTTGTGGTGTGGTGAGGATTCCCAGAGGATTCTCCTTTATTCAGTGTTGCAGGGTCTCAGTAACCCACACAGTCTTCTCCAGCCATTTGTTCCTGTCAAGAAACCTCCCAGAACAAGTTGGAACTGCAGTCTCTTCTCTCCTAACCATTCTAAGTCTCCATTATGATAAAAGGGGAATTTGCATAATAACTGTCTTTCTAAAAAATACACAAAACACGAAAACACTGGTTCAAAACTTCTTACAGCATCTTGCTATAACTCTAATGTCCAGTGCTGCTCTGCCAATATACAGAGTGCCAGAGACATGCAGACAAATAGTGATGGGCATCACTAAAAAATGCTTAGATAAATCTTTTCCAATATGGGCTGGACTCGCTCTGCTCTATTTAAGTCAATGGAACACAGCCATTGAGCCCTGGGGGAGCAAGTGCCAGTCCTAAATCATTTCTTTGATTAATTGTTCTTGGGAAGGAAGAATTCATTAAGCATTCTGCTCAGCAATTAGAAATAAATATATTTTTAGAATGAACAACCTGCCAGAACCAAGTTGGTTTAGAAATATGTTCAGCTTGATGCAGCCCATTTTCCATCAATACATAAGAAGGAGGCTCCAGCCTGACAGCTTCCATCCTGCCTAGAGGGACACTGCAGGGAAAGGGAGTACAGTCCTGCCACTGAGGGACTACTTGTGAGGTCTGCACCACTCAAGTTCAGAATGTTTGAGCAACTCACTAGATAACAATGTAGTTTCCCTGTATATTAGTATTCCAGACATAAAATAGGAATATATATCCCTGCTATTTCACAGAAGTATGACAAAGCTATTTCTACAAACAGCTGGGACAGTGCAGATATGATAATCATGAAAACCCAATAATAATAAAAAACCCCCCTGTATTTACACTTTGGCATCAGGCTCAGACATGCTACGAAGTGAATGTGAAATAACAACCTCTGCAAAGACTTCTGGACACATGACCAGTGTAACTGTCACAGCCCTCAGGTATAACTGAAATATGCAAGTTGCTTTGCTGACACAGTAAATGATCACCAAAAGGACAGCATGACAGGTACCTGTTCCAGGGCAGTGATAGTCAAACACCTCCCTGTCTATTGAAGATGCAGATTCCACTACATGAAGTGTAAATGTGTATTTTAAATCTGCCTGTTTTAAATTTCAAACTCCCTTACTGCAAGGCAGAAGCTCATCACAGAGTCCATTCATGCCTGAGCCCAGAGAACCACATGGAACTGCCAGATGGGCCTTTGCCCTCCCCACCAGGTCAGAAAAATCTACTGGTCCTGAGTCTGGAAGAAGAAACCCTAAAAGAACCTAAACATGCTCTGGGGTCTGAAAGTTACAGCCACAAAAGACTATTCCAGGCTTTTAAGTTTTGTGTCTTAAAAGAAAAGACATGTCTTATCCCTTGGTTGTGGTGCCTAGAGGCAAGTCTGTTCCCTGCCCTGTTTTGGGAATGTACAATGGCAGCAATGTCTCAATGAATTCCAGCTTTTCCAAGAGAACACACTCTCAAAGGGCCCTCTTCTCTAAAACATGAAATATCCTTGTAGTTTTTTACTTCTGCACACACAGGACCCAATTTCAAGGCGACTGCAGCAGGCACTGGCTTAGCCTTTGATTTCAGTGGGAGCAGGGATGTGCTGGGGTACCACATAAATCAGCTGGGAACTTGTACACTTCAATAATGCTGCATTACGTGATTTCTATGCTTTTCTTTTTACTTCATCTAGTTCTTCTGTTTAAGCAAGCTTAGAGCAAGGCAAAAGCCAGGGTTTTCCTCTTCTTGTTTCATCCCACCAGAAATGTCTGTGCTGTGACTCAGCCCAACTGGCTGGCACTGGGGAGATCACAGGGAGGGTGAGGAAAAACAAAAAGATGGTTCAGTGATGAGGGTACCTGGGAGAAAGCTCTGCAAGCCACTCCAGCCAACATCCTCAGCACTCCACTGGGGAACAGCAGAAGGTCTTTCACTGGAGTTCAGGCAAAGCAGAGAGCAGATTAGCTCTGATCTCAAGTACATCCAAAACTGTATTAGCTCGTTAGATATTCAGATAGTAAATTAAGGATCTCCTAATGAAAGACATCAGTGACTCAGAAATAGCTGTTTCGTGGGTGAAGAGCAGAAAATTCTGTGCTCTAAAACACCTCTGCTGGAGCAACAGAGCACTGGGTTCACTAAACCCTGCTTTGAAGATCCATTGCACAAACATCAAACTGTGAGTGTAATCTGGTGTTGCTGCCTAGTGCGGCATTAGCAGGTCTCAGACAGTGCCAGACACAGAGCCCATACGTGCCTGCAAGGTACATGCACGAGACAGAGGCCTGAGGTGCCTCCGAGGAGGAAAAGTGATTCCCAGCGTCACTCCCACAAGCTGCGATGGATTCTCACCCGTGCACCTGGCTCCATGTGTTTATTAATAAAATCTTAGTTCAATGAAATGATTGTCAATCCTTCTGCATCCTTAAGAACTTCTGTGTGTGCAGAAATAACCTTACCCAGCACTGTAGCAAGGCCAATGCTGAGGTGAAATGCAGCAGAACAACTTCCAAACTGCAGCTCCAGGGCAGGGTCTGAGTAAAGCTGAAGGACATTATTTGAACTGTACTAAAATTACTTGCAATGTTACCTGGCTGCCTGTAAAGGTTAATAGTTTGCTTTGTCAACAGCCACAGATTTATAATGGTCAGGGTACCTCATATTGCTACAAAACTACTCCATTTGGAATATCCTCCCTTCTGCCTCCTGAACTGACCAGGCTCACGTATATTTTGCCTTTGAAAAACCAGTTTTCAAAGAGCTAGTGAAGATTTCTCTCCCCTCTTCTGGCACCAGCTGTAGCAAAGCAATGCTCCACCTTCAACCAGACAACTGGAGGTGTAGCCAACCACACGTCTTTTTCCCTAGCTGGACTGCAGATCTTAGTATCCAGGTTTAGGGCAGGCACAAGTTTCCACTTACCTGTCCTTTAGTAGAAAGAGGTCCCCTTTCCCTGGAAAAATCTTGGCCACAAGGATGTAAAGAGAAAGCAAGGCCTAAAGACTATTCATGGGCCAGGCTGAGGAAATGTGAGTGACTCACGTCAAGGCATCTTGTTGAGCTCTTTCACAGCTTGTCTCTGCACTTCTTATCTAGGAAACTGGAAAGAAATGCTCATGGGCTGCCATTACTGAGAGTGTGTGTGTGTGTGTGTGTGTGAGTGTGTGTGTGTGTGAGGATTACACTGGAGGAAGTGTTTAAGAACAGCTCAGCCTTGTGAAAGTAATACCCTAGAACAGCTGCCAAGTCCCAGAGGGGTTATGTCCCTGAGTCAGGCATGACTTCCATCCCTCAGTGTCTCCACAGCTATGCTCATGGATAGGCATTGTCTCTTCCACTCACCGTGGGGTTCCCAGCCCTGCAAAGAGGGTTGTGCTGATGGGGGGACTGAGCTTTTGAGAAATTTCCCTGATTTTTATCCTGCTTTGAAATTTCACCTACAGGAAACATAGGACTGGAAATACTTCTGAGGTGGTTTACGGTGAAAGGAAGAGAAAAAAGAGGTAGTGGTAGTCTGGATGTGGGAATCATCATCCTGTGGTACCAGTGAGAGGGACCTTTGTACAGGTGTTTGACGAGCTCAGCTCTGGTTTACACTTCTCACATCCCCATCATTCACAAGGCACTGTATTATTAGATGCGCTCCCGATGTTATGTATTAATTTCCCAAGCAGACTCATTCACACACATACAACACATCCACCCACATGCAGCAATGGTTAGACAGACACAAAGCATCCAGCAGCCAATTATTTGGGGTGGGAACAGCTTGCATTAGCTCATGATGAAGCTTAGCCCTAATTCTGCTGAGCTGGAGGCTGGAGCTGCGCGTTGCTCTCCTGACTGACTGCGGAGCTCAGAGCAGGGCAGATGATGTCAAGGCAAATCTTTTTTTGTCTGCACTGCAGATTTGGCTGTGTGAATTTACTTGCAAATGAGGCTTTCAGATCCCCTGTCCAAAAGCAGGAGTCCTAGGCCATCCCCACATTTGTCACTGTTAGCCC
Organism: Acropternis orthonyx; assembly: GCA_035583155.1. NCBI lineage: Eukaryota > Metazoa > Chordata > Aves > Passeriformes > Rhinocryptidae > Acropternis > Acropternis orthonyx. The sequence goes on from JAWWEU010000017.1 coordinate 19,134,217, forward strand.
AAATTCCTGCTTGTGCTGCAAAAGGAGCTGCCTGTGTTTGGAAGGCTCAGGCCCAACTTCCGACCCGTATCTACAGACAACAAGCCAGAGGAATCCAACCCATTTGGATGATGCATCGGGAGCAGATGAGGGAGGAGTGCCTGGGCTGCAAAGGGACAGTGGAGGAGCTCAGGCACCAAGAGACCCCAACAGTGGAACCTTCCATGAGGTTTTGCAAAAGCAAGGACCAGAAATCAGTCCAAATCAGTCAGGGTTTAGCCAAAAGTCACTGCCACATCTGGAATTTAGGCATATCTTCGACCCAGGCACTTGTTCCAATTCCCTGGATGCTCCAACCACAGAATACACAGTGTATGGCTCTAACCAAGGCCTGCATGATCCCAATCACACTTGTGTTTGCACTAAAAGCCAAAAGTCACAACAGATTATCCAAAAGACTCAACAGTCAGCCAGCTGAAGGGGTGTTCCTAAAGTTGCCACACCATGGAAAGGGACAGACATCTTGCCACCTCCTGTGCCACACCTGTTATTCAGGAGTGTTTACTGAAGTCAGGAGTCACATATTCCCAAAGAAAAGGGTAGCACACCTTGCAGTACACATGACTAGCAAGGAAAAGATGGAACATTTTCTTTTTAGAGCATCTCCAAACCCCATGCAGGGGTTGCACAGTTCTCATTTACAGACATAAAGGGTAAAATTCCTCTTGTCTCCCTCTCCATGCAGGCTTTTTTCCTATCCTTTTCCAGCCTCATTCTAAACGTGCCAGACATCATACACGGAACTGTAGAGCATTGGTAACCACCTTCCCTGTTAAGAAAAAGGAACCAGTGATTTAGGAATCACCTAACAGTGACAGAACTGGGATCCACTAATTTTTCTGGTCCTAATAAAAGATGGACAGGAGATAAGACCAAATCTACAGCAATACACAGAAACTGAGACTCAAGAAGAAATTCTCATGCAACTGCCTTGTAGGTAACTACCACATACCTGCTGACATCTGCTCTGGCATCTGCTGTTACATTAAAATATTTTAGAGTCCTCCAGCATCTTTCATGCCCTCTGGCAGTACCATTCCCCTTTTTCAAAGTTGGAGAAATCCAGGCACAAAGTATCTGTCCAGGATGGCTCACAGGGTCCAAAATGCCTGACTTGCCTTCAAGCTTGTCCTTCTGGCAGTTATACATTGCTTATGATTCAAAGTGCATCTGCAGCCAAATGAGCATGGGAGAATGACACAAATGCTTTGTATGGGCATCAAGGAGAACAGACCATCATCTGTAGTCTAGACTGGTCCTTTTTCCTGCCCTCCCCACAATTCACAGAAAAATAGGGATGAAAAAATACACTCCTCTTGTTATTAATAGAAGTAATAACTTGTACATGCATTAGTACTTTAAAGCAAGGGGAAAGGTCAAGCATCAAGAATTTGAGCTTAATGAAAGTGGGTTTGCTATTGTTAAAAAAGTGCACTGAGACAGCCATCATTATCACGTCCCTTATTGTTCAGACTGTTGGGAGAGCTGGTCCAGGACCCTGCCTTTGCACTGCCTTGCTCTGCGAGTCCTGCTCCTCTGCAGAGAGCCAGGATGTCACTGCACTGCCTCTCTGCACCACCTCCAGCTGGACACAAAGGTGGACAGAGGTGAGGGAACACATGCAGCAGGGCTGGATATTCAGGGGCCTCCCCTTCCCCCTTTCCCTGTCCCCCGGTGACTCACACACCACACACTTGCTGCTCCTTTGCAGCTGAGCCACTGCCCTGGGTGACAGTGTTAGAGTTGGGATGAGGGAGCACCTTGCCCCGAAATCCTGTGGGAAGGAAAGGATTTATTAAGGTGGAGTCCCCCAGTCTCTGGAATGCAGCTGTTATCTCCCTCCTGAACTCTGGAGCGCTGATAACTTTGCAAGACATTTCTTTCCCACACCCAGGCAAATCCAAACACACTTCACCGTGTCTTCCATCCCCCACCGTGCTCAGGTGGATCTGAGGATCACACTGTAACAGCAGCTCTGATCAGGAGAACCGACTCCCAGCAGAGTTCCTCTGCATACAGTCCCACTGGATCTGTGCACAGGGATGAGGAGTTACTCCATGTACAGCTACCAATTTCCTGGCAGTCAAAAGCACCTTGAGCACAACTGTGAAAATCAAAAACCAAGAGTTACAGCTCCTACACTGGAGTCAGCTGGCAATCTGCAGCTCCTCTCCTGCCTCTGAGCTCTGTAACAATGGATGCATAAACACACACAACCCCTCCATCCAAAGAGGCAGAGATTTAAATCCTTAATTAGCACATTTGGAGGAGTCACCACAAATGAGATTAGCTTTTGCGAATTGCAGGGGAAGCTGCTGTATCCCTATAATATGGAAGTGGTAGGCCCTCAAACTGACCTTGGAATTCCCCTTTGGATGCTCATCTGCTTTGCTCTCACAGCACTGTCTTCCCCCGCTGCCTGCAGGGTCTCCTTGGGAGGTAACAGCCTGGTTTTCCTGCAGCCTGGAGCTAACACCAGGCACGGGGTGACCATATTTGATGTCCGCCACTGTGAATACACTGCACTGAATGAATAATCTCAATTTGTAACGGCACTTCCCAGGTAGCAAACCATTCAACATGGAAAGGGGGCAAGAAAAGGCTAACAGCACCTTGTTAGCCCAGTACACATCTGCTCCCACTTCTGTTTCTGGAGTCTTAAGTGCTGTTCCTGCTGACAAACCCCAGGTTTAGTGCTGTCAGCACTGCAGAGCTGTGGAGCTGCACCGAGCCAAGCTATGTTCTCCTCTGCCTCGTGCTTCAACAAAAACCAGCTCACTCAAGAAGTACACCTGGGCACTCCTTACTGCTTGTCATACACAGAGCAGCTTTGATGAGGAGCACACAGGGCGAATGTGTGGTGCTGCCTGGACAAGAGACCTTGTCCTGCCCTGTAGGCTAAAAAGTGACTGTTTTCCAACCATCTCACTAAGAAAAGCTCAAATACATGCGGGAATGAGCTCTGTATTACTGCTGGGAGAAGAGGTCAGATAAACATTTTGGAAAGGAACTTAAATCAACCCTGTTCACCATAATGACTCTGACTCTTCTGCAACCAAAGCAAGGACCTCTCACCAGCTGAGTGCTGCCTGGCCTGAAGGATGGTTGTGGATACTGCACCTGCACCAGCAGTCACAGCAATGCATGTGGGACACAGAAACAAGGAACAAAGAGGATGCAGGTCTCTCCCCTTGGAAATGAGCCCATGGTCTGTTACAGACCAGGAAAGGGATACAAAAGGGATGCTCTTCTGTCAGAGTTGGCAATTTTCTTAATTCTTCCTCCTGGCCTTGAGTTCTGGAAATAGTCTCATTCCTCGGCACACAGGACTGTGTTCAGCCGCAGCCCTTGTGGCACGAACATTTAGGGGTGAAATCTCACGCTCTCAGTAGCCACGTCCCTCCAGTCTGGCCTTTCCCTCACACTCAGCAGTGGAAATGGGTTTTTTGAAGTTCTCAAAAGGAGTTGGCACCTTTCTTTTTGAGTGACATTCATCTGTAGGTAAATTGATTTAATAGCTTGTTAGAGTGCCAATTAGAACCAACAATAACTCAATTGACCTATAACTGCCTTGGCACCAACACCGCTTTCAAAAATAAGAGAAAGGAAGAAATCTCTGCTCTGGCAGAGATGAGAGCTCAGATAGTTGGTTTCAAGAGCAAACTGAGGGATTCATGGGCTTGCTAATGAGATGCTCATAACACATCAGAAACAAAGACAAATTTCAATGGTTTCAAGCTAAAATGACACTATGTTATCTCCAGACAAAGATCACTCTTTTATCTGTATAATAAATGGATTTCAGTGCAGCAGCAGTGACTCTACAGCAGAAAAAACCTCAGTGCCACAGAAAGCAGTAGCACAGTTACCTAATCAGAATAACATTGTATTGAAAACACAGGTTTACCTCCTTATAATAGTACTGAGAAATCCTACACCGATTCCATGTCTATCTACTAATACACATCTTCAGAAAACACATTCTTCCCTCAAACATAATCTGCTTCATACCAATGCAGTGGACATAGTGCTTCTATGCAAATTCATCATTTTAAATGCTCAATCCAAGGACTGAGGTATTTCAAGTTTAAAAAATTGAAAAATAGAAAATGTTAGTAGAGTTTGTCTAAACACTGGCAGTGTCCAAGGATAGAAAGAAGGATAATGTGGAAGGGTTTTAAATTACTAGGCAAAAGGATCCATTCTTAAATCAGGAAGGGGACTAAGAAAACTGAGATGTTTGAAGAGACAGAAGGACAAGAGCAACTAAGAATATACACAAGGAGAGGGAACTAATTTGGAGAGACTCATCTAGAGAAAAATGTGAAGGATAAGGATGGAGGCTGAAACTGGACTGAGTAAAGAGCCAAGTCAACACACTGCAACTGGAACATTGCAAGGAGCGAGCGGAGATACTAAAAACTAAGAGGAAATCTTAGTGATCACACGATAAGCTGGATATTGGGATCTAGGACTGGCTGGACAAGAGACCTACTGTGATAAGCCTCAAAAATGGAGAAGGGATTGGTAGGATGAGAAACACAAACTTGAAGTGAGGGATGGGGAAAACAACAGGTTGGAGAGAGTGGGGCTAAAGCTGAAAAGCAGAAACCAAGCAGTCTGTAACAGGCAGAGAGTGTTTCCCTTTGAAGTCTGGAGAGTAACCCAGGAATCGGGTGCACCACGCCATCCCCTTGCTGTAGCTCCCTGCTATGGCCACTGCTTAATTCAGAGCAGAGGGCAGTGCAGCACAGCCTTGGAACGATCCACACCTGCCAATGAATCCAGAGATGTTATTATGCAGGGGATACGGAATGATTTGGGTTCTTAAAACCTTAACAACTGTACAAAACACTGTATTAAGAATTAGACTGCAAAGTCAAAGTGGAACAGCAGAAGGGAGGTTGGCTGTATGTAGGTGTTACGTTACAGCTGTTATATGGTTCAAACCAGTTCTTCCCAGAGAGTTCATGCTTCCTTCAAGATGGGAGGAAGGGCTTGAGGCAGACGTGTGCAGGGAAGACATTTTCTGCAAGAGTCCGTTTCTTGCACAATCTGGCAGATTTGCAACAGAAGAGATAAGGAATGAGATGTGAGGGCCATGGGAGGTGAGTGGTGCCCTGGAGACTCCCTATCTGCCAAAACCTTCCTGCAGAGGTGTTAGACAGAGCACCCAATTCAAAACTAGAATTAGAGTAATATTCTCAGATTGTGATTAAAAAGAACATGATGTCATTGTTTACAGTGATGGTTATTCTTTTTGCTGTAACAACAGACAAACTAACAACCTCCAGAGGCTTGGGAAGAGGGTGGGTGGGATCAGCATGGCTATTTCCCAATCTGGCTGCTCCCCAAGCCACACTAAGGCATGGTCCAAAACACTCTGTCCCCATCCTCTTAAAGCACCCACTACTCTTAGAGCAGGTGGTCATTAGCCTGGTGCCCTTGTCTTCTGGGTTCCAGCGATGGTTGATTCCCTACAGAGGACCCCCAGGGTAGAGCTCTGAACAAAAAAGATGCCGTGCAAGGCCTCCTGCTCTGCAAAACTGGGCCTCAATTCCACTACACCAGTTCATGGATGTTTTTGACCTCAGTCTCTACAAGTCTCTGCCACCCCACTACAATCCGGGGATGGCAGTAACGGTTTCTTAGCCAAGGTGTCACAAAGCAAATTGAAAGTTTATTAGTGCTATAGTTGAATATTTCATAAGTGTCAAAACAAAAAAACAAACAAGCAAAAACAAAAAAAAAAAGATTAAAATTAGTTTGGTTTTTTTTCCTCAAAATAGGATCTGAGGAAGATATAATAAATAAGGTATGTTATTTTACAAGGGGAGATGGAGAAAATGTTTAATAGCTTTTCCCAAGGGAACCATCCCTGAATGCACTGAGGGAGTCATGGGCTTCTGTGGAAGAGATAATGTCTTCATCTATTGGTAGAGGTTGGTATGAAGATCCTGAATTAAGTTTATGGGGAAAATCTTAATCACAGACCTTTGTTAAATCTTAATGCTTGCTTTAGTATTTATTTATGTTACTTTATCTCATTTTCTGCATGCAAAATACCACAATATTATATTATAGTCTTAAAATATATCATGGCGATACACTGAGGTGTTTCTGAGGCCTTCCTGTTTTCAAGCCTGGCTCTGAACTTGTCTCATACACAAAACTATATTCCTACATGGATTGTCTAGTGTGGGATTATGTATCTTTCATCTCCTGACATGTCAGCTGGGGCATGAAGCATTGATGACTTGCCCATGGATATGGTAAGTATGGCTGCAGCAGTTTCATTCCCTCAGTTCACGGTCACAAAAACACATTTCTTCTCCTGCAACCTGATTCAAAGGCCACTGAAGACAACAGAAACCTAATCCATGCTGTTTAGCAGGATTTGGATTATCCTTCATATTATTCCTGCTTGGACCCCTTTGTTGTGTCCCAGAAAACTGTCCTGGGAATTCCCAGGAAAGTTCTCTGCAACAATGGCAGCAGGATCTGACTTCCCTCTCAGCTCGCAGCGTTCCCATGTTATTCTGAGGCAACACACCACCAGCACGGAGGGGAAGGCAAGGGAAGGGAAGAGAGCCCCTCCAAACCTGGGCCTGTTAGCACTTCCCATTGGATTCCAACAACAGGCACAGGTTCTGCTACTAATACAACTGCTCCCTGACCTTCCCCTCTGTGCAGAGCTTTCCCTGACCCAGAATTTCCATATGCTGTACATTCAGCTCGCACAATGGGTACTTTCATTGCTATGAGCAGAGGGCAAGTCATGGGACCAGAGTTTGCCATTATGAGCAGCCCCTAAGCGTGGGCAGGAATGAAGCAAGGCTGGCACAAGAAGCAGCATTTTGGGCAGAAGAAAAGTGCAGTACTGTCTGAGAGCAGGGAGCAAAACCCACCTCAGGGAGCTGCCAAAGTCAGTGAACACTGCTGGACACTCCACAAATTGTTTACCCTTCTAACAAAGCAGTGAAAAGCTTCCCAGTGAAAACAGTCTCCACAGACAGAGCAGCACTTCAAGAGCTAGTGGAAATTAGGTCTGCTCAGGAGAGTGGAAAAGGTAACCACACATCTTTCCCATTTTTGCTCTATGCCATCAACGCTACTAGCTTCAGATATTTGGACTATAATTGGTAGATCCCACTGATTCCCCCAAAGAAGGCAGGCTGAATGACACTGCAGCATGATGGAAAGCAAATGATTTTGTTCTTTCCCATACCTTGTATCTCACACCTGAGCATCTATTTTTTTGGTGCCACAGAAATCTCTCCAGGGTGCCAGCAGGCAGGGAGCAATGGCAGAGGAAGCAAATGAAATAAAGGATCTATTTGCAGAAAAAGTAAGGGAGAACAGTGAAGACAAAATTTCTAAAATCTGTAGTTGTGTCTGTTTTCTGTTGTTTTCAAAGAGACAGCAGCTTCTCTTCTCTGTGAAGAAGTTAATAGATTACTGGGCAGTGAATAATGTGTAGTTCTATTTACATCCACTGTTTGGACTATTTTGGTCCCTCAGATAGTGTATCTGTTCTCAGGTCTTTCTAAAAGCAGCATGCTACACTTTTTTTACAAGCAATTCTGGGCAGCAGCTACAACCCATATGCTTCAGTCAGCTACAAACTAGACAGATCGTTGTTTGTCTGGAATTTTTTTATTAAACCAATTGCACTGGATCAATGCTTCCTCTAAGCAATAAATTACAATTCTATCTACCCAGTGAAAAAGCTTTCAAAGTCAGAGATAAATGTTGATCTAGGAAATACAGTTTGGATCTGCACTGATGTGCGACCAACCACAGATGCAAACAAACTCCAGCTGCCAGCACATACATCTGCACCTCAGAAGAGGAGCCAGTATTCTGATTTTCATTAGAAATTGCTAAGACACTTTTTAAGTGCTTCTAGAACCAGCCCACTGCATTAGTCAGGAGTACTCAGGGGCACTGAGCTTGGTTTTTATAAAGGTCATTTGATGTCTTTCCCCCTCACAATGGACTAAAAGCAGAGATCAACAGAGCCTGAATCTATATTAATCTGCTTTACTCTTGGAGGGTCATAGATTTGCCACTGGAATTAGCCATATTAGATGCTAAAATGATAATTTAATGAGACAATGATGAAAGCCTCTGTTCTATTCTAAATTGGGAACTCTTCTTGCATAGCGCGAAGGAGGAGCAACTCCACGAAGTCAGAGAATTACACCAATGTCATTTCGCAGCAGTAAATTGGGCTGGAGTGTTCCATGCAAAACTTCCCATCTCAAGCTGTACTGAGACAGGAGTCACAAGGTCTGGAGCTCCACCAAAACGCCTGGAGATGTACCTCGCTCTCGGAGAGGAAACTGGTTTCTCCAAAAAGATAGAAAGCAAGCTTGGAGCCCAAATATTTATTGACTTGAAACTGGTACCCCAAATGCTGCTGCACAGCCTTGGTGACAGCAAAATGCAGGATAAAGGAGCCTTATGCTTCCAAAATCCTACTGCTCTGGAATCTGCATCCATCTATAGCACGGAGCAATCAGGCATTGCACTGCATAATTCCCAAGGCACAAAACACACTCCTTTGGGTCATGGATATTGCAAATATTTTGGTAATATGTGCTCTTTGGTGCAGTCTGCTGCATTCCAGAGGTCAAAAAATGTTATTTGTATTAATGTGATTTGTTTCCAAGACAGATGCTTTAGTAGTGGGAAAGAAGGAATACAAAGCCCAAACAGAATCTGGAAGGCTCCCACTCCTCTCCCTCAAGGCAGCCATTGTTCACAGGTTATTTTCTGTGGAAGCCCATGCCTTTTCTCTAAGCAGCATCCATATTCAAACACACAAGCTGCAAATGACCCAGAGACAGGGGGGAACACAGTCCCCCCCAAAATACCCCTACTGACCAGACAGGGGTGCCTCCAGCTCCTCCTGGCCTCGTGTACCGTCAGTTGCACTGCCCCATTTGAGGCTGGCAGGTGACAGCAGGGACACAGACCGTGTTGGTGTGCTGGGCTCCCACACCACTTCAGAAGAAACACATGGCAGGGAGTTATCAGCCCACCTGGAATCTGTCCTTGAGCAGGTCTTGCCCCAGGGTACAGATATCCACCTCACTGTCTCTTCTCTGCACGAATTCTCAGCTATGCCAGGGCAGGATTATGTTCTAATACCCAAGAGTCATCCATGCATTCTAGAGATCTGCATGCACAGAACAGCTCAGTGCTCGGTGGGATCATCTGGCTGGGGGGAGTCAGAGCTTGTCAGCATACTGCATTCCTTTGTACAGGCTAGGAGTGGTCAAGTGCCTCAGAAATAAAAACTCATCTCATCATTTTAAGGAATAAGCACTGGTTCAGGAGGAACCTTAAAAAACCAAACTCTTAGGACCATCTCACCTTGGGCAAGGTGGCTATCTCAGCTACTGCTACTAAAGTTTGCCAGGCTGGTTCTATGCTGAAACAGTCATAAAGATGGAAGGAAATAAACCCACTATACAGAGACAAAAAGATATGCAAACTGAATGCTGCTTTTGCATAAATCCAAATACAATCCAGAGACTAAATCCAAAATTCCTTGAGGGTGTGACACACAGAGAAGACCTTGTAGAATAACCTAAGAAAGCACAGTGCTTAGGTTTTAACTCCAGACTCATGGCAAATAATGTGAAGATCTATAGCCAAGAGTATGAAACAGGTTTTGCTCTTTTCAAAGCTGATCGCTCCCCCATTTCAGTGTTTGTGAGCTATTACTCGATCAGTCACAACTGGGAGGCAATTTTATAGTCTTTCCAGTCTGGGACTGGGTAGGATTGTGCTTGCAAGGACTATGTATCATGCTGTAGCTACTGGAAACCCTCAAAAGCTCACTCAGCTGTGTGCTTGGGACACTTGAATGCACTGAATTTAAATGACAGTGCAGTCTTCCAACTCACATAGCCTTCTAATAACATTTGTTAATCCAAGCAAATATCAAGGAATCTGGGCAGTGCCAGTGCTGAATGTGCTCGGCGCCAGTGCTGAATTTGCTCAGCATGTGGGCTACTTGCTAAATCCCTAATAGGCAGTGTCAAGAGGTTTCTATCACTGCTCTTTGGGTATCCAAGTCCAGCCTGGAACTCTTTCCTGCAATTACCTTGCTAACTGGATTTTAGGGAGTATTGCAACGTTTCTTGAAGAGTCCAAGAATTCAACAAAATCATGTAGTCTGACAGATATGTGTTTGAAAAATGTTCTTCTACTGTGTGCTTTTAAATGTGAGATGTAAGCCTGTTGTAATTAAAGTTGAAGCAATAAACCTTAGCCATTGAGTGCACTAAGTAATTAATTATTGATTGCAGCACTTTACATACATATTGCAGAGGACAATTCACCTGTGCCGTAGACAATACTTTGCTCAGAAATACCCAAACACAACCCCTCTGCTATGCAGAACTATACAAAAACTGGCTCTAGGGTTTAGAAGTTAATTTCCTTATCAACCTCCATGGAAATGTTGCTGTGGAGTGAAAGCAAAATATCACTTTCATAAAGACAGTGTTAACTATTCTCTATCCACATTAATTTTGGAAATAAGGATGCACAAATGCGAAAGAGAGGACCTTTCTGTGTAAGACTCTGAAGGTGTTAAGTTTCTTCTCAATGAATGCTGCCATCCCCTGCACACACCAATTCCTGACAAGGCATGCTGCAGTAAGACACTGTAAGGAGCAGCAACAGTAGCAACATCCTTCCCTAACTCTTGGGGAAGGAGAATGGAGAGAAGACTTTGAGGTGTGAAAATGGGAAGCATCAGTCAGTTAGAGCACACATTCTGAACCGGGGATGTAGGACTGGTTAAACAGTAGACACCACGTTTTTAGTCTAGAGTTGTGCATCAGGTGGGAACGTTTTTCCCCATTTACACTAAACTTAAGGGGAGCCTTTCCCTTATAGTATACCAAAGCAAGAGACATTTGTTGGTTTAAAAACACAACTGAAAATTAATAATAGTGTGGGGACACTAAAATTAAGGTTAAATGTAAATGAAACCTGCAGACTGTTTGAGTGGAGCAGATCTTGGATGTGTCCTCCAGCTTCCCTGACTAGGAGATGAACAAGGAAAGTTCTGTCAGGGTGGGTGCACCGTGTGGGAGGTGGGTGTGGGAAGGGGCAGGCCAGCTGGTTTGGAGTGGGTCAGGAAGGGGGGGATTGTACCTGAAGTCGCTGTAGGGATGGATGATCCAGAACCCGGCAGACTTAACCCTCTCCTGCTCCCTCTCCACGGCCTTCTGGCTGCCAAACATCCTCAAGGAGAATTTGTTGACCCCCGGCTGGAGCATGGCCCCGAACTGCCTCTGCATGAAACCAGCTTGGCCCAGCCTCTGCTCCTCATCTGGGGTGATCTGGTCGCACCCTCCACCTCCTTCCACTTTGATGGAAGTGGAGGAGCAGGCCCGGGGGGGCTGCTGGGGCTCCGGGGGGGATGCAGGCGGTGGGGGTGCCGGCAGCCCCTGCTCCAGCTCCCCACTGCCGGGGGGACTCTTGTCCTCGCTGGGGGAGGCCGGCTCCCCTTCCCCGCCGATCAGCCTTTTCTCCTCGGCCGCGTCGTGGAGGTGCCTGCTGGTCAGCGAGGACAGGCTCCCTTTGAAGCGGCGGCAGTCCCCGTTGGTGCTGGTCTTGGCGCCCTTGCCGCCGGCCTCCGTCTCCAGGAGGCCGGGGTCCCCCCCTCTGCCGGGGTCCCCCCCGAGGGCCCGGGTGCTCCCAGCAGAGGGCGAAGGCAGTGGCTTCAGCCTGATGCTTTTCCTCCGGGTGTCCTTGTCACTGTCATCCTCCTCGTCCATGATCGACGCCTTGGGTCCGATCTGCTGGGGCAGGCTGTAGAGCCTCTTGCGCATGGAGGGGGGCAGCTTGTCCATGGCCGATGCTGCTGCTGCTGCTGTTCAGTGGGAGGGAGAGACCCCTGCTCTGCCCAAGCAGGGCAACCGGCACTGCCCTCAGGCCCCTGCCCCCAGCTCAAGGGGCAGAGGGGACCAGAGACTGGCGTGTCATCTCCTTACCAGGCTGTGGCATCCACAGGCTCTGCATCAAAACACAGCCTCTGCATCCAGAAGGGAAGGGAAGGGAAAAAAAAATAAAAAAGAGGAAGGCAAAAAAATCCCCCCCTTCTCCTCCGTTGTCCCGATTTGGCTACTTGCTGCTCGTCTCCCCTTGGTGAGTGCTACTGCAATCCCTGTCTGCTCAGATCCTGAGCACTGGGCAAGAAGTCTACAGGAGAGCCACACACTCCTGGCTGGAAAGCGAGGGAGGGCGGCAGCGGCAGCAGCAGCCGCCTTGCCATGTTGGCTTCGAGATGCAAATGTGCCGTGTCTCCCGGCGGGCAGACATCATCCGGAAAGCGAAGCTCAAGCCCGGGTGCCTCAAACTCCTCAACCTGCCGGCCAATAACACAATGAACTGCAACCTGCAGCGGCCACTGCTTGCTTACATCACTGTCATCACTTATTCCTCATGCAGCCCCTGCTCCTGGGAATATTCATGAAGCGATCCCATTCTATTGGGTTGCCATAGGAGCGACTACTGCACACAGGCTCTGCCTACCTGAGACAGCACCCGGGCTTCTTAAAGGGGCAACGCCCGGCAGCCGCGGGGCTGGCGCCGCCGCCGCTCCGGCGGGCACCGGGCGCTGCGGAGCCGCGGGGCCGGGCAAGCCAGGGCTGCGGGCCAGCCGGGGCTCATCAGCCACAATCACCGGGCCGCCGCGAATTTAAAAATAGCAGCATCGTAAACATGAAAAAAAAAATAAACAGGCGCGAGAATATGCCTTTTCTCTCAGATGCGGGCGATCCCTGCTCCTCCTGGAGGTGTGGCTGGTGTGGGGCAGGTTTGCTTGTGTAGGCACGGCGGGTTATGTGTGAAGGGGCGAATACAAATCTAAAGGGAAAACAGCGGTTCACCTTGAAAATCACACTTGCATGCAAAGCAGGGCTCGGAGAGTGCCTGTCTTGCCTAGCAGAAGTTTGCCTGCTGGGAACACGCTGCGTTCGCCCGTGTCCGCAGAGTCCCGAAGGGTTGGAAGGCTCCTTTTTCCTTGGCTGCCTCGCTCCCCGTTAGCCATGCAAACCAGGACTATTCCTCCCCGGCGGGGCTGGATCTGTAAAAGTCATTTAAAAAAAAAAAATTAAAAAAAAAAAATAAAAGCAAGCCGCATCTCCGAGAGCTCCCCCGCTGGACTGAGGGAGGCTGGGCTGGGCTGGGCTGGGCTGGCGGAGTCAGTGGGATGCGTGGGCTCTCCCTGCGACGCGGGGAAACCCACTTCCCAGTGGGCACCTGAGTCAGCACTTTCTGCGGCTCACCCGCGACCAGCGCATCTCCAGGGGATCGTCCTGAGAAAAAAACAGCTCTGCATGGGAATCCTCCTGCCTTCACCGCTGGCCACAATGCACCTCATGTAAAAGAGGCCAAAGCAGCTAAAATCAGGCATTTCCCTTCTGATATTTGAGAGAGGGCTTTTGCAGAAAAGGAGGAAAAGAGGTAGCAATCACTCATGCTTGTGCTTATTTGGGAATGGCTGCTTATCCTGTTATGTTTAAGACTGATAAACTAGTTCAGATTATTTCCTAGAGCCAAGCCTTTGAAACCAGCGGAGTTAAATTATGAATCTGTTTGGCCATATGAGAGATTTTTGTATGTATCTTTGCATAGATTCAGTATGCAAGGCTTTCTAGTATATTTGTTGTTTCAGACATTAAAGATGGTACCTGCTAGGAAAAGGCAGGCAGGCTGAACACAGGCAAGTAATGCCCACTGCAAGCGGGGAGGAAATCCTCACCCACCTCTGCACTTCTGCTTTCCTGAGCAAATATTCACCTTTTCCCTCCCAATAGGTAGCTCTGCCATTTAAAACAGCAGGATGTTCCTTTACATCAAGGAAATGCTATGATCAGCAGTGACTTCACCATACACACAGACAGCACATGCTTCCTCATCTTTGTTTGCCTGCTCTCTCCTGAATCTTTTCCTGATGTGTTCACCTGCTCCTCTTCTCCTCCCACCTCCTGGCACAACCCAGACTGGCTGTGACTCATTTCAAATACTCTACAGTGCAGCTACCCAGCACAAACATTATTTAATACTATTATTTTTCTTCCCAATTTCTGATAGAACAAGCTTTTGTGGGGAAATAAATCTCAATTTTCAAATGTTCCTGTAGATCAGATAATGTGAACTAGGCCAGTGAGAGCACTAAAGGTCTTTTCCCTCTTCTTATTCCCTCCTCCAGGCACTAGGGATGCTGAGGTATAAGCACTTCTGTGCCTCAGCTGCAATCAACTGCCTTCCAAAAGGATGTATTTTGATTAACGAGGTGCACAGCATCTGAAACTGATGCAGCTTCTTGAACACAGTCCCTGATGTTCCCAGAGAATGACAGAGCAGTAAAGGACATGCTCAAGGAATCGAGCTGTTTGTTCTCTTTCAGCTGTAGGTATTCGAGCACTCGGAAAATACCCACACTCAATTCCCTGGCCGTCCTGGGGATGTTCTCGGAGTGCTGCCTTATGTGGTGACACAAATCAGATCCTCTTACAGAGAACACAACAGCAGCAGAATCCTCCTGCATCACTCCTACAGCAGGAAGGAAATGCTCAGGTGCACAGAGTGAGTCAGGGCCTGGCATTGTGCTACACTATTCCAGAAGCACCCAGATATCCCTGTGCCTGGAATTCTGGATGGCACTTTGCAGCCACCACTCTCCAGGCTACATACCACACTTTTGATTCCTCAGATACAGACCACAGGTACCTTTACATCTCTCTATAAAGCATTAAGCTTCATGGAATCACCCAAAGTGCTCAATCCAGACGGTACATTCTTGTATACCTCTGTCTCCAAGCCTGGGTTCCCAAACACTTCTAAAAACTTACTGGAATTACAGGTACCGAACTTAGAGAAATTTTTCAAGTCCTTAAAATGTAATGACAATCTTGTGTCCAGAGAACTTTACAGTAATGATATTTTATTTGAGAGCCTTCCAAGAACTAAGTGCAGGGGAATGGGAATTATCCTTGTCTAATGGTATGAAACTACTGTCACGGATACAATTTACTGCCAGCATTATGGCAGTGCTTTCCATGTCAGCAAATGCACATTTACAGACATATTTTTAGAATATTTCAGAAAAGTTAGGGCTGCTAGAGGACTAAGTCTTGCCTATCACTGGCTGCACAGTACATTCAAAGGGGTATAGAGAAGTCACCTGTTAAGAAAAGGCAGAACTGTTTTTGAGGGAAGTTATCTCCTTTTAAACAGTATTTGTAAGACTCTACTCCAAAACTTGGCATAGATACCAAGGGAATGGATGTAGTAGGGAGAATGCAGGTGAAGCAGCCAAAGATTCGTTTGTTTCTGCAGGAATTTTGCCAGCTTAGATATATATATAGATATAGATATAGATATAGATATATATAATTATATATGGTGCTATTTTAATAAAAAGCCAGTGCTGCAATGCAAATGTGAAAAATTATATTCCACATGAGTTCAGGACTTCAGAAGAATAGACTGAGAGCCATAAAAACTGATACCCTGTAGCTCAGGGTACTGAAAACAGTGATGCAAGCTGGTCTTTTAGCATCACCCTTGCTTGAGTAAGAGTTTCAGCCATCACCCTTGAACCTCTGGATTCTCAGATGAAAAAGGAGTCAAGGAACATGTGGTATAGCTTGGAAGGAAGGGAGCAAGTCCTTTCAAAGCTGCCTATTGTTCTTAGCAGGCAGCAAGTAACTCATAATTGGCATTTGAAACTCATGAAATATTCAACACTACAAAACAGGGAAATTCTACCTTGGAGTTTTTGTGGTAGAGTCTGCACTCACTGCCTCTGCAGCTGATATCATACCTAAAAGATAATGAAAAAATAATAATGATAAATATACAAATCCTATCTCCTCCTCGGCTCTATTAATTACCCAAGTGTGCTGTCACACTGTACTCATTGAAATTCAGCCAGGGCCTTCTTACTGCTCTGTGGTGTTCCTTATAGAAGCTGTGAAGCGGGGGACTGAACTGCTGGAACATATGCTGAGGCCTATTTAAGGCACAGCCAAGAGGGCATCTGGATCAAAGAAACAGCTGAGCAATGGGAAGTGAGATCCAGGCCAGGATGCTGGGCTCAGGAGCCAGCCCACGGGGCAGGGGGACAGACAAGGGTCCCACAGAGTTGGATGTCAGGATGGTAGGAAAGAGGTCCAGCTTTGCTGCACAAAAATTGCTGTGGGTTTTGAGAAAGAACGATTCAAAGTCCATCAGTGGGAACAGAGAAACACTGAACAGATCCCTGACAACAACGGGCTGTGGAGCCCGGCATGAGAGGCAGCAGCAGGAGAGGAGATACACAACAGGACAGAAAAGCTTCTATCAGGAAGTGCTTGGAAAGCAATATCCATTCCAACTTCCAGTGGTAAACAAATCTGGAGCAATCCCACTCTCTGAACCCTTATAACCAAGATCAAAATATGAGCACTTGTGTAGGATATAAGGGGGTTGCTGGGAATGTGCTTACAGATAAAAACAGCTTTGTCACTGGACTGCAAAAAGGAAATGTTATCCAAAGAATCAGCCGTGTTGGTGTCCATGGAAAAAAGTCACAGACTGCAGAAAATAACCCCCTGAGATTTTCAGGATGTTTAGATGTTTTGCAAAAGCTGGTAATCCTCGCTGGAACAAGCAGCTGAAAATCCTAGCTAGGAACAGATTGATTAGAATGAGCATCTTGCCACCTGACCTTTAATATTCCCCTTGGAGAATAGAAACCTTCATAGAGATAGAAAAACAGAGACAGGTAACCACATGTGGAGCTCTGAAGAAGAGAAATTACACAGCTCAGAGAAGCTGTTGTGATTAGAGCAACTATGATTTAGTCACAATTACTTTTAGTTCACAAAGTTACCTATGTTTTTACATTATGGTCTAAACTCTACCAATGAATTCTCCAATATTCACACTGAAATGCTCATATCAAGCTTGCATCTTGGACTTCAATAAAATTTGCCTTCCAAATGTCTAGTCCATCACATTTCCATTTAAAAAACAAGCACTATCTTATTTTTTGACCCTGATCTGGAATTATTCAGGATAGGATTCAGACAGCATGGGGAGGTTTGCTCGGTGTGGATTAGCTCAGTGACTATCAAACAAGTCTTTCTCAAAATAGCACCTTTCACCAGGGTTTAATGAGCTGCAGCCTCACAGAGAATAATGGATCCCTCTCCCGAGCCTGTCCCGCCAATGTATCTCTTGTCTACATCAACGGTACTATTTTGGATTATCATGCAGTGCTGGATTTCTTGGGAAATGTGCCACTGTCTCCCACAGCTGTAATGGCAGCCTCCAACTTTGGGAAGTCCAGACTCTGCTCTTAGTGAACTGCATTGTGCCAGGGCTGACTTTAACCCTCTCTCAGAAGAAGTTAATCAAACAATTCCAACATCATGTTTCCAAAACCAAAGTACTCAGCCATACCACCTGTCAGGCACTTTACAGATGTGATTTGAGAACTCATAATCCTCATGGATGTACTTTAGCAATGCCTCCCTCTCTCCAATTGCTGAAGACAGGCAGAAGATTGAAAAATTTGAAACAAGATACTAATTAGAAACAAGATGCTCTGAGCAAAATGGCTATGGAAGAAATGTCCCATAGATTTATGCCTTGTGACCAGTCTCCCATGTCTGATGTGCAGGATTCAACATAAACCCTTCTCCATAATTCACAGTTGTACTGTCATGGTCTAGTCATTTATTGATGCCAGTGCCGTGGGCTGCAGCAGCTTTGAACAGAAGACCCTCAGAGATCCCTTCCAACCTAAATTACCATTTAATTCTATGATTCTATGACTCAAGTGGAATTCTTTCTTTACTCCAGCCACCTACTTCCTATGTAGGAAGATACTACCTTTGAGAAAAAATCCCTCTGTCAAATTCATTTCCAACCATCAAACAGGTTGAAATATTAGTAAGAGGGAGCTGACAGACTGATGGGTACCGAGCGTGACTTGATAAGCTTCACCTCCTCAGGTGGGCAGCTAGAAGGCCTGTCATGATTTTGGAGAACAATATCACACATTTCCTTGATGATTCACAATTTCTGAACTCCTTAGAACATCCAATTTGCACAACCAGGCTTAGTTAGCATGTCTAAACCATATGGCAGTAGAAGAGCTTCAAGCAGAAGATCCCAGTTGATCGCTGCCCCTTACAGACACAGAGATGTTTCAGGCAGTTATGCCTCCCACTCCGTAACTGAAATGGAGTAGAACTTCACTGCCAATAAAAACACGGCCAAAGGCAAGGCAGATACAGTATTTCTGCCTGCATTTCATTCTTACTGGAATAAGTACAACCTCTACAAACAACCAAACAGGTTAGGCCAGCCTGAGTCCTCAAGACATTCCCATTATCCTGGAGGGAAAAGAGTGATTTGTGCCACTGCCATGTCTGTGGCTCAGCAGCAGAATCAGCAGTGTAGATAAGTAGAGGAAAGGGAAAAGGCTTCACTTGATAAGGCTGCAAATAAATCTGAGATTAAAATAAAGGCCTCCTCTGTCCAGGCTTTGCTTTTAGAAACCAGCCCTTTAGTGGTACTGCCTGTAACCCACTCAGCACCAGGAAGGTCTTGTTATCCTAAATCTGGAGGTTATCCCCATGAGTTTGCACCTGCCTACGTCTACACGTGTACATTTGTGCTTGTGCTGATCAAGCGTTTGCCGCAATTCTGGTTCGTAAATGCACCACAGGTCCAATCTGGGCTTCTGTCTGTCATTTGCTACTTTTGTTTAATTATAGGTGGTACTGAAGCATCTAGAAAATCCTGCTGATACCAAAACCCAGCAGAGAAACACGACATGGCAGCAGAGTAACAACCTCATGGTCTTCAAATGGCAGCTCAGTGCTGTTTCCTTTCTGCTTGTTCAGGTTTAGGGAGAGCTTTGAGGGGAGCCAGGGCAGGAAAAACAAAGAGTGGATACAAAGCAGAAGGGCAGAGCAGAGTTCTGTAAAAAGATAAACTATGTTTTTCTTTGTGCTTCTTAAGATGGTATTTTAGGAACCAAGTGGCTAATAATAAAGTGAGATTTGGATTTACACCTGACAAAGATTAAACACCCAGTAAACCCAGAGGGGTGGAGGCAGAAGGTTCATTCCGTGTTTTACCTGTGCTTGCCCTTCCCTAGATTCCCCTCACCAGCCACATTCAGACTGTGCTAATTAATATCTATCCTGCAGGCCTCTCCCTAGTTCTCAGGCATACAGGCCAAGGACTAGCTCGGATTTCTTCTTTGCCAGTGCCTCAGGAGCTGGCCCTGATTAAACAATGACAAGTGCTGGATAAGCAGCAAGGGAGTGCCCAGCCCTGCTCATCTGCAAGCGCTGCTCCAGCCCACCCAGGGACTCCCCATGATTGATTTTACCAGCCTGTGCTTTCATTTTCTTTCAACGCTCTGCTGACCTTTGTGTAAGGGTTTAAACAAAGCTCTGCAGACTCCTGAGGCCATTGCCTTGATGATATCAGTTCATCACTATATAACTGTGTCCCCGTGGATGGTAGCCTTGTGTGTGTTTTTGTGAGGGGAGGGATCGCACTCACCTGGCTCTTCTGTGAATACTGAAGCTTTTTTTTTTTTTTGTGAAATCAACAAGAAACTGCATCTAATGTTACTGCTCTGGGCTGCTCAGTGCAAGGGCAGGACAACACACAGCACTTCTGGATGCTGCGTCCTGGACTCTGTCTCCTTTTTACACAGTGCCCTTTCCTATGCGGATTGTAGAAACATTCCTGGGAGCAGGACAGAAGACAGGCCTTCCTGATTTTCCACTAAACCATTAGCTGACAGAATCATATTCCCTCCTGTGCTCTCCTACTGCCTGATGGTATCTTAAATCTTCTGTTCAATGGAGCAACTTCACAAAGATGCTTCCTGTGGGACACCAGGGAAACAGGAAAATGGCATTTGCTGCACCAGCTGCAATTTAGAAGAACAAAAATGGTTCTGTTTATTTAAAAAAAACCCAAAACATTAAATCTTTCTGACAGGGTTCTAGATGATGTGACAGTATATGCAGCCCCCTACATGGTTGATCTGTGGTGAGATGATGTGGAAAAACAATTTGTGGCTACTTGATTTTGGCAGCATTTCCCCTCATGGCTCGGCTGCTTCCTGCTCGGCACACTGGCTGCCTGTGGGCCCTGGAGAGCTGGTCCAGTGTCCCACTCTGGGCTTGGCCGGGCCCCAGGAGTTACACACTGCAGAATGCCTTGGAGCACTTCTGTCCTTCACTGGGACTGGCACAAAATCTTGCCCGAGGTGACACAGCCCATCTGCCCCTTCAGTTTCCCAGGTTATCCATGTTTTGATGTTGTCTGGCAGGACACGTTTATTTCTGCTTGCTGCTTCTGTTCATGGCTGCTGTAAAACCCCTGTGTACATCCAGAGAGAGAAAATAGCTCAGTAAAGCACACCTAGACACTGCCATCACTTCCTGCTGCTCCCATGGAGAGATGTCAGGCTGAAGAGCACTCTGGAGCTGGTGACATCTCAGTGCACGCTCAACCCCAGAGGAAGCACTTAAGGTTAAACAACAACAACCACCACTTTTCCCCTTCTGAGCAACTTCATGTCACAGCAGACACTTCACAAGCTGCTGTTCAGAGTCTGCTCAAAGAAAAATTGTATATATTATTAGCCACTTCTGTGCTTGTTAATTCTTTGTTTCTCACCATTCTGCAAAACCTTCACAAATCCCTGTTTCAGTGGAGCAACAAACTTCTACTTCCTTGGATTTGCAGGCTTCAGTTAACAGGATTAGGTGACAGGATTTATTTAGAAACGTGTGGTGATAAAAATACCCAGTTCATGAGTAATGGGGAGGAAAGCTTACAGTTTTGTTGTTGCTTTTATAAATTCAAACTTCTCAGACGGAGAAAGGGTTCAGAGCACGTGTTTGCCACTCACACCTTTCACTACTAGAGAATGGCCTTTTCTACTAGAAAATGTAGGAAACTACATTAACTAAACATTAAAAAGGAGAAGACTGGAACAGGATGAACAGAGCACATTGACACCTAAAGAATGTGAGATGTGAGAAGGCTTCATTTTCCCATTAAGCCTAGGGCTGACACAGAATTTGCTAAAACATCTGCCTGTGACTTTAATTAGCCTGAGGACTTCTTTATCTTATTTTGGCTTTTCTAAGAGGGAGCTCTTTTATGCTGGAACACGTAGCCCTCAACCATGCACTTACTCTCTTCTCTACAAGAGAGAGGTCTCAGAGCTGCCTTGGTGATCCTGCTCTTCCTCTTTGCTGTGAAGGTTTCCCAGTGCAGAAGACTCTCAGAAAGGTGGTTAAACTCTGCTCAAGATTTGTGGGAGGTGTTAGCACCAAATCTAAGATGAAGACCCTGCTCAGCAGAAAAGAACTAGAACACAATCTCTAATAGAAAAGATCCTGGGAGTTTAATCTTTTCTGGTTAAGCAAAAGGAAGTGTAAGTAATTATTTGATAATAATCTGTAATACCCACATGGAGAGGTGGAGACCTGAACACAGAGGAATCCTCACACCAGCAGATGTAGTTGCAAAAGAGATGCTGCCTCGAAGCTACATGCCTTCAGGCTAGAATTAAATTAGTAAGTTTTTATGTTGAGGCCAACTAACCTCTAGATTAACATGATGAAGTTTCTCCTAGATTCTCTGTCACAGGAAATTTTAAAAAGAAGATAAGATTATTTTTTTTTATAAAAGGTCTGCATTATCTGACTCCCAGATACTTGATTTGAATCTGCAATCAGTTTGGGTTAGTCCCAGATCATGTCACACAGGAAGTTAGCATAAATGTTAATAATGTTCTTTTCGGTATTAAATCCTGGAAAACAGAAAAAGCAAATGAACAGTAATAGTGACTAGAATGCTCACACCCTTTTCTGAGTAATTTGTGAATATGCTCAACTGCTGACATCCCTAAAGAACTCTTTTGACGCTGTTGTGAGGCCTGATAATTTACTTTTACCATCCATTTCTTTTGTTTACTCATACTAGGACCTTGCCTTACCTTCTTTGGCTGCTTAGTTGCCTCAAAGAATAGATCTGCCAAAGCCTTTTCAAAAGTCAAATGGACGATATAAATCAGATCCAGATCTCACTTATTCCATTTATTGATGACTCTTCAAAGATGTCCAAAAGGTTTGTAAACTATTAGGACTCTTTTGACACTTCCCAAGTGGACCAAACTAGATCATATTTATCCAAGTTCTTGTCCTGTAGGAGGTTTGTGATCCTCACAATTCAGGACTCTGCTTTTGGTTAAAGTGATCTACTTGACTACTAAATATTTCCTCCTAAACTGGGAAAACCAGCTGGCCATTCACACATTTGTTGTGCTGTGCTTTTGATAGGATCATAGCCAAGTGCTGGATGTGTCCTTTGTAAAACCAGTGGTATAATCCAGGAATGGATTGATTTTCTTCTTTTCCAAGAGCTACCAGTACTTCTGCCAGCATACCCTCCCTGTCAGTGCTCCTGATACCATACAGGGTCAGCGTGCCCCAGGGGTCACACACAGGAGATGGGAGCACATGCCCACTCTTTTTAAAATGGAGAGTATGGAGATATTGAGATCTTCTACCAGGTTGGACCATCACAACTCCAGTTTCAGTACAGACCAGCTTCAAAGAAAGACTGAACATTAATTCTTAGGGGTTGTCTCTCTGATTTTCACAGGTCTCGTGCTGGGAGCATGGCAGTGTGACCTAATGGTCAATCTAAATTAAACCCCACAAGGAGTACACTTCATTGATGCAAAATGTTTGTTCTCCTGTAGAAAATGAATGCAAAATAATGAGATTTCCTAGTCTGTGTAGCTATATTGCATGGATTTCCAAGTGCAATGAAGTCAGCTTTAGCCTTCATGTTTTATTAATGCCTTGTAGCCAAGTAAAATGAGTAATAAACTGGCACTTCAGAGACCTGGATGGAGCCATTCTGAAGGCTGAATAACAACTAACCATTCATTTACTGAGTTCCCTCTAGCAGTTTTGCAATATACATAGAAAGAAAATCAAGGAGCTACTGAAATAACTCTACTTTGCACCAAAGGTGCTGCTTACAGTAGGTGCACAAATTTGCTTCAGCACCTTCTGTGTAGGGACAAGGAGGAACAATGGTTACCTGGGCCAGGATACCACACCAAAGTCAATGTTGGACCCAGAATTCAAAACCTGGAACAGTCTTGCTGTCACTTTCTAGTCATTATTCGCCATTCTGTACCATACTACTACAGGTGAAGGTCCCCAGGAATCCAAATTAGTTTGAGGGGTCCTTGCCTTATAAATCCACTCTCTCATTCTAGCTCCTCTTTATAAACAGATCAAAGAGAGAGCATTTCCTGAAATACGGGAAAATAGATAGAAGTGGGTTTACATCTGTGTTTTCCCTGAGTGAGAACAGAAAATTCAGATATTATCACTCCCATGTGCACTGCTGGGACAACTTTCCTCTCTACTAAAAATTAAAACAGGGAAAACATATGCCCTGCTTGATTTTCTAAGCAAGGCTTATTTTGTACTGTATCAAGCTCCCAGCCTTTGTGACTGTTCACTGAAGCAAATTTTATTGCTACAAGAGATGAAATCAGTAAGATGCTCACTGCAGAAAATCTGAAAGATTTCACCAAGGCTTGTCAACAAAGCAGTGGTAAGCCAGGAATTAAAATACAGGATTTCCCAATTCCTCATGCCATAATCAGTCTATTGGAACAAGCTATTCCTCTCCACTTGTGCTTGTTAACATTGCCTCTTAAACCCAGAATCCAGCTGTTGCCACTGAACTCAGAGCAGCTGTTGTCAAGCACTTCCCTAAATGCATTCCAAGCCATGTTTGTTTTCACTAAACCTGAGGAACCAGCTGCCACAAGCACTGAAACTGGAACAACCCACTTCAATCTCCATCTGATACAAACCTTCTTAGTAAGCATCTGACCAAAAAAGAAATCCCAGACTGGAATTTTACGACTAGATAGCCTCACATTTTTTTTCTGTGAGTGTATAAGGAAAGAGATAAGTGCAGTATGCAAGAGCTTGTACTGCATTATTCAGAGGGCCTCATTCACCTCCGATTCCTGTGCTTCAGATTCCCTACACTGGTGAGTTAATTGTTAGGAACTGGAAGTTTTCCTAAGAAAAACAGAGCAAGTGGGATTAAAAAAAAAAAAGAGAGAGACAAGGCTTGTGATCAGAAAAGGTAGAAGGCCCTGCTGTTCCAAGGTTGTTTTGCATTTCAGATCAATAACAATGAACAATCTCCCAAGCAATGTCAGCCAAAGTGTCTGAGCCTCCACCTGGTCTCTCTGTGCCTACACTCCCGTGTGCTCCATGGGCCTGAGGTAAGAAAATGGGATCCTTACAGCCTGTGGAGCCTCTGGTGAACTGAAACATGCTGCAGTCCACGGGAATCACTGTGTTAGGAGACAGTGCTTATCTTTTTGCCCTTTACAGAACTCAGTCTGGAAATGCTGGAGGTGAGTGTGTTTTTCCCAGAACAAATGGCAGCACATGCGTGACATGGATTGATGCTTGCAATTGCAATAACTCTGCCTTCTTGATTTCAGCCCTAATTTGTAGTGTGCCTCACTGATGATTTAGAGCATTTGATTCACTGAACTTATTTTACTCTTCCTGCAATTTCACCTCTTTGATCAGATCTTGCCAGCAGGTTTTCATTACCAAATAGGTGGTTTTTTTAAATAGCACAATTGCAAGTCATAATCATAAATATCAATCTTCATAACTCATCTGAGCACTCCATGTTCTTGCAATGTCGTGTGTCAGGATTCTGCTGTGCAGATAAACCCCCATCTGTGTGGCTGCCAGCTTCCCAGTCCTTTATTGATTCTCTCCTATTTGCTGTAATTGAGTTTTTATACTTACCTTGTTCTTCAGTATATAAATGCCCATCAGAGACAGGAAAAGAGACAGACCAGGGATTTCCATGTCTCGGCACCTCTCAGCAGAAGAGGGTGCTGTGCAACACTGATTAAAACAGATACTTCAGCAACTGAGGCAGTTAAGCTGAGGATTGCCTGTCCACCTATCAAACCATGTACTTACTACTCACATGTCAGCAGGTGGCTGTAGGAAAAAGCTTATATTCCTTATTTTCTACTAGATGGGAAGAAAAAAGGAATAATCTGCAATTTTCCTGCACTGACTCATCTGTTCTGAGTTGCCTGTGCTAAAGCAAGCCTTAAAGGGAACTTCTTGCTTAGTTTATTATACAGGACACGTCACTGTTCTGAAATGTTTGCATGTTTAAAATCCAGATTCACCTTTAATTTAGTATGGACGGAACTTTATTTTTATAAGTGTGTTTGCAGGTATGTGTTTAAGGACTGTGTCCTTAGCTGACAAGCAGCCAAGGAGCCTGTAGCCTCCCTGCTATTACTTTTACTGCAATTAAGCAATGAGTTACCCATCCTGGGATATGAGGCAGGGAGCTGGGTAAGGACTCCATTTCCAGTTCTGTCTCCAGTTTTGCTGGCTGATCTCTTAGTTTTCCAGTCTCCAAAAAGGCAGTGTGCACCTGCTTAGAAACCATTTAGCTGTGACTAGATCCAGGACCCCTGCTTTCCCAGGAAAGAGGCTACACCTCCCTGGCCTTCCAGGAATTGCCAGGGGTGGCCTCTGAGATGGCCCTGGCAGATGATGCTGATGACCACGTTCTGCGGCAGGCTGCCATTTTCTTTCAGCACATAGGATGGCCTTACAACACCACTTTTATTCCCTAAGAACCACTTCACAGGAATGTTCAACTCTGGCATGAAACAGACTGTTTCTCGGTCTGTCCGGGCACAAAGCAGCAGCAAAGTGGTGAGAGACTCCTTCCCTTTGCTGTCCATTTCCTGTAACCACACTGAGCAGCTGGTCCTGGGCCACCACTCCTGGAGGCACTGACACATCCCCCATTCTGCAAATCATTCCTGCAAGGGATCCTAGAGAAGCAAAAAGTTCTCACTTTAGAGGCTTCCAGAATTCAGCATAATGATTGCTCTGACACTCCAGAGTAGCGTTATGCATGTGGAGGTATACTGGATTAAACTATTCCAACGTGGGATTCGGAAGCCATTTTCAGGTCGTGCCTGTGTGAGTTTGTAAAGAAGCAGAGCATTTTTGGCCTTTTTGTGCTTCTGCCACTAGAGAGCAGGAGGATGGTTCTCCCAGCCGGCTGCGGCCGATCGGGCAGGGACAGCAGCTGTGAATCACCGAGGAACTTGTTACATAACTGAGCCTCTGAGGTGGACAACCCTTCAATCCATTTATTGAAGCCCAGCAGTTGCCATTTCCACACAGATGAAACCAGGACATGTGTGGAGCATGAGAGGATACCCTGCATCCATAATAATGTGTGGAACTAACAACAATACCACCCTGTGCTACATGGGGACAAGCTTGTTCTTTACTTTTTCTTTTAACATATGAGTCTAGCCTTGATCCCACCCGAGGAGAAGAATATTCACTATTAAGAGTCTGCCAAAATACACCTAGAACAAGGGAAACTACATTTATGTGCTTTGTGGTCTGTGATAATTCCCCTGTAGATATTTTTGCATCATGAGGAGAGACATCTCTCTGAACCATGAAATTTGGTTCCAAGTTTACAGTTTTTCCTAATGTTTATGAAAATATAGGATGAAACTACAGCTGTGGTTTCACACTGATGTGTCAGCTAGCAGATGCTGAAAGATGGGAAGTCTTCACTTTCCAGTTCTGCTCTCCTTTCCCCTTTGCTTGCACTCATGGGACTTTCACAAACGTTTCTATTTGCTAATCCAGAACATGGAGGGGGGGTTGTTTTGCTCCTTTAATTGTCTGACCGATTAGAAGACTTTTTTTAAAGCTCCTGATGAGAGCCAGAGGCAGTAAAAGCAGCAGAGTGTAGAAGGTGGCTGGGAAAATAAAGCTTCCCTCTTTCAGAACCAGCAACCTTTAGATCAGGTTCATTCTGACACAAAAAATAGCAAGGTATGGTAGAGACGCCAGGAAGGGATTCCTTGCCAGGAAAGCTGTTGAGATGTTTTCAGAAAGAAGTGCTGAAAGTCCAGAAGAACATTCTGTACTGGGCTCTGCCTGGGCAGTATCAGATAGTAGCTTTATAGGAGTCTCAGGACTCTAATTTCAGCTGCATACATAACCCCTTGTAAAAAAGTACAGAGTAACTGAGATTCGCCTTCCTTCTCATCATGGGAGAAAGGACAAAGCAGTGAATCACAGAATGAAGGACAATCTCAAACAGAAACAACCAATCCTGACTGTATTTCCCACTCCAACCCTGTGCAGGGGCTGTGTAAGATTGTCCTACCTGGCAGTCACATTGTCCTGCAAAACCTTCTGGGAAAGGATGCTGTAAACCCAGCTCTTACAAAAAACTGTTGGCTGGGCCTTGAGGTTATGGCTGGATGTTTGCATCCAGCAGTCCTGTCAGTGACATGCTACAGGCTCAAGGGTGACATTGATCCGTTCAGGCAGAACTCCTGTGATGTTACAGTCCTGGAAGCTTGTTCTTCTGCTATGTACTTTAGAGCACATGCACAGTAAGATGGGACAAAGGCAGACAGGTACCAAGCAGAGTTTCTCAGCCACTCTAAAGTACATTCAAATTCCTCTCTGCTTTGTTCCTTCACAAAAGTAGCTTTTTACACTGAAGTCATTTTCCCACCAGGTTGTATCAGCAGATTGTGCTGAAACCCAAGACACCGATTTTCTTGACGGTGATAACCAGCTAAGGTTCCACTTTACATATTGACTGACCTATTTAAGAACCAAGCACATCCTGGAGAGTGTGCTGCATAAATCAAATGTGGCAGGCAGGGGAGCACAGGCTCCCTTCCTACTCATGGGGAAGAATGTGCATTTGCTTGTACACTTCAGTTGCAAACTTCCTTAAGTGGACTGATGCAACCAAGGAACAAATTATCTCCGTTATGGTAATGTGGTTTAGACAAAAATCCTGTTAACAGTCCTGACTGGGAAGCCACAGTTTCTCAAGTTTAGAACGGACAGGTTGAACCTTCTGATATGACCTCAGTTTGTTCTACAAATTTGGTTTAGATTCTTTCTCAGGTTAAGTGAATGAAATGCATGGTAGAAATTAAAGCTAGAAAAGAACAGAGGAGGAATGAAGATTTGACATAGCTTTGAGAAAGGAAGATGTGGAATACAAATCTGTCCCTAAACTTCATGACTTGCTCATGTTTTAATACAGTATTAAGCAAGCCCTGTATCCTGTTACTGATGAACTTTAAAGAGGGTATTTATAATTAGTACAAAAGATTGGGTCTTTTGCCTCAAATACCTTAGTGGGAAACTCTTCCAGACCATCCCTGGCTTGATGCTTAGAAAGCTCTTTTCCAACTTTTCAGCCTAAATTTACTTATGGCTTGCTTATGGTCATGTATTCTTGTCCCAGAGTGTATTAGCTCATACATGGAATCACAGAATGCTTTGGGTTGGGAAGGACCACTCCCCTGCCATGGGCAGGGACACCTTCCACTAGACCAAATTGCTCAAAGCCCTGTCCAGCCTGGCCTTGAACACTTCCAGGGATGGGGCAGCCACAGCTTCTCTGGGCAACCTGTGCCAGTACCACAGGTTGATTGCACCACACAGGTTGGTGCTGTTGGCAAACTAGCTGAGGGTGCACTCCATCCCACTTTCCATGTTGCCAGTGAAGATGTTAAACAGTCCCAGTCCCAATCTCCAAAGAACATCACTTGTCACTTGGACACCAAGCCATTGATCACAAGTCTACATAGGACCATCCACCCAATTCCTTACCCACAAAGCTCTCCTTCTGTCAAATCCACATCTCTCCAGTTTAGAGACAAGGATATCATGTGGGACAGTGTTAGATGCTTTGCACAAGGTAGAACACATCAGTTGCTCTTCTCTTACCCACCTACACTGTAACTCCATCACAGGACACCAGATTTGTCAGGCACAGTTTGCCCTTAGTGAATCCATGCTGGCTGTCACCAACCACCTCCTTATTTTCCATAAGCCTTAGTGCAGTTTCTGGGAGGATCTGCTCCATCTTGGCAGGTACTGAGGTGAGACTGTCTGGCCTATAGTTCCCAGGAATTGCTTATTTCCCTTTTTAAAACTGCATATATTACATTACTTAAGTTCCCTTTGCTGCTAGCCTTGTCCTCAGCAGATTGCATGGGATTTAGCCCTGTTGCAATTTTAATAACTTAGTGAGGGGGTTATTACTCTATTCTGTTTCTGTTTTTTCTATTCTGATGTGCTTCATTACAGTGATTGATAGAATCCCAGCTAAAACCAGCCCCTGCTGTTTAGGCACTGCATAAAATACCTTGACAGGCAGCTGTTGTTTGAGTGGGTTGATAAAGGGTCAGGGAGCAAAGCGAGGATGAGGTGGGAAGGTCATGCTCACATGGTCATTCAGCAGCGAAGGCAGGTGTAAGGCCAATGTCTCCTGAGCGCCAACCCAGTACAACATCCCCACGCTGAGTCTGCTATGACACACTGATATGTCAACTAATTTTCCATTTTCACAGCTTCACCTTGTCACTATCTATGTAATAGGTAACACCCACACGAGCTCCAGTCTGAACAGATCAGTTCACACACTGCAGCCTAGAATGTGTACAGCTGCATTTGTGAATAAACTTTGCTTTCCCTCCAGGGGCTCCGGTGTGTCTGCACACGAGAGACACATCAATGTGTCAGTGATGCTGTTCAGGTTGCCAGGGCAGTTCAAAGCACACAGCTTCAGATAGGGGCCATTCCCCAGTCAGGAAGGGGCCTGTGTATCTGAGGTGTGAGGGCAAAGGTTGGTGCAGAAAATAGTAACCAGCATTCCTGACTTCTGTTCTCAGCTCTGACTGTGACTCATTACCTGAATCCAGTTCTGTTTAAACTGGTGTGCCTCAAGGAACTCCTGCCACCACCTCTGCCCACCCTGATAAACAAGCCCACCATTCCTCTCACACACAAATACCAAAAGAAGTGTTGTTCTTAACTTAGAGCTTTCCCAAGTCCTCTGTACTATGTGTGACCATAGGCAAGGCCTGAGGCCTTAGGATAAACAGAAAATTGGAGGGAAGTTTTCACTTAAATATATTATTAAAAAGGAAGAAAAAACCAAGGAATTTTGAGGGAGAATCTGCAGCAACATTGTATTATGAAACAAGGACACAGTAAAATGCCTTCTTTCCCACTGTGGTGAAATTCCAACTATAACATGGTGTTCTGTGATGGGCTCTTTATTATCACAAAGACATTGACAGATTTTATAGGGAGTTCAGGAAAAAGCAATACAGGTAATCAGGGAGCTGAAGGGACTGATTTGTGAAGAAAGATTAAATGAACCCAATTAAGCATGTATAGCTTGGCTCAGCAGTGACTGGGGGTCCCTCATAGCCACCTATCAATAGCTGAAGGGTTTGAATACAAGATGGGAAATCAAGAGCGTTATGGAGCACTATATTGAGAAGAAAGGGAAAGGGAATGAAGTAGAGGCAGCCCAAGACAGTTTCCTGACAGTGACATGTTACTGCCAGTGACATCTTGATGCTACATGAACTGTGCAACTGAGAAGAGAGAAATGTTCAAGACTTGTAGAAATAAAGGTCTTGAGCACAAATGCCTGCACAGCTCTGAAATCCAGAACTGGAGCATGGGGACGGAATGCCCAGTTGCCCTGGAAAATGCTCTGAAGTTACTGTAGAAGTCACTTCACCTGTTGCAAGATCCTGGGCAAGCCTTTGAGCCCTTAGTTGCAAACAGGCAACAAGGAAAAAGGAAGCACTGGCCTCTGTGAACTTGGGCAGTGTCACATAACAAATGTGTTGGCATCAGTAGAGGCCTGTTCACGCACGGAGTGACAGCATCCCTTGTGTAACAGGCTCACAGTGACAGTGATGATCAGTATCTCTATGAAAGGACACTTGAATGAGTCCCACTATTCTTAGTTTTCATGAGCCTGTCCTTGAATGCAGCTGAGGAGCAGAGTCAAAACAGAGGGAGGCAACTGCTGTACCAGTGTAGGCCTTCAACCTCACCCCTCAGTTTTCTTCTACCCACATTTTCAATCTCAGAGCAAACTGAAACTAGTCCAACACTTGCTAATTGCCTGATATCCCACAGAGCTCTCACAAAACCAGGGACTAATCAGAGGGTGTGTGTTAGGTTCCTACAGGCAGTCTTCATAACTCTGCTGGAAAGCATAATGTTGCCCTAATTAAGGAAAGAATTTCACCTTCTATCTGTAAAATAGGGAGCATTACAATCCCCTACTTCCTCACAATATTATGAACCTAATAACCTATTTGTAAAAACCCTCAGAGCTCTCTAGATGAAAGCACAAAGGGTCCATGCTTCCAGAACTCGGAACGGGTTCCCTGGACATTCCAGCTCTGCAGGGAGTCAGCATTATGCTACAATGACTAAGGAATCTCACCTTTCTACAAATTATTCTGCTGCTGTTACCTGGTATCTCCCAAACCAAGAACAATCAACTTAGTTATTCCAAATCCAGCTATTTCTTTATTCATAGTTATAGTGTATCCAGTCTTACTGTATGAGGGCCTGTAGACACTCCAAGAGGTACAACGGCCCAAGTGTCAGGGACAACTTTTTCCCAAAATCTCATCAGACAGTCCTTTCCAGCAGGTGTTGATTTGCACGTTGCTGGAAGATCAGCTCAGAATATCTTTAGAAATTACAAAGTATTGAGTGCACACCTTGGAGTGAAAGCAATACAGATAAAATCAGGGTATCAGTTTCAGCTAAAACGTTGGGATTGTGCTTGAAAGAAATAAAATGCTTTCAAATTACCAAGCTTATCTCTTGGCCTTGTGTTTTTCCTGTGCCTTGAAGATGTCTGTGCTCAAAGCTTTTCCCTTTCTCTGGACAAAAGGGGGCTGCAAAGGAGCCTTTTCAGTGTGTCAGGTCAATAGTCCAAAGACTGAGAAGGATTTGTGCTATAGATAGTAACAGCATCAAAGAGGCCATTACATCTTCAGCACCAGTAATCCCCATTTTAAAAACTCCATTATCTGACTGGTTCTTCATTTGCTTGTCACGTAATCCTTGTTGTTGTGGTAACTCAGAAGTGAATGCTGGGAGCTTAATAGAGACAGTGATGGAATTGCCTGTCTCTGGATTTAGTCAGGATGGTTATGGGCAAGACAGAAAGAAATCGGAGACTAATAGAGAGTTCAAAGATGTTAACTGAACAACAGGAATGCAGTCCAGGAGGGTGCTGCTGCGATTCTAAAAGACTTCTCAGACCTTCTTGGGGATTGACCTTTTCCTGATTTCCATGAATCGTTCAAGATGAATTCCCTGACCTATTTTTCCGAAAACCGCTCACTGTAGGTCATAAATAATGAACAGGTCTATTCTCTGGATCAGAGATTGCTGGATTTCTACAGAGATCAATGTCTACTCCTGGGATGATGGAAAATGGGTTCCTTTATTAACCAGAACACCAATTCTTTATTAATATTCATATCAGGTACTAGAAAATTAGATGTCTTGGTAGAACAAAAAGCTACAGCACCTCTCTGCTCCTGGGCTGCCAGTTGTAGTCTAGTTCAAACTGGTTCAAGACTCAATGTATTGACCTCCCCAGGAATGTTTGGGTTATTTTGGAGGACACTGAGCTGTAACTCAAGCGGCTGCCTTCCCTTTGATCAGCGAACTGAAGGGATGAGCAGGGCTCATTGCTCATCAAAACCGAAAAGGAAGTCCAGTAGGTTTGTAAACCAATCATGGCTTAGCTGTGGAAGAATCCTTTGCTTTCAAACTCTTCTTAGTAGCCAAAAATGAGTCAAAAAGAAGAGGCAGAGAATCAGAGTGATCATTCCTGGGGAAAGTCCATCAGGTGTAAGAAAGACCATGCTCCTGAGTGCATCTGTATCCCAGATCCAACCTCTCCAGATCACAGCCCTTGGCAGTCCAGCAAAAACCAGGTTTCTGCAGGATTAGGGAGAGATTATCACAAAGCTCTCATGCTAAGAATGTGCTAAAATAAGGAACACAAAGAAGAACAATTATGGAACTAAACGTTGTCAAATTGTCTCTAACTCTCAGGAATCTGATGCAAATTATGTTTTAAAACAGCCTTTGTAGAGACAATGCCTCAGGCAGCCCCAAGGTACAGGCCCCATGACTGAACATTACCTCCCAACAATGACCCCAAATGGGAAAGCATGGCATCTCCCTTAATGAGCAGCTTCTGTAGGGCTTCTCCTGTGCGCGACTGAAAGGGCTTGGCAGTCAGCTGTAGCATCTGATTGAAATATGGACTTTTGGGAAATAGCCTAGTATTTTCGCCTGGATTTGGAGCAAAGTATCTGTGGAGGAGAAGCTAAGATACCATGTCTAAAAGGACAGCTCAGGAGCAGTCCATGGAAGAGCTGTAAAATATGAATACACTAAAAGTGGTTAGGAAATCAGCTATTTGGTTGCCTCAAAAAATAGTTAGGAATTAAGGAAGAAAAGATATGCCCACCTCAAGGTGCTGTATGTGTGAGGGGGGTAGGAACAAGTTGTTTCCTTTAGAAAGGGTTCATCCTCCTTGGTTAGTAAATCATATGTGGTGGGGATGGATGCAAATTCTCTCTTGTTGCTTAATGAGTGGCAGCTGGAACACATCAAGGACTAAAGAGATGTGATGGCTGAATTCTCACCACTGGAGCTGAGGGAGGGGGAAGAATCATTCTTCACTGCCTCTGTAACAAAGGTGTGACATCTCTGTCTGCAGTGCTTTGGACACCA
This sequence comes from Acropternis orthonyx, assembly GCA_035583155.1. Classification (NCBI taxonomy): domain Eukaryota; kingdom Metazoa; phylum Chordata; class Aves; order Passeriformes; family Rhinocryptidae; genus Acropternis; species Acropternis orthonyx. The sequence continues at coordinate 19,168,065 of JAWWEU010000017.1, forward strand.
AGCAGCCTCAGCAAGTGTGATTTATTACTATGTGCTCTTCATTTATTCTATGCTGTGACTTTGCAGGAAGCAGCAGTTAAAGAAATGGGAAGATAAACCCAGATTTCAAATTGCCTTGGTATGACACTTTAGCAAACAAGAGAATCGCTTTACCATACATTGCTTGCGATGGTCAGGCTGTGCCTGGCTTTAGTAGATTCATTTCATCAGAATGAAGGGAAGAGCAGCTCCACATTCCCAATTGCAGGCAGGCTGTGTGAGGAGATGGGAAATCGAGCGCTCATCTTTTAATGACAGATCTCTATCCAAGCTGTAGTGTTGGAGCCCCAGCCAGGCTCAGGCCTGGTCACCCTGTCCTGAGCTGTTGTAGCTCTACCTGTTTCCATGTTTGTTCCTGAGTTACTATTTGACTTTCCTGGACTGACCTTGGGCCTGTTACGGTCACCAGCCCTGTCCTGCTTGCCCAGCTGAGGTACTGTGGGACTGTGCCCCAGTGGGAGGATGCTGCCCCTGCCTGTGCCATGGTCTCCCTCAGCTGCTGGCTTGCCTTTCCCTGTGGAACAGCCCTGGTGTTCCTGCTCCCTCTTAGTAATTTCACCTACAACTTCTTTTGTGAGGGCAAGGTGTGTATATATGAGAGGGATAGGATGCTTGTGTGTGGAATTGAAGAAGCAATTCTTCCATGATTACTTTCTCATTCACAGTTCTTTGCTTTTGCATACATTTATCATGTAATTCATTGCCAGTAAGGAAATGAAATTACAGCCTCAGGACTAACTAGGTTGGGGGACTGATATGGAGTGTTTCATGAATTTGGGACAGGGTTAGAAAAAAGACAGAATAACTGGCACTGACAGCCAGAGCCTCAAGAACTCACACTGCTCACATCAGCAGAGACCCAGAACCAATGTCTTCACCTGATTAGTGGCCAGAGAGCACTAAATGATTTAAGTTGTGTTCCCAGACTAAAACTGGATGAGCCATCGAAAGTAAACTTTCTCCCTTTTTAGACCAGCACATGCAAGGACAGGACAAGATTTTCTGCTTGAATCATTTGATAAATATGCAAAAGTCTGGAATTCTTTAGGGCTGTTAAATATTTATCATTATGAAAACCATACATATCCAATGAAAGTGTTGTAATTTGAAAAGAAGGGATAGGCTTTTGGGCAGGTGAGTAATGTGAAGGATGTCTGTGCCTCACTGTGCCTCAGTGTCCCATATTAACCTTTTCACAATGTTGACATGACAGGGATGTACCCCTGTCTAAAGATACTCAAGAATGAGTGGATGCACTGAAGTATGTTTCTATTCCATAGATGGATTTGCCTTCATGTTATATTGAATTTAAAGTAATGGAATTATAAAATCTCAGTACAACAGAATGAAGAAAATACTGCTAATGCTGCAGAGGTCTCAGCAAATTGTCCTCATGTTTCACTCAAGCATGGGCATTGCAGAGATGCTCATTTCCCAGCAGTATGCCTCCTATGAAACAGAATATGCTTCTTCTTGCCCTTCTTCCAGAAGAAGACTTTAATATCCCAAACTTGCAAATAGGGTCATAAGCAATTCCATGACTCCCCCAAGGTTACATTATCTCAGTTTCCAGTCCAAACATCAGACAGTTACTAAGCACAGTAGATTTCAAGTGTAGCTACCACACTGGGGAAGCTCTCCAAGAACAAACCTGCCTTAAAGCCAGAGCAGATCTAACTGGAGGCATTATTTGTCACACATACTCATAGGCCATTTGCTTTCCTTGCTCTTAAGTTTATGTAAATGAAGGTCAGGATTTGTGCACTGAACTCCAGGGACTCTCAGCTTCTAGAACTGTTTGATGGACTACATAAACTGGATCAAACTTCACGCTGTTACAAGTCCCTCACACCCTGTGCTAAAACATGGAGCCTTAAAGCAGGATTGCATGGAGCAGGTGTTACACAGACGGGATGTTGGCCCTTATAGAACTTCAGTCCTTCAGTGCAGTTAGAACCAAACGCCCCTTTTTCCTGCAGTTCCAAAAGGCACTGTGTGCATCCCTGCTCCTCAGCAGAGTTCCTTGCCTTCCCTGCTGTCAGTGGCAGCACTTTGCAGCACAGGGACCCAGAGGCCCGTGCAGCTGTGCTGGATCATTGTGTGGCACCTGGCAGGAATGTGGTGAGACAGCCTTGCACAGCACAGCACAGCAGGAACTGGGACAGGGGCTGACACGGAAAGAGCCTTTTTTGAGCTCATTCACCCAACACACCAATTAAACAGGAGCAAGACACACATCACTTTCCAAAGGCTTTTCTTCCTGCCATTGTTGCAGGTTTTTGAAAGGTAGATGGATGGATCAGACCAGTGAATAAGTGGGACAGCAGAAATGCTTCTAAAATAGCATCCTGTTCCACTAATAGATTCTCTGCTCTGTTCCTGAAGGGGAAAATGTCGGTTTCCTTTGCCTTTCTTGTTGTTGTTGTTGTTGCTGCTACTACACATAGGTCTGAAAATAGATTTTTACAGTAAACAGCTCTGGGGGAAAAGGTATAATTGATCATGATGTTTTGGACAAGGCACTCTGTTGACAATAAAGACTGTGATAAAAAGGCATTTTCTACACCATATAGCTTCACTTTTTTTCTCCCCACTGAAGTGAAGCTTTTGGGGTTCTTTTGAGTGTGTTTGAGGCCTGAATTAGACTTAGAGTATGTGAAATAACACTGTCCAGCTTTGGCAATATTTTGTACACCCCACTGGCTTGAGTATGATACACATTTCCTTTCATGCCCCTTCACTAGCAAGTATTTGTTTCTCTAACTTGGTCTTTTAGCTCAAGCTGAACTTAGTGGTCTAGTGTTTTATCTCATCAAAAACAACCTGGGGCTATGGAAACAGCACTCTCAAAGGAGTCCAAAGTGTGATGTTCATTAAACAGCAAGCATGTGAATGATATGAAACCTCCCCTTCCAGTTCAGGCACCAAATCTGGAATACCAGGAATTTGCTTATTTTTGGAATCTGTGATAAGGATTTAGTCTTTCTACAGCTGTCATAACAAATTACTCCTTTAGCTACAGAAAAAAACCTTCCAAAGTGAAACCAGGAATTTCACAACACAGCAGAAATTTTCCAGCTCCTTCCCCAAACCCATGTAGGTGTAACTCATGGCATGCAACAAGTGATGCTGAGTAACATGGCCCAGACATATGCTGGGAGTCAGTACAAACGAACAGCTTTGTTCCCTGACTGCCAGTGGCATCTCACAACCTTTAGCTGTCCTATCTCATTGCTCCAAGAGAAAGGTTAATCTTTCCTTTCACCTGACTATCTCATTGTCTCTTCTCCTTCCATCACACTCCTCCTCCACCCACCACGCGTGTACAAGGATGCCCTCACAGCCTCACTCAGGTGCACTCTTGCACGCCCCTGCCCCTACAGCTTCAGTATCATTTCAGACAGAATTTCTCCTTTAGAATAACCACTTCAAAAGGTTGGAATCAGCCTTCAAAACCAACAGATTTCTTTTAAATAATGACTGCCTAACATCTACATCTAACATCTACAAATGTTATCTTTCACCAACATCCCCCAAAATAAATAACAGTGTAAATTGGTGATGTTTACTTTCTACTCTTAATTTGGAAGATGCTTCAAGAGTACCAAATATTTTCAGAATCAAAAGAAAAATAAATTGAGATCTATGTTGTTGAAGGTACTGTACTTAAACTGTCATGGCTGACGAGCTCAGTCAGAGAGGCAAACTTAAAATATATCAGATTTCTACAAGTGGGCTGTTCACTTACATGGGAGAAATGATCCAACTGTCCTCTCCAGATGGCAAAGGCAAATTGAATTTCTTATGCCCTCACAGAAGGTGGAACAAGGATTTTTTAAAATCTGATTTAATAGAAGAGACTCCAGAGTATCTCCGCTGCTGACATGGGGATGAATTCCTGTCTGTTTACTCAGTGAAGCTGTGAGCAGAGTTGAAGCCCAGATATCCAGTCCCAAAACTGACTATGCTTTGGAAAAGAAGCTGTGCACAAAGAGGTCTTAATGGGTCACTGCTAAGAGCAGGGAAAGAATCCTATCCATTTCCAAATTCCACAATGACATTAAAACAGCAAAAGCACTGATTAATTAAGCTGTAAAAGTTTCCACCTTCAGACCTGAGGAGCAGAAGGAACGATATAACCAACTAATATACAAAAGCAGAAACAAATAGAACAGGCAGATGCCTGGAATCCCATTAAATTCTAAAATAAGCACAATGCTGAAAATAACATTTAATTTTATGAATTTTAAAAATACTTAAGGACTAGCACCCCTGCTTTTAAAGCCTGCTTACAGCCTCAATTATACTGGTTTTTTGTAACCAATACATAAGTTTGCTCATTTATTTATTCTTTGCAACAAAGACTGAAATTTAAGTGGAGTTTAGATTTTACTTGGAAAAAATCCTACTTGATCAGTGAGATCTGTCCAAGTAAAAGGATGATTCCAGGATTTCACACTAACAACAACATAAATAATAACATAATTTAGTTGATTTATGTATTTACAGGATTTAATTAGTTGCTACTCAAGAATTTATGACATGCAAGTTATATCTGACACTTATGTATATGAAATATTAGAAAGTACTTGAAGTTCAAAACCCCCACAACCTAATTCTTGACTACTGAAGGCCAGAAAACATTCTGAACTGGTTCCTTTCCCATGGCTCTATGTACTGAGTTTTTGAACTATTAACAGTGAGATTCCCAACATCTTTTGTCTACTAACCATGAGACTCCTAATATCATCCAGTGTTTTAATGGATAATCTCCTTATGGGCTTGATGGTCCTAGAAAGCTGTGGCTGGGACTCAGAGAGTTGATCAATAAATTCCCAAACCTACCATATACCTGAAACTTCTTATGGAGAGAAAATGTACAAAATCTCTTGATTGTTCACAGAGTCCTCATTATATTCTAGTTAGAAGGTGTTCAATATATGCATGAGATGGCAGAAATAGGTTTTTTTTCCCCTTACTTGAGCCATTGTGTTCTATCAAGCACCCTTTTGTATTATAACCATGATACACAGTTTCCAAGGGAATGATATGGAGATTCCAAGGGAATCTACATAAGCAGACAGGAAAGAGGGCCCCTGCAGTCACACAATCCTGCTGAAATAATTTGTGCTGATGCCTCTAGTCCTCTTGTGGAACCAGAACAACATCACATGGCATTCACAGCTATCCAGACCTTCCCCAAGCACACACTGCTCAGTCCATCACAATGTCCCTGCCAGGAATGGGCATGAAAAAGAGGAGCCTTTATGAGTCATGGGCAGAGCTTTCCAACAGTTGCTAAAGGAGCATTTTAGAACTTCATAGAGAGGTAGCAGTTACCTCCCCATGACTTTTAATAGCTGCAAATCTTTCCACTGTCTTCAGGAAGCTTAACAGAGCAATAGCAAGGTGACTGCTGTCTAGGGGAGCTTCCCTTCATCAGGGCAGCACACTTAAATCTTAGGGAATTCAATGGGAATGCTACATATCTATGCTACATACATTGCCTCACACCAAAATACCTTTCCACAGTGCTTAGAGCACCATGAATAATATCTGTCACTTGTTCTTACATCCCCTGAGGAGGGAGAAAAGTATGTGCAAGTCAGCTGTACCCACCTACACATGCACAGATTTGGTGTCAAATGTTAAGATGATGTGCACCTGCCTCTGAGGCAAAAAGAGATCAGATTTGTCAAGGTCCTTGTTTTTTTTCTAGAGAATAGTGATGAATGCATATGTGATTTGTTTGACCAAAGCTGGATGTCTGCAGTGTAGATCTAAGTCATTTACTCATCTCTCTCCACAGTCAGTGGAGGACCAAGTCCTCCCTGTAAATGTGTCTATGTGCCTATAGAGAGCTGCACATGCTGGGTTCCTCCCCAGTGGCTGCAAAGTGAGCCATGCTGTGACCAGCCTGGATGTGAACACCTGACATGCAAAATTTTACACTAGGGGAAATGAATCCTACCCTTCCTGCCAGGAAAGGTTCTGCCAGTCTCCTGGTTCACTAACTGAAGTTGTCAGGTGTAGGCCTGTGTCCTCAAAGAGCAGACATTGCAAGTACTGAGGAGGACACCTCTGTGCCTGGTCACTTTCCGTGATGGCCCCCCTGTTCAGCCTGAACTGCTGCCACCAGGTCTTCCCTTAGGGGCTGACCTCATTCCACATCCTACTCAGGTTGTGTCTGGACAAGGATGACCCAAGCCAGAGCTTCTGAAAATGTGGAATGTGATTATATACTGCCTCCAGTGGGAACCAGAGTCTCCGGACGCCTAGGAGCATGAGCCAAAATCCCAGAGTCTGAGAGACTAATCGATGATTGCCATCAAGAACACAGAGACTGAGAAGACACAGAGAGGCTGAAGAGCTAATGTCTTGCTTCAATAAAATGTGTCTTTTCCATATTGTTTTTCCTATAAAATGCACAAGTTTGCAGATGCCTCTCTGTAACTTTTAATTGTGCAACCCCTGCGCTCGTTTTATGCAACCTTGGGGTGGGTTTTCAGAACACAGTGGGAGTGTGTTTGACATCTCTGTAATGGTTTCTTTTTCTGGGAATGGATTTGCCCCTTCACAAGGAAATCTTATTCAATAACCTCCTTGTGTCAACACAGTCAGAATTAATCACGTCCTCCATTACACAGGGGAGAAGTTTCCATATCCCACAGGAATATGCTGCAGCCATGGTAGAAATCCTCTCCCTGAATTACTCATTGTTTTGACAAGTACGGTCAAAGTGTATCCCACAATTACCCTGGATTTCCAACAGCTACAGTGCTTGGTGAATTGAGGTACAGGAGCAGCATCAGACTGACTGGAACCATTGGCTATTTTATCTGGAAGCAGACATTCTAGATGGAATGAAGCAACAGATAGCCGGTAGAATTTCCTGATTTTCCTACAATCACAATAAGTATTTAGAGATGGATTCCTCTGTAATTAACAGGGATCTAATAAAATAGTTTCACATTACTTAGAAAGGAGCTTTAATCTAGGCAATGACTTCACTCTGCTCTGCCCAACAACCAAGACCAACATGCAGATTTTATCTTCTCTTCATGCCCTCCTATCCATAATACCAGAGAAATTATTACCCTGCAACTTCTCTCCATGTCACACAAACAGTTCTGTACTTCAGCAGAATTGAAGTACCTCATGCTACTTGTTTTCTGGATACAACTGCACATCTGGAGCAGGCACAGTAGTTCCACAAAAGAGACCAACAGACCAGGATTTCATCAACTCCCTCACCCTGGTCCTGCTACAGGCAGATACTACAGAAGAAAATTCCACAGTCAGTTCCAATTGCTGGATAATACACTGGTCTGCCAGACTTCCAAACAAAAAAATAAGTGGAAATCATTTGAAACTCAATGAATGCACGTTTTTAGAGGCAGGATATGGATTACTGAGACTTTGACAATATTTCAGAGCAAGGAATGGCTGTTGCAAATTGACTGAATGGAATCAAAGTACTCCCTTGTTCACAATTCAATAAAAACTAGCACCTAAACCGCATCCATTTGTACAAGTGATGCACAAGCCCAATAAATGTAGGTGTTACTGCTTTCCTGGGAATGCACAGGTTTTCCACTTGACAAAACTTCAGCACGTGGCTTCCTGCAGAGCTAGAATTTGGGGCAGAAATTTGACTTCCTTATTTTCAAAACACAACAAGAACAAACAGGAAATCAGATTTCCAAGCAAATCTGTGTGGTAGAGTTGCTTTCAAAGTTGATCTGGGAAAAAGGGACCAAAATGCTCTGGATTCAGCATTTAACACTGATGAAAGTAAGCAGAAATGTCCACCTGCACACAGAGAAATACACACAGAAAATAATTCAAATTAGCTTCCTGAGGATCCACAGATAGGCGAAGTCTTTGGCAATTCCTGGTGTGAATGAAACAAAGATTGGCAAAGTGATAAATAAGCACTCAGCACAATGCAGAGTGTGATTTAATACAGCAGTATTCAAGTTCAAACATGTAGAAAGAAAATATGGAAATATGTGAAGATTAGGAGATTGAAAAAGACTGTCTGCTTGAGCTCTCAAGGCTCTTGTGACCATGGACTGTAAGTAGCTGGGTAGTGAAGAACGTGAAGACCTGGGAAAAAAATGTTTTCATTAAGAAAGAAGTAACAATGTAAAATGTTAGTCAAACCTTCATCCCTGCTGTGTGAAGCTCAGGCTTTAGGTACCCTCTCTAACCAGTGTGCTTCGAGCCACAGTCACTTGGGTCTGCTCACATCCCAACTGGTGCCTGACAGTCTCAACTCTGCCCACACAGATTAAATGTGCTCTTCATCCTCTTGCTCTCTTTGAATAAGCAACTTGTTAAGCCTGCTCAGCTCTGGCTGCTGAAAGCCAGTCTCATACTAGTTAAACTTCTGTGCTTGTTTTCCCGCTGGGAAAAAGCAAATTGGCTCTCACCAGGGCCTCTGTTTCCAGTGTTGCTAACAATCAGCGGCTTGCGTGGCTCCAGACCTATTCCTGCCTAGTGTGCTATGCATTTGGCTAACAATATGTCAATTCAAATTACAACTGCTCCGAGGAAAGAGTCTAAAAATAGAGGCCTTCCAGGTGGCTCAGCAGACGGATCCATTTGCCATACATGGTAGAACAAGTTAGCCTTTTCAGACGATGCTCTTAGAGTAAAAAGACCCCATTACGTTATGGCAGGAGTCAGTGCTGGTCTTAGACAAGGGAAGGACTAAGCAAGTACCTCACTGTGCCTTCAGTGACTGGCTGCCAGCAGACACTTCCTGACACCTCCTCCAGAAACCTGCGGTGGGTTCAGCCTTTGTGGACTTGAGAGAGGGGTATGTTGCTCTACCTGACCTGTACCTGCCCATCAGTTCATTGCTCTGAGGTCTGTTGTGTTCTCTGCCATCTGTTTTCCTTTTAAAGCGTGCCAGGTAAGCATGGGCTTGGTGAGGCAATAGCAGTGACCATCATGCACACACCTAGATACTCTTCACAACACGGAAGAAAGATTCCACCACCTTTCTCCATCACCCAGCAGGAAGAACCATTCCTACCCAAACCTAATTCAAAGCGACTCTGAGACACTGCAGTTTTTTCCTTGAACTTGCTGTTAGACTCATGTCTTTCTTCTTCAACCTCAGGACCTGCCACTCTCATGAAACTCTGCAGGAACTTTTCACTGGCCACAGCAATACCTGACAGCTCCATCTATCCTGCTCTCTAGGTCATCAACCAGGGCTTGCCTAGACTTAGGATATTATTCAAGAACTTTAACACCATCTTCAGGTGAGGGTTACATGTTCCCAACATACTCAATCCTCAAGAAACTGTATCCTGTTCCCCAGTGCAGTGCACAGGTGTGTCACACAGATTCCTGTACTGCTTTCCTCACTACATCTGTGATCCAGTTGTACACTAAGCAATGTCCCCCCATAAAGTTTGTTCTTTTCCCTCCTTTTTCCTTGAACTCTGAATTCTGTGGTATATAATAAAAGCACTGACCAACAAGAGCTTCTTAGCACAGCAAAAAGATTCCAACTAAATTGCTTATCTGATAGCATCCACAAAATATCTCAATACAATTGTAAAAATAAATTGTGTCCTGTCACTGTGCAAAAGAAGAAAAATGAATATTGAACAGCCATGGTTGCAACCAGACATAGCTCCTGTCTGTGTCAGAGCCAAATTTATAATTACTTTTTCTATTTTATCAAATTTCAAGCAGTGCACTTCCATGGAGAAAGTTAGCAAGAACAATTCTGAAGTTAACATGAGTGTAATGGAATTTGTAAACTCTCATATAAGAAAAGTCATCAGCTGGAACCTGAACTCCCTGACTTGTTCCCTTTAATCAGCAATGACTTGCCAGTGTCTTCTGGATCTTCACGCTATTTCAGAGAGCACTCTGAGGTGCTTAGATAGAGCAGTATTTTGTCTTCTACTTAACTCCTTTTTGGAGATTTCTTTCTTGAATGTTCTTCTACACCCTTGCAATAATATATCCAAACACTTCAATAATAATAAGTATCATGATCCCTCTAGTACACGACCCAGATTAAATTTTAAAGCTGTAATATATGCTGATGTCCTCAGTTCTTAGTGTAACATCATTAACAGATACTCCTGCCTGTTGTTTTTGCTTTAAATTGTATTTCTAGCTCTTACAACCTGGAGCTCGGAAAATCTTATGCACACAGTATGAGTGTCTAAGCTTCTGTCATCTTAGAACAAAAGAGGGAATGAACGGGCTCATGAACTAATGCTGATGCTGAAAGTTGTTCACTGGTGCCTATACAATGCAACATGATCTCAGTGGAGTAAGGTAGCTGCTTCCTGGTGCTAATTCCATAGGAACTCTGGCAAGGCTGAGTCATTTCATCTCACTGCTACCTCGTAACTCCACAGTTATCCTGTAGTGCTCGTGCAATAAGCAAACACGTGATTCTGCTCAGGCATTACCAATTGCACAGCTCATGGCAATAGGATGAACCCTTAACTCCCACCTATCCATTCTCAATCATTACTTTTTTCCGACCTTGTTAGGGAGAAAATATTATTCATTTACATATTTATGAGCATATGATATAACTTCTAAAAACTGATTGAGTATATTGTGTCACGAAAAGATTGGTTTGTATGTGCTTTAATGGGAGAAAATTCACATCTGTTGCATGATTTTTCCCCAAGCAGTATCTCTGACCCTCTGACTCTGAAAGTTATATTCACAAACTTACAAACATTTTAAGGCAAGACAAAAATCTGAGTTTAAAGGGTGTGACAGCGTGACTTTAATTGTTGTCTCCTGGCATATTTTATGTAGCTGAGGATTTACCCAGTTTTGTCTGCTTTCATTCTGACAACAGGGAATGATTTGGAAATCCTTCTTCATAGAAATAACAACTAAGTTCAGGAGTAAGTATCTGAAAATTGAGTGGCACTTCATGGTATATATTAAATACTGATGAGTGGCGCTTAAGCTTAAGTGATTTGGCAAACCTAGAAAAGGTCACTTAGCAATTAAGTAACCAACAAAAGTTGTTTCAGGACATGTTCTCTCTTCTTGAAGGCTTAATATGAAAGCAGGTAAGAGACAGAGGATAAAGGTATGCATGCTGGTGGAATGAATAATATGTGTGCCTGTGTGCAAAATCCACAAAATTCCAGTTCCCTGGCTGCTGTATATGATATGCCGAGAGTTTCTTTTAGTCTGAGTTGTCTGAATATTTCAAAAGAATGAATAAAGGAATTTTATTCATACCTTTTAAAAGGATGAATAACAAAGCATTTTTTTCAAAACTGTAGTATTGATAAAGATGGTGCCTGGGTTTTGTGCCTGATTTGATTTCCTGCATTATTATACATGGCTAATACAACATACATTTCTGTGTGGTTCCTATTACTCCAAGAAGCAACGAGAAAAATGTGATTTTGAACTAAGAAAAGGATCAGTTAGTAGAAGAAAAACCACAGAGGTGCAGACTTAAGATTTTAGTTAGTCCAGCTTCCGACAGCAGCCAGCGGGCACTTCCTGGTGCAGTCCACAGGGTCTCATGAGTCCTGTTTCCTCCGAGGCTGCATTCCTACGACCTATTTTCACCCTCACATTTTTTATTTATATTCACCCCAAAGCTGCACTAAGACATCCTTGTCAGCCTCTTTATCTTAGCCAAGCTTGCCCTCTGTTACACCAGGAAGCAACCGGGAAACCTCTGAGAATCCACCACCTTGCTGGATACCTTAAGGGAGCAGTGGTCCCTGTTGGGAGTGTTTTGCTCAGTGTTCCCATCTGTTTTCTTGTCCCTATATTTGTCACTCTTTAATCCTCTTTCTCTTCTGTTCATTTGTTTTTGTACTTCTTCCTGCCCTCTGTTTCCCATGCCTTCCTCCCTGCTTTTTGGAGGGAAGGAGGGAGAAAGAAGGTGCTTACTTTCACTGTGGAAAAGCTGCTGATTATTGTCAAGGGAGGGAATCATGAGAAGAGTAAAAGTGGATCTCTGGGGAAAAGTACAAGAACAGGAAAATATTATAAAAACACTTCCGTGTTATACTCTCAAAGCTTCCAGCAACCTATGGTTCAAGGACTCTCTGATTTTAAGGGTTATTATTTCTACAAGTAATGCCCCATCACAGATTATTTTTCTCTAATTACTTTTCAGATCCATGCAAACTTTAGACATCTGCAACAACAACCTATGGAAAAAAGACCCACAGATGATGAATTGTGTGTTTCTGTACAGTCAGGTATGTGTTCTGTATTTTTATACAGTTTTCTTAAAAAGAATAAAATCTTTTAAAATACAAAATAATATACTTTGCTTTGCTTGAAACTCTCAGATTAATGCCTCCTACTCTTCTTTGCTTTTTGAAACCTTAATAAACCACAGTCTTGCACAACTTACACATTCAGGAGAACACATACAGCTTGCATCACCCTGCTCTGCTACTTTGAATGGAAACGGAAGGCCAGAAAAATTCATTTGTTCTCAATATGAAGAGTGCTTAGCTTTACTTACAAGCACATGAGTCTGCACTCGCACAGAAAAGCAGAGTTAAGTAGTCTCTGCTGTACACTGTCCAATAATACCTTTAAAACTGCCAAATACTCTCAAATTGCTTCTATTACTATCTTAAGTCCTGAGTCTCTGTGGTATAATGGCTTCTGTTCTGCTAGTGAGACATCTAAAAAAAAAAGACAGCACTCATCCCAACAAAGGCAGGGTCATCTCGCTCAGTACCTTCCACATGGCATTAAACTCTCCTTGAGACAGACTGGACTTCCACGGCCACAGGCACAAATCCTAAAAACAACTTGCAGGCAGTTTCCCAGATAAACAGGCAAAGCTCACCAGCAGGCCAGCAAACTCCCTAATGGTTTGATGGTAATTCAATGCAGTAGCCTGTATGATACATTCAAACAGATTTGCCTGATCACACAGGGAGTATAAAGAAATGCCTCATGAAGGATATGTGCAAATCACAGCAAAATCAGGGGGTTTTCTGGGGGGTGGTGGGAAGGGAAGAAATGCCATAATGGTAGAAAGTTTAGGTGATTTGTAGATTCTCTCCAGCAGTGGCTTTCAGAGTCACACTACACAGAATATGAAACATACTCCAAGACACTGGAAATGTTAGCACAATAAATATAAAGCCATTCCCTTTCAGTCCTTTACCCTTGAGTTAAAACATTCTCTGTCAGCCTCTTAAAGCACAGACACAAACAATTATTTGACATTAGCACTGCTGGAATTAAGACATTTTTACATCTACTTTCGTAATGAATGTGAAGCCATGAAAATGTTTCTTGGAAAGGGGCTGTGTTTTAAAACATTGCTCTGCAGCATGTGAGGAGAAAAAGCAGCCTGAGAGTGATCTCCAACCCTCAACTGTGACCTCAAGCCTCATTTCGGTTCAGGTAAAAGAAATGTCTCTTAAAAATTACATTTTTCTTGATTAATGTGAGAGCTTATGTCAAATGGCATCTGAGTTTCCCACTGACATCAGGCTGTTGTTAAAGGTTAGCAAATACCCTATCTCTGGAAAGCTCAGATAGGAAAACAAAATATCTTCTATCACAAATGGCATTCCATCTATCACACTTGGTATTTTGCTGAGAATAGGAACTACGATTGTATTTATTTGCATTCCTGCCTATTCAGGTCTTGTGTAACAACAATAAAGAAGGCTGAGCGAGGCTCTCACTCTTACCTTCTGTCAAACAGAATCAAGAAGAAATCAGCTGAAGCTGGCAAAACTGTTGTGCTGTGATCTTGCTGGATGATCAGAATCATGCACAGGTTCTGCAAAGAATGAAAATAGGTATCTCAGTTTTCATGCAGAAAATATATTGGACTGAACTGAGCAGCTGCCTACTGCATTAAAATTAACAACAAAAAAACCAACTTTGAGTACAGAAAAGATATTCCATACTTATGAACTGATGATACTATGCTTGGCTCTATAAAAATATGGGAAAAAAAATCCCAGCTCATGTCCAAGAGGTATTAAAGCAGGCTCAGAGATGAAAACTGTATCCTGAAGAAATGTCCAAAGCTTAATCATGCTTGCCCATTTAGCAAATGTCCCCAGTAAAATCAGAGACAATGGAGGAGAGCTATGTTTGGCCACCTGTATCATATGGGAGCCTGAGAGATTGATATTTGCACTTATCACAACTTCACAGACTAATGTCTTATGATATACAGGAAGATAGCACTCCAGAACAAGGAGATATCCTATACCTGGTACTGAGTGAGAAAAGATAATCTCATGGAACATTCCCTTATGTCAGATGTCTTTGAGTCAAACACTGAGAGACTGCAACACTGTTTAGTGTACTGTCACTGGTGAGATTTCATCAATGTAGGCTGGAGGGAAACCTGACCCAAAGCGCTGACAGAGAAAATGATGAATCTCACTCATTTTCATGAACAAGAAAAGAACAGTGTACATAACAGCATAGCATAATTTCTATGCTGCACCATATGCAATCCAGTATCAAAGTAGCAGCCTTTGAGTGATGGAGAAAGATCAGGTCTTTAATTTGTGTTTTAGGCTATTAAAGCAAACAAAGATTCCTTGTGTAAAACTGCATAATTCAAATCAATATTCTTCTTCTACACATTCCGTCATCTTTGGTGAGATGGGAATGTCTCCAGTATCTAATATTACATGATCTAGAGAAACTACAAAGAGTTACTGTCCCATTCCCTGGCTCAGAGGCTCCTGGCAGAGAATATAACTCTCACAGAAGTTACTGGTATCCTGCTGCAGGAGATTAAGCCCCCCATTTTACATGTGGTAAATATGAGTAACTACATTAACCTTAAGCTGAAGGAGAACATTTTGTTATATAAGCACATCCCTGCTTCTGTAATGCTATTCATATTAATACAAAACACAGGGGAGATTAAGCAAGTAAATTAAATTTATTAGCATTCTGCTGCTTGCTTCCTAAAGAGTGTGGGATTCAGGAGACTAAAGGCTCCTTCTCGTGTGGCACAGATTCCAGGTTGGATGCCTGAGGGACAGCTACATGTGGCAAGGTGGGTGGGTGTGTCCCACATGGTACACCTTTTATTGGGAGGCACAGCAACTGCTCAGGTGCATGTCAAAACCTCATGTCACTAACACTAGAAAAGACTATTCTCTGGTTAAATGGCTGTATATTTGGAACAGGAACTAAAATATAATATTCTGTTTTATTCTATTCAGACACAGAGGAAGAGGCACAGATGTATTACACTAGCTAGACATATTTAGAGTCCTCTATTCACCTGCTCCACTAAATCCTTGGCTGAGCATGTGATAATCCAGTAGACTAGAAAGAGAATTCAGAATTAAGGTGGGAGGGAATATCCTTCTTTGAAAATGCACAAAAGTTCAAGACATTTTCTTCCTCTCTATGCACACATAACTCTCACTGACATCAGCTTTGGGACTGAAGCTTAGAGAAAGAATCAAAGATATATTTTCTCCTACAAGCTCGCTGCAAAAACTGCTAAAGTCAGGTAAATGCAACTTGAAGGAAGAAAAAAAATCTGTATTTTTCTTTACAAAAGAAACAGACTTGGGCAGAACCAAACTTTGATGAGTTGTCAGTTAGTATTTACATTATTGCTGTGTTCATAGCAGTGCATACAGGTTTACATTAGGAAACATCCAGAGCTAATCAGTGCAAGAGTTAGAGATAATGCCAGCTCTTGTCTATATCCAAGACTGTCAGGAATTCAGTTTACAATAATTACTCCAAGTCCAGATTCTTCTCTTCCTGCTAGGGTCACTCTTTAATCAGTGGTTAAATGAAAAACAGAGTTGATTGGGATGGGAAATCTTGGCAATGGCTTGGACTGTTTCTCCTTCTACAATCCTCATCCAATAAGGGGCACACAACAAACTGCTTATCTCCGATCTGCAATTCTCCCCTCCACCCAGCTGTAAATTTGAATTAATTAATAAACGCCCTTATGTTTTCAAGGTCTTGGAAAATGAAGAGCACTCAGCAAAATGGATGCACTGACAGTGAAGGGTGTTTGTGGGTGGGTTTTTTATGTAAATGGAAAAATCTGTGAGGCAGCAGCTCCTTCATCTGTGCCATGAGTGCTAAAGTTAGACAACTTAAAAGGAAATAAAGGGAATGCAAATAAATTATGCTTTGAACAAATGTGACCTTCCCTAGAAAATGTCTGAGGTCTTATGGAACAGAATCTCCAATCACACAGTGAGGCCAATGACACCATGAAGTCAGGGGGCTTCACGCTGGCTTTGGTCTGTCCCTGCTGGCTGTGGACAACTCTTCTTTGTGGCTCCTTTTTTCCTCACATAACTAAGTGTGCATGTAACAGACACTACTTTATGCACTTCCACAGCTGCCCTGTAAAGCTCAAGCACCCTCACAAATAATATAATTTAGGGAGTAAAATTACAGAATCACAGGATGGCCTGCACTGGAAGGGACCCTAAAGATCATCCAGTGAAGGTGTCATTCAGGTATGATGCTTGACAAGTTAGGAACATCACCATTAGATAAACAGAAACAATATGTGAACTAACAGGATCGATTCCTGGAGATGCACTAAAACTGAGTAACTTCTGGGGGGAAAAAAAAGGGTAATTGAAGATACTGAGCCAGAAGGACCCTTTAGTTCTTGTGCTTGAAATGTGGATTCTCAATCCAATCTTAATCTTGACATGGCCAGTAAAGAGAGAGACTGTGAAGTATAACTGCAAATTACAGTTGGGGTCTTCAGCACAAGAAAGACATTGGACCTTCCGGAGCGAGTCCAGAGGAGGCCACGGAGCTGCTCCGAGGGTTGGAGCCCCTCTGCTTTGGAGCCAGGCTGGGAGAGCTGGGGGTGTTCAGCTGGAGAAGGGAAGGCTCTGGGAGACCTCACTGCAGCCTTCCAGTACCTTAAAGGAGCTTATAAAAAGTAGGGAGAGGGACTTTTTGAATGGGCAGGCAGTGACAGGACAAGGGACAATGGTTTTAAACTGCCAGAGAGCAGGGTTATATTCGATATTGGGAAGAAGTTCTTCCCTGTGAGGGTGGGGAGGCCCTGGCCCAGGTTGCCCAAAGAAGCTGTGGCTGCCTTGTTCAAGGCCAGGTTGGATGGGGCTTGGAGCAACCCGGGATAGTGGAAGGTGTCCCTGCCCATGGCAGGGCGCTGGAACTGGATGGTTTTTAAGATCCATTCCAACCCAAATCATTCTGAGATTCTGTGGGATTCTGTTGAAAACACAAGTCCTCAGACTTTACCTCTACCTTACAATGATACTTTGAAGTACCTTCAGTCAGAAATGCAGTTATTTAGTTTCTGGTTTTCATTTTAAAATATAAACCTTATTGCAAAGGGGTAGATTTTGTGAAGCAAGAAAGTGAAACAGGATAAAACTGATGAGTAAAATTCAGTGACTGCAGTTCACACAGCTGGGGAATGAAGCTCCTCAGGACAGCAGAGGCCATCATGCCAGAGCCCAGAAAAACACATGGTCCTTGGCTTCAAATTTCTGCGTAAAGAAGCCTCTAAATTCACCTCCCCCATGCTGACACATTGTCAGAACTGGATGAGGGTATTTTGGGAAGGGTTACAGAACTGCTGTGCAATAATCCAAGGTGCTGTAGTTTCATTAGAATGGAGAGATGTGGGCAGTGAGGGCCCTGACTGCAGATCACATTCCAACGAAAGCAGGTACAACTATGGGAAATATTAATTAATGGAATAAACCTCAGGAAATACCACAACTCCTAACAACGCAACTAAAGCATAAGGTAACACTATTTATTATAGAAATCAAAGCAATAAATCAAGTATTCTGAATAGAGCATTCTCACTGGCCTGTTATTTATGTCTCTGGAGTAATCCCATTCATCCCTTTAACGCATCGGGGTAGAGGCAGATGGGAAGTTGGCAGGATCACAGGGAAGCCTCCAGAATTTCTAAAATGGACCTTTTGTTCCTTGTGTTATCCATTGCATGCATCTGATAGCCTTGATTTTCTTAATACACTACTTGTTCAATTTATATGAGCTCCTCCAGTCCATCCCCTGCACTTGTGGCAAATCTATACTCACACTTGACAATAAAGTCACGGTAATATGATTTTATTGTTGCTGTTATCACCACCATTATTATTAAAAATCAATAATGTAGATGGCTCAGCAAAATGTCCAGTACCAAAATCAACTGTTAAACACCTAACAATAATATTAACACATTATCAAATCCATATGGTGTAGGAACGGATCTCTCGTCCTGCATGGATCTCTCAACTTTTGGCTGTTTCTGTAATTTATTAACAGGACCAGGTACTTCTGCAGTGAGAAAATTAGCTTGTACCATTGCAGTCTGTGAAGTACAAACCTGAAGTACATCACAATGATAAACCCTCAGCACCTATGTGGGATTTGCCATCTCATCTCTGATGAAACACATTTTAACCTGTCAGTCTCCTGACAGTTTTTACCTGCCTCCTTCTTCGACATTTTGGTTTGTAATTTAAAAAAAATTGGCAGCCTATCTAGCCTTTAAAAAAACCAATTGTAACCATTTTCCTACATGTCTACTCGCTGAATCAAGAACTAATGCAATTCCCCAGGGAAATCAGAATCAGCAAGAGCTTGTGTATCAGCTTTACCACAACTCTCATTTTACTTTATGGACACGTCAGACCATAATACATTCACATCCAAAAAGCAAAAGCAAACCAGTAGACCCCAGTTGAGCAAAAACCCATGAGAAGATGGGAATATCTGAGGAACTTGGTTTCCTTCTGCCTCTTTCAAACCCACATTTTTAATTTCTTGGTTTGGTAAAATACCAAGCTTTTGTTTTCCTCCTGCAGAAGCCTTTAGCACATCTGCCAGAAATCACTCTTGGAAAACAGACACTGCAAACAAACTGTTTTCCACAGAACTTCAGCTGAATCAGGGGAAAAACAGATTCACTACATGTACTCATACAGTCTTTCTCTGACAACAACATTCAGCTTCTTCTACAGATTCCAAGAAAGTCCCAAATATACAGCCACATTCTGAATGTTTGACAAGCACAATTTGAGAAATCCTAGTGGGGAAGCAGTGATTAGAGAAGGCAACTGGCAGCTGGGAAGCCCACGCTGTATTCCCTGTTTCATTACCGATTTCTCTGGATGACCTTGTCAAGTCATTTAATGCCTTTCTGCCTGTGTTTCCATATCTGCAAAATGTTTACATAAACACCTCCCTTTTGGAAACACTGCAAAATTGTTTATTTTGGAATGTTCCTCGGATGATAAAGTGGCTCTTGGGTATGACATCAGAAGAAAACAGCCACAATTGACATGAATGTCAATCTAGTATTTTCTAATAGATTAAAATTTGCAGTTTAATAGATTAGTCTTGTACCTAAAAGTTTTTAGGTGAGACAGCAGTTACTCATTCTATTTTAATCTTATTCATCAGAAAACCCAACATCATCAGTGCAAACCACGAAAGTAAGAAAAAGCAGAAAAAATTGTCATAAACTTTGTTCTGCTTAATTTAAGAAGTATGACTATTTAGACAAGCTTCATCTTGGGCAGGTATGTGCTGCTGGAAGTGGGGAATGCTGAGAACTGGGATTAAAGTTCCTAGGATAGCACCCTCAGGTATGCTGATGGTTTAAGGGAGGCTGCTGGTGGCGATGGGTATCCACAAGGCCATTCAGGTCAGTCCCAAATGGTGCCCAGCCCCTCCCTGCCCCCCTCAGTGACCTTGACCGGCTCATGCACATTATTCTTAATGGCCAGGACAGGTTCTATAAATGGAATACCTAAGTGCAGTCTTATTATGAGTCATTTCACCATCACTCCTCACCCAGGGAAAGTGTAGCATTCCATAATGGTACGAGCAAACTAATAGCAGAGAGGGAACAAAATGGGGAGAAGGGTGCAATTTTGATGTATTAATCCAGCTGTTGGCCCACGCTGGTTTAAAAACATCCAGCATACACTGACAAGAGCTTTTTAACAGACCCCGCGGTCAGGTACCACAAAAGCCCTGTCGCAACTCCGTGAAGTAAGCACCACACCAAAAGACGGAAAGGCAGCTGAGGATGCAGGACGGCGTTTTTACAGGGACCTGTGATTCACCTGCGGAAGGATGCCTGCTGACATCG
Organism: Acropternis orthonyx; assembly: GCA_035583155.1. Classification (NCBI taxonomy): domain Eukaryota; kingdom Metazoa; phylum Chordata; class Aves; order Passeriformes; family Rhinocryptidae; genus Acropternis; species Acropternis orthonyx. Next base: position 19,188,223 of record JAWWEU010000017.1, read on the forward strand.
TCGCCGGCTTCCACGGGCGTTTCTCTGAGGGCGCTGACAGCCCGCGGGACCTTCACCTTCACCTCCACATTCACCTCCTCCTCCTCCTCCGCGCTCCCTCACAGCCCACAACACGGCGGCCGCGCGCGCTCCGCTCCCCGGCGGGCGGGCCCGTCACGCTGGCACTGCCGGAGGGTGTTGGGGGGAAAAGGGAAGGCCATACCCGCGCTCCCCCCGGAGAAGGAAAGGGGAAGGAGAGACAGAGAGAAAGAGAGAACGAAAGCAGGCGCCGCCGCGGGGCCCCTCACACCGCGGCTCCGCCGCCCGCTCGCCCCTGAGGGAGCAGCGCGAGCGCCCGCGCGCCTCGCGCTGATTGGCGAGCGGTTCCCGCCACGCGCCCTCTCCTCCCTCCTATTGGCTGCTGCTTCCCGCCCAGCTCCCCGCGCGCCGCCCCGCCGTGCCCCCCCTCAGGGCGCCATGGCGGCGGCCGGCGACGCCTCCCTCCTCGGCAGCGCCACGACGTGGCCCCTGAAGCGCTACGGCCGCTTCCTGCCCCCGACGGACGGTGATGATGCGGGACAGAATACCTCGTGGAAGGTGCCGGCGGCGCGAGGGGTGGCGGGGGGCTGTGGCAAACAGGGGTAAACGAGGCTTTTCGGGTGTGGTTGTTCGAAGTCCAGAGCTAATGCAGCAATCGGGAGAAATTTTGCTTCAAGAGTTATTAAATGTCAGCGGATCAGAGGTAGAATGGTTAGTAGCCCACTTTTTTTTTTTATTATTCCTTCATTCATCAGTGATCTGTGGTATTAAAATCTAGAGATCAAGTTGAAAGAGTCAGAGGGTTGTTTGAAGTAGTTAAATCTGTATATCGAGGCATAATTAGTAAAAAAGTCATTAAATGAGCCTTGTCTGGGAGCGTAGGGCAAGTTGCATTAGTGAGATGTGAATTAAACACCTGGCTTCCAGCAGGGACCTGTGAAACCTTTTATTTTGCACTAGAAAGGGCAATTATAGATTCTGTGCTTACAGGAACAGGTATTTTTTCATCTGTGTTTTTAAAGGTGTTTGAATCAAATGAAGAATCAGGTCCTCTTGTCCTTACCATTGTGGTCTCTGGCCATTTCTTCATTTCCCAAGGGCGAACCGTTCTGGTGAGTTTCTCAGTTGCAAAAAAGGTTTCTCTCTTCATGTTACTATCAGTATTATCTTCTTTTCCCTTTTCAAATAAACCTTCCACTGAGTGGAAACTACCAACTTTGTTTTGCTCATGGTAATTCTCGTGTGCTGCTTTCACTTCACTATCAGAGTAGTGCTAAATACATTATTTCAAGCTGAAGTGCAGCAATTTTTCTGTAGTTCTAAAAGTGTAGGTTAAGAGGTAAAGCTAAGTGCTGCTGATGTCAAAAGATAATTTATGGTTGGGTTTTTGGTTTTTTTTTTCATGATTCTTCTGCCTAAGAAAAGAGAGAAAATACATTGTTGAGAAATAGACAAAATTGTAATTTCCTGTAAGATTTGCTACATGTTCCAGCTAATTTCTTGCCACTGACCCATTAGTGTTTTAGTTCGATAATTTGTTTTCTCAAAGGGTTTGGTTTTACTGTGTTGGATAATGTGATCTAACATGCAGCACACATCTTTGGAGACAAAGTAACAACTACAAGGTTTTGTCAACTGGTTTTCCCGTAGCCTCTGCTTCCCTAAGTAAGCATAACCAGCTGCTAAACTGAAGATTTCACAGCGACACCAAAGAGGTTAAAAGGAAGACTGTCTTGGAGGAGTGGCTTTGATGCTCATGACATGACAGAGAAGGCCTTGCTGGAAGGTGGAATTAAGTGTGTTCAGTGCATAGCACCAGTACTCAGTGATGATAACAAGTAGGAATTGGCTGATAAATATATTAGAAAGCTATTACAAACCTCTGGAAGATGCTGCAGTATAAAGATAACAAAGCTTTTTAATACAGAATGTGTAAGAGACTGTGTTGCAGCTTTAAATATGTATAAGCTTATAAATTGGTCTTTACTGTGCCTCTTAAAAGGTCTTAAACTGACAGAAATTTAAGTCTAGGGAGAGAACCAAGAATATCCTTGAATTTTTTGGCCTGTGTGTAGAATTGAATAGGTAATGCATGAGCTAACAGCTGTCGGTGTGGAGAGCCCTCATACAAGACATGGCATTTGGCTCATATTTTGTGAGGACAAGGTAAAGAATGGAACATGGAAAGTATTTTAGCAGGTGTGTTGAATAAAAAAAAGGGATGGAGTATTGAAAATGTGGATGGAAATGAGACTTGCTGCCACCTCTTAGCAAATTCTGCTTGGAAGGATTCAGTGCAGGATGCTCCTCTCGAGGGCCTGATCCTTTTCCCAGTGTCCCAATCACATGGCAGTACCTGTTAGTAACTAGTAACTTGCACGACTCTAAATGTCCTTGAAAAAACCATATAAAACCTAACTGCAAGCAAATTTTAATAACTAATTAAAGACCAAACAGACACAACCAAAAGCTTCAGCCCTTCAAAGACGTGTCTGGCAAAGGCTGAATCTGGCAAGTAACAGGGGCAGATAAAAGTGTGTTGTTGGAATGGATGAAGTATCAGGAAAGCTTTATAAAGACTTGGCTGAGAAAAGCTCTTTCTTGCCGCTCTTGGGTTTAGTTGCTAGTGAAGCTTTCAGGCCGCTGCCTTGCTTGAAATGCCAGATGAGGAATTTCTGGGATCTATCAGGACTATTTCAGCTTCTGAGAGACTCTGAAACACTGCAGTGACTATCACATTGTGCAGAAGAGAGGTGGAACAGACATGCTTGGTAAATGTGACCAAATATAATACTGACAGTTAAAAAAAAACCTCCAAAGTTTTGGAGGTTTTTAACATTTATTTTGGCAATGCTTCTATACCAATCTTAAGGTAAACACTATCATTTTCTTAAGTGTTAGAGACAAGTCACACAAATTTGGTTTTACAACCCATCAGTTCCTTTGGGTACACTTCTCTGAGTACATGTATTTGGGATCATGGTGCAGCTGTGATCTGTGCATCTAAGACTAAACTGGTGTGAGAGGCACTGGTATGTAGATGCCTGTGGATATTTCTCAAAGATTGGAGGGGTTGCAGTCCTCCCACTTTTCCTCTTAAACATACTTGACTGGCTGAAAAACCCACCAAATACCCAATCTACTAATTTTCATAGAATCACAGAATGGTTTGGGTTGGAAGGGACCCATCTCATTCCACTCCCTTGCCATGGGCAGGGACACCTTCCACTATCCCATCCAACCCGGCCTTGGGCATTTCCAGGGATGGGGGATTTTGTAAACTCCTTATTGTGATGCCATATAACAAAAAACCATCTTGCAGCTCAGGCTGTGTTACTGCTGTAGAGATAATCAGAAATGGTTAATCTCAGTGGTTCTGTCTCCCTCTAGTCTCCAGCTGTCAGGAGCTGTCACAAACCTGTCACAATATTTAAACAGGCTTTGTACATACTGTGTTCTGGAGCCTGTCACAGAGTAAATCCACTCAGTGGGGTCTGTCATGGACATTCTGTCACAGGGGATAATGCACAAGTTTCTGCTCCAGAGGGAATGTACCAAGTTTGATGGAATGCTGCAACTGATGGGATAATTTTATTTGTACTCTCATTTCTTCCTGCTGGCCTGGGCTACTGACTATGTCCATTTGACTGCCAAGGTCTTCTCCAACACTTAAGTGCTTCCTTAATATACTGGCACTGAAATTCCCTCCGATGTACTTACACAATTCTTTCTTGCTATGTAGTAACTGCATCCTTTAAGTTGTTGGTATCTGATCTTTTGATCTATCCTCTAATCCTTACTTTTCAGAGCTTTTGATGAACTACAGGCTCCTGGGTTTGAGGGAACTGGGTAACAATTCTCTTAGCTTTGTACCTCTGCACCAGAACACCGTGAGGCACAAGATCTGTGTTACAGGAACACCATTTCCTTCTCAACATGCCTAACTACTGTATTTTTGTAAAATTTTCATGGATGAATAATAAAAGGATTTTCTCTCTTTTTCACCTATCTACAACATTCACTACAACTCCATTTGCACAAAACTGAAATAGCTGTGTGCCAAAGGAAATTTCTGTTTCATTGATGCCTGGATTAACATGATCCATACTAGGAATAATATTCAAGTGTTTGACTTGCTTTCAAAATACTTTATCTATGATGAGTGTATTTATGTATTCTCTTAGTCCTTTTTATTTTCTTTGAGCAGGAGAGTTAAGAAACCTTTTCCTTTAAGAATTATAGTTATTTAGAGTCCAGTGAAACTGGCCCTTTTATGATCGTTTCTAAGAAAAATATTTATAAAATAGCAATAAAATATTCACATATCCTAACAACTGTTTTATTTTTTTCTAATAAATACAGAAACAACTGTTTTCTTTTCAAAATCTATGCCTTGTGATCAGCCAAATGGAATGAAGAGGAGGGTAAATGGAACTTCAGAGGACAGAACATAAAAATCCCTGATGTGTAATGCAAATTAAAAAGTGTTTTGATTTGTTTTCTTTTGGTTTTTTTTTTTTAAACAAAGTTCTTCATTTAGAATTTAATTACGTAACGTACTTTTAGGACCTGCTTTTGCTGCAGTGTTGCCTAACAGACTGCATATTTGATGGCAGAAAAACCTCATTCTTGCATACTGTAGACAATGGAATTTTACAGTAATATCTCAACAGCATCTCTCTTAATTTCTGGCCATGTTCAAGGTACATCTCGTTCTGTTTACCACAACTCTTATTTCCTTTCCCCTCTTTGAATCAACACATCATGAAAATTATATTTTGGTATTTTATTCAGTGTAATTATTTCTGGTGCTAGAATTCATAATATCCTACAAATTAAACAAACTGAAATTGTGAAAAGGACTTACTTAATAGGATTAAAATTAATCCAGAATAATGGATTTATGACCTGATCTTTTGAAGTGTAGACTAAATGTCCTTAGTGCCCTCCTGGTCCCCTCCTGACTTTTAATAAGCTATCAGTGCATAGGGTACAGTAGATTCTAACTCATTAATTAGGCAAGCATTCAGGAGACATTCTCATGTTCCTGATGCTCTCTTTGCAGTGCCTGAAACTTAGGCACCAATTTTTTGAGATGATATTCACAACAGTGCCTTGGGCAGAGATGGTCCCTGTGCAATAAATGAGGACACTTGACAGAAACGTGGGGAGTGAGCAGGTTGCTAATGCTGCTTAGTGGTAGTACACTGAAAAGCTACAGGAAATTGTTCTTTTATTAAAGGTCCCATGATTGCTACTTAAAAGAGTAGAATGAGTCTTAGTTTTGTTGACTTATTTAGTACCACAATCATAGTTCAAAAATTTCAGTTTTAGTTTGTTTATTTTAATATGTGCTGTTGATGTGATTGTTTTGGACAAGCTGAGTATCCTGCATTAGCTTCCCCATTTATGTTTGATGTAAAGGGCTTCTGATGTTTACTGTTCTCTTGCCCCAATTCCTCTAAACCCAGCTATTAGAATAGTCTTTTAAGAATGGGGATTTCTGGTGATGAAGTGTATTTATAGAGTTTAATGCATGCTATTGATCTAGGGACATAGGAATTCGGTATAATGAATTAAAGAAGAAATTAATGGGATGCCCTGAAGAGCTTTAGCCAGGTAAACCGAGGAGCATTCTGTTCCCTTCTGTGTCTCTGGACAAGTATCACTGTTCTGAAGTGTACTTTAGAGGGAAAAAACCCCCGAAAATCAGGTTCTCACTATGACATACCAAGGTCTGTCCTGAGTTAGGGGCTTCTCTTTGCTACTCAGTCCTTCAAGGGGCTGTAGTTCGTACCCCTCCAGGGGAACTCTTTCTAGAAAGGAGGCACGAGCTCCTGCACCCAGCCCTTTGGCCAAAGATTTTTGGTCACTGAGGCCCCTCAAGGGTGGCTGGTGTGTCCTTTATTTCCCATTTCCTTTAGCTGTCCTGCCTCTGTACACATGGAGCACTCTGTTTAATGAGTTCAAACCCTCATGTTCTTTTCCACAATCAAACAAGCTTAATAGTAAGATTTAAGATTCCAAGAGATTAAGGGTAAAAAAAATGGCATACAAAAAGATAAAGCAGACTTAGCATCCTTTTATTCCTTATTCCTGGCTGTGTGCCTTGGTTGTTGAGGTTGGAAATTTTCACAGGGACGGTTTTCTGCAACCCTAACTCTACAGGTTGTCTTGTTGGGGGATTATTTTTTTCTTGTCATTGGCACTTCTACTTCTGACTTGGTTTTTGAGACAGCTCATACTGTAGAAATAAAACCTAATGTATTTGGCCTTATTTAGATCTTGGAAAAAGATACAAGTGAGGAAAATTTCTACTTCCAGGTGTGTTACAAGGTAATGCTAACAACCAGAGTGAAATTATGTTTGAATTTCATTTTCACACTGTTACGTTTCAGCTGGAATTACAGTTTCATTCTACAGTCATTAACGAAGAATTTTCATTTTTTAAAATAGAAAACTCATAGAAGAAAGTGTAAAACAGGAACTCCTTTTCAGGGAAGGCAATGAGTTAAAAATCGCTGTTTTTCAGATATATGCAAGCATTTTATTTAGACTACGTCAAGTTTCAAGCATGCACAGTTTCGTTTCTTATAATAAGCTATTAATAACTAAATCCTTATTAAAGTGATCACCATCAAAACATTACCTGTAAACATGTTCAGCAAGTTTGCTTGTTTTTGGAAAGCATCTCAGTTTTGCCTAGTCTTTAGAGCTCTGTATCATACTTGAACATAATTTACAAGCTTTTTCAGACTGCCTGCTCTCACACCTTTATTTTTACTGCCTTTTGAGATAATTGTTAATAACAGTCTTCGCAACTACAGTATTTTTGTTCTGTTTTGATCAGAACCACATTGTGGAGATAATCTGGAAATAATACTATCATTCCTTTGTTGCTACATTAGGCACTGTTACTCAGAAGTTCCTGAATATTAGAGGTCAAAAATGTTGATGTTTGAGCTTAACAAGTCGTACCTGAAACCTCAGTAGTGAATGCTGTTCCTGAAAAGATTTCTCACAGTGCCTTACGCCCTCAGTGTGTGAGCAGAGTTCTGGGTAGGACAGTGCAGTAGCTGGGCAGTGCCTCTCCCCACCTGGGGAAATTGCCAGGTTATTTAGCCCATCCCTGCATGTTTTGTGCAGCATAGCACAAGCATCGGACCCTTCCTCTCAACAGTGCTTTCCCAAATCTCTTCTTCTTCTCCCTGCCAGGGCACTGCAAGCAGTAGTGTGCTAGCTTTGCTCCCCACTTGTGTCCTGGTAGATTACCTTGGGAACTGAGTGGGGGACTGTCACAGGTGCCTCCCTGGAAACTTTGGAAGTAGATTGCTCTGTTTTCCATGGAATTGTGTCCCATGGTGCTGCCCACCCTGTGTCAGAATGATGCTGAGGCCCTTGGCTTTTTTGCCCTCTCGCTTCAGTTACCAGCCAGCACCACTCTGGGAGCTGTGCAGTGGGATAGTAATTAATACAATACACTTCTTTGATCTCATGCTGAACTCATTGTTTCTTGCAAATGCACATTCCCAGTCTGTGGGATACCCAGCTGAGTCCTTAATCCATAACACTGTACACTGCATACATTTCCTATAACTGTCAACTCAGAGAACAAACTTTGTATTTGCATTTCATGACCCTATTAGAACTGGCAGCCCAAACTGGAGAATGTGTCTCGCTGTGGCATTCTGGGTTTTGTTTGTCTTCTTTAATACTGGCTGTCATTAAGGACAGATTAAATCATGTTTGTGACCCAAAAGAAAGTTTTTCCTCCTAAGCTGTTGTTTACACATAGTTTTATTTGAAAACACCTGGCTTGTGAATGAGTGAATCTAAACTAATTGATGCAAGCTCGCCTAGCTGAACTGGTACACGAATAACATTTCTTAAATATATATTAATTTTTAGTTCAGATAGGGCTGCAATCTAACAAAAAATAGATCATCTGTTCCTGTGTTGCTTAGCACCACAGGGTTTCTAGAGGATATAATAAAAAATACTCATAAATAACATGCAATACCTTCCAACACAGATCACAGAGCTCATTACCCAGAAGCTTTTTGAATGCTGAAGTGTGAAGTCAGAACAAAAGTATTCCCCAGTTAATGGTGGATCCAGTGACTGTAAGGCAGGATCAGCCTTACTGATGTCCCTGGCTCGTGGAAGGTGTGGTCACATCTTGCCTGCTTCAGAAACATTTGAGAAACATCTTGTTTTCTGCTTCAGCTTAATTCCACTCGGAGTCCTCCCTCTGAGAAACTCAGATTTTTGTCAGAGATGTAGGAAACAGTTTCCCTTGACCATGGTTTTTTTACAAGTCCAGTCGTGGGGAATGACAGGAACAGTTTGTGCCTGACTGAGTATTAAAGATCAAACTTTGAAAAGTGCTGCCATTTTTCTGTTCATATTACAAACTTTTGTGCTCTTATGTCTCTGCCCAGTTCTAGGCTGCCTTTTTAATCTATTCTGATTAATCTTACACTGCCATCTGGCTTTGCTCGTGCCCAGCTCTCACTCCAGCAGCAGTGGGTGCTGCCTGCTGCAGGGAACAGGGAGCACAGCCGCTCTTCCCTACTCTGTCAGCCTGGTGGCAGCACCAATCCACAGGGACTGCTGCTTTTTTCTGTGTCACTGCCTATGGCCAGAGCACATTTAGAGTCAATTCATCATCTCTGGAAAGGCACAAATGGACTGTAGGCTCAGTGTATTGCCTTGCAGTTTCCAGGCTCTGCCCCATGCCCAGCTCCTGGGGGTTGGCACACATCCTCCCAACTTCCAGTGGTGGAACCAGGGACACATTTCTTGTGCTTTTCTTTCTTGTTCTGAACTCATTTACCTGAATTCATATGCACCGGCACAGGTTGCCCAGAGAAGCTGTGGCTGCCCCATTCCTGCGGCTGCCTTGTTCAAGGCCAGGTTGGACGGGGCTTGGGGCAACCTGGGATAGTGGAAGGTGTCCCTGCCCATGGCAGGGGGTGGGACTAGATGAAATTTGCCTTATTTGCTGCTTAGAACTGAGGAAAATCTGGAGGATCCTGACTGTAATGACAATGCCTGATGTAAACAATTTAACAGCAGAGTTCAGTCAGCAGAGCTGAGTTTGTGTGAAATCTTCCCTCTCCTTTTTCAGGCAGCTTGCTCATGCCAGATGAGATCTGGTGTATTGTTCAAGGGTTGCACTGAGTTTTTACATTTTATTAAGCTGTTCTTAGTTATTTATTTCTGCTTGGCAATTTACAATCAACCCAAAGTGCAAGAGAAAAGAAAATACTTTCTGCTTTGTTTTTCAGTTAAATGAAAATTTGGGGTTGGAGTTGAATAATTAGGAGTATGTAAATAAAAATGCTGGTTTTTCCCTTGTTTTACCTCAGAAACAGGACACATAAAATGAGTACAACCTGGAAAACATCAGTAAAATAGCTGATAGGAAAGTTAAACAGTGGCTGCCTTGAAAACAGCGACTATTTTGAGGAGGCAGCATTTGTCCAACCTTCATCTACAGTGAAAGGAAAAATACTATAAAACCAGATTGAATATGGGAACAGCTGTATTTAAATAAACACAGTTGGTGTGTCTCCAAAACAGAAACTACTTGAACAGAGCAAGCACAAGCCGCCACAAGTTAAAGTGGTCTAATGAAAGAATGGCATAGCAGAATTTTGGGACCTGGCTTCACTTCTTCACATTGCTCATGAAGGGAATTCTTCCTGTTTTGACCTTGAGGCCTTTCACACCTTGGCAAGTCCTACCACCCTAAGGCACTTGGAGTGTTCAGTGCAGAGAGACACACACGGCAAGGGACTGGCCCCTCTTACCTGCCGTCAGCACCTGGTTTTACAGTGCACAAAGAAATGCTTTTCTCCCTCTGACCCCAGTTCTTTCGGGAATGGTACTTACCTGCTGTCGGACATTCTGGAGTCTCTCACGGCAGGTGATGTAATCCAGTTTGCCTTTGGTTCAATTCTTCATTGCTTTTTAGACTGTAAAAGTGTAGTTAAAAACTACATGCGATTGCTGCAGGAGATTATAAAGCCAGTGTTGCCAGCAGAGTGAAGGAGCAGAATCACTGAGGTGATTCCTGTACCAGTATAGAATGGCAGATGGTTTTCATGCCTGGACCTGCCTGAGATGGACAGTGACTGTAGCAAACTCTGCTGGCAGTCCAGGATCGACATGACTTGTAGTTTTTGACCCTTAGGGCCCTTTGAAAAGCAGCCTGTACCCAAGCCATGGTCATTGAAAGCATTGTGAGTTCACAGAAAACACATGCCTGATTTCCTCCCTGCCCTTAAATTTGTTATTGTTTGGTTTTTGTCCCTGGACTTTGCTAACTAAGGCCTCGAAGTGCCTTGGGAGACACAGTCCAATTGCCTTGCAGTTGTTCTGTGACGTTCCACCTCCTGGGGTGTTCTCACAGGATGCTGAGCAGTCCATCCACTTTGAAGAGACTGACAGTAATGCAACAGAAGTACAAAAACATCTTTATCTAATTATCAAAGCTGTTGCTTGTTTCTCTGAGTGCCATCTGGAGTAAAGGCCTCGCTGGATTAAAGCAAGTGCTGTCCCATTTCCCGGCTTTGCCTGCCCTCTGCTGCCCTCCCGGGCAACTTCAGCTCTAATTGCAGCTGGGTTATCCTGCATTTCATCGAGACTTCGATAACGTGCACAAATATAAAACAGATATGGAAATTAGAATGTACCTTGACATGGTGGTGTTACTAGAGCTACAGATTTTTAAGCCAAATTCTGTATTGGCAGTTGTTTGACAGATACAAAAATTGCACAAATGCAGTGCCTAATCTTCATCAGGGATTTAATGACATCACGTAACTGAAGCCTGTACTCCCAAGTGCTGCATATTTGCTGTGCAAGTGTTTTGTGTCCTTTATTTCAGGAGGGCTTTTCATTGATTGATTCCCACAAGTGGCTCAAGATAGTGAGGAGAGCAGACTGCCTGCTGCTCCGGGCACAGGCAAAGGTGAGTTGAGCTGCTTTGAACACTTCTAATAGCCACTAAAACACTTCCAATTTTCTGGAGAAAGTCTCTTAATACTGGCTAAATTAAACCAGAAGTTGTGAGATTCTGTAAATGGTCTATATAAGTTAGAATTTATTTTTTAGTCTAGATAATAAACAGTGGATTAAGTAGTCTTGTGTCTTTTGTAAATGCTAATGTTCAGGTTTTTAAGCCTGCTCTCTGAGAGTTAGCTGCCAGAACAGCTGGATTAGTATTTATTATACAATCTATCTGCCACAGCTAACAATTAAAAAGGTGAAGTGAATCTCTTCCACGAGTCAGACTTCACTTTGGCAAACAAACTATCCAAACAAGCAATTATTCAGCCATTTTGTGACGCCTGGCACAGTAGGCTGGTGGTTCAGCTATTTGGTACTCAGTGCAACAAAAGGGATGTGTGGTCTTCTGGTCTTCCCCTCAGATCTCACAGTAAGTCACTGGTTCACCTTTAAATAATCAAACAGCACTTGTTACCAATTTATGTAAAAATCTCATGTTTGTTGGTTCTTAGATAAACTCTGATACTTGCTCAAGTATCTCAAGTTTTAAATTCATGGGTTATGCCTGAAACTGAAACACCCTTGCACTGTGATTTTTGCCAGCTTGCTATAAAACATGGACTGCCACTGAGGACAAGTCCCAGCCTGGGGCAGGAACTGGTGCTGATGAACCAGTAGGTTGTTCCCTTTCCTGTTAACAGGCCTGTCCCCCAGCACAGGGATTCTGCTGCATCTCACCAGGAACACAAAATCAACATCACAGTCACTCTGAGGCTTAACAAAGCTCTGAGGGACATTTCAGGCAAGGAGGAATATTAACAGAATCTAAAATGAATTTGGTGCATCTAAATGTTTACTTACCACAAATTCAAATGACTGGATTTAGTGGCACTGCAGTGGTTCTACCACATAGCTTCTCTGCTTTATGTCCAAAGTTGTAGCTGAAGCGATGCCTGAAGTGCTGTCAGTGTATGAAGCTTCTGTGCTCATCTTTCTGATAAATTTTGGATTTATCTTGTACTCCTTGTTTTTTGTAAGTCATTAATATTGCATTTATAGTGGAGCTTATTCATTGCTTAGGAAGTATGATTTCAGTAGGACACTCTGGACTCTTAGCCAGCAGAATGAGGCTGAAGCCTCTCATAAGAACAGGTGCAAGATGAAATTTCTTAACATTCTTGCAGTAAGTAATTTCCCTTCATATTGTTTTCATTGAGCTCAGCCCCCCACCCCAGCATGGAAGAGGTGCAAATTTGATGATTCTGGTGACCTCAGGATTCTTTAATAGCTTTTGTATCCTTCAGGTGTGACTGCCCACTCAGTTTATGCTAAACCTTGACATCATCTCTCTTTCCAGAAAGGAAATGTTTCATTTTCAAAGTCAGGAAAGGGAAAATAAAACAAGTGGTCTTTGAAAGTCTTCAAAAGGAACTCAAATTCCCCTTCTGTCATTTTAGTGAGAACTCACCTGTCTGGCAGAGCAGTTCTTAGTTATGTGCAGCTCCCCAGTTATGCTGACATCTTAGTTATTAGAGCAAATACAACCAGGCACTGGTAAAGTGAGGGCTACACTTCACCTTACTGTGAGGTTTTTCCCTTGAAAAGGCACTGAGACAAGCTTTTATGCTTACACTGCCCTAAAAACCATTTTATGTGATACAAACATCGTAAAATAACAGGCATGTAAATGCAGAGGCTGTCAGGAGGAGCTGGCTCGTGGCTGAGACAGAAAGCCTTACAGTGAGCGCTGTCCTCGCACTTGGGTACCAGCAGCCTGGCAGCGTGTCCGGGCATTAAAAAATGGATTTGGTGCTGAAACCTCAGAAAGATGAATACTCAAATAAGCCAGGCTGGGCCAAGGAAAACTTGCTGTTTTTCTAGTACTTTAACTGTTTTAAATTGGAAATTTCGAGGTCAAATGGGAAGTCCCATTAATTCACTCCCTAAACATTCACTATGCATGCATCTGCCTTACATCAGCTCAGGGTGCTTAGGCCAAGCTTATCACACATAACAGACTCTGCCATCCCTATTTCAAGGCAGTTTGCTGGACCTCAGGCACTTAAAAATATTATGGTACAGCCTGACAGCCTATACGGGGGGGGGTCAGAGCTATCTGGCGTTCTTTCATTTTTAGTAGTATTTCACTGTTTAAAGCAATGCATTGGAATTTCTTGCACTCCCATTCAATGTGTTGGCTTCTGTTGAAGGAACATCAGGTGAGAGCCAATGTTCAGGTTTAGCTACACACAGGTAGACCAGGTAGGTAGGAAGGGCTGGGTTTGATGCATCAGTAAGAAATTCTAACTGGAACATACCATTCCCAGAACTTCTAGTTCAGATTCCAGAGTTTACTTCTTACTGTACTGTCATGTCATTCCCCCCCCCCAAAAACTGTTATGTTGGCCTACCCTTTCTGCAATAATAAAACCTAATTTTCCTGCTCTACGTGTCAAAACTGTTGTCATGCCAAGGTTTGTTCACCTGGCTAAACCTTTAACTAGTGACAGGTGGCCCTGCATCACTTACTTACCCTTTTCTTGCGTATTTTTAACTGATTTTCAAACTGGGAATCACAGTCTTCTGGTTTAGCTGCTGGGAAAAAATGAAAATACAGCAGGGAAAACTTGGTTTTGGTGCAATAATCCAAGAATCGATCACCTTCTTCCCAACTTTAACAAGCAGGGATTTAATTAAATCAAAGTAGTTTGAGGGCATTCACAGTTAATTTACTTTCCCTCTGGTTTTTGAGCAGAATGAGTGCCGCATGTTCCGTGTGCAGTTTGATGGGAATTCCAAGGAGGAGATGCTGGGACACTGCTGCAGTTGTGTTCAGAAACTGGCTGAGTACGTTCCCGTGCACGGGGCTGAGGAGCAGAGCCAGCAGCTCTACCACGGCCCCAGTCAGGAAAACCAGAGCATGGGCACTGAACACGGAGTAAGTAAGAACATGCAGACAGAAAAACCATCAGCTGTTAGTGCTGGAGCTGGAACTGACAGTTTTCCTGCAACCATCTACGTGAAATACAAGTTGGAAAGCACCTGACAGATTTTCAAGAGAATTACACAGGGTAAAAAAATTATCAGAGCAATTAAGTAACCCTGGATTGTGTCTTTTGTGGTTACCTACCCCTGGTTCGCAGTGGTAGTGGTTGCTACAACTGTAGATTTACAATTTGAGCTTCACTGGGAACATTTAAATACAAACTCAGGGTGGGAACAGAATGTTTCCCCCTCTCCAAGACAAAGGTGTGAGGTGAATGGAAAAGGCAGACAGTTTCTGAAGGTGACTTACTCTAAATACATGCTCTCTTGAGTGTTGAGACCCATGGGAAGGAAGCAGCATGCTCCTATAAGCATCCACACACAGGTTTTTTAAAGTTACTTTTAGGAAGTAGTTTAAAACTTGGCTTAGACATGAAATAATGGGCCTGTAGTTCAATTGTTGTAGCTTTCATTTTTAAAGATTTGAGCAGATGTGCATACAGGTTCCATAAAAAGATGCCTTTTTACTGCATAAGGTAGCTGAGCACATTCCCTTCCTGTCAGCTCTAAAAATGGAACTGCTTCCCTCCTTGCACATACCCACACTCTGCTTGGTTAACAAGCCCTTATTTGCATTTGATATTTTCTAGCCAGATGAGCCTCCACCAGATTCCTGTGCAAGCCTTGGAGAAAGAAGATCTGTAGCACAGCTAGCACAGGTAAAAACATAAAAATCCCAACATTTAGATCCTTCAGCTGAATCGGTCAGGCAGAGAGAGAGAATGAACTATCTCAGATTCCATAAACATCTGGTAAATGTCTTCCCTGAACATCGGGATGCCGTCATCCACACCAGCAAAACACAGGATCTGTGTAATGATCCGGGCCAGGAAAGAAGCTGCAAACACAGGTATTTGGTGGTGTAATTACGCCATTTGCATAAGAACAAATGACACACTGAGAGCAAATACCCAGAGGCAACATCCCAATGAATGGCTTTGGCACTGGTTTAACTCTGCAGAAATGACTTCTGCAGGCAGAGCTGAAGGCTGTAAATATCAATCATAAAAACATGATTTGGGTGGGAAGGGACCTTAAAGCTCCCACAGTTTCACCCTCCCTGCACGGGCAGGGACACCTTCCACTAGATCGGGTTGCTCCAAACCCTGTCCATCCTGGCCTTGGACACTTCCAGGGATGGAGCAGCCACAGCCTCTCTGGGCAGCCTGTGCCAGGGCCTCCCCACCCTCACAGCCAACAATTCCTTTCCAGTATCCCATCTAACCCTGCCCTCTGGCAGCAGGAAGCCATTCTCTGTTGTCCTGTCCCTCCAGGCCCTTGTCCAATCTCCCTTTCCAGCATTCTTACAGCCCCTTTAGGCACTTGAAGGGGCTCTTAGGTCTCCCCCAAGCCTTCTCTTCTCATCCCTGATTTGCAGCAGATCCCATATTCAATGGACAGCTTCACTAAGCAGTCCCGGGTAAATAACTGGAACTGCTGCTCCTGGGAATTTCGACCAGCACAGGAGGAAATGAATGAGCAGAAAACTGCCCTTTCCAACCTGTTTTTGCAGTTGCTTGTCTGGGTTTTACCCTTTTTCCATAGTCACAGATCACAGAATCCCAGACTGGCTTGGGTTTGAAGGGACCTTAAAGCTTATCTTGTTCCAACTCCCTGCCACAGGCAGGGAATGATCCATGTTTCTTTGCATCTTTTGTATTACTTCTTTGCCATTAGGCTGTGCCTTTCTCCAGGGACTGCTGCGGATGCTGGAGGCAGCCAGGGCTTCCACAGCCCATGTTCTGCATCTTCCACTCCGCTGCCACTCATTTTATTGACACTGACCAGTGATAAAATGCCCAGAGTTCTCCCACCACCAAGGGAAAAAGCTGAAGACAGTGGTTAAACGGTTCAAAAGCTCCACAATTTACTTCTACAAGACATTTTGCTAAATTAAGAGCTTGGAAGTGCACACTCGTTATCCCTACACAATTTACAAGGCAGTGGGTGTAGAATGGATATTCACTAGGAAGCCACACTGCCCAGAGGAGTGGCATTTCCAGTTTAAATTTCCAATTTAAGTAATTTCAGTGGAATATGACATTGCGTAAAAACTACACTGGGGTCAGAGCTGGGTATCACACAGCAGTCATACCTGATCAAAGGCATTCCAACACCACCAAACGAGGGCAGATCCATCTTTATCCAGTATCAGAGGAAAGCTTCGATGTACCTGTGGTGTTAGGGAGCTGTTGTGTCCAAGGGCAGTGCAACCCCTCTGGTTTGTTCCTTCCCCAGTCCGTGCTGAGGAGGAGGCCGGAGCTGGCCCTGGCCTACAGGCACGCGGTGTGGCCTGCGCAGGAGCTGGGGCCCTTCATCCGCCTCTGCCTCATGGACCAGCACTTCCCAGCCTTCGTGGAAGATGTGGAGAAGGAACTGCAGAAACTCACAGAAGGCTGAGAGGCACCACTTAGTACCACTGGAATACCCAGGGCCTGGGGACACAGCTCAGATTAAATCGTTTAAAAACAAGACCTCTAAATTTTTTTGTCAGTGTTTTATTTTTAAAAACAGGTGAATCCACTTTTTATACATCATTGCACTTCAACAAATACACAGAACACGAGTTCATGCAGCTACAGTTACGCACATCATGAGAACCCTGGTAGGTCTATTTCTACAATCTTTAAATCATGAGAAATTACAGTGTCAAACTAAAGAGGAATAACTAGTTGCATAGAATATCACCATGCTGTAACATTTCATCATTTAAACCAAAAAAAACCCAAAAAGAAAAAAAAAAATTATAAAAGTTTGCCTGAATTGAATGTACAAGAATATGTCAAACACATCAGTGCAAAAGGATTTGAGAATTTACATGAGTTAACAAAAAAAAAAAAATCACTTATAAAGCAATCATATATATATATTTATAAACTGAAGGTTTGTTTTTGTTTCCAACTGCATCCCACCACCACCACCACCACCACCACTCCTGGAACCGCCCCAGCTCCGCCACCCAACAGGACACGCCGCGCTCTGCAGTTGAGCCCTTAAGGTAATTGCAATGTCTCACTTGTCCCAGTGCCAGCCCGGCAGCGCTCGCTCCTCTCAGCCATACAGTAAGGAATGAATATCAGCAGCTTCAAAATGAACCACAATGACTTCTGGTTGCCCCTCAACCCCCCCCCCCACCCCCCCCCCAATATAAATATATACTGTATATATTTTTTAAGTTCTGCTGTACTTTACAAAAGAAGTCTCACTAGATGGCAGCGGTGCGGTTTGAGCGGTGCCAAATTTAACAGCTACAGGAAGTAAAAAATGGCGCATGCGTGAACCCGCCTGGCTACTGCTCATGGTAAAGAGAGTAAAGGAGATGGGAAAAAAAAAAAGCAACATTCACAGCACATCAAGCCCAAAATAGTTTACACCTTCT
This sequence comes from Acropternis orthonyx, assembly GCA_035583155.1. Classification (NCBI taxonomy): domain Eukaryota; kingdom Metazoa; phylum Chordata; class Aves; order Passeriformes; family Rhinocryptidae; genus Acropternis; species Acropternis orthonyx. The sequence goes on from JAWWEU010000017.1 coordinate 19,205,681, forward strand.
ACACGGAAGCATTATTAAAATTGATCTGGCTAGGTCATCCTTGCAGGAGAGGCTAAATAAGGCATGCGTTAGACAGTCATATTGTTGCTCACTTGGAAAGGAAAGAAAAAAAAGAAATCAGACAGAACTGGAGTTCTAGAACCAAGAGTTCCAACCCTTAAATTTAGCAGGTCATATTGCCATCAGTCTCTCAGAAACTTAAAGCTCTAAAAAAGAAACGAGAAAGAGGTGCTAGTCAATGGTGAACCCCCCGAGCCAACAGCCTGCAATCCACGCGCTCCCGGCGAGGGGCACGGCCTCACACCCGCTGGGGGGGGTTACGCTTTCCAATTGCAAAGTGTATTTTTGGAGCGGGCGGGTCGTTACCCCACCCGCGTGCTTTAGGCGGGCAGTGCTTTGGTGCCCCCCAGCTCTCCCTGAGGCGCGGCAGGAAGGCCAGCGCCATCCTCTGCGCAGCCGGGAATGTTTGAATCCGTGGAAAACACGCTTTGTTTCCGCGCCCCAACCGCCACAGCCAGAGGAGGGCTGAGCCTGCCCGCTCCCAGCAGGGCACGGGGAATACTTACATGATGAGCATTTTTAATTTGTGTTTCTCTGGCGTAAGTTTTTATCTTTGTGATTGTTTGTAGAATTGGTTTTCCTGGAGAAAGAAACGGTAAAGAATTGCACCAAAATCAGTCACCAACACGGGGAAAATGTACATTATTTGTGTTTAATCTGTACGTAATTATAAGCAATTATTTGTACAAAATTATTTAAACAGCATTTCATTCTTCCTCTCTGTAAGTGGCTGAAGACAACACAGCTTTCAGACTTTGTATTTTACCACAGTATTTGTCTTCTAGCAAGATGTTGCTTTTCTTTCCTCCAGTGCTAACAAACAACACACCAAAGGGTCCCTTACCATCCCTAATGTCACATGTGGTATCAATCCTACGTTCTGTCACCTCCCACAACCCCCCAGGTTAACCCAAGTAGTATTTTTTCGCCTAACACACTTACATGGGCCCAGCTGGTTCATCATCTGCAGCAAGAATCCCAATGCGATCCAGGAGAGACAAGGGAAGGAAAGAAAAAGAGAGTCAGTGTTTGCCCGGTGCTGCAGCCGCACTGCGAGCAGCAAACTGATCTATCTACAGCATCAAAGGCCATTCCAGTCGGGAGTGCAAGGAGTCATGGAGTTACTGTTCTGGATTCGGGTTTAATGGCAAGTATGTTGCTTCAATGGGTTTAGTTAACACTTGGAATGCTGGTCATGAAGGACTGCAACTGTAGCGGACAGATTGGTGCAACATGGTCAAGACTCATCTTGTCCCCAAGTTCCAGTGGTTCAATCTCATAAAAAATAGATGAGGAGACAAATCAACGGTTCAGTTGTAAAATCCTGCTGGTTGTTTGCTTGCATTGACTTTATTTTTAATATATATTTTTCAATTTGTAAGCCTTTTTCCACTGCTGATGGGTAGTTCCTGGTGTATGTACCCCAGAGGGGGCGTACCCCCCCTACTCATCTTCCCCCATGGATGAAACAACCTCTACACTCCCCGTTTTTACCTCAGTGTTTAATTAGAAGGGACCAGGTTAGGAGGAAGCTGAAGGGGAACACTCAATTCCAGCCCCAGCCATGGTCCTTGGGCAGCAGCATCCAACATCACCAGGAGTCAGCAGCTGTGACACCTCCAGACCACTGACAGCATCGTCCTGCCAGTGTCACTTGGCAACACTATGCTCTCAAGAATTGGGGGGGGGGGGCGGGGGCGGGAACATCTGCCAATGAGGAATGTTTCACATTAACTCTTTCATGAGCAATTGGACATTTTTTGGAATTCTCAAACACTGCATTTTCTTCCAGGCTGCAGTACAGAAGACACAAATGCATTTAAACAGCAGTACAAAAACCAATCCAGGAAGTTAACACTCCAAATAGAAGGATTTGGGGGGGACCAATTCAGGCCCTGCTGGTTTTGGCACTCAACAGTTGCCATTCCCACCTTGTGCTGGAGGGTTTTTTTCACAGGAAGTCTTTGAGAAACTCTCAGCAGGATTCCACAAGGGTGCTTAGTGCACATGAAGCAGTTATGGAAATTACAGTCTTACAGTGTAGGCATCCGCATGAGCACACGCCAGGAGTAATGTCAGGAAAAGGGGACATTACTCCACCTGGACCTTCAAGGCAACGGAGAGGCAAAGCCACCGCTAGCACAGACAGTGACCGGAACAAAAAATACTCCAAAAAATAAAGAACTAACCACAAACCGAGAGCTTTACAGCCAAAATAACAGACTAGCGACACACCGGTGTCCACAGAATTCCATTACCAGCAACAGTAACTATCGGACACGGTACAGAGAACTGGGACTAGGAGGGACAGCCAGACATCAATGTGCTGTTGTATATACAGTGAGATATACAGAGACACATCAGGTACTGAGACACAAAGCACAGCAGAGGAAATCTACAGCTTCCTTCCACAAACATCTTTTGGGAATCAAAGGATCTGAAAGCAGGCTGAGCTCCACGCTCCGGGTGGGACGAGCCCCGGGCCCCAGACCCAGCGCTGCCCCCAGTGCCGTGCGGCTCCAAACTCATCTCGGCTCTAACAAAACATCACCCACAGCTTTGGGAGTTTGTTTGGCTGGACTTCAGCAATAGCGAACTGCACTGTGGAGATCTCACTAGAAAAATAACCATTCTCCTCCTCTGCTCAAATATTTAAATGCCCATTTCAGATCAGTAGGTTTGTGATAAAAAAAAAATTAAAAAAAAAAAAAAGAAGCTTCACATTCATAAAGGCTTGCCATCGGGTGTTTTCCTAACAGAGATCCAACAAAAAAGCCTACTGGAATACTTATATAGGTGGTGGATCCCCACCACTCATCCCTGTCCTATCTCTACCTTAAACATAGAGGAAAAGACCGAGGCAAATTCCTCAGTGCATCGCTATCCTGGTGAGCCATTAACTGCTGGAAAAGCATCCCCAGTACAGTACAGACAGAGACCGAACCCTCAGCGAAACCAGGGGGGCAACAGAACAACAGAAAAACCAGTACAAAATCAGACTAAAGAAAAGATCAAAAACAGCAAACTGAAATCCAAATTAGTTGTGAACGTGAATGAGGAAGTTTTAAGAGTGTTAACGTCATGACTTGTGCGTTGTATAGACTGAAGCGGAGGTTAAACAAACTCCAAAGCATGCAGAGCTCTCACTTACCACCGTTTTTTAAGGGTATGATGCAATTGAAGGGGGGAAAAAAAAAAAAAGAAGTCATAGTAACCGACAAGATCAATATAACTCAAGCTTTATGCCAAAGCCCTGTGCTGGTACAGTAACACCAACGCCGCGGAGAAGGTGCTCCCACCGAGCTGGGATCAGCACTGACCACGCTACACCCCTCCTCCTGCAGGGATTCCCTTTGGCATCTGGAGGGCAGCTGCAGGCTCCAAAAACCCCACTGTGTAGAGAACACAGGAGTAAACCCCACCCAATAACCAAGCCTTTCCTGTGGATATGGGATGACCTACTTAGTGGTGCCCCAAAAATCACACATTTCTCAACCAAAAGGGCAGAACTGCTGTATGTCTTTAACACATGTGACCAGACCTTCCAGGCAAAATTATGTGGGCATTAAAACTGGAAGATGATGACAAGTAGATCTCCCTTAGCTCCTCCACCTGCATTATGGGAATGTGCTTTGTGCCCTCCCCCTTCCCATTTATTTCCAGCCTTAATTTATAAGGCATTTTAGATGTCACTCAGTTTCTTTTACCACCTTTGGAAAGCTATAGGGTTTATTTTTAATAGCAACTTAATCTTGGGTAGCATCTTGTGACTGGAGGAAGCTAAAAATGAAACACTAACAGGTTCTTCCAGCACTAAGATTCCAATTTTTGCATCTGAAGGGATACTGTGTCTCGGCTCGTGCTTTAATGCTTTCTAAGAATCAGTCACAGAGTAGTTTGGGCTGGAAAGACATTAAAGCCCATCTCATCCCACCCCCTGCCATGGGCAGGGACGCCTTCCACTAGTCCAGATTGCTCCAAGCCCCGTCCAACCTGGCCTTGGACACTTCCAGGGATGGGGCAGCCACAGCTTCTCTGGGCCACAAGAAACCTGCTCAGAGAGGAGTGGAGAGCAGCAGCTCCAGGAATGGTTCTTATCTCGGCACATGGCCACCCTCAGCCTTCCTGTTTGCATCAGCACTGAGCTGGAGCCTTGTTAAACCCAACTGCTGTTCAGTTTAAGCTCAAATGCTCAGAAGGAGCAGCCAGAGCCTGTGACAGCTCGGGGTCCTGTATTACAATACAGCTCCTGTGCTGGTCGATTCCCACTGGGATGCAACAATGCTGCCGGGAATAGCCGATGGCTACAGTCTCGCTATGCACCTGCCTGACAATGTTCTCCCCCTGATGAATTTTACGTGTGGGAGAGAAAGATGTGGAAAACAGGAAAAAAAAACCAAAAATCAACTAGTTACAAGGTACACCATTGCAGTGAAAACAGTTTGTTTCTTTTAATTACTTACAGTAATAGCAGGAACAGGGAAAGTCAAGAAAAAAAACAAAAGAGGGTTAGAAAGAATGTGGGGATATGGATGGAGCTTCTGCAGAGCCAGGAGAAACGTTTATGGCAAGTCTTTGGATTAGGCTGAGAAATGAGAGGGGAAGAATGAAAAGGGACACGTTATAACCCAGTCACCTCATGGCTTTGGACTAAAGATCAGGAATACAGATTTTCAAGTAAAAACTGCTCCATTCCTACAGGGAATGTAGCCAACGAGTTTTTACTTTCTACTTACCCCAGAAAACACCCTTTACACCAATGGCATTGCAAATTTTAGGCTATTTGATCCAACAGCAGAAACCTTTGCTAGACTACGTTCAGGTCACAATGGTTGATCCCTCTGCCTGTTGAGCCCAAGCTGCTCCAGCTGCAGCCCCGAGGAACGGAGCCCCTTGCCCCCGGCAGCCCAAGGCATGCGCGCCGGGAGCAGCGCCCAGCAGCCCCACCGTGCATCCAGCCACATGCCACGCTCATGCAGCTCCGTCCCCAAAAGCCACGGAAGCTGCACGTTCTCCCCCTGCTCTGGATTTTCCAGCCCCTGGCCGATCTCTGGGAACAGGACGTGAGCCGGGTGTTGCTTTACCACGCGTAAAGCAAATCAAAACTCGCATTTTGAAAGGGTGCAGGATTCAAGCGCAATCTACCCTCCCTTCCTCCTTCCAGCTCGGGATTTGGACATGAGGGGGCTCGCAGGTTACTCACCCTGGCAGGTGAGAGCCCCCTAATCCTTGGCCACCACACCAAACCCTGCCCCGGGCATCCCCTGAAGCCACCTTTGCACCGTTTTGGTGGAAACAGGGGTTTCATGGGTGCAAAGTTCCTTTGAGCAGCAGGAAGAAGAATCAACTCACAAATCTGAGTTCTGAGAAGGAGGAAATATTAGTGAAGGAGCTCCTGAGCAGCCCTGGCCTGAGGCACAAAAAGCAATTCACTGGAACACAGAAAGCAAGGTCCATGCAAAACCAACACCTGCAGTCAGGAAATGCCAAAGTTAAAGGAGTGGCCCTGCTCTTCCAGACAGAGGGAACGCATTTTCCATTGGGAAAGTACCTTGTAACACCAGCCCTTGATCCCCCAGACTCTGAAACCTCAGCAGCCTCACTCTGCAGTGAATGGAGAACTCCAGCTGTACCCCAGGGTATCTGTCACCCTCCCCCGGCCCCAGGGATGGGGCTGTAGGGACACTGAGCCAGGTCAGTTGTAGCCTTCAGAACACGGAGATGACAGTGAAAGGGAATTAATTGTCTGTTTAGGCTGGTCAGGTAGAGTTCCTGGGCACTTTGTAAAGCATCCCAGACACCCCAGAAGTCTCTCACCCAGAGACAACATCCTGTCACATCCCCCAGTACTAACTGGGTGCTTCTGTTCAGCATCAGCCTGGTCTCATCCAAGGGGCCAGCACAGCATGACTGTCATTTGTGTAGGTTTAACTGAGCCAGCCCTAAAAACATCACCTGGGTGTGGCATGGGGGCAGCTCAGCGTGGGCACCTGCACCTCCCAGCAGGATCCAAGGCAGCACAGCACCACTGCATCCATCCTGCACTGCCCCAGCCAGGAGCTGAGGGTGCTTCAGCTGTCCCCTGAACAGCTCCTCCATCTCCATAACCTCTGATCTTCCAGCACACTGGGGAAGTGACCACATTTTGCATTTGGTTTTCTCCCAAATGTTTAAAACAATCTTTTAAAGTGGTCTGAACAAGCCATCTTTGCACTAGTCTGTCCAGGAATTCCCACTCCGAAGATCCTCTCACAGGCCAGACAGTGGCCAGGATATCAGAGGATTCCTGAATGAAGGTGGGCAGTACCCTGGGGTGGATCTGTGGCACCCAGAGGGGGGACACCTCAGGTACAATACCTGCACCCTCACACTGGTTCTTTACAGGGAGCAGCCACTGGATCTGCAGAGCAGTCATCCTGCAGTAGGACGTGCCCAGCCGAACAATAATGATCCACTGGGCAGGGATCCCAAGTGGCCATCCATCCTCAAGCCTGGATGCAGGAGCTGGGCTGCTGCTCCCTGGAAGGACATCAGAGAATCTGGTGACTGAGAAAGGCCCAGAGTTATCCCACCACTGGAAGATGGGGTGATAGTGGGGAGTATGAAGGAATCTCACAGTGTCTAGATCTGGAGTGGTCCAAGGAGAAAATTCACATCCCAGCAGAAAGTGCACAAACAGCTCAGTCATTGCTGCAGCAGCTTCACACGAAGCTCTGCCATAACCACAGCCCTTAAAACTGAGCACATCACACCCAAAACTACAGAGATTTGAAGAGCCAGTTGAGGGATCTCAGCTGCTGCCCCACTGCTGGGGACAGAGGTGCTGTTTGGCCTCATCCTCTCTCTGCCCCAGCCGCTGCTTCAGCCACGGGCTTGCTTGCTGTTCCCTCTCCGGCTCACTGTGGCATGAGGAGGAGGGAGGAGGTGTGATTTGGGAAGGAGGGAGTTGAAATTCCAAAGGCTAATAAGCAGGCCACTGCATTCCAACATTAACTTTGGCATTTCGTAACGGTATCTTGAAAATAATAAAATTAAGGACAACCAATTCAAACATCCACGTGTGGAAATCAGCAGGCTCCCGGCGATTTCCCACGTGTGCATTTGTAAATGCCCCTGCTCACAGGGTGTTTCCCACCACGGCACCACGGAAAGCTTCAATGCCACTACGGAAAATGCGAGAGTATCCAAGGAATGCAGGACTCAAGCTGGCATTATGCTGACTGTGTCCCTTCCTCCAAGCAAACCTAATGCACAGGTATGGACTGTGACATTCAGGATGGATTTTGTCCTCCGGGAAGGTGGACAGGGAGCGCATTTGTCCCCCCGGAGGTGTACTGCTCTCCAGGGCTCCAGTTTAGCTGCCCTCAGAACAACAGCAGCCCGAGCAAGCCATGTAGTAACCTCAGTTCCTTGGCTCATCATCCTGGACAGCTCTGTGGGAGATGATGAGCCTGGATCACTCAGGCACCTGAGGAATGGCCAGACCAGCCAGGAAAACTCCAGCCTTGGCAACAAACAGGCAGTGAACTCTCCACCTCGAGCTTTACCACACTAGCACAGAGGCTGCACTGTGATGTGGTCAAGTCAAAGCCAATTCCTGTAGGATTCAGTCCATCTGGGGCTTCTTGCAGGGAATACTGGCATACCAAATTACTGATACTTTGTTTGGGTCCTTGTCAAACTTCATCAAATGAAATTCTGAATGCAGGGAACTCTAAACAGAGCCACCAACACAGAGATGAGGTGCAAGAGAACATTAAAATTGTCTTTTCCAAGTTTTCCGGGCTGGTGAGGCCATGCTGTGGGCAGTACGAGCCCCTCAGCGCCTGGGAAGCTGTTCGTTATGCAGAGGAACATGCACTACAGTTGAAGTTGTTGGCTGCACACCCAGAGCAGTCTCCACACATGCTCTGTAAGCAGTTAGTAAGTGCTACTCAGTCGTTACGACCAGAGGCTGGTTTGCTCTAGGTAGGCACTACTTCAGCCAGTTTTGATGTGCCATAGGAGTGGTCCAAGCCCCAGCCATTCTCCCACTACTGCCATGTCTTACATTTCATCAGCTTCTCTCCTCATGCGCTCAGACACATGTGAGGCCCTGTGAAGGTGGGTTTGCCCCCACTTCCCACACAGATCCCTGTTTCACACCTCTACTCCCACCCCAACGATGAGCATCCCGCTGTGCTGGGGTCAGTCTCTCGTGCAGCTCCACAGGCCACACTTGGCTGTCTTGGGAAGCATCTCCCACTGCAGAGGGCCTGGCCAGCCCAGGAAGGTGCTGAGGACTCAGTACTGCCTGTACTGGTCCTTCCATGGGCTCTGAGGCACCTGCTCCATTGCTTGGACATACTGTGTTCCTACAGCATGATGACATTTCCAGCTGTTTCTCCCAAGAAATCCTTGGAGACGCTGTCTTGCTACACACCGTGGTAAGCAGCTGGCAGCACATTAAAGCCTGTTCTCAGCATGGTTCTTGTAAATACTCAGCCTCAAACTGCCCCTTCCCCCATCTCTAAAGAGGAAGGTGTGCAAGAAGAAGCCCAAAGATGAAAGTTACCATTTTTATGTACCAAACGCAGTTTTAACTAATTATTGCTACCATCAAACCTGATAATAAAAAAACTAATCTTTATAAAATCTAACTCAGTGGCTATGACTAGATATGGTTTCCAGAGAATTCCTTAAATACAAATTCAGCTACACAGCAGAGTAAGAGCCCTCCCCCACCCCTCTGCACACTGAAAACATTTCAGTTTTGAAGCAGCTTTGCAGTCCCAATCCCTTGAAGTGCAATGATTCCTTAGTTTGAAGTGTAATGTTTCCTTACAGAACCTGCCCAGTGTCCGACCCCAATGCCTCATGGAAAAGGGAATCGCTATCAATCATGGAGTAGTGGCTTCCAGCTCTTCCCCTGTGCTGCCCTATGCTCCTTAGGGCTGACAGGCAGGATTTTCCAGGGCTACCACAGCAGGAAAGCAATGGGAGCACCAGATCCCTTGTGCAACAAAAGCTTTAGATACCAATAACCCCCCTCCCACCCCCACGGCTTGAGATCTCTGGAAAATCCAGTGTTATCTGGCTAAATGTCTGGAGAGGGAACAGATGAGAAAGCAAAGAGCTTGGAGCTGGACAAACTGGGCTGCTGGTCCTTCCTGCCCCAAGGCCCCACTCTGTTCTGCTTCCACAAGTTCTCTTCCCCTTGTTCCTTGTCCTCCGTGCTCACAGGCGGCGCTGGGCAGACTTACCGTCCGGGACTTCGTCCGGCCGCTTCCTCTTCTCATAAATAACTATGATGACAACGAGGATAACGATCTCTGCCAGGATGCCCAGGAAGGGCCACAGCGGGGCCAGGTGGCTGCGCACACGCAGGATGGTCGTCACCGACACGGAGCCCACCTGGTTGGTGGCGTTGCACTGGTACTCGCCGGGGTCCTCGTTGATCTGCAGGTTCGTGATGCTGAGCTCGGTGTAGTTCTCCTTGTTGGAAATAAAGAACCTGCCGGAGGAGTTGTTGATGTCCTGGTAACAGGAAAAGGGTGGAAAAAGAGCAAGAGCTTTAAGTTCTGGTGCCTTTGGCTTGTGTGTTGTGGAAACTGGAAGGGATTTCAGGGAGAAGCCCAGAGGTGGTGCCTGTTCTCTCACAAAAGGGAGCTGTGCTTCAAAAAAACCACCAAAACATAGCATGAAGGGAACCCTGCACATCACCACCATCTCTGGCCACCCCCAGCACATGGTCACTCATACAGCACCATCCCATAAGAATTTAAGCTCACACTTGGCAGTGAACAGTCATCCCATCCTGTTTAATTGCTTAACATTTTTTATTTGTCCATCCCTCCAATTGCTGCCTCTCTGGCACACCATACAGAGACAGAAAAGCTGAAGGCTTTAGCAGCTTCCAGCTTCTCCTCTGCTATTCCCACTGCTGGTCACATTTTCCTGCTCACTGCAGCAGTTGCTACATGGAAAAAACATGCTCACTTGAGCACTAATAGGGATCACTGCCACCTCCTCATAGTGAGTCTTGTGAGCTCAACCAGTAAAACAGGAAAACTTGGAGGAATTTATAGCCAAATGCAGTTTTAAATCGTATTTCATAACTCAGATCTTACAGTTTGCAGCAGATACCCTGAACACTGTACTTTCCAGTTCCCAACTTTGCCCAGCAATGCCACGAGCAGCTCTGTTCACACACCAATACCATAAATATCCATTTTTTATCCATGCATCCATCCGAACTCACTGCTGCCTTCACTCACCGATGGATCAGACTTGAGGAGCTGCATTTTGAAAAGTAATAAGGCACCTTCAACAGCACATCTCGAAAGCCAAGGGGCTGGTTTCCTTCCTTCCCAGGGGTTTGGACAGGTGGGTACGTGACTGGGCCTCCACTTTTCTTACCTCAAACACTCCATTGACCTTCTTGCGCCAGACCCACTCGGGGTGGGGGAAGCCCACGGACTTGCAGTACATCAGGGCCTCCTGCCCCTCGTTCTTGTTTTCACTTCGCTTGTGCCCGGTGATGTCCGGAGTGGCTACGAAACAAAGGAGCAGCTTGTAAACACACACAGAGTTATTTCAATCATTTGAACAAAAACTAAGTTTTCCAGCTTGCTTTCCCACACTCAGCCTGTCTCAGGGAAGAAAAGTTGTGATTTTATTTCTCTGTTTATGAGAGCAGCCCTAAAACCTCCCGAGAGATTAGGCTGGATCAGTGCAGCGCCTGAGCTGAACCTTGGCCGGAGCAGATGGTTCTGGGGCTGCAGTGACCACCTTTAAAGTCCTCCATCCAGCTTGCTAATTACGGCACACGTGGCCTGCTGTGTGATGGCAGGACACTGATCTGATAATCCAGTCAAAGGCCAGGCTGGGTGCTCTAGGAAAAGACCCCCAGGCACCAGAATTCTTTCCAAGGAGAGTTCCTTTCCCCACCAGCAAGCTCCCCCTGCACACAGGTATAGAGGGAGCACCTGCAGCTGAAATAACAAAGCAAATTTCACGGTTCTGATCAAAATGAACAAAACATCTTGTGCAAACAGACACCAGCTGAACCTGCTCATCCCAAAAATTACATTACAATTCTTTGGTAAGTTGAAGTGCTTAATATTGTCATATTTCAATGGCAAGGGGTTTTAAAGGCAGGAAGCCTCCTGTGCCTTGGATTCTTCTTGGTCAGTAATGCAGCTGATTAATCCTGCCTCACACAGCATTGTCAAAACAAGCTTCTGAACAACAAAAAAGGCTGTAAGAATACCTGAGCTACAGTGTTCTTGTGTGTGTGTGTCCACCTGGAAAGACACCACAAGGAGACATGGATCAAACCAGGCATTCTCCAAGTGCCTGTGCAAATTTCAACAAGATTCCCAACACACCCCTGAGCTTTGCAGGAGTTCTGACCAAAGGATGAGGCTAAGACAGATGCCAGCTAATTAATTACAAGATGATGCTAACCATAACCATGATAGGTAAAGAGCAAGGTGAAAACCAACAGGTTTTATTTATCCTTAAGAAAACTGACACCTAAAATGTCTCTTTCCTCATCAAACATGAGAATACTTGCAGAAACATAAAACCTGAACTGGGGCAAGACCCCAGGTCTAAACAATTCTCTGGTCTTGTGCAAGAAGAAGCTGCCAGGTACAGAAACTGAAGGAAGGAGGAAAGGCAAGGACACCCCACAGCTGCCAGGTGATCACACACCACCTGTGCCCTACAAGGGACAATACTACCTGAAGGACATTAAGGGTTTAAGCTGGAGGTCTTTGAGCAGCAAATAGATCAGCTTTGGGGTCGTGTGTGCTTTGTTACTTCAGGATCCCAAGCACTGATGAGCACCTGCAATGTCCCTTCCAAGCACTGGCTGCAGCTTCAGGGAAGAAAATAACATTTTTTCCAAAAAATGATAGTTCAGGAAGGGAATTTCATCTTGTGACCTGCTGAAAGGTGCCAAGGAAGTTCTCCTTCAGGTAGGAGCCGGGTGAGCCCAGTGACCTCCCTGTGACATGACAAGCAGGGACCTCCTCCAGCCTCAGGAACACAGGAGATGTGTGGTGACAAGGCAATGATCCCACACCTGGGCTGCCAAAAGGGACTGGAAAGGACCCCCATGGGGAGAAGCAGAAACAGGATTCATCAGCTTGGAGCTGCAGCCCCACACAGGCCCCATGTGCCAGCACTTGGGTTTCCAGAGCCACTCCTCAGCGGCAGATCCATGCTAGGAAAAGGGGCCAGGGAGGCAGCAGGCACAGCTGGCCCAGTTTGTGTCAGCTGCTGGTTGGGAAAGAGGGAGGGAAAGAAAGGGGGAAGGCTTTCTAGGACACCTCAGGTGGTACTGCAGGGTGACCCAGAGCTCTCCTGCAGCCCAGAGACAGCGACATTGCTGTAAGGAGAGGCCATCTCCGAAGGGTTATCCCAGCGGGGCAGGAGAGCCAAGAATACACCTCCTGCTCCTGCCTGGCTCTGCTGGGACAGGGACTATTTCTGCAGGCAGTCAGAGGGGAGCCCCAGTGCAATGCTGATGATTCAGGGCATGGTGCTACCCAGTGAGACATAAACCCAGCATTTATTCTCCCAAACTGTGGGAAGTTGTGTTCTGCTCTCCCAATGCTCAGGCAGCAAACCTCAGTCAGAGGTTCAGCACGGAGCCATGTTTTCCTGGGAAGCTTTTTAAGCCAGGATGGTTCCTTACACCCTTCTGCTCCGGTGCCAGATAAAGCCCAGAATGAGGCAGGTTTTGTTCAGAAGGATTTGGATTTTACTCCAGCTTCCACGCAGCAGAATCCCCATCTCTGTTCACATGCGGGCACAACATGCTCTCTCTCAGCTCCTGCACCAGTGAAACCCAGACAGTGCCCCTGGTGAAACAGAGTCCTGAATTCCTGCATCGTGAAACAGGAAAGACACTGAAGGTTTCCTTGGAACAGCACATGGAGGAGCAAACAGAGGCAGGGCTAATTTAGATTAATTGCTACCAAAAAGAAGGCAAAATAAACATACATTTAGGCATTCTTGTCACAAGAGGAACTTCTGATAAGCATCACTCTGATAGTTTTAAACCAAATCAGAAGAGAAAGGAGGGTTTTTGTGCCAGAGCGAACACTGGGCCTCCACGCTCCAGGTCCCTCACAAGCACAAAACACACTGTGCAGCAGCTTTGTGAATGGTTTGCTTTCAATACAGCTCTAAAAAGAAGATGTTTTGTCTTTTTACAGGGCACTTGATATATAGGAGGCATTCAGCCCTTAATTTCCAGGTATTTTCAAGCTATTTTACAGCATTACCAAAAAGGAGAGTTCAACTAATATGTGTAACACCTCCAAACCATGTCCCAGTTAACAAAAGCCTTTCAAGTTTCCCATTAACAGACAAAATTAAGGCAAGGGCAAAAGCATCTAAAAATATTCCTGCAATAAAAACTATTGTAAAAACTATAGGTCTTATAGGTGACCTATAAAAAGGCTCTGGAAGATTTATTTCCCTGCATTATGATCCTCATCCACATCTCCCTTTGTTGGCTGGGCAAAGAGCAAAGACACTGAAGGTGTGGCGAGAAGGGAGAATGTGGCATGGATCTCTCCAAGATCGAGCTGTGCCAAGAAGAGTCCCATTTCCTAACTGATTTGTGGTACAGAGATGAGGCTGCAGCAGTGGTTTCCTCAGACAGTCAGGAGTGAAGAGCCAAGAGCAAGCGGGGAGGAACAGAAAGGTGCAAAGGAAGTGAGGGTCAGGAGGGGAGTTGAAGAGTCCCTTGATGAGGTAATGCCAGAAAGGCTTGAGATGAGCAGGAATTAAAAAGCTCTGGACAGGTGCTGGAGAGAAGGGAGACTGGAATGGGAAGGCAGGACAGAGAGAAGAGATGCCCTCTCAATTATCCTACATAATCCAGGATCTTCCTTCATGCTTGTGCTACCTCTGGGAGGGATGTTCTGCCCCAGCTGGCTCTCACTGCTGCCCTGCACCAGACCAGAAGGCAACTTGTTTCCTCTTCCATGTTCTCCCAAGATCTTGACAAGAGCAGGAACACTGCAGAGGCAGAATCCTTCAGGGTTGCATTTCATTCTTTTTCTTTCTCTTATCTTCAAGCCTCCAGAGCTCCAGCCTCCCACCAGCACAAGCACTGCAGGGATTTCCACAGTGTGGCAACGGAGCAATACAAACACCCACTTCCAGGTGGGGAGGAGATGGTCCCTGCACCTTGGCCAGGGCCTGGCAGTGACATCCCACTGCTCCTGCTGAAATGACCTGCTTCCCTGCAGCACTCCCAGCCAGCTGGCTCCGCTGCCATGGAAAAGGTGGGAGAAGATCCCTATTCCAAGGCAGAATTTTTCTAGTATCAGCATTTGCTCAGCCTGTTGTTTTAAGCTCAGAGCTGCACTCACACAATGTTCCCAAAGCTCTGAGAATCTGAGCAAGAGCACTGAAGTCTTTACTAGACACTTCATCCAAAAGTTGGATGAGGGAAGTCAGACTTGGAATTCCCAGAACACCATGGGAGACTGGCATTAAACCTCAGTAATTCCAACTGCTGTTATGCTACTGCCCTAGTAATTTTTACCAAGAAAATCCCAGAATCCCAGACTGGTTTGGGTTGGGAGGGACCTAAAGCTCATCCAGTCCCATGCCCTGCCATGGGCAGGGACACTTTTCACTAGACCAGGTTGCTCCAAGCCCCATCCAGCACTTCCAGGGACATGTGGAGGCAAACAGGCAGCATTACAGGGAAGGCAAATGGCAGTGGATATCCTGGATTGCATCTGCCACGAGGCACATGGTGAAGTTGTTCACAAGCTGTCACCAAGTCACTATTTTTGGTCCACGGGCACTTTCGTATTCAGAGCCATCTCTTTCCTGTGCATCAACAGATTAAACTGCACCATAATTACAATTAGCAATTACATTTGTGTGTACAGCTGCTTAACCACAAATACCACACTTGCAGGTAAGTATTAAATTACAGAATCTGCAGGGGCAACGAGTCATGTGTCACTGTCCATCACATCTGCCTTGTGCTTTAAATGCATCGCAATTTGTCACTCCCCAAGTTTCCAAGGAACAGGAGCTAGAAGGAAAAGCATCTTTCCAGTTTAAAAGTGTACATGTGCTCCAACTCCCAGTCTGCTTTGCAGAAAGCATGAGCAGGTACTTCCCATCCCAGACAAGCCCTGGCTCTTTACCCTGCGAAGACAGAAATCAAGGCACATCAGCCACTCTTGCTTTAAGGAAGAGCTGGAAAACAGGGTTTCTGAGTCCTGGAATTGTGACTGTGAGGATTCTGGAGGGGCAACAGCTCCCAAAGTGCTGCTGGAGTCACTGCCTTCTAACTGAGGGCTGCTCATTGTATTTAGGTGTAAGTTACCTGTGAAACATTAGTAGGATTAGTTCTTGTTGTACTTCAATCACAGAAATGGGGTTTTCTTTCCACGTTAATCCCACATCCCTGCAAACCCTCCTGCCAAGTTCTCCTGGTGGCCTTGCCTGGCACTGAGCAGGGTCAAACCTTACAGCAAATATTCCCAAAAGGTCTTTGGAGAGATTCTACAGAGCTGGAAAACGTCTTACTCTGTTCCCTAAGTTACATTTCCTGCCTCTAGGAGTGGTTTGTCACCTAAAGCAGTCTAGATAAGGAGGGAAGAACTTAAGGTTTTAATTAGGATAATGTTAGAAGATTTAGCAATTAGAGCAAAAGAATAGAATAAGATTTAAAAAAATCGCTAAAAGAAAAAGGAAAATAAACCCCCCTACACCTGCATACCTTGAACACTCAGATGAAGCTCACCAGAAGCACAATGTGTTTGAATTCAAGCTGCTCTAAGCAAAGCAATAATTATTTTTAGAGATAAAAATACAGTTTTAATCACTATACATCCCATACGCTTCTTAGCTGTGCCAAAAGGAACTTGGTGGGAAGGAACTTTTAAATCAACACAGAAAATCAGTACAAGATCAGCCAGGATGTTTCTTTTATATGGCACTATTTCCCTGCTCCATGGACCCGGGTGCTCCCAGAGATGCTGCTCTCTGGAGAGGGAACAATGCTGGGAATTTGCCATGTGACACAGACCAGTGAACTACTCTCAGATTCAGGACCATGCAGTGAGGAACCAGAAATTCCCAAAATGTCAGCTTTCAGCTTTTACTGAAATTATGGGGTGTTTACCAATCACCTCCATATTATTTGGCCCAAATGCTGCTTTTTGTTCAACAGCTAGAGCAAAACTTGGTGCAAACCTTTCACATTTTGCAGTTTCTATCCCAAATTCTAGGGTACTAAAGATGTCAGAAGATGCACAAGACACAAAGATGTTGCAGTATCCCCCTGAGTACACCATAAATGCAACAGTCACATTCCCATCTCTGTGAGACCCTTTCCTGTGAACATGTGCAAGCCTGACCCTTGGAATTATAATTGTGATAGAACATAACAGATTATCATTTATAATAAAATCAAATATTAACCAAGGCTCGGCCACAGGCTCTATCTCGTGAGGAAAGGCCCCGAGTTCACTCTCTAGTACAGACACTGAGTGATGTGGCAGAGGCAGAGAAATGGCATCTTCAGGGAGGGAGAGCAGACAAAACAAAACACACAAAGCCAGGAGTACCTCTCACTTCTATAGTGGCGTTGGCTACGGGAGAGTTGGAAAACACAAACACACACAAGTATTCCCCCGACTCTTCTGCTCTGGCCTTCAAGATCCTGCAGACAGGGAGAGAACACGTGTAAGAGCCTGGAAGCACCGTGTCAGCAACCAGAACTTATTCCTCCCCCCCTCAACCTGCCTCCCCCCTCTTTAATCTTTTCACTGGATTTCTCAATTAACACCTGTTAATTGTGCACTGCAGTTCCTTTGGTGCAAGTCCTCCTTGAGTCACTGGCCTAGGCAGGCAGGCACCACCCTCCTCTGAGCCCAAACTAAGGCAGAGCTGTTGTCCCCATCCCTCCCTCCCTTTACCAAAAGGCTTCTTGGCTTTTATTATTATGAATGTTTTAGACCCACAAAGCAAGCAGCACGCAGCTGAACAGCAACCCTGCAATAAAACAGTGTAATTACACACGGAAACTGCTTAGACACATGGAAAAAGCTGCTCAGTCCAACACAATCCTTGGAGTGTTTACAGCACTTACTTTCCAGAGTCGCTGGTGAAGGTCTAAAGTCACTTATAAAGTGAATACATCTTTCAGATAAGGAACTCTCTAATTGCTTTCAGGACCTTAAGAGTTAAATAATCACACTTTGACCACTGCTTTTTTTATCCACTACAGCCAATGCTTAAAAGTGGGGGGAAGTAAGACACTGAATTCTTCCAGTCCTACCCAGGCTGTTTTGCAAAGTGTGACACTACAGCAGTGGCACTGGGGTACTGTTACCATCAATCATTAAAGAAGGGTAAACTGACACACTGCACAGTTTTCAAGACAGACAAGTTTGTTTAGCCAACAACTTCCTTCCAGCAGGAGCAGCTACACTGACTCTGAATGAGAATTAGAAAAGGGATATTCAACTTCCAATGTTGTATGAAGCAGAATTTTTAAGGGAAGTACTTTAACCTCTAAGTTCTGAAGTTTTCTGGATGGTAAACACTGAACTTCAAGTACCAACTGCATCTCCCAGCAAAGCAATACATTAATGACTGAAAAACCAAGAACCTGAAAGTTTTTTTAAGGGAAATAAATAGAAGACAGAAGATTAATCAATCATGTAAACAGATGGTAGAGTTAAATAGCCTCTTTTAACCATAACTCTGTTGACACTGCTGGCGTGGATCCTCACTGAGAATTTGGTATTTCTAGATTTAAAAAGTAACCAAATCAAAGTAGAAGTTAACCACCAGATCAAAGGCAAGAACAAAATGCCACGGAAAGCCTGAAACTCCAACATGCACCAAAGCAGCTTAGAAGTGATCAGGAATTCAAGATCTACTCTGCAAATGTAAGTCCAGTGGTTTCTCCAGCTGTCCCTGGGATTGCAGTGTGCTCCTACCACCACACCCTGCTGGGAACACGGGGACTTCTTGGTCTCCCCACCTTACTACTTTCTGCTCCAGGAAGCCAGAACTCAAGCCATGTTTAATCCTTCCTTCAGAGAGGAACTTGGAAGAAAAATCCACCCTAGTTTGGAACAGATTCCAGAGAAGTCAGCCTCAAACCTTAGTTTCCTGGATAATAAAGTGCAGTTTTCAGTGCCTTTTGGACTACACTTAGGCTGGTGCTTTTGGACCAAACTGTTCATCAAGTTAATTGCTAGATAGGAAAGCAGAGCCTTTAAAACTCAAGCCCAGTGTTAAACACTGCACTAAGTAACAGGATGTAATTATGGAAGTAAATTAGGTAATGCAAAGTGAACTAAAGAGGAAAACAAAAAGGAAAACTTAAACATGATAATCAGAATTAAACCCAACCTCCCTAATCCTGGGCATGAAAGGCTGCTCTGCTAAGGCAATGAAAACCTTGAACATTTCTTAATCCTGTGTCAGTAAACAATACAAGGTGGTAAAGAGCCACACTAGAGACAGAAAACAGGCACTGGAGTTATTTAGTTGAGATCCAGTTCCCAGCAGGGGTTAAAACATTTCTTAGTGCTCTTCATCTTGGCCCAACACTGAACTGAGAGCTGTATTTGCTGTCCATGCTGGCAGCAAGGGAAGAAAATAGATGGAAAGGAGAAAACAGGCAAGAAAATCACACACTGAGACCAGATATCTGAGGGCATCACTGAGGGAGCTTCGCATGCACTCAGCAATTCCATGGCAAGAAAGTCCCTTTTCAGGAACATGGAAACCCTCCAAGGAAGCTCCAGTGAAATGAGGGAGGTGGCTTTGCAGGGTCTGTTCTCCTCACACATCCCTTCCCTGGATGGAAGGGACTGAGCCAGGGGAACAGGTCAGTGCTGAGGATGTGGACGGACGGACAGTTCAGAGGCTGTACAGGGTTTAATCGAGATTTGGGGTCCTTTCCTAGCAGTGGTCTGACAACCTTCACTAACAACTCTGAGATCAGCCTCTCTCATATTCCCCAAGGCCAGGAACTGACTAAACCAGCCCACCTCAGCAGTGATTTGTGTACTGCACCTCTCTGCACGACACAGACACACAGAGGATCCACCTTCATGTAGGAGGAGCAGGGGGAAAGAAAACTCCACTGTGTGTCTTGTGCCCGTGTCCACACACCACGTGTGCCCCAGAGAAGAACTAAATGACTTTAGATTGCAAGATGTGGAATCACTTAGGTTTCAGAAACCCTGGAACCCAACACCTCCTCGCCTGCTCCCAAGCCGTAGGTCTGCCAGGTGGAACAGGAAGGTTATTGCCAAGGGACTCACTTGTATTCTGTAGTGTTGGAGGGTTTCCTAGTGCCTGGGATCTCCTCCCCGTTCTTCACCCAGTAGCTGGTGGAGAGGGGGCTGGGGCTCGTGGTGAGGTTGCACTGCAACGTGACGGCCACCCCGGACACGTGGAGCACCACATCCTCGCTGGCGTTGATCCGGGGCTCTGAAAGAAGGCAAACACCACATAGAAACTCACCTGCCCCGGGCACGGTGCCACACTAGTCTAAAATCCAAAGGGGAATCGGGAAGGGAAAGAGACTACACAAGGAATGTCACTGCACTAGTTGGGAGACATCGAGAAAGCCACAATAAACAGCTGACCACTAGTGAAGGCAACACCCTTATGGATCAGCACTCCTGGATGGAAAAAAGAGAGTTATTTAGATGGTTTATTTTAATATTCACATCACTACAGATTTTTTCACATTAATGATTTTTCACACACTACTGACCACAACATGGGAAAACACATGTCCTGTGACTGTACATGAGAGATCAGCTTGTCCTCCAGAAGCTTCTTTGTGGGTATTACTTGACTCCTCTACTTTGAGGTTTAAAACAAAGCCATTTTCTATACAGAATCGCCCTCAAACTTAAGACTTCTGAATAATATTTCTGGGTTTCCCCCTGCAAACAGACTAAAATCTCCCTGTGCATGTAAGAGATTTCAAACCGCCCAATTTTTCTGGTGTCTGAAATGGGTAATGCAGGAGTCTGGTGAGGAGTGGCTGAAAACAGCCCTTAGACACCACGTTAGAATTAGAGTTGGACCTATTTTGTTTCCAAAGTAACCTTAAACATAAACATTAATGAAGGGGGAAAAAAGGAGCCTCAACGCATAAACAGAGCCCAGGAGTTACTCACTTTGCTGGGAACTGAACTCAGGCTATTTCACTTCACAATCTTACCTGGTAACAGCAAATACCCCTCTTTTTTTTTTTTTTTTGGGGTGGGTGGGTTGTTATTAAGCCTTTCAGAAGTGTTAGAATTAGTATGAGGGCACTGTCCTTACATTTGATAGCCACATGTGCTTAAAATCATGCAGGTGGCTCTTGCTCAGTAACAAATACAGCTGGTAATTTTTAGCATTGTCAGAGGTAAGTTTCTTTCCAAACTTGAAAAAAAGACCTTTCTACTGAAGGACTCATGGCTCTCATCTGGTTTCAAGTATTCTGTAAAAAAACGCCTAATGCAGGATGACAGAGCTTAAAAGGAATTAGGAATTATTGCTGTTAGTCTTCAAAAAGTACCTCATTTAATAGTGGCTCTAGTTTCAGCTTGGACTAAAGGCCAAGACCAAGGGTCTCTGCTGTTCAAATGTTGCTGTGTCCTCAGAGCCTCAGATTTATTCCCTTACTTTAAAGGGTGAAATGAATTCCCAAGAGGTGGCTGCTGCCAACTGCTCATTTCTCTGACCACACTCCAGCAGCACCAGCCTCTCTGGATGCAGGAGCTGCCTCTCCACACACTGGGCAGGAAGGTGAGGACGTGGGTCAGTAACCAACACCTTCCGAATTCTTGCAAGTCAAAGGAGTTTTAATCCTGTAAACTCTGTGGTAACAATTAGGAGAGTAAATTTAGTCATATCCACGTAGTCTTTTGGCTGCTCATCTGCAAAGCACTTGGAATGCAAATTATGAAATAGAACGAGGGGGATGGAAAATACCACCTGTGTCAGAACCATCGCAGTTCCCAACACATCACACATTGCTCTGTGCTCTGTCCTTAAATTATTGCCCAGAGAGGCAGGGAGAGAAGACAGCTACATACCAATAACCTGATGGAGCATTCCAGTCCTGTATATCCCTTCTCCAGGAAGCAGGATTTTTTTGAAAGTCCTCCTTCCCACAGCTATTTAAGCCCAGGACTATTATTCACCTGCAGAAACACTGGCAAGTACTGTAGAGGGGGTTGACACTTGTCAGAGCCATTTTGCTCTTCTCATGCATTTTTAACTGTGTTTCTGCCTCCTTTCTCCCACACAGGGGATTTTATCCATGCAGGGATCTGTTTGGGTCCCACAGGGTACAGGATTGTTGTCATAGCCATATTATGTACCATTACTGGACTGCCCTGTGTGCTTTTCCATCCCCAACAAAAAGCTCATTTGCATTCCCAGAAAATTACAGAGCTCTGGAAATATTTTAGCAATGTATTTGAAATAGTAGTTCAGTGTCTGACTTGCAACTTTTTTAAGTTTTACTTCAGGAAAATGAAAGGCAACTGCAGTCTCATATTTATCTTTACCTGCCTTTATGTTACTTTAATTTGTTTATAAAAAAAGCAATCAGGCAGTCCTAGTCTGATTTAATTCCAGGAGACAAACTGCCACTGGAATACTGCTGGGACAGTGACATCCAAAGGAGGGTGATCAACTACAAGAGTCACTTTTTGCACAGCATTTAAACTGCCCATTTTATGTAAGACCAGCTTTTACAGTTAAAACCCAAGCAAACCAACTAAAAAAAGCCCAATAAGTGAAATTCTGCTTCCAATTTTGGAATGAGACAGAGGCCAGATGGTAGTTCTCTGGTGCCAAATTTTAAAAATCAAGTTGTGCTTGATCTCTTCGAAGGACAGGGATGGAGGTTGTGCTCTCCGAGACGCTGGACCTTCCCTTTCAGCAATGTTGGGGTCAAATAAGAGCAGCAGCAAAATGGCCACTATTAACTGGAAATTCCAACACTGTTTAGCAAGAAAATTCCCATTTCAAAGGCAAATCGTGTTCAGGCACACAACAGAGCAGCTGAGACAATTTGGGAAGGCTCAGATAAGACAGTCTCCAGGTCTCCACCTCCCAGGGCCAACCTGGAAACCTTCTCCCGCCTTATCTCCATTTCCAGCAGGGTCAGGCAGGAGCTGGATGTCCACGGGGTCTGTTTCCCAAGCAGTAGCAGGTCAGATCTCTTAACACACACAACATTGCAGAGTAAAGGCATTGAAGTATTTGATTCAACATTTCCCCCACCACAAGTAAAGCACAAAAGCAGAATTATCCCGGGCACAAGGCACTTGGCAAGGAAGTCACGATACACATTCCTGAATTAGTAGCGCCAGATGCAACCAGATGTTAACAGGGGAGGAAGACCAGGTTAAACTCCAGTCCCTGGAGCAGGTTAGTACCAATGCCCTGATAGAGGATTCTTCCATATGGAGAAACTCACAGCAACTCATTCCCAAGGGTTGGCTTTGCATATGCAAAGGGTTTTCTCCCTCAGCAGGTCACTCCAGCTGATTGGACACAGCCAGAGGAGCACACGACCTGCCACTCTCCAGAAACCCCACAGGTCTTAACAGGGCAGGGGATTTGCAGGAGACATCACTTCCTAGAAGACAAATTTTTGGGCTTTGTCTTAAGGTAGTATCATTTCCTAAGATTACAGGCTCTTGCTGCTGTAGGTCATGCAAGCAATCCAAGTCCTTTGGGACCTCAAAGGACCAGGGAGGAATCAAGCATTCACCAGGATTGAAAGCTGAGCAGGTTCGAGCTGAACCACCCAATGCCACTTAAATTTTTTAAGTCAATCCACATCATTGGGTTCACTGTCTGTTTTTCCACATGTATCAATGCTGTTTGCATTTTCCAGAGGGAAGGTCTCTGATTCAGCAGTGCTGACTGCAGCACTATGGTTTAGGAGAGTTTGGGGCTGGGGTTTGGGTTTGTTTTTAAGATATCCAAATACGTAATTGAGGCATAATTACAGATTTGACTTTTTTGTACACAGACGAAACTCCAAATGGAGCATAAAAGGTCTATTTATGCACAAAGCACAGGAGCAAGACAACACTTTTGCTCTGCTCTTTTGTCACCTTAGCACACTGGGTAATTATGCAAAAAGCATAAAGTCCTCCTGTACCTCTACACTGCAGATTTAATTCCCTCTACCTACAACTCATTAGGTATTTGCTTCACTATTAGCGAAGGCAAGTGTTTTACATCTTGCCCAAAACAAAACAGCGTTCTTCTCTACTAACTCTGACCATATTAATTCCCAAACTTGTCCAGGATGGTTTTAAAAGCAAACTGAAGGCAGGAAAGTCTCGTAACAACAAAGAACAAAAAGGCAATTGTGGGCCAACCATGGTCTCTGCTCTTGAGAGCTTTTCTGCTGCCAGAAGTTGCAACCTCGGCTGAAAGTCATTCAGCTGGAGTTATTATTTCAGCTCTGGAGAGGATGTTCCCTCCTTTCCTTTCACAGGCTGGATTAGGAATAGCTGCATCACTTCAGTGCTGCTGCATCAGAGAATTTATTAGGAACATGCTTGCTGTTCGGGAAGGAAAAGAAACACAACTTCATGGAAAAAGCTAAACATTAAAGGTCACATGTAACTGAAAGGGAAGGATTTATACAGAAGCATATATGCAACCAACACCACGTGAGAAGGCATTCAGAGAAATTCCAAGAGAACAGAAGAAATCAAAACAAAATGGTTAGATCTGGGAAGAACACAGAAATCAAATATAAAGGCACTCGTGGAGAAGCCAGGGAGGCTGAAAACCTACTTCAAAACTAAAAGGGGTAGGGAAGAAACACAAATCCAACACTGGGCTCGTGTTCACACAGAAGCTCTAAAACAGATCCACAGATTTTCCCAAGTGCTTTGATCCTAAGGAGGAGAGACACGGATGGCAGACAAGGTCAGCACTACAGGTAGAGGAGCAGTCTCGGGGTCAGAACAAGAGGACAGGGAGGCAGAGGGTTCAGGACAACAGGATCAGGGTCACTAGACTGCCTCTAGATACTACAGTGCCACTACGGTGGGTGCCGGACTCACTCTGCAGGACGCTTATAGTAGCCTGGGCTCGAATCCACGTTATGGAGGGATTTTGCCTCAAGTCATTCCTCCTGGGATCGTTGCTGGCCCTGCACTCGTAAGTCCCAGAGTCTTCCAAGGTAAGGCGGGTTATTCTCAGCACACTCACCCCATTGGCCCCGTAGGCAGTGTTAATGGTGACACGGCGCTTCCGAGCGCCATCCCACAGCTGTTTGAAAGACTCAGCCCGGTTGACTTCAGCATACCACCACTGGATCTCTGGAGTGGGGTTCCCAACCACATCACAGTACAGTTCAAAGGCGTCCCCCGTGAGCTTAGTTTCTGACATGGGCGACTTGACAAACCCAGCTAGAGGGAGGGGCAGCAGAAACGCAGTGACAGAGCGGCAGAAAACAAAAGATCTTATACACAACAAAGCAATGAGGTGCAGAAAACAGTTAGAGAAGACATCTACAATAACACAACTTTCATAGAGAACCACACACGGAGCACTTGTGGGTGGAGGTCCATAGTCTGAGAGCAAGGCACTCCCACTCTGAGTTTTCCTGGCCACGCTGGAGGGTCCATCCACACCAGCAGTACCTGCACACCAGCCAGGAAGGACCTCCAAGCAAACTGCTGGATATTTAGGCCTTTTTGAGTTGTGTGGACCTTGTAATTGTCCAGGTTTAAGAGTTCATGCTCTGAAGAGGTTTCTTTATCTGACCCATCTACAAGGGCAGAAGGGGTAAAACCCTAAACTTCTGCCAGCTGTGAGCTCTGCTCTGACCTTGTCTTCCATCTATTTAGGACTTCTGAGGCAGGGAATTCCCCAAGATACAAGTGACCTATTTTCCTGAAGTAGCTGGATCACCCCAGCTCCAGGAGAGTCACAACCTTCTAAGAGAAAGGGAAATTCAGTGGTAAAAACACACACAGGCCGAAAGAGTGTTTTGTTAGAGAACAGACAGCACCAGAGGTACTTCAGCAGCCCGCACCACTCTGACAGGAGATGCCGTGCTGATGTTCGTGCTCAGGCCAAAATATCCTTATTATGGCATGAAATCCTTCAATACTTACCAGCTTCAGAGCCGAGTTAAGAGCACAGACATCCTAAACTGTCCTTCAATCCTATTTTAGAACATATCTATTGAGAACAGTGTTGCCTTAAAGCCAGTCCCTTCCCCCGCCAGGCCCCTCCTAAAACTAAAAGATTAGAACACAGCTGGCCAGACACAGATTATGCAGCAAAACCTGTCATATTGCTGTGCTCCCCTTCTCCACTTCTCATCAGTGAGCAGAGTTACAGGGCCACACAGCTGCTAAAACTCAACTGGTTTATCCCTCTCCTCAAATTCATGGCTGATTTTTGGGAAGGGGCTTGAAATCAATGGATCGCAGAAAATGGAAAAGTGGACTTAAGAGCCTTGGAAAAATTCATGGTGTATACTCGTTAAAGAGCATTTCCCACCCCTCCATTGTTAGACCCACGAATGACACAGTGAAACAAAGGGCTGTAAGCTGAAAATCACGGGGAACTCTGCACTACAGCTGCAGCTCTAAAGAACCGTTTAGGCAAGAACACAAGATCAAGAGTCTCCGGAGCACCCAGAGAAATTGTTCCTTGTTGCCACAGTCCTGCTTGAAGAACAACTGTGCTGCAGCTGCAAGTAACAGCTACAAGAACAAACACTCAGAAACTGTTTCCATTACAAGCTCATTTGCTCAAGCATTCTCCAGCCCCGTACCCCAGTAGCAGAGGAGCTCAGAAATCCTACAGCCAACAGGGAGGAAAGCCCGTGCAGTGCAGTGCCCTCATTACCAGCAGTCACAACCTGGGGGTGAACACGCATC
This sequence comes from Acropternis orthonyx, assembly GCA_035583155.1. Lineage (NCBI taxonomy): Eukaryota > Metazoa > Chordata > Aves > Passeriformes > Rhinocryptidae > Acropternis > Acropternis orthonyx. The sequence continues at coordinate 19,231,672 of JAWWEU010000017.1, forward strand.
CCCGCCGTTCTGCTGCTGCTGCTGCTGAGGTAGCCCAGGGCCCCGGGTTATGATCCTGCTCTGCTGGACCGTCCCCATTCCAAGGGATGCTGAACAAGGAACACTTTGTATTCCCACTGAGGTGTAAATCCAACAGCGAGGCCAGCTCCATCTCCACGTGGTTTGCACACGCTCCAGGCTGAAGCAGCAGCACAAGGCATAGCACAGTTCCTTTCCACCTCCTGGTTCCCTCACAGATTACAGCTTTTCCCCCCCTCCCTTCCACCCTGACACTGAACTGCCATTTTCAGCCAGCAGCTCAGGGAAGCAAAGCCCCTTCCTCCAGGTTCCAATTCCCACTGCTGCCCACAGGGCTTCCCCTGTGTAAGATATCCCTGAAGTCAAAGGCAGAGGGATCCCAAACCTGTAAGCTGCTGCAATACAATCCTACTTTTCCAGCTGTCCTGGCTACTAAGGAACCATTCCTGGAGAAAGGCTTCTTGCCCAGCCTTTGTGGCAGGGCTGAAGGGGTGCAATTGTGCGTTTTCTTGTAAAATATTGTAGAATACCCATGAGCTGCTCTGCTGCTGGGGCTCCACAATAGACAAATGTGGTATGTGAGAGTGCTGCAAATCCTCTTATTAAACAGAGTATCCATAATTTGAATAAAAAGCTGTCCAAAGCTTTTGGGTTTGACTCTGATTCACTAAGCCATTATTATAACTTTTGCACAAAGCCTAAAAATAATTTAAAAATATTAAACTGGACAACTGCATCAAAAGGTCTCTTTAGGAAATATTCTCTGGGTTTAGGTTCTATCCCCTACATTTCCAACAGTTTCAGATCCTCTTGAAAAAAACACGTGTCAGATTATGATAGATTTCCACACAACACCACCTCCACCTGAGTACTTGTGTCATCAGCACAGGAACTCCACAAGGATGCAAAGAAAAAACACAGGCTGCATTTGGTGGCTTTCCCCACCGCAGCAAGAGATTAAAAAAAGAGGTAAAAATGCTCTGAAAAAAGAGGTAAAAATGCTCTTAAAAAAGTTATTCCAGGTTAGAATAAAATCCTGGAAGAACAAACAGACTCCATATATAAGTTAATAAAATCTTTACATTACGAAGGACAGCCTTGGATTCATGTTTTGCATTTTCAGTCATTCACAAACAGCAAAGACAACACATCAAACAGCATCAGTAAGCTGAGGTGATGCTTCCAGCTACACTCCAGCTGCCAGGGGGCCCCTGCCCAGTAAGACATTCAGCCAGAGGCTGCAAAACAAGCTGAAATCTGCCAGTACCAAGCAGGCATGTTTAACAAAACAAAACAAAAACCGAAGTAAAATGAAAACAAAAAAGGCTAATTATTACAGAGAATGCTCCCTGCAACACAACAGGAGCCTGGAAACTGAAGACCTCCTGCTTTTTGGCTGTTGTCAGTGATTTCCGAAATTGTTCAGAAGCAAACAGCAAATGACACTCTACAGATTTCACTGCTTACATAACAGGTTTCAGAGCCCAGCACTTCCCTTACTTGGTCTTCTCCAAGCACAGCATTCCCTCTTTGTTCTTCCCCTGTTCTGCACAACTCTAGAGACAGGAGCATCAAAATACAAATAACCATCCCAAGGACATACAGACCAAGAGGCCAAGGTTTTGCTGAAGTGATTATACCACCTGTTTAAAACTAAAAATCTTCCCTTATTTGTATTTATTGCTGATTCCTCGTGGAGTATAAACTGCAGGACCCAGGGGGTGCAGGAACTGCTGTCAGCTCACAGGCACCAGCCCTGCACAGAACAGCACAACTGAGGCCAACACCCACCAGCTCACAGCCCTCAGGAGAGGGGAGGAAGGAGAAATAATCCAGAGAGTGCCTACCTAAGGATCATCCAGACCCATGGGAAGCAGCAGAACAGCCCAAATCTGAAGTGAAACCTCTTCAAGAGAAGATCGCTGTGAAGTTTTGCTACTGTAAATCTGCATTATGTTGACAGCTGTATTTATTACATTAGAGCCATAAATGAGTTATTCTGTTCCACAGTGAGCGTTCCTCATTAAAAGAAAAAGGGAGGTGTTTGAGGGGGTGGGTTTTTAAGTTTTTGGATATTTTGAAAGTTAATTTCTGTCAGGCATAAAAGAAGGGGAAACCTAATGTTAAATCTCCCTCACAAGGTCTTTACAAGCCATTTTGATATACCAGGATGCCAGAAAAATAATGCAGAACCTGTTCGAGTAAACTATGATGTTCCCAACCAAACTATTTATTTTTTAATTTATTTATGGTTTTCTGCCTGAAGTGGCAATAATGTTAAATCATTTGTGAAGAGATCTCTTTATTGAAGATTTGATCTCATCCACCAATTGTGTGGATAAAGATGAGAAAGACTAATGCTCTAAAACTAGAGAAATTCATTAGTCTGCACATAGAATTCCACTGAAATCCAGTGGCTCTTCATATTTGCAAACTCTCTTGTTAAAATTTGTGTTGTAGTGAAAGACCACTAAATCCAGATTAAGAAAAAACAGGACCTTGAGAGCTCAAAAACTGTTGTAAAATATGCCAGCAGTGACCTACCAGTCTCAGAACATACAAAAAAGCAGGACCTGAGGATCATCCGTGAGTTGAAGAAATGATTGTGCTATTGATTGAAATATCCTTTTGTTACTCAAAGTTAATCAAGATGCACTGGGCCGCAGGAGAATCAATGCCAGCGGCAATGCAGAGAGTGCAGGGAGAATATTTATCGCCCCAAGTTAAAGGCCGGTCGAAAGAAATGGGTTTAGAAAATAAAGCTACATTCTGCCTTAGGAAAGCATAAGAGTGAGATGACAAAAGGAAACGTTAAACCAGGCTCAAAGACAGAGACAACAAGGCTTACATGAAATGCAGGTATTACAAAAAGCCCTAGCAATGCAGAACAAACTAATTTATCTCTTTTTTTTTTTTTTATATCTATCAAGCATGAAGATTAAAGCTGAAAACAAGCACAAGACCATCAATGTCAAATAGAGATGGTCCTGAAAAGAGAGTCTGAAGGAATCAGAAAACAAGAAGCTGTGATGCCCAAGGGCTGTGTGGAGATGTGCAAAGCAGGACACGGGCACCAAGGTGACCCCAGTGAGGGGAAAACAATGTATTTCCAAGGACATTTTCAACAGGAGGAACAGAACTGTAACAAGACAGTTTTACAGACATGGGCAAAGCAGGCCACATCTCCACCAAGCAGGACAATGCTCCTATTCCCATCTTGATGCTGTTGGTATTTTGAGGTGAATTCCACTTGCATGAAGAGGGAAAAGAGCTCAAAGCCCAAAAAGGAGAGTTTACAAAGCTAGTGCAAAAATAAACGTGATTTTCAGTATGAAGCCACAACGCCCAGATAAAATGTAACTGCTTTGGGACTAAATGCTTTACAGAGTGTCTGTATGTACAGTGAAAGCCACCATGTAAAACTTCTCAGCCCACCACAGGTTATAGTTCACTGCTCCACTGCTCTCAGGCCTTTAGAAAAGTTCTGGAGATTTTACTGGTTTTGCTCTGCTCTGCCCTCACTTCAGCTGATTTTCACCTTTATTATATGGCAACATTTATCATTTCATCAGAATATCAAAGAAAACTCCACTCAGAAGCTGCCCCACCCTCTCCATTCTCCTGCACCCACCAGCTGGGCTTTGTTAGTCTGGTGCTCTGGGCTAATTAACACCTTTTTCTTCTCCACTGAAGGGTGTTGATTAAGCGATAAGATTTTTGAGGGCGGGGCGGGGGAACTCACCGTCATTTTGTCAAAGTATTGCATTTTCACTCCATTTGGGATGGGAAAAAAGGCAATCTAATGTTTCGTTTCTTTCCAGTGCTCACCTTTACTGAAAGTCTCGGAAATCAGTCAAATATACAAAAATACGGCAGATGGAAACGAGCAGAAGGGTGAAGACACCTCAATTCCAAAGAAAGCACTAAAGCATCCCTCCTGTTTTCACCCATCTTCAGCAGATTTGATGGTTTCTCATTCTTTGATCACCAGAGAGCAGGAAACCAGAAAACTGGCATTAATTTTCATCTGCTTTGCCCCATTCTTTCGCCAACTCCAGAGGCAGCCTTAAACCAGCACTGCCACGGGTATCAGGTACCCAGATGAGCCCACACCTCCTCTAAAGTACTGAGAACTGGAGCAATACATGAATTTAATTCCTGCCATCTCATCCTGCAGCTTTATAAAGCTGAAGAGGGGAAAACATTACCCAGAGAGCATCATATAAAATGCATGAGCTCATGACATAGCAATAGATTCATTTCACAGAAAGGGAAACCTGAGGATTACTTTCCCCCAAGTCCACAGACATGAGGATTAACATTTTTTGGGTTCCTCACGTCTCAAACCTTGCTTAGTTTGATATGCAAAAAGATTTACAACAAACTAATTCCGTTTGTTTGCTGAGGTAAAATTCAGAGCATCCTTAAGTAAATCGTTTCGTTTCAGGGCCTTTGCTGTTATGAGGCCATCCTGGGGAATGGATGCCCAGGGAAACCAAGGGACATTTCCCTGCACAGGCAGATCGAGAAAGGACTTATAAATCAAAGAATTCCAACTGGAAAGGATTCCTGAAGGTCCTCTGCCTCAACTGCTTCCCCCAAACATAAACCCCTTAGATCAGGTTGAGGCCTGCAAGCTGCCCATCCATCCTTTCCCACATATACCTTGGTTGCTTTTATTCAAGAGTTTCCCTGGAATGAGAAAAGCAACGCTTAACTTCACACCACAGCAACTTGGAAATGCAACTGCTATTTTATGGTCACTTTCACTGTGCAAAACCTGATCTCAGCAACCATAATTCACTGAAAAAAACTCCAAGGACAGTCCACAGGAACATCACTGGGAAGAGAAGACACTGGTGCGTCACAGCAACCAGAGCTGTGCACTGCCAGTTTCTAGGAATTACTTTCACTCCAAACACATTTTTATTAAAAAAATTGTTTGGGTCCAGAACACAATTTCATGGGCTGTGGACAGTGTTTACAATTCTGCTTTTGCAACAACCTGTATGTTTGATACCGTAGAAGATCTGAAAATTTATTAAAGTGTGGAATATCCAGCAAGAGAAGAACAGTCAGAGCAGTTTATAAATTGTGGGTGTCAGCCTGCTGGCTGCAGTCACGTTTGAACTGTAGGAGTTCACAGATCTATTTTTCCTGCTTGTGAGCTGGAAAGAACAAAGCTCTCCTAGTTCTCTGCTTCTGTAAAGGAGCACAGTCTGAAGAGGTAACTGGAACGCTGACTTAGGGCTTTCACAAACAACCCGGAAACTTGGTATCTCACTCTTTGCACGAGCCTGTCCCTCCAGTGTGCTCTGCAGTCCGACCACAGCCCACTTTCCATGGAATGCAAGCTCCATCCCAAATTTACAGCTCCTTCCTTACCTAGGTCTGCTGGTTGTTTTAAGCCCATCTGCTTCAAGGCCCTGAAGGAGCATGAACTAGGATGCTCCACAACTCTCTGCCTTGTGAGTTTAAGTATGAAAGTGATTCTGTCTGCTTTGGACACCCAGCGTAGAGAACCACTTTTAACCATCACTGCGGACATGATATTAAAGCATTCACTTCTAAAGGAAATGCAGAAAAAAATCTCTCATCTGCTTGTAATGCTCAGATTAACACTGAAAATAACTAATAGATGGGCAGAATGGTACCCAAGTCAGCATCAAGTCTATGCACTTATTCAGTGCCTTGAAAAGCATATTGTTTTCATATTTCAAAGAAAATACTAAAGGGTATCAGTCAAGAACTGCTTTAGCCATCTTGGAGTAGCTCACATAGACCACAAGGAGCACAGAGACAACATCCTAAGCACAATTATATTTAGCTATATGGCATTTCAATCACATGCTTTAGAAAAGGCAAGTCTGGGGAACTTCACTCAGCAATTCAACAACTTACATAACCCCAATTAAACAAACGTGGATGTCAAAGCCATTCCAGGGAAATGAAAAGTTGCTCCTCATGGAAGGCACCCAGCAACGCCAGCAGAAGAGAAGATGCTCTCAATATTAAAATACCGTAAAATCCCAAAGAGGCTCATCATCCTCAGGTTCCTGAATGCCACAGGCAAGACTAGAAAATATTCCCCTGGGCTGACAAGGAACTGAAGGGCTCCGTGCTGGAGGGTGGAGCCAAGAGTCAAGCGACTTCAGGCAGTTTTCATTCCCTTGTCAACTGATTAGCGATTCAAAGCAGACACAAGCGGTAACCAGGCTCACCGAGTATCCACCCCTCCCTCCAGTATGACCTGGAGCTCAACTATTCCAATCTGGGAGCAAAAGCATCCCCTGATCAACACTTGGAGAACAAACACTCAGCATGCAACCTCAGCACCTGGAGGGGCTGGGAGTGTTCTCTCCTGGAGCTGGATGTCACACCAAGCCTTTTAAACCACGCAATTGCATGACAAATGCTGCTTTTGCATGCCTGATGGTCTGAAGAGCTCATGCTGTCAGGAAGCTGCTGGGTTGGATCCATCAAGAAGAGATTTCCTTCCATGGAGAATTTGTAGATTCCTTTCTCAAAGGTTTTTCCAAAGATTAAACTTGCCTCATCCTCAGAAAAGGCAGGCATTATGCTCATGTTCTTTCCATTCATGCTTCTCCCTGGCACATCTTAAGGACAAAAAGACTTACAATCATCCATGCTGGGAGGAAAAAAATTAACTGAGCCAGCATTTATTAGCTTTAATCCCTTTTCTTTAAGGAACTACAGAAATATTATTGTTGCAGCTAAGAAATACACAACAATCTCTTTAAAGCAGAAAGACACAAGAGCAGAAAGGCTCCTGTACATTGCTAAAAAAAATAATTGTTAACAACTAGAAACCCACTCTCTGGAAAGAAGTGGGAAGGAATTCAGTTTCAGCACAGAAGAGCAGAGTTAGAGCAGACAGCAATTTAAATTTGTCTGGTGTTCCTATGTAACACAGCAACTGAAGCTGGCATGCTAAGGATCTCAACAAACTTAAAGACCACTAAATTTGCACATTAAAGATATTGAAAGCATATAAAATGTTGATAACAAAAAATACCTCGTGCCAGACTAGTCACTTAAAATCCTCAGACTATGCCATTAGAGGGCTTAAATGTTTCAAGGGCTCCTCAATTTTCCTTTGACCTTTCCTGATCCAACAAACGTGTGTTTGAGAGGAGACTGATCACATTTGTCTTCAGCACAAGGAAGCACGTTCTGAATAGCAAAGCTCTTTTTTCCCTTTTATACATTCTGCAGGAGCACGAGCCGCTCCCTCCCCCTCTCATCCCTCTCATCCGTGATGGAGGAGCAGGGCATTTTAATACACCAACCTTTCAAAAGAAATGCCCTTTGCAGAACTGTTGGATTATGTAACAGGCCACACAATCTGAGGCAGAGCTGAGAAGAAGCCATTCAGCAACAAAAATTCCTCTGTGTGCACAAAAAATGGCATTAGCAGAGGGGATAACACATTTTAGGTACTTTTTTTTTTACGTAAATCAGAGTTTAAATTGCCTAAGAACATGTAAAATCCTGGCCCTGCTGTGGGAGATGGGGTTAGAGGAGGGATGCTTTAATTATTTCAAGTTTATGCTCTCCATAGCTGGAGGGAATTACTGCCTACTAACCACTAACTCCAGAGTGACACAGCTCCAGCAGCTCAGGGCTTATGTCCCTGGTCAGCATCTACAAGCAGCAGCAACAGCTACTCTCCAGGAGAATTACTGTATTTCAGTCACAGGGAAGAGCAAAGCAGGAGGAAAATGTATTAAAAAGCAGCAGAGATGCCATAATTTGTGTACCAGATTTACTCTCCTTTGCAAAGTGAGATCCTTGTTCCAAACTGCATTTTGAACAGTATTTTTTTCCCCCAAGGCCATTTCTACAGTGCTGCTCAGCTTCTCCCTGTTTGGCAATGCCCATTACTCCAAAATCCATGCTCTGGGGCACGGGGAGGCTCTGGCACCTCAGGCATCCCCACAAGCAGTGTGCTATGTAGGACATGCCCCCGGGAGCAGCCGTGCCCTGCCCAGCCCTCTGTGCCAGCGCTGGGGTTACATCATAAACCGGATCCTCCCTCCAAATCAGACCGGCTCTGATCTCCCATGGCCTACTGACACCACTCAGATTATTGACAAAAATAAACTTCGCAGGGCAGCTCCTCCACAGCATCAAATACGATATTTCTGAGATGAAATTCAACTTCAGCACCAGGTAAGATTAGTGCTTTCTAATCCATGGACAGAAATCACCTCACACTGAGCCACTCAGATCTCCTCATTCTGCCCTCACACAAACTATGTGCTGAGGGGCAACAAAACCCCCCAAAATGCCAGCCGTGGTTATTTTTGAGCTTGTAGGGTTTGTAGCTAAGAGTGAGCCTTGCAGCTCTACCCACAGCCCTCCTGAGCAGGCTCCCTGCTCCCAGCTCTTTTCCAGCAAAAGGAGCAATCCAATTAAGGGCCAAGCAGATTTGGACTCCAAGTCAGCAATAGAAATGGGAGCTGGCATAAAATACTGAGAGAAACCTGTGCCTTTCTCAGGATACAGGAGAAAACGGAACTTCACCATGTGCTACCAATACTAACTGTGTTTTTAACTACACTGTAGAGATTTTTTTGCTGTTTGAGAAGGATATGAATGGTGTCCTAAACAAGCTGGTTAAAATCTAATTTGAATCATCTCCCTAAACTCAAGTAAAAGGGTTCTACTTCAATTTTCTATCACAGCAGTGTTAAAGGGCTGTTCTACTTCACAAGATGACAACACTAAGAATTAGTCTCTCAAGTTCTTGAACCAGAGACCATGTTCAACTGTACAACCCATTTTACAGCGGCATTAAAAGACTTTTTTAATACCTTAGCAGAGACCAGCAAAAGTACTGAGGGAATTTATGCTGTACATAGACTTATCCAAATTTAGCAGTGGTGGTCATGGCAAAAATGTAAGAGCGGGGTGAATGTGTAGTGGTCTCCCAGCCTTCAGGAATTTGCTGCTGAGGCTTTTCCTAAACCAAAGGTAGTTTTTTCCATTGCCATCTTTCCACAAAGAAAGCAGAAGGCTTTACTTAGTAATTTTCCACCTCTCAGAGAAAAGAACTCTGCTTCACTTAGCAAAAAGAGGACAACAGTGTAATATTTGGAAAACCCTTTGGGAATTACAAATCCATTTTGTCACACTGAGGCCCCAAAACAGCAGAGCAGCAGTGCAGGACTAGGCATGCTCATACTGGTACTCAGTGGGCAGCCAGTGCCAGGTTAACACTTGGAAGGTGCTGGTTAAAAGGATCTATCGTCCCTGCAGTTCCCAGAAGAGGCATAAATAAAGGGACAACGAAAAAGAACATGATCCTGCTCTGCTGAAAAATGCCAGTGTAGGCCACTGACAAACAACTGTAACTCCCAGAACACTCACTGGGTACTGAAAAGCCACACTCCTTATTGTATCTACTTAAAGCAAGACCTGAGAAGCTGGACATGGAGGTACAGGGAAAGAGAAAACTCCAGTGTACTGTACCCATCCGTGCCCCTCCTGCCTTAGCTGTTATTTATAGCTCCGTAAAAGCTATTTCTCCCTATCGTTTTTGCTCCATTCTCCCAACTAATCACCTTCCTAGAAACCAAAACCCACTTTTTTCCCCTCCTTACTCCACATGGCTCAAGACTGGGGTCACCAAATCAATCCTAGTATCGCTAAAAATAGGAGCTTCAGGAGCCTGAGAACCAAAACATGCAGCTTTGCTTAAAACCATCTTATACCCTTAAGTGAGAACATAAGTTGCTGCTGAGCAGTACAGAACTTGCAGCAAAGTGTTGAAAACCCTGTCAGTTAAAAAATTTAACAAATTAAGTCTGAAAGTAAACAATGGATATTATATATCTAAGCCCTGTATCAGGTTCAGCACCCTCAAAACTTGGGAGAGATGGGAACTGTCCTGGCTTCATCAAGCAGTTTGGTTTTGGAAGCAAAGAGCCAGGAAGGGAGCACCGCATTTCCACATGCTGTTCCCCCCTGCCAAAGTTATAGGGGGGAGGAAAAATCTAACCACAAATAACACAATGAAAGGAAATTAAAATATTGAAACTACCCTCATGTTTGGCAACAAGCAGAAAAGCTCTCACAGTACACAATGGTTACAGACAGGTACTCAAGCATCATTCCCAACCATTTTGCATAATGAACTGGCACAAATAGGCTAAAACTAAAGTATTTCCAAAAGTCAGAGGTGACAGCACTTATACTGGAAGGGGAAATCCAAAGGTGAGTGTTAATTTTTAGCTTACCAGGACCAAATGCACCAAAAATACACCATTTCTTAAAGCAAAATGAAGCACTAAGGATTTGCAACCTGAATGTGTTATTCTCTTAGTGCAGCTTTAGAGCAATTGTACAAAAGAACATCTCTCCAAGTACAACCCTTTCACCTTCATTTGGAAGTGTCTGCACCAAGCCCTCCAGTATGCCTGAGACACACTTAGATTTTACTTTACCTTTAAGTTCTACCTCTAGATTATATAAACCCCACTTGTTTCTGATGGGACAAGTCACACGCAGGGTAGCAAACAAAAACAGCTCCCCTTGCTTTGTCAGACTGGTGTTTTTTTTGCTTCCCAGCATGAAAATGCAGTGGAGAAGGTGATGGAAAGCCAGACCAGGCAAGCCCCAGCTTCTTAATTTACATAAATAGGGAAGAGTCCATCCAAGAGACTTCCAAAGACCCGGCACAGACTGCCTCCAAGTCACAAACCCAAGATGTTTGGCTGCTCTGGTGTTATGAAAACACTTCCCCAAGGCAACCCTCTTCCAGGGAAGTGCTAACCCTCCCAGTCAAGTGCTGAACTCCCTGTTCATGTAGCCTGGCACCACAGCTAGAAAAAGAAGCTGCAGAACTTGTCTTACCATATGCAAATGCTGAAACCAAAATGATCTCTCCAAATAATGAGCTTCCTATTTATTTCCTAGAGTCCTTCAGGTACAAGTGTAAACCAAGCTGCCTTGTAAGAGTCTAAACTGCACATCTTCAGCTACAAACAAATGAGAAACATTTCTTACTATACTAAATCCAACAGACTTGCTTTATATATATTTCCTCCATGTCATTTATTCCTGGCTTGCTTTGATCTCAACCTCTTCACTCTTCCCTCAAACCTCACTGGAATACTTTCCAATCGTTTTCTGCTACACCCTCCCCATTCTAAATAAAGATAACACAGGACTGCACAGAGCAGGAATCAGAGCAGAACTGAGAATCATCCTCCCTGAGGAGAAAGACTTGGGGGGGACTGGTGGATAAGAATGTGGACATGCACTGGGACCCAGAACCCCCTGTGCCCTGGGCTGATCCCACAGTGTGGGCAGCAGGGGAGGGGGGGATTCTGCCCCTCTGCCCCCTCAGGTGAGACTCCCCCCCTGCAGAGCTGCCTCCAGCCCTGGGGAACAACAGCACAAGGATGTGGAGCTGCTGGAGCGAGTCCAGAGGAGGCCCCGGAGATACTCTCAGGGCTGGAGCGCCTCTGCTCTGGAGCCAGGCTGGGAGAGCTGGGGGGGTTCAGCTGGAGAAGGGAAGGCTCCAGGGAGACCTGAGAGCCCCTTCCAGAACCTAAAGGGGCTCCAGGAGAGCTGGAGAGGGACTTGGGACAAGAGGGACTGCCTATAAAGTGACAGAAGACATGTTTAGGTTATATAGTAGGAAGAAATCCTCCTCTGTGTGGGTGATGAGGCCCTGGCACAGGATGCCCAGAGAAACTGTGACTGGCCCATCCCTGGAAGTGTCCAAGGCCAGATTGGACAGGGCTTGGAGCAACCTGTGCTAGTGGAAAGTGTCCCTGCCATGGCAGGGGGGTGGAATGAGACAGGCTTTAAGGCCCCTTCCATCCCAAACCATTCTGGGATCCTACAAAAATGTGGAGTCAGCTGCCTGCAACCCTGGACGCTACAGCGAAGGAGACGGGAAACATGAAGTTCCCTACAAAAGGCTGCTTTAGGTAAATTACCTGTACATTCAGGTTAGAAAACCTCAAGCAGAAATTATCCACCAAAGGACAACAAACAGGAATTTGTGGCCATTGCTTGAGGATGCAGAGAAAAGCAGATCAACAACGTGCTGCAAAAACTGGGTATTATGTATCTTCTAATTTTGGACAAGACCTTTCTAACATTACAACACTTGCATAAATTTCACAAGACTAACAAATAGTGCAGCTGAACTCCAACTCAGAACTGCTTTTAAAGCAATTCAGCATTATTTAATTAATTATTAGGAGTTTTGAATGAGTATGACAGGAATTAAAGTGCTTCTACATTTAGTTCAGTTCTAGTTAGCTACCACAAAGCTTTTATAACAAACTATGGGAAAAAATAAATGCAGGAGTGCTCAGTCAATATGGTATCTCCTCGGGTTTTAAAAATGCACTCAAGCATCTGTTTTTGCAATCTCCTGCTGTACGCCCTCACCGAATTATTTCAGTCTGCCTTTGGTCTGCCATGATGTCTGTTGGGAGCCTACTGCATTGCCAAAATCCTTGTCAAGCCCTTTTCTAGGCATTTAAGAGCAATTTTCTCTTTAAAATATATTCTTTGTTAGTTTTACCAGCCTCCCAAAATTAAATCCTTTTTACCTCCTTTAACAGCTGAAGTTTTGGACTCACTGCATCTTCTCATGCCCTCCCTTTTCTAGTTGGTTACATTGCCCTTCCTCTTATTTTCTCATGCCTTCAACATGTCTGTTACAAAACGCATTTAGTTTAGGTTTCCCAGCAACTGCAGGAGCTCCAGGAGAGCCCCCATAATCCCTGGGTGTACTCAGAGTTAGCCAGGAGTCACAAAACAGAAGTAGCAAGGAGCTACACTAAGCAGCACCTTGGTTCAATCGAGTTGTTCATGTGGCATTTTGAAACATAATGTAAAACAAGCCTATAGGAATTAGGGTAACCCAAGACCACCTTTTTTTATTATTTATTCAAACCAGAAATGGACATTATGACCTTATTTTCCTCTACGTAAATGTCTCACAGTGCAAATCTCTTTGGGGTGTCAGGTACTGTATTTGGCACTTCCCTACTCCTCTGGAAAACTTGTCCTTTCCCCACATCCCTGCCCTTGATTTTGCTTTAATATATCAAAAAGCTTCCAACCTGATATCAAAAGGTAACACAGTCAACATAAACAGTGCCCCTGAGACTCCATCTTAGGCACTGACATTCCACCTACGCTTCCAAAGAGCAGAAGACAGACCTGATGCCTCCTTCTCCCTCCTCCGACACACCTGCAAAGCAGAGGTCAGCTCTCCTACCCTGTTATTATAACATCGAAGCCATTCCCAAAGGATCAAGGCTCTCTCATTCCACAGGGTGCCATGTGGGGTCATATTTACCCACCATGTGCCTTCCAGGATCAGAGCCCACTGCTCACACTTTCCCCCAGGCACACACACCTGCCAGCAGCCCAGACATTACACAGATCTGACAGTGCTGTTTGCCACTGCATTCTGAACTGGGGTGGTGAAAAAAACCCACCTCAAAAATACTTACTGTTAGTTACAGCAGAGCTACAGCTCCTGACCCCGTATACATGACAAGAACCCTTCACAGCCTCAGCAGTTATTGTCTTTTTTCTTGAATGAGTTTGCGTCAGTGCCTAAGTGGTGACTTCACACCATGACCCAAATAAGCTTCGAGCTTATCAACAGGGCATGAATTTTTATCAGTCTACAGTAGTTATCTTACATTGGGATAAAGGCTTTCAAGTTTTGACACAGATACAGACATTCCACCCAGGCTGAAATGATACTTAGTTCAGACTTGATCTCCAACACCAAAAGAAGCCCAGACACCAAAAAAGTATTTAACTTGGGAGTGAAAATAAATTTAACATATCAAGTAAGATTTTTAAAGCCATGCAAATAAAGTTGCAATAATTATCATGATTTGAATGATTGGACATCATATTTAATATGAAGCTTTGATAATTTCTCAGTTACGTTTTAACAGCCATTCTCCCTCTTCCAACAAGTCAGGTTTCCTACTCCAGAATCAACTGGGAAAAACAACAAGCCACTGTATTTATTACTAAATACTGCTATAAGGAGCTTGTTGTGAGAAGTCTGACTGAACACATAAACACCATCCTCAAACATCTAATGGACTGTGCAGGATCAGATAAGACTGGAATTGCAGACCAGTCAGTGCAATTTCAGCCTCCAGAAAGAAGAAATCTGCTTGGAAGTGCTCAAAAATAAAGAAGGGCTTGGGGTAAGGAAGAACCAAGCTGTGTGAGCTACCTGTGCTTTGCTACAGCTTGCCAACAACAAGCTGATGTCCTACTATAAAGTTAATCAGAACCAAAGGTAACTCTAGAGGAGAATGAACAAATGCAGTTTTCCTAATTATAGTAAAGCTTTTAACACTGCCCTATACAAAAAAAAACCCAGACAAAAAAACCCCAACATAACCAAACAAAATGAAATTTCATTAATGTAGCCAGGTGTAGCACGTGTGTGGTTTTCAAGAGTTACAGTACAGGAACAGGTAGATGGAAACTCAATGAAATGAGGTCAATGATGGGCTCGAGGGTCTCTGACACTGATAAAACCAACTCCGGCTTGGTTGAGAAGATAAAATAGGACTTGTGACAACACAAGTGGGTGAGATGTAACTTTGTAAGAACATCCACAAACTCCCTGGTTCAGGCAGCAAAGGAATGCAAAGCAGCAGTGCTGCAGCAAAGATCAGAGCACCATAAAGGATGCCACTGGATGCGAGTCAATAAAGTTTTACTGTAAGAAACCATTTGTCTCGGGATGCAAACAGGAATGCCATATGCAAGACACGCTGAATGATCCTTCCACTCCAATGAATCTTGGTCTGGTCCCAACTGGAAGTGTGTCCAGTTTTACACATCACATTCCAGAAAACGTGACGGAAGAAGCTCCCCAGAAACGATCAGGAACAGCCAGGAAAAGACAACTTACCAAGAACCACCATGATGATTAACCTAGACAGAAAGGCAACACCCTCCTCCTCACACTAAACTGCAGGGACAAAAAGAATAGAAGTTAAAAGACAGGAAAGTGGGTTTAGATTAGATTTACAGGAGAACTTTCCAGCTACTAGATAAGCAGGAACAGTTTATCTAACTTGGAATCTTAACAGTGGGGGCTGCAGGAAGAAGAGCCTGAACACTCCTGCTTTACAACCCGAGGATGAATCACAGGGTTGCATTGTCCTTTACAATGCAAGTTTTTACAACTGACTCCTCTAAAATAGTATTTGCAGCAGAAGAAACAGCTCATTGTGAAGCAAGAGCACCTCATTCATGAATTCAACAAGACAGCGTTCACGCAGTGGTCTGATGGAATGCCAGTACGGGCAGTTATCACCTCTTTACCTGTTCCCTGAGATCTGATGGAAATCAATGCAGTTTCCAAGGATAAACACATTAGTCACACCGCTTGTGTTGAAGTTTCCTGTGAGGGAGTTGTAGGAGGAAGGAGAATAGCAATGGTGGGGAGGAGAACAGAACTTTGAACATTCTCCTCGATGCTCAGCCCACACTCCTGCTCCAAAAATGCTGTATGAAACCATTCCTTAGCTTTATCTGGGGACCATTAAAAATCATGTCAGAACACAATCAGTGCAATATGGATGAGAAGCAGCAGTCAGAAACAGCATTGCAAGGATAAAAGGAAGGTTTTTCACTTGCTCTTTTAAGAAACTGATTTAAAGAATTAATTGAACTAATTTTCCTGATTTTATGGTCATTTTCTATACAGAAAGGTCACTGTTTTTAGCCAGCCAGTTAGTTCCTTCTCCTTCATCCAAGTGAAGGATCAAGGGGAGAGAGCTAAACGAGCACCACCTGATTTAATTTGATTTTATTTCCACTTATGTCCAGCTATGAATAACACAAACAACTTCAAGTTATCAAGAATGGTTAAGAATTCTCTGCACTTTGCCAGACCAAACCTCTGAAAATGGAAGAACTTGAAAACTTGCTAACAATTCAACTCACATGTTGGTGTGCTGAAGAAACACTGCAGATTTCAAGGGGAGCAGACCAAGCATCTATTACAGATGATAAAATAGTCTTTGAAACCCAAACATTCCACGTGAAATTATTACTACACTAAAGTGTTTGGTTTTCCAAGGGCTTGTTTAAAAATGAAGATATTGCTAAGGTTAAAAAACAGCAACTGGAAAAGTCATGTTCTTCATTACCCAACAGTCAAGCACCACTCCATAAGCAGGATGCTGTCCGCCTGCTTTGGAGCATTAAAGTGATTTTCCAGTTGGAAACTACGGGTTTAACATAGATCTTCTTGACAGATTGGCTTTTTCCAGCTGTTCCTCCTCATGTTTCCTCATCTCTCTTCTAACCCTCCTTTCTGTAACTTCACCTGAACTCTGCTCTGGATCCAAGTGATGAACAGCAGAAACCTGACAATTTTCTCAGAAGAACATTCAGGAAAAGTTAAATTTTTTGACACGCACATTCTCCTGTGATCTTTAAATGTTTATGCAAGAGCTTTAAAAATAAGCCACACAAGTGTCAAAAACCTACTTCCAATTTTAGTAAGCTTAAATCTATAGGTGAGTCTGACTTGATATATTCTGAATTACATTAACTCTGGAAAAATCACTGGTAATTGAACAGTGATCTCCTGTCAGAGGCAGAAAAAAAGCTGCTTCCCACAAATCCTCAAGATTCCACTGGGTGTTTTCTGCACTGGGTGAGTGGTGACCTGCCCTGCAGTTCCAACAGGTACGTGTCCGTTCCTTTATCATCCTAAGCTCACATGGTTCAACAGCACTTGGACTATCACCTTTCCTTACACTGACAACACCCCATCAATAATAGATAACAAAACTCTGCATATGCGCTTTGGGATCCTTCCCTGCACCTTCAAAGCACAGGCTGTGAGAGAAGTTTTGTTTTTAAAGATGTCACTGACACACTTGCACAAGACTGTTCAAACCACAGAATCATTTTTCTAATGACTTACACAAGTCAGGAAATGGCTGTACCTATTCTTCATGCCAGAGAGGAATTGTTCAGTTTCATGAAGCACCTTATGAGCCATTATTTGCTGAAGAAAACCCTAGTTCCTCTGCATCAGGGCCTACAATCTTTAAATTAAAACTGGGATAAAGATTCAACAGCAGCAATAAACCTTAGTCAGAAGGATCTCCACCTTTCACTTGGTTTTGAAGGGCTGTACTCCTTCCCAAGCAGATTTTCACTCACCTCTGTAAGCTCCTACAGCATGACAGATAGTCAGTCTCCCTCACCATTTAATTGCTTGGAGCTTTCAGGATACACCTAGGATTTGCAATCTTCCCTCATGCCAAGATCTCCTACTCCTGGTCAGCTTCGTGCCAGGCATGGAAGTCATGATAAAGGCACTTTCCGTCTATGCCCAAAATTGATCTGGTTGTTGACCTCCAGACATATAAGTACTGTCAAACACCAAATGTTTGCACTGCCTACCAGCCATTTGGAATTGCTATCCCAGCTGCTGGCATTTGACACCTTGCCTGCTAACTCTGCACAAGAACAGCCTCAGGCACATGACCCATTTAACTTGCTTGTCAGAAAACCTAAATTCAAGGGTGGAATTTGTGCAGAAACACACCAAAGACAGATTAACCCTGCCATGAGAATGCTCAGGTGGCACAAGAAGCAGACAGCATCTCTACTGGAGAGAACCACACTTTATCCACAACTCATCCCAAGGAGCACCTCCCTGGGAGCTCACAAAAGCCAGCTCCCTAATTCCCACTGAACTCCAGTAGGGTTTTCCCAGACTCTTTCAGGCTCCACAAAAAAAAAAAAAAAAAAAAAAGGCCTCATTCTGCAGAAGCCTCCAGTTTTCATTCAGACAGTGTGGATGCCAAAGATGCTTCTGCTTGATTAACAGAGGCAGACAGGCTCAGTTCTGGTTTCAGACTGCAAAATCTGCACATACTAAGGCAAAAATTTGATCTGGGATCTTTGGGACATTATTTTTCCCATTTGGATGTCTCCCATCAATGTCGAATACATTGAAAGCCTTAATGCAACCTGGTTTAGTGGAAGGAGTGGAATGATATGAGCTTTAAGGTCCTTCCCAACCCAAACCAGTCTGCAATTCCATGATCCTATGATTCCTCCAGAGCAAGGAGCCAAGGAAGCTGACCTCATGCCTCAAGGCAAAATCCACTTCAACAAAAGGAAAACGCTAGGGCTGAGTATTACCCGCAGAGCAGAAAGGAAGGAGAGAGAAAGGATGAAACAATGAAACCTAGCGTGGAATTGGTGTGTTAGTAAGGAAACGCTTCCTTCTATGCAAATTTTCCAAATGGACATAGATCACTCTGCCATGAGCCAAGATCCCTGCCCTTCCCAGCACTTACAGGCCAAAGCATCCCTGACCATGATGCTGCACAAGAAGCCGCTCCAGAGAGCTGCTGCTGGAGCAGCCCTGGGGCAGACAGACCCTGCCTCGGCTCCCGCCTTGCCTGGCAGGATCAGACAGGCATTTTTATGAGCGCTGCAGGATGTTCCTTAGAGCAGGAGGCTCGGCTGGACCAGCCTCTTGGCCCCGCTCCCCTCTGCCACTAATTGTCATGCACTTGGCTGCGAACTCACCGGGAGGAGGAACCGCGCTGGATTTAGCTCACGCTATCCCACAAGGAACAGAGAAGACTTGGGGTGTGGTGGGATTTTTTTTTCTTCTTCTTTTTTTTTTTTTTTTTTTTAATTCCTCCTTTTACGCTCCTATCAGAAGGACCTCTCCAGTTGCTAAGGAACTACGGGGCTTATTGCATTATAAATCATTTAAGGCGGCCCGGCAGATGCAGGTTCAGTAGGCGGGAGTAGATGAGGAGATGTTCCATTTTACCGGCGGCACAAGGCGCCTCAGGAGAAGCCTGGGAGGAGGTGGGGGGGGGAAGGGAAACGAGCCAGCTCCCCCTTCTCCTCCTTCCCCCTTCTCCCCCTTCCCCTGAGGGACCCCCAAACACAGGGACACCCCCAAACCCGGGGTGGCTCGCCCACCCACCCGCGGGGTTGCCCACAGCCCACACGCCGCCATAGCAACGCGCACCCCTCCCCTCCCCCCCCCCGCCGCCGCCCTCCCTCACCGTTCTGCGCCGCGGCGGGTCCCGGCAGCAGCGCGGCAGTCGCCAGCAGCAGCGAGAAGGCGGCGGGCAGCGGCCCGGAGCGCGGCATCCTCCTGAGGCAGGGGCAGGAGGAGGAGGAGGAAGGCGAGGAGGGTGAGGAGGGAGAGGCGGCGGCGGGAGCGGCGGCTCCGTCCGTCCTTCTCCGCCGACCTCCTACCGCAGCGCCGCGCGCGCTCTCGCGAGATCTGCGCGGGGAGCGGGAGGGGGCGGTGTCCGCGCGCTGCCCGCCCGCCCCCCCCCCGCCGCCATCTTGGCGCGGTGCGGCCCGCGGCCCTCGGCCCCGCCGCGGCTGCCGGACCCTCACCCTTGGCGGAATGCCGAGCTACGGGCCGCGGAGTCCGCCTGAGCAATCCCTCACCTGAGGGATCCGCCCCCTGAGGGATCCATTCCATCGGGGCCGTCATGGCAGAGCCCGCCTGAGGGATCCCTTGCCAGAGGGATCCGTTCCCTCAGGGCAGCCATGGCAGAGCCTGCCTGAGGGATCCCTTGCCAGAGGCATCCGTCACCTGAAGGATCCGTCCCTCCGGGCCGCCATGGCAGAGCCCACCTGAACCACCCCTTACCTGAGGGATCTCCCCTGAGGGATCCCTCCCTGC
>JAWWEU010000017.1:19258211-19268519 GCA_035583155.1 Acropternis orthonyx
CCACCCACCCTCTCTGCCTGTTACTCCACATAAGCTCAGAGCCAGGCAGATGCTCTTGCCTTGAGCTGGAGTGTGGATAAGTCTCTTCTAGCTTGGGCTACCAGACTGTTCTTATTGCTCCTATCTGAGTAATGAGGAGGGATGTGCTGCTAGCTGAAATGGAGTTTTTCATGTCCCCTCCTGGCAGGTAGGTTTTTCCTGGCATCCTATGAGATCCCAAGACATTGTCAGTGCAATGAAAAGGGCCATTTTCCTAATGCATTTGGCTCTTTGGGAGTTGGAAGAAGAGGGATGGAGAATTACAATCTTCCTGAAACTGAGGTGTGATGCACCAAGTCCAGAAATCTTCTGCCAGCTGGATGGGGATAGCCAAAATCCTCGAGACTAGCCAAAAACTATTGTTATAACCCGCCCAAGAAGCAGATTCAGGGCTGGGGCTGTGCTGGTCAGTGCCATATCTTGCAGCGTTCTGTGCAGGGCTGGAGTTGGACTTTGTTGATCCCTGTGGGTCCCTTCCAACTCGGGATATTCTATGATTCTATGCCCTGCTAAGGCCTGAAAATGAGCTAAATTGGGAGAATTGTGCATTTCTCATGGAGATTTTAGGCTCTGGTTGGGGAAAATATTTGGCCTTCAGACTCTTTAGAAAAATGAGCTACTGAGGAAGCTGCAGTGGAAGGGGCTTGGGAACAGCTTCTGGATGCACATTCTAAAAGAAAAGTAATTTATGGGGAGAATATGTTTTTATCAATAGGAGAAAAAGAACAATGGGGGTAACGGTGAGTGACCACGAGCTCGGCTGAGTATCACCAGTATCTCACCCCCAAAACCTCACAGGAGTGTCAATAGGGGATGTTTAATTGATGGCAAACATTACGGCTGGTACAGAATCTGAGCTGTTCCATCCTGAGCAGGGAAGGCTTTTATAGCAGCGAACAGATGAACATTGTGAAAGATGACTGTGATTCTTTGGGCATTTCTGGGTTAGATTGCAGTAAAATTGCAGCAAAAAGCAATTTTGCTTTAATCAACTCTATGACAAAGCCTCGACATAGTAAAGAGCAGAAGGCATCAGAAGATAGGAAATTGTCAGCCTTGCTGGAGCTGAAAGATAAGATTGTACTCCCTACAGCTACACTGAAAGAAGATAAATTATCCATAGGGGCAATTCAGAAAGAAAATAATGTACAATTAAAGTTGTTTGAATTACAGTTTTAGGGAAGAATGGGTGGAAGGAAAAGCCAGTTTCAGTGGAAAGTCTGAAACCTTCTTCCCGTGAGCTTTTATAAAGGAGAACTAGTTTTTTGGGGAAAAAAAGATGGTAAATTGGACAGGACAACCTAAAGAGCAAAGAATGTGTTTCTCTAGGGGACCTTAGAGAGAGATGCTGAGCCTGGGGAGTGTATGCGTGGAAAGAGGACTGGCTCTGAGCTTGCCAGGAGCAAGATGCAGGTTTGGGAAAGACTGAAGAGTGGCAGGAAGGCTGGAGTTCTCATCTCCGGAGGTCCCTGCCAGCAGTCCTGGCTGGTTTGCCTCTCCCAGCCTGTGGTTGGGTGGGTGGTAGAGGATGGCTGTGCTCCAGCAAACCTGGGGTGCCAGGAGCAGAGGTGAGGCTTGTGCAGCTGCAACCAGGAGCATGTCTTCACCCTCCATCCCCTCCCCAGAGTCTCCACGCTCCAGCACACAGTGCTGTACTCCAAGATGCTGGTGGGCTTTGGGAATGGTTTCCAAACTTCAGATAAACCTTGCTCCCAAGGTCATATGGTGCTCAGAAAAAGCTAATGAGGAGGGTGCAGAGGTATGTGGTTGGTTATTTCAGGCTTCTGCTGACACCTGCCCTTCTTTGGGCTTGATTTGAGCAGAGTGCAAACAAACCACAGGGTAAAGGTTAAAAAAAAGCTGCCACTGGAGTGTGTTTGCATGAGCTCAAATAACTGTCCTGGAGGTCCCTGTATTCCGGGGGTAGTTTCCCCTGGGCACTTTGCAGGGCAGGTCGGACCTGTGGCCACATCCCCAGGTGGGTCCATGCCACAAGCCCACCCTGAGGCCCATCAAGCCACTGCAGAAGCGTGTGGGAGCAAACAGCTGATCTTCAGCTTGTTGTGACAACATCTTCGCCTGCCTTCGTGAGTGGGAATCTCCTTGTGGGACTGTTCCTGAGCAAGCAGCAGAATATATGGGAGAAAGTCGGTGTATCCTGTGCTGCAAGATCCCCTAAAAAGCTGATGGTTCCTCTTACCGTCCCACCAGCCACCTGTTGAGGGGGCCCTGCTCCTAACAGATGGTGTGGGGAGGACTGTGATGGGGATAATGGTGTGAATGTGGCATCTTGTGCACGATGCATTTGACACATTGCCATGGGACAGCTGCAATTTATAAGCCAAAAGCATCAGCCACAGACAAGCTTTGTAGTGACTTCTGCAGTTGCCATCTTCCCTTCCTTGCTGGCAGCTGCCTTGGAGGAAGAGAGGAATGAGGAGGAGGAGGAGGATGATGGTGCTGAGATGGAGAAGCTGCTTTGGGAAGGGCTTTTCTTGGAAAAAGCTCTGTTCTGTGAAGCACAGGGTGGGCTCCAAAAATATGTGAGCCTGGAAATGTGGTGCACTTGAAATCAGCTGCTTTGGAAGCAGCAGTGGGGCGTTATTCCATCTCAAGGCTTCTTTTCCATTGGATCATCTTTCCCACTGCTGTAATAACTCATTCTCCCCTGTGAGCTCCTGGGAGATCTATGGCACAGGTTATGGCTGGGATGGAGCACCTGATGGGCAGCCAGAACCTGTGCTGTCACCCTGGGCTGTGTGTGTTGCTGAATTCCTACCCAGGTTGGTAGGAATGAAACCACCCCTTCAGCTTTGACCTTGTTTCAGACTTAAAGTTTGCTAGTGCATTCATGGGGAGAGTAGGAACAGCCACACACTTTAATTTTCCTAGGAAACTGGGCTTGAAAGGGATATTGGGTGTGTCTAACAGGAGGGACACTAATGGTGTTGCAGGCTCCCAGCAGGCTCTGCCGCCAGAGTCTCATGGCAGATGGAGAGCAGGGACCAGCTGCTGGAGGCTGCCAGGAGAGACCAGCTGCTCATTGCCCTGCCCTGGGTCATACGTGGTCACTGATGGGCTCCTCCCAGGCAGGAGCTGAGATCCAGAGAGTCTTGGGACATCATGCAGCCTTACACTCCTTGCTGTTTCCATCATAGATGATTAACGTTATATTTTAGGGGAGATTGGATTGGAATCACAGAGTCATGGAATGGTTTGGGTTGGGAGCTCATCTCATTCCACCCCCTGCCTTGGGCAGGGACACCTTCCACTAGCCCAGGTTGCTCCAAACCCCATCCAGCCTAGCCTTGAACACTTTCAGGGATGGGACAACCACAACTTCATGACCTGCTATAAGGTTTAGCCCACTTCATGTAACTTCTAGCTGTAAATAAAAGTGTTGAGTCAACCAGTGCTTGGGGAGAGTCTGTGCAGCTTTGAGGCAATCCTCAAACGTGTTTGTGTGTACGTAAATGGGGAGCAGCACGAATCCTGTGCACCTTATCTTGTGTGTAAGCAGGCTGAGTCCCTAATTGCCGAGGACTGGTCTGTTCCTCCCCAGTGAGGGCTCTTTTGAAGTTCCACGTGGTTGGGCTGTGGTGTCACCGCTTTCCATGGAACATGGTGATCCTGCCCTGTGGCTCCACTTTGGCACTGCCCAGGTATTTATACCACTTGATTTCCCCCGAGGTTGGCTGTGCTGTTGCTGCTGTGCTGCCTTCATGGAGTTTGCTTGTTGTTGCAATGTGGGGCTTTGAGTTTATTGGAGAAAAGACCTTAAGGAAAGGTTTTAGAGATAACCCTTCTTTTCCCAAAGCATGAATTGATGAAAGGCATAGTGAAAGTAATCTTGCAGAGGTGTTGCTGGGGAAAAGAAAAGCCTGGTGACTTTTCTCTGATAAGAAAATGCCTTACTAATATTTACAGATAGCTGGGCTGCTCTGAACTGAATTAATTTCCTGGGAGATCAAAATGCAGCACATGCTTTGTAACTGAACCAGGAACCCCTGGCTCCTGTCTGCTTTTCTGTGAATAGGCAATTTGTCTGGTGTGGTCAGGAGATGGAGCCCTTGGTGCAGACTGGGGACACCAGCTTAATGTCCTGGCTGGCGATGATGGCACAGGTAGGAGGTGGCCTTGTGGCAGTGTTTGGAAAGCTGCATCTGGTTGTTGTCATGAGAAATCAATGAAAGCTGTGGAGATTGATGGGAGTATCCATCAGGTGAGGGGGGGGATTGCGTAGATGTGATCTTTGATACCTCTTGCCTCTGTCATGTGAAATTTGGGAAGGAGCTGCCAGCACTATGAGGCCTCCTCCCTCTGTTAAGGTGGGCTCTGCAGCTTCCCATTGCTGCCCCAACTCCAGCTCGGCCTACACTGAAGACGACACAATGGACCACAGCTGAGGTGTCCAGTGGTCTCAGTCACTTGCAGGACAAGGAGGTGCCTTTTGCAAGGTATCAGTGCTGGACTCCAGGCATTTCTCTGACCTCAGGATTTCCAGGTGCAATGTTCTTGCTCTCTCTCAGGCTTGGCTGGAGGGGGATGGTGGGGGACAGGCCCTGGCTATCCCACTGTGAGGCTTGTTCTGGGACAGATAAAGGGTCTGGTGATGCTTGGAGCTGACACAGAGGGCTGATACCTTTGTGTGGAGGGGTAGTTCTCATACATCTTAGATGTGGAGGAAAAAACCCCCACCTTTTTGCCTTCTTCGTGCTGTCCTTGCTGAATGTCTGGTGGTGACGAGTCCCCGCCTCCCTTAGCCCAGGGGGCTGCTGGAGAGCAGGGGTGGTGGCTGTAGGAGAGGTGTTGGATGCTGATGGCAGCAATGCTGGGTGGAAGGACTGGGCAATGCCTGGGAAGGATGTGGAAACAAAGCAAAGGAAAGGAGAAGGAAAAGGCCTCATTTTCCATGTGTGGGGGAGGGGAAGTCCTCTCCAAGGGCCTGGATCACAGCTCAGCCTACCAGCTGGCTCTTCATCCCTTTGTGCCCCAAAGGCAATGCAGCTGGAACAAAGAAGAGCCTTTTCAATCTGCAGTGTCTGCTTCAAAGCAGGCTGTGGAAAAACCTCTGTGAACAAGGCAGAGTCATATCCCTGCTCCTGAGGGATGTGGTTTTGAGATGTTGGTGGCAGACAGACATCCCTGGAGCCCAGACGGGGGCAAAACTCTCTTAATGGGCTCTAACTCTGCTCTGGGGAATGGCCAGTCCCACCAAGGATCTTGCCTGAGCTGTGCCAAGCAGAGCAGAGGTCTGGGGAAGGGATCTAGAGCAAGGATTGCTCCCACCACTGCTGCAAATTTAATACCATTTTAAAAAATAAACACCTTTGGGTCTGGGGAGGCTGCATGGGCTTGGCTGACTGCCAGGCACAGCAGGCAGGAGCCTGCCCTTGGAACACATGTGTTGGGAAGGCTCTCCTAAGCTTTTTTGGGAGTGCAGACCCCCATGTTGCAGGCTGACCCTGTGCTCACCCTCCCTCATTACCCCTTGCAGACCCCTCAGGACAATTTCACACTAGTTTGGGCAAAACTAAGTAAAGGTAGTTTCAGTGTTGGCCCTGTCCCCACTCCCCAGCACATGTTCCCACCCCTTCCCTTGCACTGGGGCTCCCCAGTGGGAATTTGAGGTGCTGATCCTAACAAATGGCTAATTTTTCAAATAAAATTCAGTGGGATTAGTTGATCTGCAGTTCTGGGAGTACAGCACTGGCAGCCCAGACCTCTGGCACTTCTAGCTATTGCCATCCTGGGCTTTATCCAGATTTTAGGATGGATAAAAGCCCCCTGGATTTAGGGAAAACGATCTGCTGTAGCTGGTCTGAACTGAGAGAAGGCTCTAAACCCCCATTTTGGGCATATCTTGGTGGTGGGGACTTGCTGGGTCTGTGTTTGGGATGGAGGGGGATGTGCATATCTGGGTGCCAGCAGGTGTAGGATCAGAGCTTGACTAGGTGTGCACCGCATCTGGGAACTCATCCTATTTTCACCAGCTTCCCATTGGGATGGTTCTGCATCTGGAGCCCGTGCTGGGCTCTCAGCTTATGAATGACCCTTATGTGCTGCAAAAATGTTGAACTGTCTTCAGAGCAGCCTCTGCCACACACAGACCTAAAACATCTGCTGAGTGACTCACTGGCCCCAGCCCTGTCCCTGGGTCTGGGGCAGCCCCATCTGGCGTATTCAAAGCTCAGTTAATCCTGAGTGAGCAGGATTGAGGTTATCCCGATGCAGCCTCAGCAAAAAAGGCTCGAGAGTCCCAGGTTGGTGTTGTGGGTGGTGGTTTTCTCTTGGGACTGGCTCACTGCTCCGCCTCTTGGCTCAAAAAGCCTCCAAACCCCCTTTCTGCTCCCCCAAACTCTTTGTTTTTGCTACCATGGTGTTCTTTGCACTTGTTTGAGAAGCCAGAGCTGTTTTCTATCCATCCAAGGATCCTGCAGTGGAGTAGTGGCATCCATTGAGGTGATGAAGTTATCACCATGTGAATCCAGCTGATGTTTCCAAAGGGGTCCAAAGTGGATGATCAGGGTAGAACAGGTTGCCCAAAATAGCTGTGGCTGCCCCATCCCTGGATGTGTTCAAGGGCAGATTGGAGCAACCTGGTCTAGTGGAAGGTGCCCCTGCCCATGGCAGGGGTTGGAATGAGATGAGATTTAGGGTCTTTCCAACCCAAACCATTCTGGGATTCAATGACCTTGGCAGGTTTGGGGGCTGGAAATTGGCACATAGCCAAGGTGGGATTTATCCTCCATCCCCCTGCCATGTACTGAATCCATCCTGAAGATGATGGGTGCCAGATGCCCTCCTCTGGGAGGAAATACAGGAGAGCCTCTTGGGCATCACGTGTTTGATTCCTGCATCCTTAGCAGCCGTAAACAGGCTGAGCAGCATTTCCATGCTGGTAACTGGAAGGAGAAACACCCATGCAAGCCTCTCTGGGTGCCCAGTGCTGACCCATACACTGTGGACACCTTGTTGGGAGGCTCTGGATTTGCCCTGGCACCTCCATCCATTCTCTCCAGCTCTCCCTCCTCCCCTTGATCAAATTCTGGCTGAGCAGGAAATTAAACTTGCAAATTGCAGTCCTTTCTGTATTTTTTTGGGTCATTATTATGCACATTTCTTATGCACATACCTTGGGTACTGCAGGGTTTGAGGAAGGAAAATCAGCCAAAAATAATCATTTGGGATGGAGAACATCTACTATTTAAATTCCTCCCCAGAAGCCCTTTCATTGTTAATTACGAGCAGACTTGCAAGCAGCACAGATTTTAATTTTTAGCATGTTTTGATGTTAAAAATCTGCCTTTGTTTCCAAGATCCTTAGTAAAGCTCCAGGTGCTCAGATGCTCACTTTGTACCTTCAAAGACCAAGAGGAGCAGAGAGGCACTTGTGGTTAAGATATCAAAGTTGTGATGCTGCTTTTATCATGTGAACTGTTGGGAGAAGAGATAAAGTGATGATGCTGTGATGATGTGAAGCCCTGCCCTGTGGGCAGTGCTGGCACTTTGTGTCTTTTTTGGGGAAGTCTTTTTGAGATTCTTGGATTCCACCTGTTTTTTTTTGGGGGGGGCTGAGTTTTGATGCTGGAGATGCCCATGGAGTGATTGCACCTGGGAGAGGGAATTGTCTTGTGCAGAAGGTCCTTGCAACCCACACCTGTCTCCCTGCTGCAGCACTGGGGGATGATGGCTGGATTTTCACCATCAGCCTTCAAAAAAGGACAGGGACAATGTGCCAACAGGGATAGCAACTGCATCCTGGGCTGCATCCCCCCCAGCACGGGCAGCAGGGAAGGAGGGAGATTCTGCCCTGCTCAGGTGAGACCCCACCTGCAGAGCTGCCTCTGGCTCTGGGGAACAACAGCAGAAGGATGTGGAGCTGCTGGAGTAAGTCCAGAGGAGCCCACAGAGATACTCTGAGGGCTGGAGCCCCTCTGCTCTGGAGCCAAGGCTGGGAGAGCTGGGGGTGTTCAGCTGGAGAAGAGAAGGCTTCAGGGAGACCTGAGAGCCCCTTGCAGAGCCTAAAGGGGCTCCAAGATAGCTGGAGAGGGATTTGGGACAAGGGATGGAGGGACAGGACAAGGGGGAATGGCTTCCCCCTGCCAGAGGGCAGGGTTAGATGGGATATTGGGAAGGAATTGTTGGCTGTGAGGGTGGGCAGGCCCTGGCTCAGCTTGGGCAGAGAAGCTGCAGCTGCTCCATCCACGGAAGTGTTCCAGGTCAGGTTGGATGGGGCTTGGAGCAACCTGGGATAGTGGAAGATGTCCCTGCCCATGGCAGGGGGTGGAATCAGATGAGCTTTAAGGTCCCTTCCAACCCAAACGGTGATTCTATGACATGGCTGATGTCAGGTCTGCAGGAGCTCCTCAGCAGGAGCCAGCACAGGCTCAGATCACAGCACTCTGCACACCCAGCACTGCCCATTGCAGGCTGGGCATGGAAAGAGAAATCCTCTTCATTTGCAGGGCACATCTACGAGTTGAGAGCAGGGCTCTGAATTTAGTCACTGGCTTGTGAGGTACAATGGCCTTATCCTGTCCTGTTCCTGCTGCTCTTCCCTGTTGGTGCCCAGGTCAGGGTGTGCAGCCTTTTTCCAGCACTGCAAAATCCTTCATTGCCTGCAAGGGGTAAAAAAAAAGAAATGGTTTTAAATATAGCATGTCTTGGGTTATTTTTACTCACCTTTTAATTTTAAGCTCTCCAGGTTTGGTTGTTCCAGCTTTCCTCTGTAATCAAAAGGGTGAGGAGCTTCCTTTGCTCTGGAGCAATGAAAGACCCAAACCTCCCACACAGGCTCAGACTGCAGCTGATGAAGCCTCGGGAATCCATTGGATCCTTGGGAAAACGCAGAGAGCTGCTGGTGTGGAGGGGCCCCTTGTGAAAATCAGGTTAAAACCTAGAAACAGCTTTCTTTGGGGAAACATCTATTGTGTGTGTGCTGCTGAAAAATCAGCCAGCTCCCTCCCAGTGCCCTGCTCTTCCTCTTCTTCCTTCCCTGCCGTGCTCCGTTCCCAGTCTCCGTGTGGATACATCCCTCCATGCATGTCGGGAGCGGTGCTGGCTGTCCAGAGGAGGTATAAAAGGACACATTGTGTGTTTGGGAGCGTGGGAGGAGGCTCAGCACTGCAGCACTGCCCTGGCCAAAAGCAACCCCCACTGGGTTTTGGGAGTGATGGTGGGGTCCCCCCAGAGCCCAGCTGGGCTGTGCCCCCCGAAAAGCAAACTCCAAAAGGTGGTAAGATGGGTTTCCCAAGGGAACTGTGGTCTCTTTGGGTGGTTGATGCAGGAGGGAGGCTGCTCTGATGCCTCATGTGTCTGAGGTCTTGCTCTTCTAGATGGTGGACCCTCAGGAGTGTCCTCTTCCAGTGCCATGGCTCCCAGATATTCGGGGGTTCCCCCTCTAGCCCCAAGCAGCACTTTCTGCCCAGCACAGTGTGGCATTGCTGATGCCTTCTGGGCAGCTGGTGTGGGTAAATCATTAGCCAGGTTTTTCCTGGGAAAGCAGCCTGGTCTCTGCAGAGCAAACTCCAGCTGCCTTTTCTTCTTCACAGGGGAGATGGGTCAGCCTTCCTGCCTCACCTTGGCCTGGCTCCACGCACCCCATCCCAAATTTGAGGTCTCCAAAATCCCTGGTCCGTGCACCCCAGTCCCCTGGGTCTGCGTCTTCCAGCTTTGAGGGCTTCACGTGGCTCCATGCTCCCTGTTCCCCAGGCCTGTGCACCCTGACATTCCCTGCTTCTCTGTACCTCAGTCCTTTGCATTGGTGTGTCCTGGCCCCCCAACTCTATGTATCCCAACATCCCCATCTTGGTGTGCTCTGGTCCCCTGGCTCCATGCACACCTGGGTTATGTGTATCCCACTTCCAAGCACCCCAGTGTCCAGGCCATGTGTATCCAATCCCCTGGCTCTGTGCACCCCAGTCCCCTGGTTCTATAAGCTCTGGTCCCCCAGGTCTGTGCACCCCAATACCCAGGTTCAGCATGTACCCCTGTGCCCTGTCTCAATGTACCCCCATCCCCCAGCTCCACGCACACCAAAACACCTGGCTCATTGCCCCCCAGCTCCCTCTCCCCCCTGCTCTGGGCACACCAGTCCCCCTTGGCTCGGTATACCCCAATCCTCCTGGCTTTGCACTCCAGTCCCCAGGCTCCAAGCATCCAATCCCCCAGCCCCGCGTTCCCCAATCCCCAGTTCTGTGCTCCCCAAAACCCCATCCCCGCTCTCCCCCATCCCCAGCCCCATACTCCCCAGTCCCCAGTTCCGTG
>JAWWEU010000017.1:19271378-19305578 GCA_035583155.1 Acropternis orthonyx
CCCCATCCCCGCTCTCCCCCATCCCCAGCCCCGTACTCCCCAGTCCCCAGTTCCGTGCTCCCCAAAACCCCAGCCCCGCGTTCCCCAATCCCCAGTTCTGTGCTCCCCAAAATCTTAGCCCCGCTCTCCCCAATCTCCATCCCCCCTCTCCCCCGTTCCCCAGCCCCGCACTCCCCAGTCCCCCATTCCCGCTCTCCTCCATTCCCACTGTCCCAGTCCCCGATCCCCAGCCCCGCTCTCCCCCGTCCCCCCTCTCCAGGCTCCTCCCGCGCCGTTCCCAGCAGGAAGCTGCCGCAGCCAATCGGGCCGGGGCCGCCGCCCGGACCCGCGCGCTGCCGCCGCCGCCTGCCCGGTAAGTGCCGGGGGGCCCGCCCGGCCCGGGGGCGGCGCTGGGGCTGAGCCGGGGCCGGGGGGCTCGGGGGGGCTCCGGGGTCTGGCCGGGAGCGGGGCAGCCCCGCAGCGCCCCGCGGGAGGAGCCGCCGCCACCCCCTCTCCCCCTCCCGCGGGCCGGGGCGCGGGACCCGGGCGGTGTTCCGGGAGGGCGGAATGAATGAGGCTCCCCCCGAGCCGAGCTCCACCGGGGAACACGGGGCAGCCGGTGCTGCGGGGCTCCGGGAGCCCCGGCCGGTATTGGGACGGGTGTCGGGTACCCCCCTCTCCGTGCGGGGCAGTCCCGGGGGGCCGGCGGTGGCCCCGCCGCTTCCCGTGGCGCGTGTGGATTCAGGGAAGGCGGCATCCCGGGATGCTTAGAAATACCATTTAAAACGCCCTATTTCATATATAGGACTGAACACACCCCACGCGTGGAACATAATCCCGAGACGAAGCGATTGTTCCCCATTTCCCCGGGCTGAGACAAAGGATAACCCCCCTCTCCTTCCTGTTATCAAGTATCACTCCAAATTTACATCCTTTCCTCCCACCAAGTATCACCCCAAATCCTCATCTCTTCCTGCTCCCGAATATCACCCCAAATCCTTGTCCCTTCCTGCCACCAAGTATTGCACCCCAAATCCTCATCCTCTCCTGCTGCCAAGTATCACCCTGAATCCTCATCCCTCCTGCCAAGTATCGCACCCCAAATCTTCATCCCTTCCTTCTGCCACGTATCACCCCAGATCGTTGTCCCTTCCTAACCCCAAACATCACACCCCCAATCCCCACCTGGAATTTAAGGGTTGCACCCCATCATTCAACCCCCGCTTTGCCGTGTCCCCTGTCCCCACAGTCCCAAGTGAGGAGCTGCTGCTGCGCTCCCAGAAGTTGGGCAACAACTAAAAATAGTCTAGAGCAGAGCTGGGCTCTTGGCTGGCACAAACCCCAGGCAGGAGAGGAGCGAAGTGGGGGGCTCAGCCCAGGCACCCCCAAAAGTTGGGGTTGAGCTGGACTGGGAAGCAAGGACTTATTCCTGGATCTGTAGAGGTTTTCTTCACACTTCAGGGTGATAATTTGGCAGCTGATAATCTGGGTATTATAAAAAAGCTGCGTGATAGGAAATACAAAATAGGGAAGGGGTGACGTGTGATTCCTGGGGGGATTTAATTATTCCTTGGGTTTCTGGAGGGTTCACCCGTCCTGGTTTGCCTTGCACAGGGGCATCCCTCTTCCAAGGAATGTGTTGTGGGGTTCCTTTTATCCCAATTTGTGACAGAAGCTGAGGTCTGGGGCAGAACCCATCCTTTGTCCTGGGATGACACCAGAGAGATGGGGAAACTGAGTCACAGAAAGGTGAGACTCTCAGCTGCAGAAGGACGATTGAGGACATGGGTGTCCCCTTCCCGTGACACCTCTGAGCTGGTCTGGCAGGACTTGTATGTCACAAAACCCATAAAATGTAATTTATTTTAGCATCACCAGGAAAAGGGAAGAAGTCCAAGGGAGATGAGTCATGGTTTCCCTCGTCTGGGCAGCGGAGTGATGCCCCATCACCCTCTCCCACCATGGCTCCCTCCCTTCCTGGCTGTCTGGGATTTGGCACAGGGCTGTCTCTGGGCTTGTCCACTTGGGAAGACGCGAGAGTCAGAGATATGGTTTACGAACAAAGCTGGATGATTTGTTTTTCCCCAAAGAAGCCTCGTGGCTGGGAGGGAAGGAAAGGGGATGCTCCCTCAGAGCTCCTGGGGCAAAACTGTGCCCCAGTTTCCCCCATGGGAGCTGAGCTGAGCAGAGCTTTGGGGCTATCTTTTTCCTGGTTAAGGGGGCTTTAAGGGATAAGGCGCCAATGGCCCGAGTTGCTCCTGCTGCAGCCCAGTGCCACGACAGTGATTAATTTCAAATTTGGTTGTGTCGGTGCTAAAGGCTTCGGGTGGAGCAGTGGAGCTCTGGGACAGGGCTGGGACACAGCAGCAGTGCTGCTGGCCGCAATATCTGGGGCTCATTTCTGCTGCGAGGGAGGAACGCGGGTCACGAGCTCTTGGCAGGGCTGGGAGGGATGCTCGGGAATCCAGCCACGGTAGCCAGCGGTGCCGGGCAGCTTGCCCTCACCTCTCCATCCTCACAGCTTCTAGCGGAGCCAGAAATCTGCAAACCTCTTCTGTTTAGCTTCTTCTGTTCAGTTTTTAGCAATTTGGGACACTGGGAGTGAGTTACCTCCTCTTGGAGGACAGGGATATAACAGCCCAGCGCTCCGGGGAAAAGCTGGGAAAGAGAGAAACAAAGGGGAGGAGAAGCAGGGAGGAAGGGAAGAGGCTCACGTGGCTTCCCCAGGGCACCGGCCAACGCCTCCGGCACAAGAGCTGCCTCTGGCTTCATCAGCTCCCGATGCTGGGCGTGCAGCAACTCCTTGGCGGGTGCCAGGCTGGAGGTGAACCCCCTCCCAAGTTTTATGATGGAGTGGGTGCTCCGTGGGAATGGCTGGTGTGGGATCTCTGCCCTGATGCCGGTCTCCTCCCTTCTCTTGCTCTTTGTCTCTGGTTCCCAGCACCATCTCAGTGTTTCCTTCTGTTTTTCCTCAGCTCAGGGCACTTGTTCCAGGAGAGAAGATTCCCTGTGAGGACACCCGTGGCTGTGCTCACTCCTGCTTTCTTACCCAGACTTCGGTAGTGCCAAGGATGCTCTTCCCACTGCTTGCTCTGGGAGCGCTGGTGCTCCGCCTGGCAGGTGAGTGAGGCTGGGGGGGCTCAGTGTGTCACCACCCCAAAGGAGAGACATCCTGAGTGCCACGTTTTTCCAAAGCTGCCTATTGGCAGCTTCCACAAGGCGTTTTTCCTGTTTTGTGGTCCTCTGACTGCCCAGGGCATCACCCTGTGAAGGTGATGGGCTTGTGGTGGCGCCTGGTAGCAGGGGACACTTCCTTTCACATGCTACAGCTAAATTTTAAAGCCAGGGGAGGAGTAAATCCTGAAGGTTTTGACCTACCTGGGAGAGATGTCGGTACTGAATCTTTTTGGATTCCACAGCCAGCAGCGGTTCTGGCCGGGCTGGTTCCTAAAAACTGCTGGCATTTATTATTATTAGCTGGAGGGAGATGTGGCACTCTGGAGTCTCCCTGGAGCCAGGCAGGCTGCCTGATGCTCTTGTCCTGCCTGCCTGTCTGTCTGTCTGCAGCCCCTGGCAGGGCTCCTGCCGCCCGGTTCCTTCCTGCACCTCCTCATCCTCTCCTCCAGCTCCTCATCCTCCCTGCTTGGGCTCTTGCCTGAAATTTAATATCTCATTGCTGCCCTCATCCCACGGGAGGTGTTTGCTGTGGGGAGGGCTTTGCTGTGTTCTGCAGCAGTGTTGAGCTTGGAATATAAAGTAAATCCATGGTCTGAGGTGAGATTTCTCCCTTTTCCTCCCCATTTTGGGGCTGGGGGGGAATTAGTGCCCTTGGTCTACTTTGGGGGACATCAGGGCCAGTGGGCTGGGCACACCAGGAGCAGCTAGCATGGCTGGATATCTCCCTGTCAGTGTTGGCATCCTGCCATGCGACTGAGACATGGTTGGCATTGTGCTGGAGCACTGGGATGAGGTTGGTGCCATGCCGTGGCACACCGGTTGGCATCGTGCTGGAGCACTGGTGCCATCTAGTGCCTGCCAGCCTGGCCAAGAGCTGGCTCATCCTGGAGACTTGGGACTGTGTCCCCACTGCTGTCACCCACTGACCTGTCCCCGTGGGGACAATCCAGGCTGTGTGTCCTGGGGGGGTGTAGGTTTGGGTGCCCATGGCCGTAGCTGGCAGCTGAAGCCAGTGGTGCCCCTGGTGTGGTCCTGGATGTGGGACTGTCGCTCTTCTGGCAGGGTGGGTTTGGTGGGGGACGGTCCTGAGATGCCACCTGCCCATGGGGTTCCTTCCACGGTCATTCCTTCATTTGCTTAGGTTATTCAGATGGAAGATTAAGGAGATGCTTCTGCAGGTCTCACCACCACGTGCTTTTGTCCTTGTCTCCCTCTTGTAGGTGCCATGGAGATCCAGGTCCCAGATGAACCTGTGGTGGCTCTTTTTGGCCAAGATGCCACCCTGCACTGCTCCTTCTCCCCTGAGGCCAACTTCAGCCTCGACGACCTGAGCCTCATCTGGCAGCTGACAGACACCAAGCGCTTGGTCCACAGATTCTCCGGTGGCCGGGACCAACTGGAAGACCAGGGTAGGGTCTACACCAACCGCACGTCCCTCTTCTATGACCAGTTGCCCCGGGGCAACGTCTCGCTGCTGCTCCGGCGCGTGGAGATCGCGGACGAGGGCAGCTTCACCTGCTTCGTCCGGGTCCGGGACTACAACAGCGCGGCTGTGACACTGCAGGTGGCAGGTGAGACAGGGAGAGCTGGGGGGGTCCTCTGTGTCTCCCCAGTGAGAAGGGTTCTCCATCATGCTTTGTGGAGTCTCTTTCTCAACCCTTGCTGTGGTTTCCCCATGAATTCGGGTCTCTGGTAGAGGCCAACCAGCTGCATCTCTCCAAAATATTGCTGTGCAGGTTGCAATCCCTTCCCTGCCATCATGGAGAAGCTCCCAGTTAAGAGAACACTTGGAAGCATGGCTATAAACTACCCAAAGTTGGGGAGCCTTAAGCTGATTGGTCTCATCAGCTGGAGGAGTCTGCCCTGGGGCTTGCCTAGCCTCCTTGGGTTGCTCCAGATCCTGATCCTTGGTTATCTCCATTGTGCCATTGCTGATTGTCCTTTCCCTTGCAGCTCCCTACTCCAAGCCCAGTGTGCACCTGGAGCCCAGCAAGGACTTGAAGCCAGGTGACCTGGCAGTTGTGATATGCCATGCTTCTCGCGGCTACCCCGAGGCCAGTGTCCTCTGGCAGGACAGCCGGGGCAGCAACATCACAGAGAACATTACCACATCCCAGGTGGCCAATGAGGAAGGTCTCTTTGATGTGCGCAGTGTGCTCCAGGTGCTGGTGGAGCCCAGCATCACCTACTCCTGCCTGGTGCAGAACCTGGTGCTGCAGCAACACGGCCACGCGTCCGTCACCATCACGGGTGAGCCACCAAATCTGGGGAGGGGAGGGCTGGGCTCTGTCTGGAGAAGGTGGCCGTGGTGACAGTGGGATGTGGGATCCCTTCTGTGGCCCAAAGCATCCCTGGGTGTTGCTACCCCATGTCTCCGCTCTACCTCTCTGCCCCATGGACCTACAAGGGTGACTTGAGTCTGTGCTGTCACCCCTGTCACCCCACACCAGTGTCCCTGTAAGAACCAGGGTCCTTACTGCTTCGTCACCAGCTTTGCTCCTTGCCCTGACCTCGGCCAAACCACTGGCACAGTGCATGGCAGGTGTCTTCTCCTTAGCCCATGGCTGTGGTGTGCTCTAAATCTGGGGATGTCCATCCCAGCTGCACCAATCCTACTTCAGAAATACAGGCTGGAGGAATCCATCAAGCTTTGCTCTGAGCACCCCCTGCTACCCTCCCAAAGCTTCTCTTGCCCTCCCCAATAGCACTGATGTTTAATTACTCTTGGTACAGCATTTGCCGGGTTGGGAAGGTGGATCCTGATGGAGCGCAAACTTTCTAGCTGGATGCACCAAACTCCTGCAGGAAAACTTGCATGGATACTGCTGGTTGGGAGCAGGGGGGTGGCTTCTGGATGGGCTCCTGAACATGCAAGAAAATGGTCAACCTTGAGGTGATATCCATGGAGGAGCAGGGCTTAGGGCAAGCCTTTATTTGAAGAAGGAACAGTAATATGGGGAATAACTGGATTCCAAGTGCTCCAGGAGATATCCCCTGAACCCTGGTGGTCCCTGCCAGGCTATTCCAGTATCTGAAAGCGCCTGCAACAAAGATGGAGAGGGATTCTCTACAAGGGCCTGGAGTGACAAGACAAGGGGGAGTGGATTCAGAGACTGCCAGAGGGCAGGGTTAGATGGGTGTAGGGAAGAAATTCTTCCCTGCAAGGGTGATGAGGCCCTGGCACAGGTTTCCCAGAGAAACTATGGCTGCCCCATCCCTGAAAGTGTCCAAGACCAGGTTGGATGGGGCTTGGAGCAACCTGGGATAGTGGAAGGTGGAATTGGATGATTTTTGTGGTCCCTTCCAACCCAGGCCATTCTAGGGTCCCAGACACTGGAGAAGGTATTCCCATCCTTTCTGCCCTCGTGACATGAGATGAGAGGGGAAAGGGAGCAGGTACAGCATCATCTAATGCTTCTCCTGAGCTTCTTAGCAAGGAAAGGGTCAGCCTGCAGTCGAATTTATTAGTACAATTATATAAAGACTAATAAAGTATTTTAGGGAGTGACTCAACTTGCTGCTTCCCTGCTGGATCCAGACCTGCTGTGGGGAGCCATAATTGGATGCACTGATGGTTTGAGTTCAAAAGCCACCCTTGTGCCACCAACCCCCTCCATGGTGACGTGCCCCCAGCACGGCAGGGTCCTGGGCGCGGGCCAGCGATGCTCACCTGGGCGGTTGTCTCTTCCCTCCCCTGCAAGGCCAGCACCTCGCCTTCCCTGCCGCCGCTCTCTGGGTCACGGTGGGACTCGCCATCTGCGTCCTGGGGCTGCTCGTTGTCCTGGCCTACGTGTGCCACAAGAAAATCCGGGAGAGCTGTGAGGAAGAGGAGGAAAACGCAGGTAATGTGGCTGCTGCTTCCCCCAAAAGGGAGAGCGGAATGGGGGAAGCCAGGACAAGTGTTAACCAGCATAGATTTGCCTTGGTGGTGGCGTCTTCTAAAGGATGAAGTGATGCCGGGGGTGGTGGCAGCAACAGATCTGTGCCACAGAGCCTGTGCTGGCTGCACACAGCTCTTTCAAACATACACCTGGTTTTCCTCCCACCCAGCCTGTCTCCCCCTTTTCCTGCTCTGCACATCCTCCGTGTGCCTGGTACCCACAGCCAGAAGCATCTCCTCCAAGTGCCTCTAGTACTTACCACCATGGAAATAGCATAAGAGATGCTCCATGCTCTTGTTTTCTGCATACTTCTCCTGTTTGGGTTGGTTTTTTTATTTATGGAGAAGTGTTTGCACAAAAAGGGGGGGGTTGTTTCTTTAAAAAGCTGCCGTGCTCCGAAAATGGCTGAGGAAGCAGCTTTGCTGGCATTCCCTGTTGTTTTCTCTCTCTGCCTCCCAAAGCGTTCACTCTGCCAAAGCCTTTCCCTGCCGGCTTCGCTCTGCAGTGCCGGGACCCACGGTCTCCCTCCCCAGGGGTTCCCACTTCGCTCCTCTCCCTGCCAGGAAAGATATTGGAAGTAATGTCACCATGATTCCTGGCTATCCGTGTCCCCAGCAGTGGGGACGGAGAGGGTTTTTTCTCCAGCAAAACATCTGCAGAAGTTATATACATTTTTTTTTTGTATATACGTAATTTTTCTCCCTCTGTACAGAGTATTTTCTCCTGAGCCAGGGGATTTTCAGGGCCATGATACTCAGCAGTGGCCCTGGGCCAGCTGACCTCAGTCCTTCAGCAGCGAGACACAGACCCTGTGATGTTTTCCACTGATGGCTGCACACCCTCAGGAATAACCTTTTTCCGTGGCTCTTGCTCAGCCAGAAGCCGGGCAGGGGCCCTTCCTGCCTCACATGGCTGCCAGGCCTATGGGAACAGCGATTTTTGATGGGCTTTCCTGCTGGGAACAGCAGCGTGGCAGGCCTTTCCCATGGGGCATAAAGCTCCCGGGCTCCAAGGGTGGCAGCCTGGTGGGTGCTGTAGGAGCGCGAGGGGGTTGCTCATCCCTGGGTGCTCCTGGGGTATCCCGAGGGTGCCGGGGGATCTGTGGTGCCCCGCCAGGCCCCTCACCGAGCGTCACTCCAGATGGCAGCCGTGCTATAAATAGGAATGCAAGGGCTGTGCTGCATCGCCCGGAGCTGTGGCTTTTCCTGCTTTGCTTGTAGGGAATGTGCCACCCTGGCTCAGCAGTGTGCTTGGGGAATACCCTCGTGGGGTGCTGGAGGGGTTCCTGGGTGCAAGTGAGTGCCAGTCACCTCCCTGAGCACCACCAGCAGCAAAGCAGCACCTGATCCTGAGCAAACCCTGGGATATGCAGTGATTGTGGATTGCGGTCCAAGGGGCATTCCCAAAATCCAGGGAGGTGGGGTTCAGGGTGGGCACTGGCACGTGTCCCACACTCTGTCTTGCTCTTTTGCAGGGACAGAGGAGCAGGATGAGGAGGGGGAAGAACCCAAGACAGGTGGGTGCACGGTCCTGGTTTATTATGTATGGGAGTGCATTTTACTGCCCCTTCTTCGATGCTCAGCCCGCCCCGTGTTCCCCCTTTTCTGACACATCCCTCACCTGGCAGCTCCCTGATAAGCCACTCTATCCTATAGTAAAAAAGCATCAAACAAGTTAATTATATGCCCAGTAATTACCTTTATCTGCTGTCACAGGAGCAACCCCACTTGTGATGCTGTCTCCTCTGCTGGGGAGATTTAAGGACCAGGGATTGGTTTGCGGTGGAAATTGATGTCATTATTGGGGTGGATTCCCCAAAATGGGTGTTTTACCTCCTTCCTCCAGGGAGGTGTTTCCTTGCAAGGGAGATGAGACTGACCTTGTGCTGTTTTGCTTTTCACAGCTCTGCAGTTACTGAAAAACACAGAGAGCAAAGATGGTGAGTAGATTTGTCAGAACCACGAGCTGGCCCCTGGTAAAGGTTTCACCCTAATCATCATCTCCAGATGATGCTCCAATCTGTATGTAAAGCATCTGTTGGATTTTGAGGGTTTTTCCCTCTGTATTTTCATTTTTTTCCACCCCAGTTTTCAATCAGATTTTCTCAGATCAGTGATTTTCCAGCACCCATTCCCCCCCCAGTTTGGTCTGTGCTTGCTCTGGCTGCTGCTCATATCTCCCAGCAGTGATGGAGTGATGCACCCAATGAGTTCCACAGGATGTTTTTTCTCTCATCCTTCCTGTTCTTGGGCACCTTGGGATTTAGAAAACCCTCGTGCCACCAAGCCTGGTCACTGCGAGGAATTTGGGTCTTCTTTTGAGTGTTGCCATTGGTTTGCTGAGAGGAGAGGAATTGCTGGGACTGGTCCTACCCTTGCAGAGAGCTCCATCCCTCCCCACGCAGAATTCCCCAGCAGCAGCCTGGTGCTGAATTTCAGGTGGAAATTCATGGAAACTGGAGTCTCAGCTCCTGTTTCTGCCTTTCACTATCTCCTCCCAGCCTCCTGGCTTGGTGCTGCCAGCAGCCCATCACCCATCCCAGCCCGGTGTTGGGCTCCAGTGCTTTCCATGCCTGGTCAATCCCACTCTGCCCCGATTCGTTCCCATCCCAAGATCTCAATCTTTTAATTTATTTCCTTTCTTAGTAAATCAGAGGCTTGGCCTCTGCTGCTGGTGAGTCAGTGCTAATTTAACCCTTCCTTCCTCTTTTATTCGACTGTGCTCTGCTTCCTGGCCCCTTGGCTTTTCTTTCTCAGTGCATCCTATTTGCTCAACCCTATGTGCCAGGCATCTCCTACTTGCTCCTCGACCACTTTTGCAGCAGAAATGAAGCTTGAATAATAACACCTCCCAGGATTTGCTGGCTGCAGGGGCATTTCTAGCCAGGAGGATGGATGAAAGGATAAAAACACACCTACATGTGGCTGGTAGTATTTGCCTGAGGCTGACATCAGCCTTGGGAGGGGGGATCCCAGTTTTTCTGGGCAAGGAGAGCCCAGAGCTGCTGCAACCAAGTTAACTTAAAAGTTAGACTTCCAAGTTGTTACTCTATATTTATTTAGTACTTTTTCTCCTTCCCAGATAACGAGCAAGAAATTGATTGACGGGAGCTGGGGCACCACCAGGCAGTGCCCTGTGCCAGCTGAGATGTCCCCACTGGGGACGAGCTCCGGGTCCCCTGGGAGGACCTGGACCTGCTGCCACCCCTCATTCCGGGTCCCATCACCTTCCTCCCTCCCTGGCCATGTCTTTGGGGTGCCCTGGGGCTGGAGAGAGGCTGAGTCTCTTCATCCCTGGCGAGCTCCGAAGGCTGTTGCATCCTTCCCTGGGGTGGTGTGTGTGGGATGAAGGATATTCCTTGTCTATCCCCCATGTGGAGCTTGAGAACAACCGGCGTCACCCCTTCCCCCAGGCACTCCCTGTGCCTCCTGCCACGTGGCCACAGCTGAGCCAACCACCTTCCAGGTGCCTTCCAGGGCAAATTTCACTGCCCTTCCCAAGCCCAGAGGCCTCGAGAGCGGTGATGTGCTCAGTGAGGTCCCAGGGAGTGACTGCTGGAGCCCTGGAAGCTCTGGGAAGATGGATGGGACGCAGGGACCCCCAGGCACGGTGCTCTCGCCCCGATGGAGGCACCACTCCAGGGACATGTGGGGGCAATTATTTTTTCACTTTGCAACACTGTGGTTCCCACTTGACTTACATGTTTGCCTTAAATGCAAAATCCCACTGGAATGGTTATCTTGTGCCTGGGACTTGGGTTTTTTGGGGAGGGCAGGCCTTGGGGGGCACCTGCTGGCCAGGTGAAGCCCCCCTGTCCTCCCTGTGGTGACAGAGCCAATGCTTTGGGGGCTGAAGGACTTGCTGGGGCAAACCTGTCCAGTGCATGGGGTTGAGCATCCATTTTTCCCATGGAATCATGGGGTTTTGCCCCTGTGCGTGTCCTGGGGGTCCTCCCGTTGCTGCTGGGGGCTCGGGGGCACCCAAACTGCCAGGGTGAATGAGGTGGTGTGCCCCTGGTCCTGCTCCAGGGGGGGAGAAGTCCCCAGGTGGCTCTTCTGCTGGTTTTAGTCATTATTTAAAATCCAGAATCTGAAGGGTTTATTGTGCCTTGACAAATAAATTTGGGGTTGTTTTGGCCAATGCTTTCCAGCCTCAGTGTGGTCTCTGGGATACAGCTTCAAACATAAACAGTCTGAAGATTGGAATTCCCGGAGAAAAACTTTCATGTTCCCCTTTCAACCCCATCTGAGCTGCCCTTATCCATCCCCCAGTGCCAGGAGCAAAGGGCCAATGCCTGCCCCTCATCCCTCTACTTTATTGTCATCCCTCATGCAGTGGAATAAAGAGGAACATCCCAAAGGAATGCCATCATCTGTCCAAGATTGTTCCAAAATTCAGGCTGGTTAATCCCAGGGTTGGGATGCGAGAAGGATCTGGTGGGGCCTGCTGAGGAAGGGACCTCCCTAAATCACCTATGGGGGACTATTTTTAGTTGTCCTTTCCTGTCGTGATGCCAAGCTCTGCATTCCAATAGGAAAATATTCCCAAAGGCAAGACAAGGGAACATGTGCTGGTCTCAGCCTCCGATTAGGGAGGGGGTGGATGGTGATTTCATTGAGGGGTTTGATCTACAGCCTGAATTAAGTGCCGGCGCAAGTTTTAACGAGGTGCCAGGAGGTGCCATTAATATTGTTTAGTTCCCAGACACTGGGCTGGGGGAATGAAGCCATTAACCACCCCTTGGTTAACTCATCCCTGGCAGGCAGTGGGATGAGTTGTCCCCACATCCAGGACACTGTTGAAGGTCCTGAGGTGGTACCAGCATCCCTCGGGATGTCTTCTCTGTCTGGGAGCTTTCTGGGGCTTTTTTTTTTGGGCAGATTTGAGGGTTTTTTTTTTTTTTTTTGCAAAATGCAGCCTGGGCTATGCAGGGATAGGAGCTCTTCAGGCTGGCGAGGAAAAAAAAATCATAATTTAGCTGTGGAAGCCCAGGGAAAATATTCCGTAGGTGGCTCCAGGGTGATGA
Source organism: Acropternis orthonyx (assembly GCA_035583155.1). Lineage (NCBI taxonomy): Eukaryota > Metazoa > Chordata > Aves > Passeriformes > Rhinocryptidae > Acropternis > Acropternis orthonyx. The sequence continues at coordinate 19,283,442 of JAWWEU010000017.1, forward strand.
GCCCTCCTGAAGTGTTGGCTGCTGTTCCCAGGAGGGTGTGCTGTGCTTTGACCTGGGATAAAGCACCCCAGGAGGAGCTTAGTTGTCCCCAAATGCCATCCTGCTTTTGGGGCTGTCCGGGTAATAGGTTTTTTTGGGAGGAAACCATCCATCCCCTTCTTTAAGCTCTTAATCCTATGTGCTGATTTGTGGGTGTTGTGATGAGACCCAGGCAAGGATGAGGCTGGTTGGCTGTGGGGTTTTTCCATTCCTCAAAGCCTCAAAATCCTTCTCCACCTGCTCGTGGCTAATGGTGAACCTGGCAGCTGGGAAAGTGGGATTTAACAGGGATGCAGGGTGTGAAGGACCTGGCAGTGAGAGCTGGCAGCATCTCACTCGTGTTTGCTTCATCCCTCCTGGGAGCAGGCAAGGCTGTGAGTGCATCCAGACCCCCTGGATGGGTGAAGAACAACCCCAAAGTCCCATTTGGAAAGCACCAGGGCGAGTCTCTCCTGGTGCCGGTCGATGGCAGCTCCACTCGCCCCATCAATATTAAATAAAGGTTTCCTGCTTTTTCTACTGACCTAATTCCAGAGAGAGGTGGGAATAAAGGTGCGGAGCATTGTTTCTTCCTCCCTCTGAGGGCGGCATGGGCTGGATGGTGGGATGAGATGGGATGGGATGGATAATGCCCTTGCTGTCCCCTTGGATGGAGACACTGATAGAGCTATGCCCCTGCAGGCAGAGACTCTCTGGATACCCCACCCTGCGATGGGATGGGATAGAATGGAAAATGCCTCTGCCTGTCCCAGTTGTCCCCTTGGATGGGAACATGGATAGGGCCACATCCCTGTAGGCAAAGATGCTCTGGATACCCTGGGGTGTGGGTTGGACCCCAAAGCTGCCTGGCAGCCATGGGTGCCCCTGCCCTGCCCTGCAGGTCAGTTTTGTTTTCCAGAGATGAAGGATCTGCAAGAAGCACCATTTTCTATGTGGACTTGTTCCCATGGGACGATGAGCAGGATCCAGCTCCCACACTACCCCCAAATACCTGATTTTTGGCCTCAAAATTGCTGGGCTAGACCTGAATTTGGCTGGAAAGCTCAGAGCAACCTGCCTGAGCTGCTTTCTGATGTTAAGGCCATTGCAAACAGAGTAGCTGAGTTTCCCAGGGAAAGCAGAGCAAAGAAACAGCCCCAGGGCTGGATCTTCCTGCTGCTCAGCTGCTGAAGGCAAGGAGCACAGCCAAAGGCAGTTAAAAATCACTTTATACTTCTGCTCATAGTTTTCTTGCGAAGCAACATCCCCAAAAGAGTTAAATCAGTCTTAAAAATCCAGGATTTATTATGAACAGACAGTTTTTATTGTGTTTCCCTTTTGTTTCCTCCAAGTGCAATGACTGGGATGGGGGAAACCACGCAGCTCCATGCCAGCTCTGCTCAGGGAATCTGCTTTTTAATGGGCAAGCTGGAGCCAACACAAAGCCCTGGCTCTCTCAAAACCTCATTTTTGTAAAGAAAAAAAAAAAAAAAAAGGCCTTGAAAAACTCTCACTTGTGCCATGGGTGCTGGTCCCACACCCTTTTGATGGGGGACAAAGAGTGCCACGGTATTCCCAAGGGAACTTTGTGGAGCTGGCACACTCAGAGCCAGTTTCTCCCTCCCAGAACCCTTTTTTCAGAGCCAGATCCCAAGCGGGTTATTCCCTGTAGCCACAATACATCTGGTCCTGCTAAGTCAGAGTTAACAGAGGGGTTGAGAGACATTTTAATTACAGATTTGGCTTTCCCGCGTGATTTATCCCGGGGAACTCAACCAATTTATCCATCAGCACTTACAAGGGATCTGAAGCAGAAAGGAAGCACCGGGGGTGTTTATGGCGGTGACTCAGGAGTTGTTTAAGAGAGATTGGAAATGAAACAGGGATGTTGCTTAAAAAAACCCCTACCTGGCATGAAAGACTTGTCTCCAGCCAGGAAAATTAATGAGTGATACCTCTTCTAAACTCCCAATTCCCTTCTTTTGCCAAGAGGAGTTTGTTTCTCTTTGGGATATGCGGCTGAAGCATGGTGGGAATGAGGGAATTTGGGATGATGTTCCAGTGTCATTTTGTGATCAGGTAGCATTGCAATGTCATTTTACCATGGCAAATGCCCCTGGCAATGCTTTTCCAATCAGGGTCCGAACCAGCACTGCAGGAAGAGAGGCAAAGAGAGGCTGATGCTGTTTAATGAGCCTTAGAAACGCATGTGATGTCTCAGGTGAGGAGATGTTGCTTAAACAGTGCCTGAGAAGTATTAAATTCCCCTATTAATATAGTATTTAACACTCCAGTGGAAAAGCACCCTGGTAAATAAACCGAGGAGCCAGAGGGAAAAAGTGCTGACAGGGCCGTTGTTTTCCATGCCTGATGGAGAAATGGTTTTTCTCATTCCAGGTGGTGAAGTTGTGTGTGGTTGGAAGGGACCTTAAAGCTCCTCCAGTTTCACGCCCTGCCATGGGCAGGGACACCTTCCACTATCCCAGGTTGCTCCAAGCCCCGTCCAGCCTGGCCTGGAACATTTTCAGGGATGGGCCAGCCACAGTTTCTCTGTGCCAGTGCTCACCACCCTCACAGGGAAGGATTTTTTCCCAATATCCCATCTAACTCTGCCCTTTGGCAGTGAGAAGCCACTGCCCCGTCCTGTCCCTGCAGGCCCTTGTCCAAAGCCCCTCTCCAGGGACTGCTGAGGGAATGCCCTTCATTCCCAGGGGAAACCTGCAGTGGGAGGACTTTGCAGCTGGAAAGGACTGTTCCTCCAGGGCTATTAAACCCCGATTACAGTGATGGATGCGGCATCGCTGCGGCATGAGCTGGGAGGTGGTGGATGGGGGCTTTTTGCTGCCTATTGATCTCTTTTGCTCCCAAATGAGAATAAAAGCTATTTCTCACCCAATAACTTCAGGATTTTAAGGCCATGAATCTCCCGTCCCTTTTTGATCCCAGATGCCTGAATTTATTTCCCACTGTACCGTTCCCGGCGCAAACCCTTGGCAGGAGCTATTGCAGGGTGTGAGAAACCTCCTTTTGAGCAGAGAAACCTTCAGCTGTGCCAGTGTGAGATGCAGGGCTGGGGCAGTGCGGGGCTCCTGGGGTTTGTGGATGAGCTGCCTCACTCCTCTGGGAACAGGAGCAAAGGTGTGTGGGATTCAGGGTCCCATCCGTGTAGCCCTGGTTCACCACAGAGGTGGTTTGCAGGAGATTCAATTCCTGGACCTTCAGTGCCACGTCCTGCTGTTGGGATGGCTAATGGGGTTGTGGGCACATGAACATCACCTCCTGGATCCCTCCAGCTCTGGGAACTCCTCTGAGCAAACCCAACTTGCCTGGTAAAACACTCCAACCCAGCAGAGGGATGAGCTGAATTTGGAGATGACCCACTGCTGCTGAATTAATAAAGAGGCCTTGAGCCGCCAGAGAGGTTTTTCTTGTCGTATCATTTATTCATCATTCATAAAAATATCAGGGGCAAGGCCAGGACACGGAGATCATGCCAGAAGAAGTTGGCATGTGTGTGTGTGTGGCATTATTCATGCTGCAGGGGGACAGCAGCCAATGCCTGATGCAAGGACCAGCAAGGAGATCCCACTGAGGATCTGGGGGCAGTCCTATATGGCTGTGATGTTCCCTACAAGTGAACAGTGCAGGTTCCCCATCCCAAACCTGCCCCTCAGATCCCAGCAGCCCGGGAGGAAGATGCTGCAGCCAATAAACCCCGTTTCCCCAGGCACTCGTGTAAAGCACCATTAGAAGCACACCAGGAATACAAACATTAAGGCTAAAATATCCCTCCCAGCTCATTCATCCACACTGCTGAGGAGCTGGTGTGTGCAGGGCATCACCCCATGGCAAGGGGACCCCCCTCCCTGGGCTCTGCCCCCACAGCAAACAGCTCAGAGTGACCCCCGACCCTCCACCCAGCTCGGAGGTGTAGAGCCATTAGTCATCATACTGTACACACAAGCAGCTGTGCCAATTAGCATAATTAACACACAAGGGCCAATTAATCTCTTGATTATTCCTGCCATTCACTTATCAGCTGCTATTATGGGAAGATCGCCTTTTGTACCTCTGCTTTCTATGCAAATGAGCCGGTTATGATGCCTTCATTACTCCATACACAATTACCCGGCGCAGATTCCCATGAAATCAGGCACGGACAGATTGCAGATGCCACGGGCCACAGCCCAGGTGGGTTTTGCTTCTTTCCTATCCATTTCTGAACGTGCCACCTCCAGTGGTGCCCCACCACTTGGGTTTTGGGGAATAATGTAGGGGAGGCCAGGTGAGAAATGGCTGTGGGAGCCTTGCTGGGCCTTTGTCGTGTTGGTGGCCAAAACTGGCTCCATCTCATACAGTGAGAAGGACACAGAGATGCAAGGTACAAGGGACTTGTGGCCAGTTGGCCACTGAGGTGGCAGTGGCTGATGCCACCCCAAGCAGGCAAGACATGGCACAAACTGCTCCAGTGCAATTCCTAAGGACAGGTCAAGGGAAATCCCCCTCCACGCCCCCAGAGGAAGGGATGGTCCCAGCTGGATTCTGTTGTGCTGAGCTGCTCCTTGCTGGGAGGGGTCCCACAGGCAGCTCCCAGGTGTTCTCCATCTGGGCTGGGCTGCTGGGAGTGCTGGTATAAAAGGCTTCTGGGCAGCACTTCCTCCCCGAGCTGGTTTTTCTGGAGTCAGGATGGGGTCTGAAGGTAGCCTGGTTGTTGTTCTGTTCTGCTTGGTGCTGGCTGATGCGGCATCCTACAGCCCTTGGGGGGTCCCTCAAAGGGGTGTCTTGAGGGTCCGGGGAGACTCCTCCTGGAGCCAGCCTCGTGTGCCTTCCTTCTCCCAGCCCTGGGCATGGGTGGATGTGTCCCAGCTCCAGGCCATGGCCCCGCTGCACCCTGTGGCCGTGCAGTGCCAGGAGGCACAGCTGGTGGTCACGGTGCACAGGGACCTCTTTGGCACCGGGCGCCTGGTCAGGGCTGTGGATCTGAGCCTGGGGTCGGCCTCCTGCCGGCCGGTGTCCCAGAGTCCTGCCGAGAGCACCGTGACCTTTGTGGCTGGGCTGCACGAGTGTGGCAGCACCCTGCAGGTGAGGGGGTGCTCTGTGGGGGGTAGACCTTCTCTGGAATGCAGCTGGCACTGGGTGGGTAAATGGGAAGTGCTTAGAGAGCAATGTGCTGGCAAGGCTCTTGGTCCTAGAAATGGCCTGGTAAAAGTGATGACAAGGTTTGGGGTGAGGAGCAGCTCTTCTGATTGCAGCAGCTCTCCAGTGAGGGGTGGTGTGGCCAGAGCAAATGTAGCTCGTGCCAAAGTTCTTGAGGCTCCTTGACCTACTTCAGGGCTGGCCCCCTGTGGGGATGCCAATATAAAGCTTCAAGGTGTCCTGTAGGCACTGAATTTGGGAATGTGGAGGACAGCCTGTGCCTTTACAGTTGGTCTGTGTGTCCTGGCAGAGTCACTGCTGGGTCTGTGATGGTGCTGAGCTTATGGATAATAGTTTGTTTTCCTGTCTTATGTCTCCAAAATCTTCCTTCCAGGTGACCCCAGACTCCTTGATCTACAAAACAAGCTTGTCCTACAAACCTACTCCTTCTGGCAACACAGTCATTGTAAGGACCAACCCGGTGGTGGTTCCTATTGAGTGTCACTATCCCAGGTGAGCACGTGGGGGCTGTGCCTCTGCTCCCATGGCCCTCAGGTGATGGTGGCATCTCTGCTAATGTGAGTCTCCTCCATTTAGGAAGAGCAATGTGAGCAGCAATGCTGTCCAGCCCACGTGGGCTCCCTTCCGCTCCACGCTGTCAGCAGAGGAGAGGCTGATGTTCTCCCTGCGCCTCATGAATGGTGGGTGCAGACCTGGCAGCCCTACTCCCTCATCCCTCTGTTTTAGGTCACATGCTGAAGGCCCAAACAGAGCTGTAATCTGGGCTAAACTCAAGCCCGATAGGGTTGCTGCACATTTAAGAGGTCTCATGGGCAGGGTGCTGCTGTCCCAAGTAACCCCATACCCTTGGATCTCTCTTCCAGATGACTGGAGCACTGAGAGGCTCTCCAATGGCTTCCAGCTGGGGGAAAGCCTCCACCTCCAGGCTGATGTGGCTTCTGAGGGCCATGTCCCTCTGAGGCTCTTTGTGGATGACTGTGTTGCCACTCTGAGCCCCGACAGGAATTCCTCCCCCCGATACGCCTTCATCGACCGCAGAGGGTAAGGGGGGCCCTGCTCCGGGGGGTACTGCTGAGCTGGGTGCCGTGTCCCTGACTCCTGCCTCTTGTCCAGGTGCTTGGTGGATGGGAGAGCAGATGACACCACTTCAGCCTTCGTCTCCCCAAGGGTGAGGCAGCAAACCCTGCAGTTTGTGGTCGATGCGTTCAAGTTTTCAGGAGACAACAGAAACCTGGTGAGAAGCTGTGCCAACCCCTCCTCCCCAGGGTGTTTTAGGTGTGCTGCTCTGCTTGAGGCAAAAGAAAAATAAGCATCCAAGACTAATTTTAATTTTGCTTCTAGATCTACATCACCTGCCACCTGAAGGTCTCCCCCTCTGATCAAGCCCCAAATCCCCAGAACAAAGCCTGTTCCTTCAACAAAGCCAGCAGCCTGTAAGTAGCTGGTGCTTGTAGGGAGGGGACCAGCCTGGAGGAGAGGGCTTACAGATAATTCTGTTTCAGCTGGGCACCTGTGGAGGGGACTGGAGACATCTGCAGCTGCTGTGAGACCGGCAACTGTCCATTGCATGGAGGATACTCCCGGAGAACCAACCCTTCGGCCAGATGGCTGGGGAGGCGCTCGAAGAGAGATGTCCCTTCCAAGCAAGGTGTGGGGCTCTGTGCATCCAAAATATACCCCCAGGGCTTGGGTGACCCTCTAGGCTGGGATAGCCAAGATGTTGGAACACTTTTAGGTCTCTTTAGAATCCCTAAGAAAGTGCTTTCAAACTGAAAGAGGGAGAATTTAGTTTGGATATAGGGAAGGAACTGTTGGCTGTGAGGGTGGTGAGGCCCTGGCACAGGTTGCCCAGAGAAGCTGTGGCTGCCCCAACCTTGAAAGTGTCCAAGACCAGGTTGGATGGGGCTTGGCACAGCCTGGGATGTAGTGGAGGGTGTCCCTGCCCATGGAGGACGAGGGGTGGAAGGAGATGGGCTTTAAGGCCCCTTCCAACCCAAATAATTCCATGATTCTTGAAGTAACTGTGTCTGTGTGTCCTTATGTATATGTATAACTTGTGGGAAGTTGCTCCTGTGGGGTCCATCTTTCTGTAACTCCTAAAACCCAGAGTGAGCAGGAATTACCTCAACTGTGAACTCATTCATGCCCATGTCCTTTTTTTTTTTTTTCCTTCAGGTGGTCCCTCTGGGGTCACAGAGGCTGATGTCTCAGTTGGGCCACTGGTAATCCTTGACTCACCTCAGGGATTATGGAGTTCCTCTGGAGGTCTTGGACCAGCAGAGAAGAGCTCACAGGGTATGTGTGTGCGTTTTTTTCTGTGTGATTATTATTGAGGTCTCAGCTGAAGGTGACTCCAAGTTGATCCTAGCCATGAATCCCCCATGATTTCACACCTGGACAGACTCTCTAGTATAACCACCAAAACAGTCTGGGGGGGCTCCTTCCCAGAGCTGCCTGCAAGTTCATCCACTGGCAGATGAAGGGAGGACATTTGGTGTGTAGTAAGTGGCTTTTGTCTCTTCCAGGTGCTGTTGGAGACCTTCCCATGGTGGTCCAAGTCACTGTGCTCACAGCAGCCACTCTGCTGAGCTTGACGGCTCTGGGACTGTTCCTTCTGCGCAGGAAATGTCTCTGCCTTCATGGGATGTCCTTGTAACCTCCATCCCTAATAAAGAGAAACGTTTCTGTCCTCATGTGAGATGTTTCTGTCCTTCCTCAGTGGGGAGGAGGGACGTCAGGCAGCCTTTGGTCTGCCTGGGTGGGAATTCCCTTCTCCAGATGAGCCATCTCCTGGGGTGGCCACAAGTCACCAAAGATAGGCAGAGCTGTTGCCTTCTGAAAGCACCTCCCAAGCCTCAGCACTTGGAAGTGGAAGGTGCCACTCTGCAGCAAGACTTCTCAAAAATGGAGGCTCCCTGGATGTTTTATCCTAGCACAGAATCCTGACCCCTGGCTGCAGATGAGGTATGGCTCCTATTTTCAGGTGAGCGAGGGAAGAATTGATGCTGCAAGCAGATGCTAAATGGTTTCCTGACTCCAGAAACTCCTGTTTGCTTGCCTTAGCAGGGGTGATGTGAGAACAGGCTTGTTGGTGTGAGTTGTTGCAGCCTGGATCAGGAAGCACCATCTCCCGAAGGACACAGTGGCAATTTTAACTCTGGGCTGAATGTGGCTTCTGCTGCTGGGAGAACTGGGGAAAAAAAAATTGGTGTTGGGGATTGAAAAGGACTGAAGACACTTCCGTTTAGTGTGACCTCAGCTCTAGGGAGAGCAGGGAGCAGTGGCTGGGTGGGAAGGTGGAACTGGGGCCACTGTCAGAAAAAGGACAAATAGGGAAAGCCACTAGTCCACCAGCTCTGACGACTTCTTTACGTATAAAGGAGAGGGGAAGCTCTCAGCTGGTGGGTTTGCCTGGATTATCATCACCTCTTTTTTTGGGGACCTCTTCCTGCTCTGTTGGTGGAGCTGAGCTATAGGGCACAGGAGTCCTTATCACACTGAAACTGAGGCAATATGCACCAGACAGGTCTTGAAGCTGTGTTAAACTGCTCTATTTGCTCTTTGGCCTCCCCTCCCACCCAGCACAGGCTGCTGGAGGTGTCTGTGGTGGAGTTCAAGTTGGGTGTGAGCTCTTGGTGTCTGGACTCCTGGTGTGGTGAGTTCAACACCAGTTGCGCTTCTCGGGATTTTGGGGAACACAAATATTTCTCAAAAGGGTTTTGTGCCCCTGGCCACCTCCAGTCCCAGCTGAAGGCTGGAGGACTTCATTATCCCATAGCTTTGAGGGTGCTGCCTGGTTTAAACATAAGCCTGCATCAGGGGCATTAGTCCCCTCGTGTGTGTAGTGTGGGACTCTGTGCTCCTGGGTGAGCACAGCAAGGCTGAGGCACAAATGTGCCTTGGTGGGAGATGGTGACCCTTCCAGGGAAGCTCCCCAAGCTTCTTGTCTCCCCTCCATCCTTCTAGTTTGATTGACTACATGCCTTGTTCTTGCTTTCCATATCCTGGGAGAATCTAAAGACCCCGTGGTTGTAACAGCCTGCCCTGACCTGAGGGAAACTGCTTTTGGCCCTGGGTAAGGAGTAAAAAGGAGCAAGGTTGACTCAGATGGTTCGTCTTTTGCTTTTGCCTTCTGAAAGCTGCTGCTGTTAAAGGCATTCCCTAAATTTGGCAGCTTGAAGCCTGGAAGCAGCTCTCCTGCCCTGAAGCTCTTGGGCTGGAATTCCCCAGCTATTAGGCTGCAACTCTAGTGATGCTCAGGCTCCCCACAGCATATTCCAAGAAACCCTGAGTTTGCGAAGGAGCCTCCCCAGCATTGGGAAAGCAGCTTGGTGCCCCTGTTCCATGGGCTTGGGAGGGTGGGGAGCAGGAACCCCCCTCCCCTGACAAGCTGGGGTTGAAAGCCCAGGGATGATGTGCCTCAGGCAAATGTTTTCTGGTTCTGTTTTCATTGAATTAAGCAGCTGAGCTGAAATTATCAAGTGGAAAAGTGAGGCAGCCATGCAGGCTCTTTTTTTTTGGGCTGGAATCTTCCCTGATCAGGCTCTCAGCCTTCATGTTTTATGCACAAGCTCCTTCCTGGAGGAGCTACAGAAGATTAAACCCTCCTTTTTTCTTAATTTTTACCTTGACAGGGTGACATGTGCTGAGTGTGTGGCCAGGCTGAGCTGCTGCCCTGCCAAGGGGGTGTTGATGCTTTTCCCAAGGGCATGAAGGCACAGCTCTGTCCTTGGAGTGGGAAATGGAGAGGAAATCTGGTGAGGCTGGGGGAGTTATGGCGTGAAAATCCTCTTTTGAGGTCCATCTTGAGCAGGAAGGACTTCTGTTAGGAATGGTGTGCACCAGGCTCTCTGTTCCCTCCTGTGATCCCCCTTTCCAACCTAGGAGGGACCACACATGAGCTTGGCTTCCCCTGTGGTACCCACCACGCTACCTTTCAGTATAATTAACACAGCTATTAATTCTTTAATAAATTATCAATCCAGAACCAATATTTTTACCATGTTTACCTGGAGAAAAAACCTTGAGAGGAAGGCTGAGGAGCAGAAGGGCTCAGTGGAGAAACAGCTCCCAGAACTCCAAGCCTGAGCTAGGACTCCCAAAGCTGGGATTGCTGTAGGTGTATCAAGGAGCCAGTGAGGCAAAGTTCTCTCATGGATCTTGATGGAGACTTTATCCAATTAAAGGACCAGGCTGGAATGTGACACTGGATGCCCCCAAGGGTTGGGCAGTGCTGGGGGCTGCTCCACTGTCCCCAAAGGCACCAAGGCTTTGTGTAGGTGATGTTGCTGGTGTATTTTTCATGTCTGGTTTTACGCAGCCCTTGATGAATGAAGAGGGAATGTGTGTGACATGGTGGTGTCCAACTCACTTATTCTTCCCCACCTGTGAGCCCCATCCACTGCAATCCCAGAGCTGCTCCTCCTGGGCTTTATTTGCATCCCTTTCTGTGGCACACGTGAGTATCTGAGGAAAGACTCACTGGGGGAAGGATGCTGGCAGAACAATCCAGTGGTGGAATTAATAATGTGGAAGAGGATGCACTGTGGTCTTTCAGGTGTTTCTCTGTTGTATGAAGATGTTGGTTATAGGCTCTAAGTGGCCTTTAAGGCAGTTAGTTGAAAGAGAAGGAACTTACTGTGTAGGAGAACAACTAAATAGTCCTTGCAGGAATCTTGGGCTCCTGTCCCATGGGAATGATGTGAATATCAATGCCACACCAATCCTTCTGCACCCCTGGTTCAAGGGGCTCCTTTCCACCCGCATTTTACCCTTGTGAAGAAGCTCTCCGATGTCCTGAGGATCCTATTCCTGCCCCAAGTGTCTTCTGAAGCTCAGCCTGCTCTTTTGGCTGCACTTTGATCCCAGCTCAGGGCCTTCAGCCATGCTCTCCTGCCACAAATGTGTTCCTGATCAGCAGCTCCCCCAGCCCTGCAAACACACGGGGAAACTCCTTAAAAAAAAATTTCCCTGTACTGAAAACAAAGCAGGAAAAACACCTTCTGGTGTTATTAAAACTTATCTTCTGTGGTTTTTTTTTCTTTAAAGCTCAGAGGTTTGGGAGAGGGGATCTGTGGGAGGGGCTTCTTCCATTGTTGGTGTTATTGTGCACCAGCCCAGATGTGGAGTGCTTGGATGAAGAGTCCAGAGATTTATTTCCTGAGCCCAGGGCAGGCTGAGGGTGTGACATGAGTTGTGTTCTTGCTCAGCCCTGAGATGCTGCTGGTGGAGCTTTCACAGGCCATGACCTTCACAATGCTCTTTTCTGAGCACTTAAGTTGTTTATTGTAAATAATTTCTATTTTCCCTGTGAATTCCTAGTGAAGAAGCCGAAAAGGAAAATTTCTGTTATCTCTCATGGATATTTGTTCCCATCTGAGAGACAAATGCATTTTCCCAAAGAACTGGAGTCAACTCACTTCTGCTTTTGCTGCCAGAAAAAAAACTGTGCTGCAGTGTAAATGGAGATGAAGGAGCAAAATCCATTTGAAAGCACCGCTGGTAAATTAAAGTTTTGCCTTATTTGCCGAGGTAACTTAGAGTAATTCCCACTAACAAATTAATGCACCACTTCTTGTTCATTATAGCTTTCCTAATTTAATTGGAGCTCTAAGTGTGAGCTTCATTACCAGCAAATATTAATGTAATAAAGCAGGTTTTGGTGGAGTCCAACATTGTCAGCAAGCTTTGTACGTGGGGGGATGTGCTGGAGAAGGGCTGGGAGGAGGAAGGTCAGGGGATTCTTCTTTACGGATGCCACATCCAAGGGCTGCTGGGTTACCCAATCCTTGGCAGAATAAAGCCCATTTTCCTGCAGCGTTGCTGCCTCACAGGGAGGAAAACCATTAAATCCCTAATCCACTGTTGGCTTGTGGGCAGAACAAGGGGAGCAGTTCCATCTCACCACAGCCCTGGCTTTGCTTTTGAATGAATCTGTTGCAGGCAAGGTAAAGAGGAGGAAAGCAGAGGGTGGGTGACGTGAGTTTCTGGGACCCAGGAGGGACAGGGCCACTCGGCTCAGTCGTGCTCTTGGATGCAAATGGTGCCGTGCATAATTCAAGCTCCGTGTTGCTTATCCTGAGCAATCTGAGAGTTTGCTCCACCTACAAGGGGTGGGGAGGGAGAGATTTCTATTTTCAAGCCTTTATTGTTGTTTTCTCCCCAAAGTGTTTCCTAAGTGTTGTCCTACGCTGCACCAGGCACCCACTGGGCATTGTCCAGCATCCCAGAGGGCACCCCAGATGTTATCCCAGTAGTGACCCTGGATGTTGGATGTTATCCCAGAGGTGTCCACGGATGATATCGCAGAGATGAACCTCATCCCAGGCACTGCATGAGCCAGCCAGCGGGGAGATAACTTTCTAACCCCTTTGTTGAGTCTGTAGGTGCTGGTTGTGAAAAGACCCATTCTGACATAAAGCTGAGCTGGGAGTGTATTCCCACAACTTCAGGTATGAGATCCTGAACCCCATCCTGACACCTCCTGAGAGTTTGGGCACAGATTTCCATGACTCTGTTGGGTCCCACCTGGCTCAGGCAGCCTTGGGGACACAGCTCTGTTCCCTCCAAGGCACTGCCAGAGCCAGTGACACTGCTCCTGATTATGGGCTGGGGCCTTTGATTTTTCCTGAAATTCTCTGCCACCCACCCCCCCTCCTCCTCCTCTTTCTAAGAGCCCCAACATTTTAATTATTTATTTGGAGCGTGATTAATGTTTTGTCTGATGCTGTTCTGCCAGGGGAGCCCCGGTACATTTTGGTTTAGCAAGATCTAATTAAGAAGTCCCATCAAGCATGTCATCCCTTGTCTTACAAGTACCTCCAGGGCTTCTCCGTGTTCCAGCAGGCTCAGCTGGACTCGATGGCTCAGGGGGGCCTGTGGCTTTTCTGGGAGGAGGGGAGGGCTCTACCCAAAAAAAACCAAGGCGTGCTCCAGCCAAACATTGTCCCAGCACTAAGGCAAGAGCCAGACTGCTTCTGCCTCCAGGAGATGAAGGTGTAAAAAGCATTTTTGGTCCCAAATTTGCCCTTTTCCAGCTATCTTTTGAGGGGAATGCTCCTCCTGAGAGCAGGACATGACCAGGCTAGAGCTGCCCTGTCCCTGTCAGGGATGAACCGTGGGGTGATGTGGCACCAGCTCTGAAAGGATGGTGAGGATGGAGGCAGCACCCCTGTGGGGCGCGAGTGTCCCTGCGTGTCCATGTGTTCCCACTGCCACCCAGTGGTAGAAGAGCACCCAGCTGTCACCCGGAAAGCACATTTCATAGGGTGAGCAATGTAATAAATATATAGCATTTTCCCATGGATGTAGCAAGGGCTGTATCCAGGTATGGGAGGGTTGAACTCCAGGAGCAGTGGCCACTGGAGAAGCAGGTTTTGCTGAGGTGGTGGTGGTGCTTCCAGCTCTGCTCAGAAGGTCAGAGGGAGCCCCTCACCCTGGGGACCTTAAAGAGCCTGAGCAACATCCCCTCTATCCACACCCTGCCTGTGGCTTCAGGAGCTCAGCCTGGGGTTATTGAGCAGGGATGCAGTTCTCCAGTCGTTCCCACTGAGCAGAGTCTTATTCTCACCTTATTCCCTCATCCCCACCACCTTCCTGATGATCTGAGCATGTTGTTGACACCACAGCCCCCTCTTTCTCCCTTTCTGGGGTGGGCTGAGGTCTCCTGCCCTATGCTGGGTATCCATCTCAGCTCCCCATCCCCTGGCACAGCAGGAGTTTTCCTTCAGGTGTCCAGCCAACGCTGCTCCATCCTTGGCTTATCAGCCCCAGAGCAGGTCGGAATGCACCGCTCTATCCGTGGGAAGCCACGGAGGGACTGGCAGCCTCCTGCTGTATGGAGGCCTCCAGCAAGCTGTGAAATTACAGGCTGGCAAGTGCCAGCACAAATGAAGATTAATTAGTGTGCCATGGCCATGGGCACCCACTTCAGGCCCGTGTTCTGGCCAGGCTCAGCTTATCCATCTCCATCCTGCAGCCACTGGGAGGGCTCGACTGGCAGAGCCTGGAGAGGAGCGTGGGCAGAGGAGCTTCTCTGGCTGGGATTTCAGTGCCCAGTTACATTGGGATGAATTCAAAATCTATAAACATCTTCATCCATGGCTTGCAGGGGGTGCCCCTAACCCCACCTTACTCCTCCAAGGGTGCCCTGGGTATGAGGAGGTGAAGGGATGTCAGATCTGCAAGATGCTGGGATAACACCCCGGGAAGGAGGGCAGGGCACACTTTGGGGTGCTGTGAGCAGTGGGGGTACACTCTGCTCCTGCCTCCTCCCCATCCAGCCTTTCCTTGAGAGGAGATAACAGCGGCCGGTGAGCTATCTGGCTCTGGGCCTGGAGATAAGCGGAAGGAGGGAGAATGTGACTCCTGGTTCTGAGGAAAATCAAACTGGGAAGATGCAGCTGAGTTGCACCGGTCCATAGGGAGCACAGCTTTTGGGGGGTTGCTCCTTTTCTCCCTGTGGAGCTGACAAACCTGGCCGGGAGGGTGGAGATGAAGAAGGAAGAGCCTTCAGAGTCCTCTCACAAGGCAGAAGATGGATTTAGCTCCCGAAATCTGGAAAAGCAAGGATGAAGGAGCATTGTAAGATGTGGTAATTCAGCTGTGGAACAGTGAGGAACAAACAAGACAAGATGCTGTACAGCAGCAGAGGCAGGAGCATCGCCTCTCCCTTTGGAAATAAAACATTCCTCTTCCAGCTGCAGCCCAAGCCATGCAGGGAGGGGGCAGCTAAAATCCAGGGATGCTTTTAGCTGCTGAGGAGCTCCAAGGGCTGGTCAGTGTGAAATAAAGCCCATCTCGGTTTCCTGAGAGTGGATCATCAGGGATTTGAGGAAAAAAGATGCATCGGCGTATGGGGACAGCTTGAGTTTTGGCTTCCCAGGGGTGAGGGTGGCAACTCATGGGTGCAGTTGGGCCCCTGGGTGCATCCCATCCCTTCCCAAAGCCTGACCCTGAGCCAGAGCTCTCCCTTAGGATGGAAAACATCCCGTTACCCGCTTTGATAGCTGCCTTTCATGTCAGTGAGCTCAGAAGTGAAGTCTCCAGGCACTCGAGGTCTATTTTCAGTCCTTGCCAGAGTGAGATTTGCGAGATGGCTTCTTCTATGGGAGAAACTTTCCAGCTGGATCTCGTGAGCCAGAGGGATTGGGGGAGCCTGGAGCAGTTGCTTCAAAACACAAACCCCAGTAGAGCCTCTCATAATTCAGGTCAGCTTGAACAGGACTTGTGAGGAGGGTCAGAGCTGGGTGCTTTGAATGTCAAGATGGAATTTTGCTTAAACTCCATCAAAGCCTGGCTCTGGCTGGAGCAGACACGGAGCGTCCTCCCTGGCCAAAAATCAGCAGCACAGTGCACCCGGCAGAGGTACCTGCTGGTCTGGATCACTGGCCGGACCGTGTCCTCGTTTGCTGATGGTTTTTTATTGCTTCCTGGAGCAAACACGACCCCTTTGCCCCTTCCTTTGAGCTCTGGTGACTCTCTGATTGCTGTTCCAGGTGTTCCCAAACAGGTTTTGGGGGCCAGGGAGGGGTTGAGGATAAAGGACAGGGACATTGCTGGGGTGCTGTGGGGAAAAGGCTCATTAATGCATCATTATGTAGGGTTAAGAGTAAGAGGAGGTGCTCTCCCGGTCCAGTTCCACTCCATCCTTATCAGCTGTAGCCACAGACCGACCCCAGTGAGCTGCACCTTGTCCCTGCAAGAACCGAGTCTGTTAATTCAACATCATTAATAATTAATTGGTATTGCAGTGAATAACATCATTAATAGTTTTATTACTGGTCTAACAAAGCCATTTTTACTACTTTGCCTGTCTTCTCCCTTATCTGTGTTAATAATCATTCCCATTGTGTTGAGATTTTCCCTAAAAAAACACAAACCAGCAGTTTTTCCTGCTAAATAACGACAGTAAAACCCCTCTGGCTATGCAGAGAAGTAGCAGAGACATTGCCTGTGGTCACCTCTATGTCAGTGAGGGCTTTGTTCCCTTTACTCCAAGCAAAGGGAAGCAGATGAATTTCCCCCCTCTCCATCTACCCCAGTTTTATGGAAGTTTTCCATCTGTGGGTTAATACGGCACTTTACAGTCAGTGTTGTTTGGATTTGCCGGAGAGCGTGACATAAAGCTGGCACAGCTAGGAGTTCATTCCTAACCAAAACATGGAGGATGGAGCTGTTCCCCTTGTCCACGCAGCTCCAACTGCCTCCACTGGTTTTAAATCCCTGGCTCCAAGGTGGGTGGTCCCTATGCTGTGCCTCAGTTTCCCCTCTGGCTGCTCTTGCATTGCATTCCAGAGCTGCAGGTGATGCAGGTGCTCCCAAATCTGGAGCAGCTGGAAAGCATCTCTTCATGCAGCTCCAGCTGCTCCAAATTTTTTCCTTGTGTTCTTCCTGGCATCCTTCAGGAAGAATTATTGAAGAACCACGCTACACGTACTGGCTGTAGTTTTACAATGGGTCAGGCTGTAAAAAGCTCATAAAAATAAATGAGTAGCCAGCTGTTGACACGCAGAGGGATGGAGGGAGTTGTCCCATCCCAAGTGTCCCCAGGATGGTGCTGTCCCCTCTTTGGGGACTGGAATGGGGACATCCCATCCCTTATGAATAAACAGAGGCTAATGCTCCCCACAGGATGCCAGCCCAGGGATCAGGGAGAGGTGTGGAGGAAGATGATGCCGATGATGCTGATGCATGTCCCATCTACAGGGCTCTTCCCTCTTCCAGTTTTGCTGGGGGTTGGGACGTCCCCATAGGGAACTGGATGGATGCTCCCACGTGGTGGGAATATACACTGATCCCTCAGCTGATGTGCCGTGTCCCCAGAAACTAAAAAATAAATGCAATTCAACATAATTTGGGTGAAAGGCTCTTCTCCTGCAATAATGTGGGTTGGATTCAGAGTGTTCTGGTCACTGCCGCTTCCTCTGTGATGGGTGTTTCACACAGCCCTGGCCCTGGCTGAGGTGCTGGGTGCCAGCAAGGGTCCTGGCTCTGGGTTGGCACTTGGAAAAGGCTCAAAGTGGAGCATCTCTGACCTGGATTAAAAGTAAAGAATCAAGGTGGTGTTTTTTTGCTGCCAGGCTTGGAAAAAAATATGTTGTGCCAGGGATGCTCGAGGGCTGATGGTGCAAATGCATCACTGCAGGAGGAAGAGCCAATGGGGAGGACACGGGGTCTTTGTCCCCAGGACCAGGTGCTTTGGATGCTGAAGGCTTTGGCAAAACCTGGAAGCTGAAAAAAAGGTGCCAGGGGTAGATTTGGAGCATCAGATTCCTTCATTTGTCAGAGAAAATCCAGCTATTTCCACCCCCCAAATCAGGGCTTTTGAAATGGGAAACCATAATTAAGTACATAAAGAAAAGCTGGAGACACTTTTTATGTCATTTTGAGGTGGTTACAAGACTTGGAGGTCACTAATATTTCTCCTGGACCTGGTGTAAAGGTTGGAACTTAGGGGGGGAGCAGTTCCCCACCACAACTCCTGCTGACTGGTGTGGCCTTGCCCTCTGCAATCCCCTCGCCGTTCCCCTTGAGGTGGGAGGGACATCCCGGTGACACCCCCACTCCACTCAGGCTCTGGATGTGACAAATCAGATCACACCAGCTCTTCTTAAGCCAAACAGGGACAAAATGTCCCAGGGAGGGCAAATGTCCCCTCCGTGGTCCAGCCACCCCTCTCCAGCATCCCCATGTCCCATCCACTCCCATCCACAACCTCGGATGTGCTGGCTCTCCCCTTCATAGAACCTTCCCTCTCTTGGCACATATATACATATAATATATATATGTTATGGTTGTTATTTCTCCATGATGGACGGTTTATTGATCTGAAACTTCTGTCCATAAGAAAAGAAAAAAAAAAAACAACAAACCAAAACAAACCAGTTAAAAATTCCCTGAGCCTGGAAAATGACGGGTAGGTAGTTGGGACATTGGGACATTCGTCTTCTTTACCACCTTTTCATGTTGATTTTATTATTAGTATTGATTTATTTAAATATATATTTATATATATATATATATATAATTTTTTTTCCTGTCCCTTCCCAGGAGTCCCCCACCCGAAATCCACCCCCCCTGTCCCTCCCCCCCAAATCCGTGCGGCGGATCCGGTGTCAGTTTTTATTTTTAATCCTCTGCTTGGCCGGGATATAAGGCAGCACCGTCTGGGTGCTTTTATCGGCCACGGTCTGGGTGCTGCTGTTCCTCATCAGCCTCCGGGCCGGGGCTGCGCTGCCGCCGGCGTTCGGATGCTTCGAGGGCGCCACCGGCCCCTTCCTGCCGGCATCCTCGGGACCCTCGTCCCCCGGGGACCCGGCGCTGTCACCGTCCCGGTCGTCGTCGCAGCACAGGGCGTGGTAGAGCACCTTGTCGCTGAAGCGGACCCGCTCCCGGGTGCCGCCCGGGCGGTGCTGCGGCAGCTTCTGGCTGGGTGTCGTGCCAAAGGCTTCCTCGCTGGATGAATCCGGGGTGCCCCCGCCCCGGGGCCCGTTGGGGATGGGGAGCCCCCCGTTCATCAGCCGGTAGTCGGGCTGGCGAGCGGGTGGGGGCTGCGGCCGGGGCGGGTCGGGACCGTCGCCCGGGTCGGAGGGAGTGGAAGCATCCAGGAAGGAGCAGAATTCCCAGCTGTCGGAGAGGATGTCGGAGGTGACGAAATCGAGGGGTCCCAGCTCGAAGGTGCCTCCCCCCTTCTCGCTGCTGGAGGTGCTGCTGGCCGTCGCCGTCGTCCAGTCGTCCGGCTCCAGGTCGAACTCGAAGTCGGACGTCAGGCGGTCGATCTGGCTCACCACCTGCAGACAGACGGACAGACGGACAGGCAGAGAGGAGCCGCTGCGTGGGACCCTCCCGGTTCTGCTCCAAAATTTCACCACGTCCCTAAATCTCGGCTGCTTCCCCTGGCACAGCCGGTGTGATGAGTCGAGAGGGGTCAGCCCCAGTGGAGCCGCTCCAGGAGCCTCCCGGTAGGAACCAAAGCCCTCCCAGCAGCACAGCACCCAAACCCCCAAGCCTTGGGTGCCCCCGGGTGCTCGGTGTGACACGATGGGCCTTCCCCAGGCTCTGTCGTGTCCCCTGGGGTGACTCCCACCCCAAATCCCTGCACATGTGGTGTCCTTCAAGCCCTCTCGGTTGACCATGTGGAGCCATCAGTGACCACCACCTCCTCCCCCAGGAGAAGGCAGCTTCCGTGGGTGGAGAAGCCAAGACAGGGGGTGGGTGATGGACTGAGGTCATGGTGTAAAATACGTGGGGAGGTGCAGGGAATGAGGGGACAGTACTGTCACCCCTCTCCCTGGCTGGGATGCTGGTGGATCAATCCCAGATCTTGATTTCTTTCACAGTGCTGAGTATATCAAGCCCTGTGGTGGCTTGTGGATGGAGTCATGGCCCCACCATACCACGAGGGACAGACCCCATGTGGGGCATGACTAAAACAAGCCTTAAAATATTTGAAATAATAGATGTAATGTCCTAAGTGATGTTCAAGCCATGGACAGGGCTGGAAGGGGAAGGAAGGAAGGAATGACCTTCCTCCTATGACTCCCATGGACCATGGGCTTCATCTAATGACCTTGCAGAGGTTCTGGATGCAACAGACTCATCACCCACCTTCAAGTCTTTAATCCCACCCAGCTCAAGGGCTGCTCAGCACTGAACAGAGTACTAATCCTGCCCAGTTGACCACAATCCCACCCGGCATCCGGATGGAACCGTGTTTATTCACGGTATTTCTTGGCTGGTGTCTCTGCGTGTGTGCGGGGGCGTGTAGGGCTCTCTTTTGTGGGGGAGGCAGAGCACGACGTGGAAATTGAACTCAGCAGCACTTGGAAGCACATATTTTTGGCAGGATTGCGGGCTCGCCTCCCCCCTCTCCGGGGGAGCTGGCAGAGGGCCTGGCTGGTCGCTGTGCTGCCAAGCAGGAGGTGGGCAGCGGCAGACAAGGGGGGGGCCAGGGGGAACCCCTCCAAACTCCTCGTACCTGTTTGTGACCCACTTGGTGGATTCTGTGCTCTTCTCATCCCCAGCTCGAGCATCCACAGACATGGGTGCCCCCAGCACCCCAGGGCTGTGTCCCTCCCGGACCCCCATCCCACGTGAGGAACATTTGGAAGCACAAACTTGTTTGGCTTTTTCCAGGTGGTTTGTCCACACATTAATGTTATTTTTCATTATTGCTGTTCCCTCCCTATCTTTTTCCTTCCACTGCCCTTCCACCTGTCCTTTCCTGGTGGAAATCAGCCACACATTTCCCAAAATAATGAAGGGAAGATAAATCAAGGGGCAGTATCTTACCAGGCACCTTTCCTTTCCTTCTCCTCACGCCACTGAAAAGCCCTGACTTATCTCCACCAGTCCCACAGTTCATCACTGAACGTTGGAGCCTCCCATCCACCAAGATTAATTAATAATGGCACATCTTTCCATCATTTTTATGCTGCCGTATCCCATAACTCCAGTTTTTGGAGCATTTTTGCTGTGAGAAAGAGATTCCTTGGGCTCAGACACCCCATCCCATCCAAGGGAGGGCAGCCCAAAGCCCAGGTCGGGTTGCCCTTGGTCTCTGCATCCCTTTACTGGATGCCAGTGTGGAGAGGTTTGGGACAGCTCCATAAATCCCTGGAAATGCACCATAAAGCACGGCTCAGCAGGGCAGGCTCCTCACAGAGCCCCCGTGGTGGGTGAGGATGCATGGGCAGAGTTAAGGGTAATTTAATATGTCTGGGCAACTGAAACGGGGAGCCCGGGGGGATGATTACGCTGCCAGCAGCCGGAGTGGCTCTGTTACATTCTGCTGACCTAATTTTAATCAAATTCCCATATTTGAGCTCCAAATTTCACTTGTTCCAAAGCCCTGCCCATGCAGCTCTCCTGCTCTGCCCAGCTCCCAAGGACTGGGCACCAAGGACGGGGAGCCCAAGCCCCCCAGGGGCTTGTTGGGGGGGTCCAGGTATGGACATGCAGTACCTTCTCTTTTAAATCAGTCACAAATCCCTGTGGGGCAGCTCCGGGCTTTGGCTGCAGGTAGGACCATTTTTTGGGGCACCAAAGGCCGTGTGACAACCTGGAGATGAACATCTCTGGGGGACAAAGCGGCGCCACCTCCACGGGGGCACAACCCCGAGTGTTCGGGTGAGGATGGCGAGGCTGGATGTGCATGTTTGCTGCCTGCTGTGAACACGGAGCTGGGAAACTGGGGAGACCTGGGAACGGGGAGACCCTTTCTGGGATGGGATCAGCTGGTCTAAACAGAATGGAGACTGAAGGGCTGGGGGTTGCTGCGCAAATTGGCCACATTGGCAACAAAAGATGCCAAAAAACATCTTTCCAGGGAAAAGGGTGTGGGTTGGAAATGGGAGGAGTGGAGTGGGAGAGAATAGCGCACCCACCATCAGACCTGAGCACGTGGGCTAATGTTCTCTAGGTGGGCACTAATACACCTTAATGACCCTGATCAGCCCCTCCTGGGACCCCCTGGGACCCTGCCCTGCCCAGGAGCCCATATAAGCCCAGCTTTGGGATAAAATCCCTTTCCTGAGCTGTGCTGGAGTAGGACCTGTCCCCAGCCACACGTGGTGGCCCCATAGCTGGATTCTCTCCTGGATGGACCTCCCGAAGGCCATCCCAGGAACTGCTTGCAGGAGGACTCTGAATTTACATCATGTCCCTGCATCCTGGAGGGACTTTGTGTCCCCAAAGGATGGCAGAGCTGGGGATAATGAGCTGAGTGCTCATCCCAGGGAGCAGAAGGCAACAGGCTTTACCTAAGCTCCTCACCTGTGATCTCCAACTTATTTTTCCAGCCATGCAAGACCTCCAGAGAGGGCAGGCAAGGACCCATCCATCCTTCAGGCTTTGGCTTTGAAGGGTGCTGAGGTGCTAGGAACATCCACAAGGAAGTCTTGAACTTAGAAAAGGTGGTTTTTCCTGTTCCCAACTCACCACCAGATTTCTTTTCCCTTCCCC
>JAWWEU010000017.1:19305678-19326758 GCA_035583155.1 Acropternis orthonyx
CCGTGGAAAGGCTGAGGGAGCCGTGGGATGGCTGAGGGAGCCGTGGAAAGGCTGAGGGAGCCGTGGGATGGCTGAGGGAGCCGTGGAAAGGCTGAGGGAGCCGTGGGATGGCTGAGGAAGCTGTGGAAAGGCTGAGGGAGCCGTGGGACGGCTGAGGGAGTCGTGGGATGGCTGAGGGAGCTGTGGAAAGGCTGAGGGAGCCGTGGGATGGCTGCCCCGGGAGGCCACCGTGCCCCGGGAGGCCGCCGCGCAGCTCGGCCGGCTCCCCACAGCCATCCGCGGTGGCCGCGGGTGTCCCCAGCGCCGTGTCCCGCGGACTCGGCCACCCTCTGGATGGCAGCGCGGGGACATTGACCATGGTCACCGAGCTCTGGTTGCCCCTGGGGCACGGCACAGGGCACGGCAAAGGGCAGGACTGGGAGGGCTCCCGGCGGTGTGGGGTGGGCACCCGCTGTGCCCTGCAGGGGTGACCGGGGGGTCCCACCCGGGGGATCCCACCCGAACTGTCCCACCCGGCTGTTCCACCCAGGTTGTCCCATCCAGGGTATCCTACCGGGCTGTCCCACTGGGCTGTCCCACCCAAACAGTCCCACCCAGGGCTTCCCACTGGGCTGTCCCACCCAAATTGTCCCACTGGGCTGTCCCACTGGGCTGTCCCACCCAAATTGTCCCACTGGGCTGTCCCACCCAAAGTGTCCCACTGGGCTGTCCCACCCAGGTCAGGTCCATCCCCAACCCCACTCCCCGTCCCAGGCCCGTTCCTGCTCCCATGTCTGCACAGACCCTCCATTCCCACACACATTTTTCCACGTCCACTTTTGTGCTTATTCATTTCTGGTCACCGTTGTTTTGGGGTTTGTGCCCGGCAGGTCTTCCCAAGAACTGTAGAAAACATTCTTTGTCAAAGTGTTTTTAGAAGCTGGCCCTGCTTTTCTGCATTTCCTCACAAGGTGTAATTATGCTCGCAGTCCTTCCTCTTTCACTTGTAACACAGTTTGCATAAATGGGCAGAGTTATTTAACTGTTTTTAACCACCCTGTCCACATCAGAGGTGAAATTGCTAGTTTAAACTTCTCTCAAAATTAAAAAATCATTTCTTGCCATGGGAAAGGCTCTCCTCTTTAGCATGTGTTCCTTTTGTGGTATTTACTCTGTAAATCTCTAACCAATTTATTTGCCTCATGGAGATCCTTGGTAGAAATGTCAAATGCTGGTGGAAAATGCAATATGAGTAGCAGTTCTTCAGGTTTTCCCCCATCTCTTTGATTCAAGGGCTTTCATCTGGCTGGCGTCCCTGCCTTCTTCCTGTGTGTGGCTTGTTGCTGTGCAGGTTGGTGGGAGCCACTAAGCAGCAGGATGGAAAAATGTGCTCATCTTTGGAGTGGTGTTTCCTGTGCTGCCCCAGGAAGTCTTGTGATTTACCTACAGCAGATTTTGAAGTAAGTCATATGATATTTCTAACTGACCAAAGATTGTTTAAGTGCGGGATCATGCTGGACACTATTCAATATCAGCAATTGTCCTGTGGCAATATAAATTCTCAAGGGTGAGTTTCAGCAATAGAAAATAAAATTATTACAGTCTTAAAGCAAATAATAAAACTTACAGAGTTTAATTCTAAAATCTGTTTCCATGATGCAGATTGGAGATCAAACACAACTAATCGAGTTAACTTCATTAGTTGACCCTTGAACTTTCTTCCATAGGAAGGGCCACCTTTCAGAAAGAAAGAGAATTTAAAACAAAGTTTATATTTCATTTATCAAGTTTTCCTATGAAATTTCAATCTACTTTTATTTTGAGATGTACAGTGTCCTGAACCTCAAAAGTTAGTGAAAGTCCCTTCCTATTAGGCTTTAAGTAGAAGAAACTATCTCTTATCCTTTTAATTGTAGGGAGCAGCTAAGTGTATCTCTCTTTAATTATGAGTTGAATATTAGTGTGTCAAAAGTTTAGTGCAACCAACTTAAAGTACAGCTACTCCTAAAATGGCACATTTGTTCCTGTTTTCTCTTTGGATTACTTGCATGCCTTTTCCTTCAGGGTGTTCACAGACAATTTTAGAATGAGAAGACACTCTAACCTGTCTTTTCTTTACTTTACTGATTTTTACTAGTAGAAGCATTTGCTGTTTCACTCCCATGACAATAACTGTAGCTGAGATTAGGAAAAGTCATAATTTCAAATGGGAGTCTGTGGACTTCCACTGTGTGTATCTGTGCTGGTTGGAACAAGTGACAATTTTTATTAATAATATCCCTTGTATTTGCAAGTAAAGTTTTTATTTTAAAAACCCCACATTTTGAAAATTGTACAGGTTTTTGTAAAAGGTTAAAGTGAGCTCTGCAGGTGTTCTTGAAAGACTGATTACAGGAGGCCCATTTCTACTGTGTCAGCTGAAAACCCTTTTTGCAGGAAGAAATATCAGCTTGGGCTGACATCAGTTCTGAAAGAGGAAGCACAGCCTGTTCAAATACATGTTTCTGTGCTCTGCTAAGGCTAAAAGAGGGATCTGTGCAGAGAAATGGAGAAATGCTTTGATCTGGGCCAGCTGCCTATGTTCAAGTTAGTGGATAAAATTGTTTGACCTGGTGCTTGTCCTAGAAAAATCCAGAAAGGATTTTATCCATGTGCTCTTGGAATATGGTCCATACCTGTCATAGCTGGTAGTGGCTTGCTCTTCTGTGATCTTCCTGATGTGGTTTTTCCCTTGCTCTTGCTGAAGGCTGCAGCAGCATGGAGCAATGCCAGCCCTCCTGGCTGTTGCTTTTCTTGGTGGTTTTTGACCCTGATACAGTACACAGTTAACCTTTTTTATCTTGGTTTTATTAGGAATAGGTATTACTCTTTGCCCTGCCACAGATCCCTGTCTTGGCCTTCACAAAGTGTTGTCAGTGTCTCAGCCTGTAAAGGAATCTAATTCTCTGATGATGTAATGTCGATGTGTCCCACGTTTTAGGGTGAGATGCCTTAAGAACTTAGACTTTGCTGGAGACCTAACTTTTCTAGCAAAGCAAGAAACTGTTCTTTGTGTTTATTTAATACACACAGAAAGCAAAGAATGAAAGAGGAAACTGTTGAATAACGTCTGCACAACCTCCTTTACTCTTTCCCTGTTTGTGCAGCAATTCCAAAAGGAAAAGCCCTCCTCGATAGTCCTCCAGAGGGCACATGACTTCCTGTTGAGAGAAAGATTGCTAAAGGTTTTGTTCAATATATTCCTTTCAGAAAATCACAGAGGAAAAAATACAAAACATAGCAAACGTTTTGCTTCTGTCTATATACTTCCAGTGGATGAAATGCTAGAGGATTTTATAAAACATATGCAACCTACACAGAAGCAGCTAAAGTTTAGTTCTGCAAAAAAAGAGCTTAGAAATGGTCTGTGCTGGCAGCTTTTAGGCAACCTGCTGGAAGAGTCAGTCAGTGAACATACATAGGATCATGGTGCCTGTGCAAATAGGATGTGTGGTTATTACTGGAAGAGAAGGGGCCACTCCCTGACTTGATTTTATCAGTGAAGAATTAGATGGATCCAAAGTGACTTGATTTTTATTCATAAATTTTGACTGCTGTGTTAACTATAGAAGCCTCCTTAGTAAGGTATTGTTGCCATTGCTTAGAAAGCCTTTGACTTTCCTGGGTAGATATTTGGGTCAGTAGTACGTAACTATTACATTCATATTGCAATGAGCCTCCAAAAATAGTTTAATATACTAAAGACAATAGGTAGCTAGTTTGGTACAAAAATAATCCTTGGGTATAACACTTGACTTTCAAAGCCTTGTTCCATGGTAAGTGTTGCAGCATTCATGTTTATTTTTACATTTCCTGTGCTATTGTTTCCAAACTTGACTATATACTGTTGGGAGGAAGTAAAAGAAGTGACAATTTTCCTGACTTGGCTCTTTCATGTGTGGATCACTAGATGGTGCCATTTCACTTCGAGGGAATCAGAAACTTACACACATTATTTTTAGTAACAGTTGTTAGTTAGGGTTTTAAAAAGAAAACAATTGTACTTCTGAGTTCTTTTTTTAAAACTGGTATGCTTTTTTCCTGAGACTATGCAATGTAGATGTTTTGATAAAATAAAACTAATGCATTAATGAAAATGTGCAAAATTTTAAAGTTCTGTTCTTTTAAATTGTCATCAATTTTTAGTTTTATATTCATTTACATGTTTTACTGGGATGGCAATGAGACCTGGCTTGATAAAACCACACATTTTAAAGGCAGGATTATTTGAGGGTCTTTGCTGCTTTTCCCCCTGAGGTCTAGGTAAGTATCTACAGCTAATGTGAATTATGAGACAGGTATTCCTGCAGCTGAGGCAAAGTGGTGTTCATGCACTGGCAGTTGCTCTGCATTTCTCTTGTGTACTCAGAACTGAAAGAAGAGGTGGCAGTGGCTCATTTATGCCTCTCTGTAGTCCTGGGATACCACAGAAACAGCTCCGTGCAGTTTCATGGAACCTGCTGAAAGTTGTTCTTTTAACTGTAGTTTCATAATTTCACATTAAAAGGCTATGTGGTAATTTGGTGTATTGTCACAACTTGTGTGCTGATTCAGAGTTAGGTACAAGTGACAGATGTTATTTCCAACTTTAACCACCTAATTTTCTGTTTGGCTGCTCAGAAATAGGCTTTGCAAACTGCTACTGCAAAATGGCTTTGACATTTTTTTGGTGAGAATGGCGAAGTAGTACTTAATATTCACAAGAATGCTTTTTATTAATGAAATTATTTGTTTTGAGGGGTCCTGGTGTTGGGTTTGACTTGCTGGCCATCAGACTTGTCCCAGTGAGAAGTGGTGTTCTAAAGTGTAGCTTGCGTGTTGTGGTAGAAAGCCCCTTTACAAGAAGCTGTGGAACAAGCTTCTAAGTTTGAGAAGAAGAAGTGAATACAAAAGCTGTATAAAACTGTGTGGTCAGTGGGCCCTGGCTCTGAGTCAGAATGTGGGCAGAGCCTCTGGAACTGTCACCAATGAAACAACCTAAACCCCAAAGCATTTCAGGGGCTGTGTGAGCTGTGTGAGGCCTCCAACCACCACCTCTTTGTTATCTTTTATTGATTTGTGAAGAGCCAAGCCCATCCTGAACATGCACGGTGGAGAAACAGAGCCTTCAGCACATCCTGGTGCTGGATCCTCTGGCCCTGCCAGCCTGCACAGCCCTTGGCAGGGGGCACATC
The DNA here is from genome assembly GCA_035583155.1 of Acropternis orthonyx. Classification (NCBI taxonomy): domain Eukaryota; kingdom Metazoa; phylum Chordata; class Aves; order Passeriformes; family Rhinocryptidae; genus Acropternis; species Acropternis orthonyx. The sequence goes on from JAWWEU010000017.1 coordinate 19,310,871, forward strand.
CACCCCAGGGCTGCACTGCCCCGTAACCCACCCAGCAAGTCACTCATGTTTTCAGATTTACTCCGACAGATGGACACGGTGGGAAATTCTCTGTGTGTGTTACAAAGTCTCCTGTTCGCTTTCTCTGAGCTTATTGAAGTACAGGGAATTTGAAACCTGCCTGTAAACATTTCCTGTTGAATACGCAGCAAAAACTGAAACAAGGTGTCAGATTTCACTTTTCTGTAATATTCCTGATTATCTGATGGTTTTGAAACGTAGAACATATAAATATTGCCTTCTTTTAAAGACTTGTGTGTGGTAGGTTAAGCTCCAGTGTGCGTTTTCTAGTAATGGAGGAAAATGTCTTTTTTTAAGTAGAAGGAAAACCCAAGAAAATAAGGTAAACTGAAAGTGTTAATAAGATTTAATTATACCTTGCAAGATAATAAAAACCTTCCAGGGTCTTTTTCAATTTTTGTGTCCCAAGGTGTGTTTGTGTTTAGAAATGCCCACACCACAATTCGGTCATAAGCTGATTTTTCAAAATACACTCAATGTGTAAGGATAACTATTTACAATATTCTTTTAGAATTTCAGAAATTTAGATTGCTTGCAAATAATAAAAAATCAATAATTGGTGGTGGTGCTGATTGTTCTGAGCCACTTCATGGCATCAAGTCTTGTGAGCTCACCAGTTTCATTTCCTTATGGTCTTGATAGCAGGGGAAATGAAAAGTGGAACAGATTATCAAGCCCCTATAAAATGAGCAGAGGTACAAAGTGATGTTCTGCTTGTTGTGGCTTTTTAAAAAAAACTCTAATTTCTTTAAAATTACATCTTTTGATATCAACTCCCCAGCTGTTTGACACCAGCCATCTCTTCTCATTGAAGAACTGTGGATGTTACTGACATCCCTGGTACTTGGCTGAGCTGTATTTTTATTTTGTAGACTTTCCTGCACCCTCACAAGGTAACACAGTGCCATCCTTTTTTATCCTGATCCTTATGGCACTTGGACTTTCTTCACTGCAGGTGGCTCCCTGCAAAAGCTGAAATGCTGCTTGTTTGCAGGGACAGCAACTTCCTTTCAGCTCATCAGCATCCCAGAGAGTGTCTAATGCATTCTCTAATCTCTCTACACATTCAGAGCCTTCTTGCATTTAGGGGAGGGAAAAGTCAATATTTGTTTTCTTTATCCCTTGGCTTTTGTCAGGCAGCAGTTTGAAATGCACAGTTCAAACCTCCTCACAGGGATTGGTCAGTTGTAGCTTTCTGCAGTAGTAAGACAAATGATTCAGTATTAAACCTATATGCCTAACTGAGGGTAACAGGTTTAAAACTGAGGACTAAGTCTTAAAGTTAGATGAGAATTAATGTATTGATCTTGCTGTAGAATTAATGAAAATAACATTTTACTTCAACACATTAAGCTTTGCCATAGCAAAACTACTCCATTTTCTTCCCACCATTTCAGCTGAAGTCAAGAAGCCTTTTGTTTCCCTAAAGTTTCTATGTTTAATATACTTTTTCAGAAGTTAAAATTTGGTTTTTTTGAGCAATAACTTTCAGTGTATATACTAAAAGTAATCCTTTGGGGTTTGTTCTTGTACGTTAGAGATGATACATGTGGAACCTTTTGTGACTCAATGCTCCCTCAGCAAGTTTGGAAACGCATTTAGTTGTCCAAGGTGTGCTGTACCACCCCTACACAGTTCACAGTGGAGAAAATTCAAAAATAAGGTATTTATCACAATCCCACTGTGCACACCTTTCAGCAGAGTAGTCTTGTGACTGTTCAGCTAAAGTTGCACCAAGCTGACTTCAAACTTTGTTTAAAAACTGTGATGGGATGTCCTGAAGCAAGTTCTCTTCTCTGAAGAAAAAAGAAAACCTGGTAGCTGCTGTTTGGATAACCTCTTCCTGAGAGGAGGAATTCCTGACTAAATGAGGAAGCAAGGCAGTCAGTAAAGCACCTCTGTGAGGATATTTGGATTTGCTCACAGGAAGTGAATTCTCCTGAGTTTGGACTGGAGATTCCATAGCCAAGCTAGGAGGGTGTTGTGACACACAGGAGTGGGTTTCCTTCTGTCACAGGCAGGAAATGGGTGGAAGGAGAGCTCTAGAGCCCTGGTGGCATCTAACTCCTTCACTTCCCTGGCTTAGGTTATTTAGGCTTCATTTCTGCTATTGGAGTCTCAAAAATGGGTCATTCCATGTAAAAAGAAGTGAATTGAGATCTGTGTAGCTTGGTTTAGTTTATTATGGTAGCATGGTAACAACACCTATCTTTCTGATCATGCCTGACTTTTTCCAGACATCTGAAATATTGTGCAGGTAAGAATGACACAAGGAATCTCCTGGAAACTCTTAAAAAGAGGTGATACTTCAGGGTTATTAAATGACAATAACTATGGGGTTTAGATTCTTTCAGCTCGGGGACCACTGGCAGTGCAAACTGGTAATACAATATTGAAGCAAAACAAACATTCCCACACGTTCCCATTTTCAAAGGCAGCATGAATTTCATAGGAGAGCTTCATGCAATTAGAGGGTGTTGAAAGTGGGAGTAGCAGGAATATGATCTGTGTGAATCCCTCTTCAGTCTGTTCTTTTGCTTAAGAAACAATTCTGAAGGAGACATTTTCTGCCTAAAGTGTAATAGGTTTTCAGTGCTGGTACTGTGAGAATTTTCCTTGGTTGAGGTTTTCATGTGTCTTTTTGCAGGTGTCAAGGATGCTGCAAAAGAGCACGGGTGCAAAAATCGATGGGTGTTTCTAATCAGTTGAGCTGAAGGTTAAAATACACAATAAAATACTACTCTTCTGGAAGAAACAAGAAAGGCAAAGGAAAAGCATAAAAATTTATTATCTAATCTTGTCTTTAAACACCTCTATTCAAACAGTAAGTAATGTTCCCTGTTGCACACAACTGCTGCTTTTTAAATAATTTCAGACATTTCAACAAGATGATCTTTATGTGTTTGTTTATGTGAGATAAAAATGCTGGAATATGCAGTGTACTTAGTTGTAAGACTGTGCTCCTAAATTTCATGTACAGTAAGTATTAATAAGTTATTTCTCCTGGCACTCAAAAACTTGCTTTTCACATTAAACAGTTTTCTTGGGGCTGGAGAAGGGGAAGAATCTAAAACATTCTATGCTGAAACAGTATGCGACTGCCATCTTTAAAGGAGAAAACAGATGATAAGCGTTCATTTATTTAAAATCACAAATGTGGTGGTGCTGCTACTGAATGTAAAATGGATTTGGGTGTAAAGTTCAGACTGTAGTGTTTAACAGCATTCAGACCTGGAGTTATTTTAGGTAGAAGCCTGTCTGTCACTTCCTGTGTGTACCCTGCAGCACCAGCATTTCAGATCCTCACTTTAAATGTCAGATACCAGAGGAATTCAGTATGCAGCAGGGCTAAGCTGGCTACACCCTTTTCTTCCTGAAGTCACTGTCTTCAGTGGAAACTGAGTTAAGTTTAAACTTCTCACTTTCAAAAATGTGTGATGACACTTGTGTATCTATCTTACAAGGTTTGAAAACACAATTTAGATTACTTTCTAGGAATTAAATTACGAAAGTCAGAGAACTAAATCAGCAAAACCATCTACTGTTTGATTGCAGATGTCATAAGTACTGTAAAATCATTCAGGATTTCATGAGTAAACGACAAGTTTGCTTAAAAGCAGCAGCAACTGTATTACCTCCACATCATTCATACACAGACTATAAATAAGAGCAGGATAATAAGCCCAGATGCTTCTGTAATTCCAGTGACAGTCAGGGGCTGACCTCCACGCCAGACCTGTGAGGTGTGTGATATCTGGAAGGTGAGCTGTTCCTCCAGCAGTAGTGTTTTTTCAGCACTCTGTTCCTGGGTTTGAACCCCTTTAATAATCCATGTGGCTCTCACTGCATTTACACTTGCCCTTTCCTCCTTCCCAGTTCCCTGGTGAATGTACTGGCGTCATTTGCTGTGCTTTTGAAAACTGTATCCACTGAACAACCCAGTTCAAATTCTTATCTCAAATACAGCTTGGCCTTTTTCTTATTTATATTTGTGATGCTAAAACCAATACCCTGATTTATCAGGGAAGAGTGCTTGCAGCTTAGAATACCTGTGGGAAAACCTGTGCTAAACAAACCATAAAACTGGAGTTTAGGATTAACTGTAAAATCAATTAAGACACCCAGACTCAGCAAGCAGCAAACATGAAAAGAACGTGGTGAGGAGTTCAGCTCAGGGGTATTTACTGATCATATCTCCCTGGAAAACAAGAGAACAAGGGCCACAGAAAACTTTTGGCTGCTACCTGTTTTTAGAACCCTCCTGAGGCTTATCATTAGCCAAGAACAAGAGATTGTTTCACCAATCTAAAGTAAATCAGTGCTGTAAATGAAAAGGGGCTTTTGTGACAGAGCAGGGCATCAAATTTTGGAGATGTCTTCTTCCTCCTTGTACGTGCTTGGTTTGTAGATGACTCCTCTGTTGTCTTCCCCTCCCTTTTTGCAGCTAAAATAAAACAAATATATTAAATAATTGTAATGCCAATGAAGGAAAAGCACCACTAGTTACTTAAAGTGTTCCAGTATGCATGCAGGAGATTATTCTTCTCTGTACCAGTGCAAATGTGACAGTAGCTTGTTGTTACAAATATTCCAGGAGAATGTCTTCTGTGTGCAGAGTCAATGCTGAATGCAAAGGGATGAGGCTGGAGGGAAGTTTGCAGTCTTAGATTTTTCTCCAGGATTTGGCTTTGTTGGCAAACACTGCCTAAATGATCTTTTGGCAGTATGTATTTCTTCCCCTAAAATGCTGTGTCCTTTGGGAGAGGTTTTTCCAGAATTCTATTCTCCTCCTTTCGCTTACTACTCTAGGAAGTGTTTTGGGGTTTCTGTTCTCCCCCATTCTCACATACAGTTCTCTATCCCCTGTCTTTGCATCTTTTAAGGGTTTACTTGAGCACTGCTTCAATAATTATGATTTTGTGGGAAAACAGCTGTATGCGTTTGCTTTTCACAAAACCCAACCATTCCTACAACGGCAGAACGGCGGCAACTGTGGCATGAAAGTTGCACAATTGAGAGGCCTTTCAGCTGAATAAACATATTTTGCTGGTAATAAAATAGGATTACTTTGGAGTATATGACAGAGGGGAAATAATGCCTACAGTGATAAAAACAAATCCAAGTCTGTAGGGAGATATCATGACTTGTAAAAGATCAAACCTTACCGGTATAACAAATGTGCAAAGTTTTGGACTCACAAGCACTTCTTTGTGTCACAGAGAAAGTTTGATTTGACTTTATTTTTTTGTGGTGAGAGAGCCAGATATCTTACCTTTTCTTCTTCAGTAGCCAGAAGGCTACTGCAAGAACGGTGAGAACTCCCAGGATGCAGGCAATCACAGCAGAAACAACAAAACCTGGGGAGGGAGGGAAGAATTATGAAACTGTTAATATTATTGACTTGAGAGGAGAAAGTTGGTCTCTAATTTGTCATAATATTTGCATCCTGCATCTGCAACTTTCCTACAGCCTGCTCATGGCCCTTTGTGGTTATGGAGTGGATAACTTTGCACAGATGTGCCCTGGAATGCCCTCCTCCCACAGCTGGATCCACAGCTCACTACGCCGGGAAGTTAAACACACACCGCTGTCACAGCACCAACATGCAGGCACAGGCAGAGCAGATCAGAAACTGGGTTTCTGTGCTACAATGTGTGAGACATCAAAAGCAAAACTAAAGAACTAAACCCAGGCAACTAAGGGTGTTAAATTTGCTGCCTTTTGTTTTTTCAAGGCAGAGCACCCCTCAGTGTGGACAGCTGAAGAGCGACGTGCTTTGCTGTTGAGAACGTTCCTTAAAGGCAGCAAAGAAGAATGAATTCAGGATATTAGTATGAAGAACTGAGTGCTCTCTTGTTTGCATAGAGATGTTAAGCATTACTATTACAATGCTATATTTGATAGTGACCTTCAGTTCCATTTTTGACAAAGAAAGTATTTTTATTTATTTTCGCATACCTAAAAATGAGGTCTCTTTTCTTAACTGTATTTTCTTTATTCATGAACACATTGCTTTTTATATTTAACAAATTACTGTTTCTCTCTAAGCAACATCAGAACTCTTTCAAACTGACAGGTTTCATATATTCCATCTAAATATTTTTTCTTACTAGATCAACTGTTGAGAAAACAGAAATGTAAACCCTGGAGTTTAACCTTATCCCATTTAACCCATTAGATGCTTTATTAATTTTAAGTCCAACTGAATGGAAGGAGCTTGCAATCCATGGAGTTGAAGAAGAGCTATTTTACAAAAGGAAAGTTTTGTTACAGTAAAGGTGCATCAAATGGACAAGAAAATCCAACGCCAAACAGATAACTGTAGAAAAAGAGCTGGTAGCTTGCAGAGGAAGGGCAGGGAGAATTTCTGTCTGATGAGACAATCTCCTAACAAAATTTACTTAGATGGTTTTCAGGCATGGTACCATAATCAAAACTAGACACGGGTTCCTGTTCAGCTCGTGGGCATCATAACAAATTCCAGCTGTGTGAATGTGAAACTGATTTTATTGGAATAGATTGCTGACAGCCAGAATACATTATAAACATATGTGAGTATTGCTGCATAATCCTCTAAGATTAGAGATTTTTTTTTGAAATGTAGTTCTTGTTAAGAGTGAGCATGAGTTTAGATACTAATTATTGGCACAAAGAATGCAGTGACAGAACACTCCAGTCACTTGCAATTCTGATACCACACACAGGCCAGTGGCCCCATCTTGTGGCCTCTGTGCTCGGGGGAGGGGGGGAAGGTGGCAGCCCTGGCACTGAAAGGGCAGAAAACCTGCTCTGAAAACCTAAGTCAGGGTTTTCTGTGTGCACAACAGGATTTCTTTCACAAATTCCTGGCCCTGCCTGGCCCAAGCCATGATCCCCTGTATGGCCTCTCCTTCCCCTCTCCATAGGAGTGCTCTGCCCCTACCTGTGGCACAGCTGCACCAGGCTGGGCACTTGCAGCCAGCAGCCAGCTGCACTTCACTGGGCTTTGATGGGAACTCTTTTTTCCTTCTTTATTTATTTTCTTTCTTTCCTTTTTTCCCTCTAGGTGAGGGGCTGCACCTGTGAGGGAGCCTTTGTGACTGTGGTAGGTGGAATGTGAGATTACAGGGGTCCATGAATACCTTTTGTGAAAGGGGTTGAACTCTTTTTCCTATGGTTCACTGATTAAGTCAATGAGCTTTTGTAATTAAATGTTGTTAGGCTGAATGGGGTTTCTATTAAAGTAGCCCTGAGCAATGTCTTTCATAGCTATAAAGACCAGTTCTTGGGTAAGAACAGCAGGATGGGCAATAACCCACACAATTTAGCTCTGCTAAGTCATGCCAGCTTTAAAGATACATTGCAAATGCCTTTATGGCTGGTGTCACCTCTGCGTGGGAGCCAAGTAATGTGGCTTAGCAGAGGGGGAGACAAATGTTATTATTGGGTTTGGCACTGGTTCACAGCAACAAGTTTGAGAAAGTCACATCTGGGTCAAATTTTCCCCCATAGATGGAAATAATAATGCTTACACTATTTCAGTGAAGTGTTTGAAGGTTCCTGGATGAAAAGTCTACAGTCTGATTTTCAGTTACTGGGATCACGGATTGTAACTCTCTGCCTTCTATTTTAAAGTATTGAGTGTGATTTACACAGAGCATATAGTCAGGTGCTGAAAGGTCAGCTTAAGAAACAGATGGAAAAGTGCATTTCCCACTTCTGACTGATCAGTCTGACTCGGAAAATCCCTGGCTCATGGGTGTGGTTGGGAACCATCAACATACCCTTGCCAAGTCTGCCAGGTATTGAATTTTGATAAACCCCGTAGAAAGTGTAAACATTGGATCTTTGGATTCCATGGTGAACCAGCCTTAATCATAAGGCAACTCTGGAAGTTCTGTTACTCAGAGGTGTTTCTGCAGTGGCATTGCTATAGCTTTTTTTGCTATTGTTTGTGCAGAGATCTAAGGAAGACCCTGCAGGTGAAGCTTAGTCTCACAAATTTGGCAGCTGTATCACAAATCCTGATTCTGCTGGTTAAAATCTGCTGGTACATAATCTGACTTCAGCAGATATTTGAGGGCATTCTTCTAGATGGCCAGTCCACAAAAGCAGAGAAGACTGACATACTCCAGTTCTTTCTCTCCTTCACTATTCAGTCATCTTTTAGTTTACTCAAAACACTGTTTGTGCAACCAATACCAGTTTGTATATTAATCATGGGGCTGTTGAGGATTCCTGATGATTTGGCAAAATTGTCATTTTCTTATGTATTTTGTTTAGAATCTAGCACCAAGAGAGCTCCTAGTGCGATTCTCATTTTAAATGAGATTAAACTGAGGCACAGTTCTATGACCATATTCTGCAAGGGGTGGCACAGGGACTTGATGAAAGGCATGTAGATAGACTAGAATATTATGACTGGCTGTATATAGTGTACAATGAGCAGTCAAGGAGCAGAACCAGCAAAATCCCAAGTGTGACTTGTGTATGCCCTGGGTGTGAGTTCTGTACAGTCACAGAAATAACTTGTCTAACACAGTCATATTACAGTCAGGACAAAAGGTTTCCATTTGTTATCAACACAATACAAACCAATCAGTTTTTGTAGCTGATAAATTGGTAGGGAGGTTGTTCCCTTAATTTTGACTTTGAAGTAGTAAGATTGAGGTTATTGCTCAGTGCAGAGAACTACAAGTGGGCAGAGATTTCAGAGACTTTTCATGCATAGCAGAAGGGTAGTTGTGATCTTTCAGAAAGGGAGAAATCCTATTTTTTATTAACACGTGAGCTGATGCAGCAATGCAAAATTCTGGCAGCCAGCAGTACTCAGTTTTAGTCTTTGTTTTAGTCACACCTTGAAACTGAGCTCCAAACTCTAAACAGCTGATATGAGAAGAGAAATAAATGATTGATCAGAGTGACCTCTCTCAGCAGTAATTAATGAGTAGAAATGGTAGTTTTAAACAGGAAAAAAAAGATATCACTAAACTCATTTAGACTTAAAATATTTAGCTACCTGCTGTTGGTAATGGGAAACATGACAACAGCTTTGGCAGCAATTAAGCAAGAATGCAAATGGAGAAATGACAATGAATGCAGAAAAACACTTCAGCCTGGAAAAAACTAGTGTGGGTTCTTGCAGTGCCTGTCACTCTAATCTCAACGGGCTTGAGTTTTGAGGTATCCAGAAGGAATTCATTCCTGGCTTCCACAGTGAGACTGGGAGATGAAAACCACTCATCTGTTTTTGGGGAAAGACACTTTTCTAGGCCATTGTTTACAAACTGGGAGCTGTGCACAGACAGAAGGGTCCTTGAGAAACCTGAGCCCCTTTCAAGATGCTCAGTGAAAACCACAAAGTCATTTAGTGAAGGCTTTACTCATTGCATGAAACATCTCAGATCCTTAATTGCGCTTAAACAAAAGGATATGTTTTGCTGTTTCTCTGCACCTCAGGATTGGGAACTATCCCATCTCTTCTTAAATCACTGCCACTGTGACGTGCTGCTAGTTAAAATAGTTGCTTTTCCAGTCAGTACCTTTTTGTTGAGTGAAAGGAAACAAGAACCTGAGGTAGTTTGGAACCCTGAACTGCACTGAAAACTCTGTGGCCTTTAGCACTGTGGCCTGCCCTTCTTCATACTCCTGGTCCATTAGGCTTCTCCTGAGGACCCCTGCCTTAACTGCAGATGGAATAGTAAATAAAATACAAGTCAGGAGAGGCAGCAGTTAAGGACACTGGAGTTTTGAAGCTTGGAAATGAAGAGATTTAATGCAGAGCAGGAGAATGAGAGGTCGTGGCTTTTTGTTCAAGCCATATTGTCAGCTCATGAACTGTTAAATATTTTCTACTCCTGTAAAAATAGAGAGAAATGAAGATCTAAATAACTAGAACTCAATGAAAGAAATGTTCTTAAGTAGAAAGGACAGTAGCATTGACATACTTATTTTAATAATTACTAGTTAGCTGCAATAATTCCAGAGAAGGCACTCAAAAGAAACTTCACGGCAGAATTTTGCTCCTCTTACATGAAGCTTTAGAAAGATTTAAAAATGTTTCCATGAGAACTGAAATGGTCCCCAGCCACAGGAGGACTTCTGAAATTGTCTCTGGGTTTCACCTCAAAGATGGAGATTTGATTCAAGGAAGGGCCAAATGCTGCTGATGCTCCACACTGGGAGTTTGGATGCAGCTAAACTGACAGAGTTATCAGCCAACCTTTGGGGACAAATCTAAATCATCTCTGACTTCAGATAAATGCTTTATCTGTTTGGGGTTTGGTTTTGTTGTTTTGTTGCTGTTTTTTTCCCCTAATCTCTAATTTTCACTCTTCTCCCTTAAAGCTTTACATTAGAAGAGATATATTATGAGAGGGTCTGTCTGCAGAGGGCAATGTGTGTCATTTCCCAAGACACACAACTCCTGTTCGTCCTGTGCTTTCATCTAAACACCGAAGAAACTGAAACTGGCAGGCAAAGCTGAAACGATGTCCTAACACATTTTATTAATTTGAAAGTTTGCTGCTTGGCCAATCTTTTTTTTTTGTGAAGTCTGCTTTTTCTTTTAGAAATACTGTACTCTCAATTTCAAATAGCATGGGGCCTTGCCTAGATTCATCTGCCTTCAGTGTGTGTGCCAGCTTCACAGATGCTTGAGAGTATTTGTTTGCAAGACAACAAAGAATTTGGAACAATACATTTTGCACAAACAATATCCTCACATTCCTTGCTGTGGGGCACAGCTCAGCTCCTCACACAGATGGAGATTTTGTGCAATCCCCCTCAAACCTGTGCATTGTCATTGTGTAACACTGCATAGTTAAGCTTTTAAATCAGCTCTTTCCATAAGATGGCTTTTTTCTTTTTTTTAACTTTGTAACATTGGATCATACAATCCAGTGTTATGAATTATTTTTATTTGTCAAGTTTGTATTCCTCAAGGACTTCTTCTGGTTCTACATGAATCCCCCAAAACAGTGTCTGTGACAGGCAAAGTTGGGATTCCCTTTAAATGTGTAGTTTGCATAAAGCCAAGCCCGACATTGCTGAGAACCAGCCAATGTCACTGGTGAGACAAGGCCAGCTTAGGCAACAGCTCAGCTGTGGAGTGTTTAGTATTTGCAGTGACAGCAAACACTTCTGCTAAGCATGACAAGGCCAGTCACATCTTCCTTCTTTTACCTCCTTGCCTTTGATCACAAGGGTTGCAGGTCTTGGTACCCACTGTGGGAAAAAGAATTCTTATATATTCCATGAATACCTTATTCTTGTGCAGTTGCCCAAGCAACAATGCAGTAAGAGAAGATGTTCTGGAAAATGAGACTGCTGTATTTGTGCAGTGGCCCAGTGCAGCAGGAGTGCCACCCCAGTGCTTCAGGTGTGCACAGATGGCTGTGCACAGGAGCATTCACACAACTTACCTTCACGGAAGGAGATGAAAACCAGTCTCTCCTGAAACTCCTGAACGTTTCTGAAGTTATCCACCATCTCCAGGGGTTCTGGGTCATCCCTCTCTGTGCAGTACATGGCTGTTTCCAGGGCCAGGAGCTGGAAAGTGAAGCAACTGCTCAGCCCCCAGAACGCAGAGAGAGCAATGCCAGTGTGTGATCACTGGGAGTGTGCTGGAGATCAAAGAGGTGGTTAAAGGGGAGAGGACACATTAAGTCATACTTAGATCTTATGTGGCCTGTGAGCCCAAACACAGAACAAGGTGCCAAGTGTGGCCTCTCCAAACGCATACCTGTGTTTTGCTTACATCCTGATAAAACTAATCCTGCCTGGTGATTATCTGCCAGGAGAACTGGAGGGAAGCAAACAGGGTGGCCCTTTCCAGCATGCTCTCACTAGCGCAGTCTAACTCCTAAGCAGGATTAAAAGCTACTTTGTGAAAGAACTTTTTACTTTGGTAAAGACACGATCTGACAGAGTGGACAAAGGTAAGAATGGATTTTCATAACAAGGGACATGCAGTATTTTGATCAGAGATTTTGATAATAACATTTCCCCCCTGTGTCTATAATTAGGTGAATCAGAAGATAGTGATTGTGAGTTTATAGTCTATGGAAGTGACCACCTAAAAACAAAAGAAGTTCATTAGATGAGCACAAAAAAATGTAAGCTGGGAGGAACATTGGGGGATTCAAGACTGACAAATCACACATCACATGCTTTCTAGGAACTTAACGTCTACCCAACCTGTGACACCTAAGTCAGTCAAGATCACAATAGCACTAAAATATTTGGTAAGTAGAGTTCAGACATGGAGCCTGAACAAAGTAATCTGCAAATAACTCATGGAAAGTACTAAAGCAGGGGGTAAGTACAGAGTGAAAACAGAAATTTGACTTGAAACAGAAATCTCACTTGACTGTGAGATTTTTCAGCTGGTACTGTACCAATTGCTATGTTGTTGTCTGCTATTTATTTGTTCTGGTCAACTGAAAACATGCTAACTACACACAGATTGGGATATGGACTTGTGTCAGTTCTGTGCTGCTCTTCCCACTTGAAGTATTTTAGCAATGGTCATCTTTCAGTTTTACAGGAAGAGAAGAGAAACCCAGGAAATGAGAATATGCACTTACTGTTCTTTAGCTGACACCAGCCAGGAAAACATGTGCTCATATTGAAACTTGCCTGCTCCTGTGAAATTCTGACAGGGTGCCTGAAAACTGTCCAGAGAACACTGGGGTAGCAGGGAGGAGTTGTCAGGGATCCTTCATAGCGGTAAAACTCATCCAGCCTCTCGGGAAGCAGTTCTCGGATATTGAAACCAGGGACTTGCACATTCTGGTCTGAAAAGGGGGATTCATGTTAAATGCTGCATCATTACTACACAGGTAGCACACCACTGAAGTGAATTTGCTTCTCAGTAAGTAGGATGTAAGCGGTGTCATATAAGAAAAATACCTTTCAGCAGAGATAGTCCCAGTTTAATAAGGAATATAGGTTTTGAAGTCTCCTATGTACAAATCTTTACTTAGATGCCAAATCTGAACTGTGTAGGATAAACTGTGGCCATATTAACTAAAGCCCACCATGTGCAAGAAATACGGCCCAGTCAGGAGCACCTGCTGCATGCCAGCCACACACTCCTCCCAGAAATGCTCTGCATTTGGAAGTGTCTCACAGTTTGTGACAGGTTTGCCCGGGGTCTCTGGGCTGTTTCTTCAGCCAGCTCCGTCCCACTCAGGGTGACATCTGATCCTGAGCCACTCTCCACCTGATGCAGCCACTCACCCTTGTACTTCACATTCCGGAAATGCCTGAAGATCTTCTCATAGGATGGGTTGAAGGGTCCAATCTGTAATGATCACACCATTAACCCCTGCAGCCTCAGTGTGAGTCTGAGTGCACACAGCAGGCAGCAGTACCGGATGGGCTGTCATAGGGCAAGTGCCTCCACTGCCCAGGTATTCATGTACCAGCACAGCACAGGCCCTTCTGTGACTCAGAACATTGCCACTGCCCTCAGAGGCACAGCTATGCTCCCACCCCAGAGCTATCAGAGCTGCTTTGTCAGAATGCTGCCTTAGCAACTGCAGAGTAGACTTCTGTGTTGCCCTCGCCTGTTCGGAGCGCTGTGCAAATGAAGAGGCACCATTTTCTCTGAGAACATTGCAGGCATAAGTTCTCACCTGACAGGCTTCTCAGATCATCTGCTGGTTTCTACTCAAAGCCCCATTTTTCCACCCACAAGCATTTTTAACTCTGTTGCTCCTCACAGTCCAGGAAGATAAAAAATGACACTGTTGGGTCCCACAGGGCCACTGGCAAGGGCTATAACTCAACTATCAAACAAGACCATGTTTTTCAACTGCTACCAGCAGCTTTTCAGTCTACTAATAATCAGTGCCTTTTTCTATGAGTTCTTCAGAACTGGTGCTTAGCAACTCCTCTGGCAACAAGACATAGTGAATTGGTGTCCTTAGATCAACTATAAGAGCCACCAGCTGTCTGAAAGTTTTTCAAAAACCTAATCTCCATTGTTCCCTAATTTGATTTTTAAACACCATTGCTTAGAAGTAACCAGAATCCCAGTATTACTCCATAACGTAATAGACAACACTCTGACACTTTTCACAGCTGCAACTTCCAAATGAACTGAAATTTAACACAAAATTACTGTCAAAGTCTTAGAGCTGCTAGGAAGTGAGCTGGGATAATATCAATGAGAGCTTTGTCTGCTAACTAGAACATTTTCTTATTTTTGATGGAAATGTGAAAACTTGGGGTTTTGGTTTCCTATGCTGCAGAAAATCCTCACATTTAAAACTTATCTTTACAGTTTTCTTATCGAGGAGTTTTAATCCTCAAGAAAAAGGAGACACAGATGTACAAGCTACTAAAAAAAATTCTGTTTAAGAATCATTATTGTCTTTGTACGTGGGGCTTTAGAGAGGAAAACTGGAACGCTGTCCTTCTGTCCTCTTAAAAAGGTCACTGAATTTACTTGTTTACTGTAAACTGTGATTCAAAGAATCTGGGAAGTTAGCAGCATGAGGACTGTGGTTAAATCCTAATTACATGGGGTGGTCAGAGGCAGGGCTGCTTCTGCCTCTGCCTCTGCTCCATCAAAACTGCTTCGTGCCACAGCAGGCACTTTGGAGGGAGCAAGCTGGGAACTCACTGGTGCCTCCTGTTTGATAAACTCTACCAGTCATCAGTTTGCAAATGAATGCAAAAATGGATTTAATATAGCTGGAGTTAATTTATGGGAAAACACGAGGAAATATTCAGAATTCCTCTTTTCTTAAAATTTGCTCCTGTTTTTGTGCGTGCTGCTGGAATCTGACCTTTTATTTCTGTGTGAAAGAGAAAAGGAAGAACCCTTATTCAGTCTGTTGAATAATCTAGGTAATCTTGTACATTGTCTCTGATGACTAAATGACTGGAAGCATATTCTAAACAACAACACTCCAAAGGATCCTGCATCCTACCTCAAGGAGAACAGCCAGAACTGCCAGTCCATCCGCTTTGTCCATTGCTGCTGTTACATCTGGATATTTCTCAGAGTTGTAGTGCACAATATGAAGCTGCAAAGAAGGAAACACTTTGTCACATCTGGGTCATGCCCACATTTCTGTTTCACAGCTTAAAATGACCAGTGCAGCCATCTGAGGGTAAGACAATACAGGGGGTCCTTCGGTGATTTCTGGGTGTAAGATTTTTTCAGAGAAAAGCAAAAGGTTCTGGCACTCCCACCCTGCTGCAGCTGAGTGACAGACACCCCTCACCCCCATAATGAGGGGGGAAAGAGTCTGATCAATGACTTCAGCTTCGAGGCATCTTGAGTGTAATACTAGTAAATCTTTCTGAAAAAACTCCCCTTAACACTTCAATATTTAGAATGCAAAACTCAGCGTTAAAAGTAACTAGAGAAGAAATGGATTCCCAAAGTACTGTTATCTAAGCAAATTATTCTGACTGATTTCTCTTTTAATAATTTTGAGGTAAACATCTGTTTCGTGCTCCTTATCAAAGTCTATTCCCAAATCCATCATTTCGGATTAGTAAAGATAACAGATAGTTCTTCACTGGTAGAAGAAGGAGAGTAAAGGTAACCAGAGCAGCATGTCATGCAGCTAAAAGATATATCTGGTTCACAGAGAAGGACCAAGGTATCAAATATTTAGCAGTCTGCTTGAAATGAGTCAAGCCACCTGGTGCCAGCTCTGAGTTTAGAGCCCAAATTCTAACCCCCTGACTTAGTGACAGAACACCAGAGCCCCTCCTTTTTTGCAGAGCACAATCCATTTTTCAGTGTACACCCAGTCTTAGAACCCTGCAGCATTTACAGCCATATCCCCAAGACACAGATCCCACTTTGGAGCAGCGGGACTGGCC
>JAWWEU010000017.1:19326858-19356071 GCA_035583155.1 Acropternis orthonyx
AGCCTTCTCTGCTCCCTTGGCTGCCCTGAGCTTGTCCTACCTCTGCTGCAAAGTGCTTCCCAGCCTTCTCTGCTCCCTTGGCTGCCCTGAGCTTGTCCTACCTCTGCTGCAAAGTGCTTCCCAGCCTTCTCTGCTCCCCTGGCTGCCCTGAGCTTGTCCTACCTCTGCTGCAAAGTGCTTCCCAGCCACGGTGTGCTCGGAGCCTTCGGACTTGTTGCGGTTCCCCCAGTGCAGGTGGAGCTGCGATGCCACGTACTCGAAGGGCAGGTTTCTGATGGACATGGTGGGTGACAGGTACATTTTCACTGTAAGCAGACCAAACCCAGGTGGGAGCAAATGACACCACAGCTCTCAAGAACAGGACAAATAAAAATACTGTGTCTCAGTATATTACGTACGAAGCTTGAACAAAGCAGCTTCTTAACTCAAACCCATCTCCGTCTGTGGGGGGAGATAAACACTGCAGTTCTCTTTAGCCCTTTCTAGGTAAATCAGGAGAGTTTAGAACACACTCTTCTTCTATTCTCTTAAATAAATGTGAGAATTGTTGCTAATGGAAATTTTTCTTCTCCCTGAAGAATGAAAGTTTATCTTGGACTTATTGAAGAGACCATTACTGATATGTCAAAGGAAAACTTACGTTCACTTGCCTTCTTTCAATCCCCTTATAGTAGCTGAAAATGGCTTAATAAATTAATATTTATTGTGGTACTTTTTATCTCCTGTTATATTGAACTCCTCTGCCTCTTAATCTTCTTTTAGGAGCACTTGACAAGAGCAAATAAACTGCCCCTTCTCCTCACTGTTCCCCAAACCCAGAATATTGCTGTCAAGCAGCAACATAATCCCAGGCCTTAAGAATTACCATTTCCTTAACATTACTCTCTCTTCTGCTCACTAGTGCTCTCCAGTGGGGAAGACAGGCTGGGTTTGGGGTTTTTTGGTGTAGAAGTGACAGCTGTAATTCTCAACTCAGCAGAAACTTCTTGGTTGTTCACTTGAGATGTTTGGTACTCCATAAAGCAACAGTTTATGCCAGGAACATATCAATTTCTTTGCAATTTATTACTTTCTGGTGTGAATACAATTTGTTTCTGGAGTGTCCCAGACACTTTTTCAGGGCAAACCAGGCTCAAAACCTTGGTGAAGGAACAGCTGCAAGCCCATGCATTTTTATGCTTGTCCTAAAAACTTGTTTAGAGCTCTGCGGTTTCCAGTCTGGCTGCAGTGGGTGACTGTATCTGGATGAGCTGGCTGATGAAGCACATTAATTATAGGCAGGAATGACTGACAGCACAATACTAAGCATCCTACTGATTTCCTCTCCAGCTGAAAGAGAAGGTAGCAGCAGATGGTGCAGTGATAACTCCAACAGAGCCTCTCTTTGTATTACTCAGAGCACTTAATTTGTATCTAAGTGAGCTTTCTAGAGTAGGCTGCATCTCCCCTGCTTTTTAGGAGGGCAGGGACCTTATGAATTAATTTCCATTTTTACTGAGGGAGGGATGTGTTTTTGTCTTGGCTTTCATTAGGAAGGAGTCAAACTCCATGTTTTAGGGGCAAGATCTGACAAGGACAGTGACAAAGGCTCTACAAGGAATTGGCCTTTACCTGAGTGACTATTATGTGAGGTCCAGGCTCTCAGTGTTGTTCTTTTGCCTTCTGCACTCTGGCATCTCTAAAGTCCACAATGACAGTGTTTCCTTCTCTGCTTGTTGCCTGTCACCCCCATTAGCCTGATGCATTCAGCTGTGACAGTGCAGCCTTCCACCCAGGACCAAGGACTTTAAGAAAAGAAGGTTCACAGGGAAAAGGTGTTCCAGCCATTCCTAGTCTGAAGCAGCCTGGCTTTGATGGAGCAATGGATCAAGGGGAAAACCAGGAATCCTGTCCTAGGAGGTTGGCCCTTCCTGAAGAATGGGCTTATGGTGTTAAGCAGCTTTACCTCACTGAGAGAACAAGAGAAAGAGATTTTTTCCTGTTTGACATCTCTTAACCGAGCATGCCAGAGTGGAGCAGAGGCCATTCCATAACACAGGTTATTTTGATGCTTATTCAAGAGAGGAGGATACAAAGAAGGAGGGCTTTCTAACTTCTTATTTCTCTGTCTTCAAATGCTTCAGGAAGGAATGAAAAATGATGGGACTAACTGGTGTTGTATGTTGTGTCAATATAATAGACCTTTATGAGACTGCATCATCTCTCCTGCTACCTACTGCACTGACACTTTGTTTTAGTGCTACAGTGGGGAGGGCACGTTTGTAAGCTGTTTCTAATTATTATTCTCTCTTTTTGCCTGTCTTATCTTACACTAAAGAGGTTTCTGTCTCTTCTGCTCTTTCTGCTCCTAGTCCTTTATTCTTCTTCCCCCCTGCCCATGTAATTCAGTTGAGCTGCTTTGATTAGACCCATTACACCCGTATTTTATCAGTTTACCTCTTTTAACAGAATCACAAAGTCTGTTTCTGTTTCAGAGCACCACAACCAAAGTAATAAGAAAAGCTCAGGAATTAATTCTGATGTGCCTAGAGTTTATTTAAAACCTCTTTATTTAAAATTCAGTTTACTGGTAACCCATTTGTACTTACATTCCCAAGTTTCCCATGCCTGTTCTGTAGATGTAGGCATGCTGATGTTATCAACACAGCTTAATTTCATCTGACAATCAAGGGAGTTCACACATGAAGTAAAACCCCCACGAGTTCCTGCAACTCTTCCCTTCACAGTTCCTTGCTGTCCTTGAACTCCCTTACCTGAATGACCATTATTGGTCAATGTAAAATGGTCAGTGGAGGGCACGTTATAGCCTATGAATTCCAAAGGCAAGAGATTGGAGTCATACTGGAGAATATCCTTGTGGAAGTCAATGGGTGACTGGAATACTCCTCCACAAAATGGGTACTTCTTTGGCCAGGCCTTCTCTCCATCTGGACCTGTGTAAATTGAGACACATTTGTCAAGCTTTAACACAACAGTTGGAAAAAAAGCCTTTTCTGAATTTTTAGACTATTTTTTTAATCTTAATTTTATCTTTCCAGCGCACCATTGGATAGAAAAGGGCCAAATGCCAGTAAAATCTCACAGATCTCACACAGAGACACTTCACTGCCCCTCGATTTCTTGACAATCTGAACTGCTGTTGATGTTCCTCTCTGGGGGAACTGCAGGGCTGGGAGTTCCCAGGTTAGAGCTGCAGACAGCAGCACCACCGGCAGCCACAGTGCCTCTGCGCCTCTCTGATGGCATTGTCTCACCGGAGCCCAGGAGTGTGACAGAGCAGAGTTTGGATCTGTGACAGTATTTGGATTGTTTACTGGCATGAACTACTTTTCCCTATGGAAGCAGCAGGCACATGCACAGGAAAGCTACTCCAGCCTTCTGAAGGGAATTGCTGTGAGAAGTGACTTCATGCTGACAGAGGAAAGTCTCACAGTTCAGTGCACAGAAAGGCAGACCCTCACAGCCTTTTTTCTGCACAAACTACCTGGCTCTATCCAACCAGATTGCATAATCCACACTGGAAAGCTAACTTGCAAAAATGGAAGGCCTTATGATAATTTAACATGCAATAACTTGCTCAAACCCTGGTGAAACCTTCCTTCATCACAGTCCTTTGCCTGAGGTAGGATCTACAAAGAATAGATAATATCAAGAGAATTTTAATTGTGCCTTTGATTTAATTACACATTAACAGCCAGCAGCTGTACACAAGCTGTAAGATGAGACTATTTGGATTTAAATACCAAAAGAGGTACTTGCAACTTGTGTTCCTCCTTGTCTCTGAACATTCATCATGATTCCTTCTAAGGCAGGAAGGTCTTTTGGGATCACCAGCCTGATCAGTATAACACAGGACACTGGGACCCCCTGGACCCATTTCTGCTTCAATAAGGTCATATCTTTCAAAAGGGAATAAACATCTACTCTTCATTTAGGCTTTTCAGGTAAAAGATATTTCATTAGTGCCCAATGGATAATTACTCTGCTCAGCAGCTTGATTTTCACTGTGACTCTGCTGTCAGCACACTTTTGTTCCTCACTGAAGTACTTACAACACAGAGGATACAGTTTCTCACTTCTCTTTAAGTAGATGGGGTCCCTTGTCCCTTTGGTTAGAAGGCTTCTGTTCCAAGCCTTTAATATTCCCTGTGGCTTCTCTGAAGAACAGGTCATCAGTGGCAAAGCAAGTTCAGATCTTTTCTGAAGGCAATTATCAGTCAGGAGGGTATTATTAGAGGCTCACTTTATTTACATGCAAGACAGTTGCCAAGAATACGGATGGTGGAGGTGAATCTGACTGGAACACAGTGCGTGTGACAGAGGCAAGTTCAATTCTGGTGCTTAAAGACTGACTTCCTTTCTTGTTAAAGCTGTTTAAGATTACTCAAGACAGAGGTTAACACATGCCATTGTTTGCTGTGTGGATAGTCAGACTCAATCAGGGCCTTTCAGTATAAACAGGTCTTGATGCTGCTGTAACTTAAAACTTTGACTCCAGTTTGCTGGCAATCACATTAATTTCTCTCCTGTCAGATCCTAAAGTTATTGAAATTCCTTAAAAAAGCTAATAAATGTTATGCTGACATTATAGAAGACTGCATACTATCCTCTACCTACTTTTGGCAAGTAACAAGTAGATCCAGAAGAACACAAACTCCATACATACTCAAGAAAAAAATCCCAGGAAAATGTACATCAGGATATACCAGGAAATTCTAGGTTTTTAGGCTTAAACTTCAAGTGCAAGACAATGATACTGAAAGTTAACACTTTCCAGGGATCTAAAACTACTGCAGTGTCAGAAAAATTGGTGAGAAGACTCAGTAATTTAAAAAAGGTAGTGGTAAGGTAGTGAGTTTGCAAGAAGACTTTAATATATTACATATCACAGGTTTGGAGGCTTGATAATTAAATAGGTAATTAATGTCTAAAACAGAAGTCTAGTCCCAGCCATGTTGTGAATTACTAATCATTTTTTCAGCACTGTGTTTGGATAAATTGAATGCCCTTAAGAGCTGGCAACAGAATATGGGAACTTCCACACCTACATCACCAGTTCAGAAGGAGAAATTTTTTCTTATCTATAAAGTGTTGTAGTTATCACAGTCTTTATGTACCTTGATCTTTACTAGCAGTTACCCTTTTCGTGACATAAATCTGCAACTCCACTGACAGACCTTTAAGCTACAGCAGTTTTTGCTTGTTTCTTACTCCTGCTCAATTTAAAAAAAACAAACAACAAAACCAAACAAAAAACTTTTTTGGTACAAAACGAGTTTTTATAGAAATTCTGCCTTGTGTCACGTAGTCTTTCTAATTTCAGTGCCTCAAAACTCCTGTCTCAAAGAGCTGAGCTCACTGCAGCTTGGGTTTGCATATGTGAAATTGAGATTTCCGTGGCAGATAAACCACACAGCTGGAAGGCATTTCTCAGCTAGGTCTGTTGAAAATGAATGATTGATTGTGAACCAGATTTTCCTTTTCCTGTGCCAGCACATTCAGATAATTTCAGTGGAAATCACATCGTGTTTACAAAGGCTTTGTCTGATCACTACTGAACAAAGAACAGCATGTGGATGTATTAACATTGCCCTGTGCTACAAGTCCCAAAAGGTATTAACACAAGAAATATTGCAAAATCATCTTCATAGTTAATTCCCTTCTTTTGTGAAACATTTGGGGAAGACCCAGCCATTTCAGAAGGTGTTTGCTGCTACGAGGATCCCATCAGGACTGTGTCAGCAGAGCAGTAGCTGTGCCAGGGGCTGTTCTACCCACCCAACACTCCTATTCAGCTGCTGGAGGGAGCAGACTAAGGCAGGGGCTGTTGGGGTGAGTGGGAGCAGTGACCCCTCGTGCTGCCACTGCTCCCACGGGACACCCCTTGTGTAGGGAGTGCCGACTCAGGCTGCTCAAATCCAGCCTGTGGTTTTCTTTAATGTGAATTTCCAGGACCACGTTTCCCTACCACACTCTAAACAGCCCTGAGCCTGACTGTGCCCTCATGGCTGTTTTATAAAAGAAGTCTGTAAATAAAGCAGGGATAACTCTCTGGATAGTCTGGCTGCCCAGCGAGCTGAGCCAAACACCCTCAGCACCAAGGCTGTGTCATCTCCTCTGACAGCTTTCAGCTTTCCAGCCAGCCCCACAGCACTCAGTGCTCCTGCTCCCAGGATGTGCATGTGGCTCATTTAAAACAAGGAGAAAATAGACCTGAGACACCCGTGTTACCAACACACTTTTGCTCTGATGACCCATTAATATCCATGTTGCTCAGGCTTCTTTCAGTGTCTCCAAGTTCTCTTCATCTGAAGTAAAGCAGTGTGGTGAAATGCACTGGGCCAGTGCCACAGGGAATGTCTGTGGTATTTTTGCAGCCAGGCAGAGCACTCTTTCCTGCTCTCAGCCAGCTGCAAGCTGCAAAGCTGCCACCAGCCCAGGGCTGAAGGAGCAGTGAAGGCTGAAAGAGCAGGCTGCCTGCCACAGGGAGCACAGGGTTTCCATTTGCCACAGGGCTCAGGCTCAGCCACACCATTCTGTGGGCACAGGGCCAGATGTGCATATCCTACGGAGCCAAATGTGTGTATCCTCCACACACGTGTCCAGAGGGAAGCTGGTGAGGCAGAGGAACTGCCAAGGGCTGTAGCTGTCCCTGCTACTGCATTCAAATGCTGTATGAGAAATTTGGGGCATGCTTTAGTTGTGTTCACTACAGCTGGCATGTCCTAAGGGGAACTGGAAGGGTCATAGCATAGGTTCTCAGCATCCCACTGAACTGAAACAGACTGTTTGGCAACTCTAGAATGAAAGAATTTGCAAGTACAATTAGCCTGATACTTGCTAACAATAGTTCTTATGTCTTCATTGCAGCATGAGGTTGTCTCCTCACATGCGAAACACATTAATAATTCTGTTGGCACTATTACTGCTAAAGCATGTTAGTAATTCTGTTGGCACTATTGCTTTGAACTTGCCTATAAAGCTAGTTTTCTCCATTGCAGCTGCTTGTCCACTCTGAAGGAGTGATTCTGTTATCTGATTTTGTTCCAACCCACTTACACTTACAGAAACAGAAAGCCAGAATCCAAAGAATTGAAGCCCAACATCCACTTCTACCAATTTTGTCCCGGGGCAGAGAACTCCAAGCCTGCACATTACAGAAGCTCTGTGGACATGCTGTCCTGAGCTATGGGGCACCAGAATAATTCTTGGAGTTCTTTAACTGCAATCACTTTTCTTATGACATGCTTGGTGTCCTCTGTCCATTTTCCAGGAGGTGAAGCAGCCTGTCAGGACACAGAGCCAGCCTGTGCCACAGGGGCTGAGGGCTCACTGCTCTGTGCTGTCTCCTCTCAGGCTACATACGAGAGCAATGAAAACAGGCAGAACAAAGGGCATTCCTGCAGTCTGGCTAAGGAGGAAGCAAACAGAAGAGAGGTTTAGCCTTTGTATTTATTGTATCTAATGTAACAGTGTCCATTATAGCCAAGACAAATGCTCATTTCTTTGGAAAGGTTGTTCTGAAAAGACAAGACCTTGTGCCATCTTGCTTTGCCACTGTGCCCTGAGCTGCCAACACTGTATCAACATTGTTTTACTTATTCTCCTGCTCAACAAATCTACTCCATCCTTAGTCTTACAGCCTGACCCTCACCTTGACATCAATCTGCACTGTGATTATAGTGGCTTGATGTGCTTTCCCTCGCTATTGACTTGATTTTAGTGAGAGGCATTGCAAAGGGTTCCAGGGATAAAGGGAAATGGGGAAAGGTTTAGGCTGCCATAAAGGACCAGGATCAGTAGAAGAGTATGGAGAGGCTCTTTCCTGGCTTACTGCAGTATCTCTAATAGCTATTTTTCTCTGTGCAAATCAGTGTTCTACCTCTGCTTTTCTGTACTATTCTGTACAAGTTCAGTTGCTACTTTAATTTTTTGAAGTTGCTTTTATATATTTTCTGTGGCTTTTTTAGTTACATTTTGAAATCAGTAGTTGCAGGAAAAAGATAATCTGTTTTGTGAACCTTCCCTCTATCCTCCAGCACACGTTAGAATGTAGAAATCAGACTGCAGTATGGAAGAGCTAAACAGGAATTGATGAAGTTGGGCACTGAGAACCACACATTCTGAAATAAACACTGGTACCCAAATTCCCAGAAAGGGAAAAGTAACAAACTTAAACAAGCACTACCCTGGGAAGGAGGGCAAAACTTCTTTGATGGTAGAAGAAGTAAAAGAAGTCTTGTTTTCCTCACTGCCCAGCAGAGTTAGGTTTATCTGCTGTCAAGGTGGAGAGCCGAGGCTGTCACTAATGAAGCTGTGCCAAGGTTTTCCCTGGTGAGACAGAGGGGGGGGTGTGCCCTGGCAGGCGGGCAGTGCGGACGTGAGCTGACAGCTTTGCCTCTGCTTACGTGGAGCGAGTCAGGTACAGCTGGGCACGGCCAAGGGAGGAGACCTGAGGGCAAGGTCGGCCTCAGAGGCTCTTTGTGCTGTCTTGGAGCATCACCAGAAGCTCAAGAGCAAGCATTTTTTGCTGAGGTTCCAGGTACCGCTTACTTCTCTGTGGGCATGTGGCTTATAAAATGCTGCTCTAACTGAGGAAATACCCGGCTAGAGGACTTGGTCAGTTAAAAGAAAACATCCAGATAATTCTTCTTTCTGAAGAAGAATCTTTCTGAAGACCACCAGGTCCTTCTGGGTTAGTAGTTGACTAAAAGGACTAGTTACAAATTAGCACTGCTTTCCTGAACGTCATTTACTCTGCTTTGTCACTGCTGGGATTCTCGGGGACCTCCAGGAACATTGTACAGGTGATTTGCTGAACTCTGACTCCACTTGCAAATGAAATCCCATGTGCGCAGGGAGAGGAATTCTCTGTGCAGAACCGGTTTGAAACATGCTGCTGGCCTGAGACTGGTGAGGACACAGGGCTTTGGGGAACCTCTGCAGTTGTAGGGCCAGCCTTAATCTGCTGAAGTTCCTGTCATTCCACAAGGCAATTTAGAACTCAATAACTGACTCTCAGTCACCCAGATATGAAACCTGATGGATGAATAACAGATACCAAGACAACTGACTGGATCCAAACCTGGGTAAAGATGGTGAGCCCGGTCAGTACTCACTGAAATACATTTGGCATGCTGTCCTTAAAACACAGAAGAAAGACACAACTTAATATGTAAGAATCAGTACTTACCAATGTAAGACCACTTTGACCCTGTTTAAAGACAAAGGAAACATTACTGTGAATATTTGAAATTGATCTTACTCACTAAAGGAACAAATTGTTGCTTAAACCCATGTTTAATTTTGCAGTACTTTTATCTATCTAGTCCCAGCTGTTGAGCAAAATATAGACACTTTCAAAGATTATGAACCTCAAATTATAACCACAGTTATCCCTGTGATCCTGCCCATAAACTGCTTTGGGTTTTTTTTGGAATAGCCACAGACTCTGTACGTAGGTATATCTCTGATTTTTTTCTGGTTAGGAAGCTAAGGATTTTCAATGGGGTGTAGCTACAATGAACCCCTTCATGCATGGTTGAGGAGTTTGAGAAATATCAGTGGATTGCCAGTTGCTACACTGGGAAATGATGGACAGTCATTTCAGTACAGCTCTGGGATTTTCACCCTGAAACAGAAGTGAATAGACAGACTTTGGGAAAATAGAGTATGCTACATGAACCCACACAGCTCAGAGAACCCTGGGAGGGTGAGTGAGTGTTAAAATGATCAATACTCATCCGTTGCTTAAGGAACTGAACTTGGGACAGTATCTCTGCATGGCTTTGGAAATGTCTTGACTTGTTAAATGCTCTTTTAAATTATCTTTTCCCTGGTGCTGAAACCTACAATCATTCAGCTTGCTGTGTAATTAGAGGTGCTTGTCCTGACAGACCTGAACAGTTTTGGTTATTGGGCTAATGCAGATCTTTACTCTTTGCAAATTTGATTTTGCTTCTGCTCAGAAAGCAGTCCTGACTTACAAGTCCTGCAAGCACTCAGTGTGCCTGGGGGTGTGTGCACACATGCAGGCAGGTATTTCCCCTTCCATGCCCATGTCTGCTCCACGGTGGTTCTTGGCTGCATTCCCTGTGCTCTGAAATGTGGCCACAGACACAGCTCTTCTCCAAGGAATGCTGTGTGAAACGATTGGGATTAGTTTGTAGGGACGTGCGAAACAGCTGCACTTCACTGTTTTGTACTGATATGTGCTGCAACACTAAAGTCTCTGCCCTCAGTTTGTTAGGACTTGTTCTTTTACACTGTGCCTTGTTCTTTTACACTGGAATTTTCAAACTGTGTAATCATCCTGGCTGAAGACCTCAGGTTCCTCTTGTAGCAGAATTCATGCACTGTCTCAGATTTCAAGATGAGAAGCCTCATCTTCCTCTCCCCTTCTCTCTGCAGGGGATTATCTCTTAGTGAGTTTTTTGGGGGTTCCTTGTGTCCTCTGCTCAGAGCATTCTGTAGGTAAAACTCATATAAAGATAGCGATTTACTGGCAGCAGCTTTTAGAAATATCCTCAGCTGAGCTGGGCTTGAAGAAATACTGCCTTAACTAGAATAGCTACTCTTCATGCTCAGACTGACCACTAAATTGTGTATGAAGTGTCAAAACTATTATTTTCATAATGTAGAATAACCTTACAACAATCAATTTCAACTATTTTTAATATTATGGCCAGTTATGCCACTTGACACAAAAAATAAGTGAAAGCTTCAAGTCTTTTGCCAAGTGAAATATTCCTCGGCCTGTGAGCATTTTGATGATCTCCAATTCACCACCATCACAACTTTACTGATGAGCACAATCATAGCAACTAGAGTAGGTAGGGCTGAAGAACATCTATACTGATTTCATCTAACTTAGGGCAGGAGATGAAGAGACGACCAGATGGCAGAAGCTTCTTGGTTGTGTCTGAATGAACAGCCTCAGACTGTGAGCTGGGTTGCTATTACCCTTATTCTGGCTGACAATGACAGGAGGATGAGGCAGACTGTCACACAGGCTCCCAAAGTCGGAGGATCCCCATCTAGAAGGGAACATTCAACAGCTCTGTGTCTGTGAGCACTCTCCTGCCTCTTTGTGCATGTTGGGATGGGTGTTGATGAGTAGCACAGTTACATGCCCGTGCGTGGCAGAGGAGGTTCCTGGAGCCAGTGTATCTGCCTTTGTCTGACCAATAGCCAGGGGAAAAAATACCTTATCAATGTCACTTGGGAACTGGGAAAGTGGGAATCATTGTAGTTGTGATAATCTATTCGGGAAGATGTCAGAGACAGGCAGATGCTGCAGCTCTTGCCATTTCTTGGCACTAATTCTGAGGTAGGAACTCTCCAGCATTGCCATCAGGATGTATCATCACACACACCTTTTCAGCACATCCTTTCAATTGCAAACCTTCTGTGTGGTCACAGAAAGTACCAAGTTTATTCTGTTATTCTGGAAAACACCAAGCTCTAGGGACCTCTCCCCTTCAGCTGGGAAATTCTGCTAGACAACATAGGCATTTTTCAGAGGATACATGAACTAAACAAGAAGATGACCTTAAAAGTTTGAATTTCACAGCTTATGCTGCTCATGTGAAAAACCTGGTAAAATGCTTGTCTTGGCAGAGCTCTGCATGAAGCCAACAGCTCTGGGTTATGTTTGAACCTTCAGGATTTGTCCCATGAATATACGTGCTCAGTAAGTCCTCCCACACAATCCTTTATAATGATTCTCCCTTATAACCTATAAAACACTGGTGGATTATAATTAGCTTGAAAGGTTGAAATTGATTATAATCAGCTTGAATATATGAACATTAACTCCTAAACAGAGAGTGAGGAGTGCTGACCTCCTGAAACTAATCCTGTTTAAGAGAATGAGGTCTAGTGTATGAGCTGCTTCACAGGGGCTGCTTTCCCCCCCACCCCCAGTTTAAAACTAAACAGGGCAGAGGGAAAGGTGTGATTCTTTCACTAACTCTGGGTGTCTGCTTCATTCTATGAGGAACAAAAAGATCACAAAGCAAGGCATACTGAGCATGCAAAAACTCTGTAATACAAACTAAATCAGAGGACAAATTTCTCTTTCCTGTATATGCCAGAATACCTACTCTGAGAAATTGAAATAAGGATCCTAACTCCAAACACCCTCAGACTGCAACACTATACAACAAACTCTGAGTATGGTATTGAAGCAGCACTAATTAAAAGATACCAGTTTTCTGCATGCATAGCTATCCTAAGTTACAATAAAATAGAAAGCTGAAAGACTTTACCATTCAACGGCGCTGGCACTGAGAGTTGTGTCTTTAGGAAGAAAATAAGCACAGTAGCCACTGTGACTGCACTGAAGCTCTTGGCTGACATCTCAAGGAAAGACTTGTAATATCCCAGCGGTTCACAGGTTTCTCTGCTCTCTGAAGAAATTCCCCTGCAGACATGTGGCAAGTAGCAGAATGCACACACACAGAGCTGCTAATGAGCTATTGCTCTCCTCTCCCCTTTCCTCTCTCCTTGCTTTTAGGACCGCTTTTTATAAAGCTCCAGAGACTCAACCCAAAACAAATGATGTAACCAGATCTGCCTCTAGGTCACAACTCCCTCAGAGAACTGATCATATCCTTCATTACCTCAGTTTTAGTGAGGTCCTCACAGGGCAGACTCCAGCACTCAGGGAGGGAATTTAAACTTGAGAAATTAAGTAGCAGAGACACCAAAAATTTAAAAAGGTGTCCTCTCATGGGCCATAGCAGAGGAGAGTCTTTCTAGCCTGCTTCAGTGTCTCCCTCAGCTTCCATTTCTGGCTCAGGCTGGTGCAGCATAATGGCCCACTGTGAGGACTGGAGGGAGGGGGAGAGCAGTGAGGCTCTGTGGGACCACGGGCACTTCCCACAAAAACCACCCAACCTGTCAGAAAGGGATTCTTTTTAAGCTGGAAGCTCTTGGAACCAGGAGAACACATGAAGCAGGGAGGAGTGAAAACTCATGAAGAAACAGCCATGGAATCTAATGTTATGTTCATTAAGACATGAAGAGGGGTAAAGACCAGCACAGGGTATAAGTTAATGCCCTCTTCTGAAGGTGACTGAGGAATAACCTCTTAAACTGAGTGCACCATGAGGTGCCATTGAAGGGTCTGATGGTTTTAGCTGAGTACATTATTATTTATAATTGTTATTAACTGCTTACTACATCTCAGTAACAGCTTTGTTGCAAGTATTAGTATTGATTGGTCAAACTTTATTTTCAGCATCCTTACTTACCAATTACTCTTTAATTGTGTAGTGTTATTAGAATTGCTTATTTTTTCCTACCATCATTTGTGAGGTCAAGAAAGCGGAAAGGAAGTGGACAGGAGCATGGCTCACTTCTGCCTAGATGCCAGGCAGAGCACATCCTGCTCTGTGGCTGCAGCTCATCCCCAGCCCTATGCTCCCAGCCTAGGGGGAGGGAGGCTGCAGGGAGAGGCAGCAACTAAGGGATGTCTTGCAGCCTTTCAGAAAGCAGCTGTGGTTGAGTATACTTCCTCTCTGGTACTTCGTAGCATTCTGTAAACCTAGATTGTAACTCTGCCTGTTTTGGTTCAGCCAGGTGTCATCAAGAGGAAGAGGGTGTGAGCTACTGAGAAAACTATTTTAACAAGACCTTTCAAGTGCCATTGTCCAAAAAAGAGGGACATTGTGTACCATGTTTGCAGAGAAGGGCCTGCTGAGTGTGTTGAACATGTGGGCTAGCAGCACACAGCAGATGCTGCCTGCAGGACCTTCCCATACCCGATGGAAGTTTGGAAATACAATTTTGCAGGTTTCTGTAGCATAAATGGTTTTGTGATCAGCCTTCACATAACTGGAAACCTGTCTGACAACATGCTGAGGCTGGTATCAAAGCTGAAAACTACCCCTTCTAGAGAGAGGCTGTGCTGTCTGGGAGGGCATGGACTGAGCTATCTGCCAAACTGGGCTTTCTTAACTCCTTCCTTCAGCTTCTCTGCCAGTGCTCTTGAAAACTTCTCCATGATGAAGTATGCTCTGATTCTTGGAGTCTCCCTCGGATCTCTTTTGCATTTTCACAATCTACACCTTTCCTTCCCCAGTTTCTGCTATAGCAGAAGCCAGTTTGGATCCACATCCATGCGAGGAATTCCAGGCCATGCTTGTGCTTTCAAGGCTAGCTGGATAGAAAGCTCTTTGCTTCCAAAATACAAGCCATAGTAAAAGGGCAAAAAAAAAAAAAAAGCTCTCTGACACAGTTGTCTGCCTGTATTCTGTACAAACTGCTTAGGGCTTGCCATTTTATTCTAGCTTTCAGAAATTTTAGGTTGCTAGCAGTTGGTTTTCATCTCAGCACCAGACAGGGACAGAGCAGGATTTCCATGGATTGGTGGGGCTCAGGAGAAGCAGCAGATTGGGAACCCCAGTGTGAAAGGTCAGGCTGAATTCTGTGGTGTGGGTTTATCAATTTTTAACTCACGCTGTCTCCTACTGCCAAGGCAGTAGTAATGCAAGACTAATGTGATAGTGGAAAGTGTGCAGGACAAGTTTAAGGAGAATGGGGGAGATGAGGCATTCCCATCAGAGAGTGCATTTGGAGTTTTCACTTGCAAATTCTGTGATGATCTGACTGACCACCCTCACTCCCTCTTCCTGGTGTGTTTAGCTTCAAAAATGAGGCTGTGATAAAACACTAAATAGGGTTCTGATGTGAGCAGTGTCAAAGCTCAGAGGAGACACTGATACTGCACTTCTTTAAAAAACATTTTAGCAAACATATGGATATGTGGCCATACCAAACAGACTGTGGAGCCCCTTGCATACTGTAAACAGAAAGCAAAGGTCAGTGGGATGCAGGAGCATTTTCTCCCTACAATCCCTGCAATCCCTCTGGCCATGGGGCCATCTAGTGGGGTCTCACCCAGAGCCCTGTTCATGGGGCAGGGGGAGCTGGCACTGCTGGCAGTGGTGCCCAGAGAGAGTGGCTGCAGGAAAGGGTGGCTGCAGCTGCTGGGACACAAATCACACAACCCCACAAAACCTGCTGCCTGCAAGCAAAGCGTGTAAGCCCAGAGCTGTCCCAGGAAGGGCACAGCACTGAGGGGCACATGGAGTGTAGCTGCCTCAGCAACCCTGAGCAGTGCTTGAGGAGTCTGTGGTGTCAGACAGTTTGCAACAGTCACACAGACAGAAGCCTTTAAACTGAGCCCTGCTTTCACGTTTGAACAGGGCTGGAATATAAACCTTGATGTCTGTGTTTGAAATCTTAGTGCACGCTGCCAGTAAGTCCATTCTCTTGGAGTCTGCAGCTGTGTAGATAAAATACAGTGTTGAGAGCATCAGGATTTGTTGTCTTCTTTTCAACTCTAACTCCCCTAGAAAAGACACTCCATTGTTAAAGTGGCCATTTCCAGATGATGGGATTTTATGAGTGGCATTTGTATTGCAGGTAAGTTCCTTGTTTCCTTGACATGATCTTCCTTCAGGCCTTTCAGCCTCTCAAAACTGCATTTCTAAATTACTGTGCATTGCAGGAAATTGCTCAGTGTCCTTGCTTCTATCATGTCTACCCTCCTCAAAGATCCCATGCTTACAATTAGCTGTTTGACAGGCAGATAAAGCTGAGAATAGTTAATTCTGGCAGTCCTTGTCTGTCTTTCACTGCCAAACCTTAAGCACTGGGAATGCCTTCCTGCAACCCTGTGCACAGATTAGGTGAAAACCATAGGACTGTCCTGCACCAGTTGGCTCCAGTCACAGGATGGGTCATGGGTCCTTCCTACAGGTGATCCAAGACTGGCAGAAGCAATTTGTGATAGCCAAGTTCTTCTTTATGAAAACAGACTTCTGCCAAGCCACTTGTTACACTTTAATGAGCAGGTCAGATGTACAAAATAATATGCTGAGGGTTACTAAAGAGTGGGGGGAGGACGGAAACAGCAGGACAGATGCAATCATAGATGAAAGTGCTAGACTGCGTCCTGTTAATCACTACATATGGCTGTCCCAGCTCTGCCTTTCTGGAGTGAGGGCCTGCACCTCACCTGTGTTTGGCTGCAGGGGCGTATCTGAGAGAGCTGGGGGCATCTGTGGTGTGTTAACTTCAGGAGAGACTAACCCAAAGCACTGGTTCTACGGATCTCCACATTAGGACCTGAATTCTGGTCTTGATAGGTGAGGAACCATCAGCCAGGCAGGAGCTGGAGACACAGGAGCAGCCAGAGGATACGTCTCTAGAGAATGCCCACCTTACTCTGACAAGATGGTAGGGCTTTTTCTGCCTCCTAAGCTAAAGCACCACAGTTTCTACTGTTGCACTCCTGTGCCTTGAATCCTACGGCTTCATGTTGCACAGATCTGTGTCTGTCTGTCTGTCTGCAGTTCAGGGTCATACTTACTCACAAATGAAACCCAGAAGCTCTCCAGTGAGGGCAAAAAGAATTTTAGTGCGAGTCTCAGAACCTCATTTCGAGTCTTGCAATTAATTTTGAGTCTTGCAAATTTGTTTTTTTTCAGTGACAAACCATTAGCCTGCAGGAACAGCAATGTTCTGCCCTGTTCCAAAACTTAGGTCTTGGGGGCCCTCAGATGACTCTTCAAAAGCTGTTTGGAAAGTGTGCTGGTTTTGGCTGGGATAGAGTTCATTTATTCACAGTAGCTACTACAGGGTTGTGCTTTGGCTTTGTGCTGAAAGCAGAGCTGACAACACAGGGATGTTTCAGTTACTGCTCAGCAGGGATGAGGGGACATCAGAGTGATGGTGTTTGACTTCCCAAGTAACCCTTCCCCGTGATGGAGCACTGCTTTCCTGGGAGTGGCTAGTGGTGAATGAATTCCTTGTTTGGCTTTGATGCAAATGCAGCTTTTGCACAACCTTTTACACTGTCTTGATCACAACCCTTGAGTTTTTTCCCTTTTTTATTCTAGATTCTCTCCCCCATCCCACAGCTGGGAGGTAGGAGCTGTGCCATGCTTAGTTGCGGGCTGGGATTAAACCACAACAGAATAGCTGTAAATTCATGCCTGGGAATTAGTATTTAGTCCTCTTGGCTGTAGAACTAGGGCTGGCACCTTAGGAATCACTAAGTGAGGACAAAGAGATGCCAGAAAACATGTGTATGAGACAGAGCCCTTAAAAAACCAACTTGTTAATATTTTTTGTGTCTTAAAATAAGATTATATAGGAGATATGTAATAAAATAGCTAGGAGGAGATGGACATGTCCCTTTAACTTTTCTGAAGGGACAGATATAAAATGATTGCTAGGCCACTGGCTATTGAAGGTAAATGCACAGTAACTCCTCACTGCCAGAGATCAGGCTTTGAAGTGAACCTTGCATTACCAGGTGCAGCTGTGGGGACAGCAGATAACCTTCTCTTTCTTGGCAAAGGCACTGAATGTGCATCCAGAGGCACAAACCAAAATGGTAGATGTTTTTCTGCTGGGTTCTCATTTTGCTTCTGCATCATTTTCCTTACATCTGCAAGTTCTCAAGGTACGAATTGCTTTTTAGAAAATCGTTCCTATTGGGTTGACACACAAAACCAAGATACTGATCACTGGTCATTACAAACTATAGAGTTAGAGCAGGAATTCATAAATCCAATGCCCTGCCCTCTAAATTATATTCTACCTTTTTGAAATTCCCTCTATATTAGTGATTTTCCATCTGCCCTCCCCAAAATGTTATGCCCTTATGGAAGAAGTTTCTGCTGTGGCAGAATAGCTCAACGAAGTCAAATTCAGGGGTTCTTGCAGGTTCCTGCACGTGGTAAATGGGCTGGGAACTGGCAGGCTGAGCAGAGCAGCACTCCAGGATTTCCTGTAAGAGCAGGCACACACTGCCCTGTGTGACTATTGGCACGAATTTAGATCAGTCTTCCATCCCTCACTTTCTTTTCTGTTCAAACCAGTATCCGATGTAGAGCCTGTCTTCCCTAAGTCAGCTCTCAAACAGTTTTACAAGAGCACGTAAGATCATATCAGGCACAGAACTAAAGCTCCCTCTGAGTACATACTTCAGTTTGTTCAGAGTATGTCTTCAGAAGGACTCATTTCTCTTGGATTTCTGGACTGAATGTAACCTATTACAGTAAAACATGACTTCAGGTCCCTGCTGTTGGGAAAGCACAACTTGTGTTTAAACACTAGACTAAACTGTGATGCTTAGAATAGGTTAAGCAGCACCCATAAAAGAAGCAGACAATGCTGTATTTACAGTGGCTGTAACTATAACCAGTTAGAAATATTTCTAATCTTGGCATGCATGTGAGTCAAAGTCCAAATACATTGCCAGTTAATTTCAAGGCATTACAAGCAGTTTCTGAGAAAAAGGCCTGTCAAGTATCTACTGAGTTGTGTGGGGGGAATATAGGTAATGAATAACAAACTGACTATATACAAAGCTAAACATTAACCTTTTTGGTGCTAATAGATAATGCTAATAGATAATATGGCTTCACAGAGGTGGATATGCTGCTTGGCCCTGCAGGTGTAGGGACTGGTCGTGGTTGCTGCGT
Organism: Acropternis orthonyx; assembly: GCA_035583155.1. NCBI lineage: Eukaryota > Metazoa > Chordata > Aves > Passeriformes > Rhinocryptidae > Acropternis > Acropternis orthonyx. Next base: position 19,345,362 of record JAWWEU010000017.1, read on the forward strand.
GCTGTGCAAGGGCAAGGCTTGTTCCCTTTAACTCTGGGGACACAGGGATCACCTCACATGCAGGTGGGTCCCCACTGATGCTGTTCACAGCACATGAATGATGTGCAAGAAGAACTGTTATCTAAAATAGGCTCCAGAACTTTCCCTGCCACCTACCAGGCTGGTGGCCTTGGCCACCACATGAAAAGCACAAATGGAATCCTATGTTAGGAAAACCTTTTCTGTGGTCACTGCTGTGACTAAGAGCGTTTCTGTGTACTCATTTAAAAACATGCTGAGGGTTTGCTCATGTGGGGGAATGAGAAAGGATCCCTGCAAGGTGGCAACAGAGCAGAACAAATTTCCAGCAAAAGTTTCCAGAAACCTAAAATGTGAATTCATGGTGTGCTCAGGTGGGCTTTATATAACAACTAAATAATAGGTATACACTTGTGAGTGACTATATTTATCCTGTTTGCACACACTGGAAAGCCCAAAAGTGCAGTTAAAAAAAGGCTCAAGCAAACAAGTCAAGAAACAGAGTACAGCAAAGTGATACTTTCTGCTAAAGGTGGAACACAGCTTTCTCCTCATTGCTTTGCACCTTTGGATCCTGCCAGAAATACTCCTCAGAATAACAGGATCATTTTTGTTGCTGTCCCCTGCTGTCTGCTTCATTCACCACACATGGTCATGGTGTTGGCTCAGGAGCTTAAATGTGAGACACTGAGGGAGTAGCCAGACTTAAGTCCTGCTATAGGGTAGACAGGCATCCAGATCCACCATCAGTCCTGCCTTGTCTGGGTTCTAGGCTGGCAGGCAGGAAGGGAGTCATCTGGACAGGGTGCCACGAGTCCCCATGCTGGGGATCAGGTTCTGACTGGGTGAACGACTTCCTTCTGCTTCATTTCTGTCTCTACACCTCTGCAAATATCTGTAGATGGTGCACACTTTCCACACTGCAGCCATCCAGGCCCACAAGGCAGGATGAGCTGGGGAAGTTTGGGAAAATGGCCTCGCTGCTCAGTTCCCCCCTTCCAGCTATGCCCTTGGCCCTGGGCGTAGAGAGAAGTTCAGTGCAGGTGATGCTGCTGCACAGAATGCAAAGGCCCCTTGCCACCACCCCACTGGCTTCATCAGCACAGGGTGGCTGGCTAGAGCCCAGCCAGAAGTCCTTCCACTTCTCTTGGAGTGTCTGTGTGGCTGAGGGATGTTATGTGCTCATTAACTCCTATGCAACCACAGTTCTCCTTCTGTCACAAAAGGAATCCAAACAGTGAAGCTAAGTCTGTTTGTGATTGGGGGGAAAAAAAAGAAATGAAAAAAAAAAAAACCAAGAAAGAAAAACAAACCCTAAAACTCACTTTACAGCTCTTTCCAAAATATCTTTAAAGTGTCTGGAGTGACTCATTGTCTCTGTTACATCAAGAGATCTAAAGGTATATTTTAAAATAAAACTAGAGAGATGAATATTAACTCAGCTCCAGCCTCAGCTCCAAATGTATTTATGGCTTAGTGTTCTGGGTTGAGACTGTTCTAAATCAACAGGAGAACCTATGCTTAAGCCACTACAGGAGGATTAAAATAGCCACCTCCTCATGCTGGACTCTGTGCAGAAACTCCAGGCGAGCTGTGCTCCAAGCACCATTTTATTATCTTTGGGACATAAAAAGCTTGCCTGGTTTGTCTGGTTGGTAAACACTTTGCCAGTAATATGTTGGCTTTAAAAGCCAATGAGAAAGGAGTCAGTGTTGTAGTTTTCCAGAAATGTAAATCTCCTAGTAGTGGCTGCGAAAGCCAGGGACTTTGAGGTGGGGGAGAGGGAAATGGGGGCCAGTTCTTTGTGTGAAGGTATCAAAAAGTTTCATTTTAAATGTCCTCTGCTTATATTTGAATAATATGTCCCAAAAATCTTTCAGATTACTAACTGCCACCCAGGAATGCAGGGAGGCCACACCTGCTGGCCCATGCTCCCTTTGGGAAGGCAGTCAGTGCACCAGCGCTGCAGCTGCTGCTTTGAAACCTCCCCACAAGGGCATTTTTCAGGCAGCCCCTGGAACATGGAGCTGCTGGAATTCTCCCACCAGTTTCTTTACTGCAGCAGTCTTGTGTCCAGAGCTGCAGCACGATATTTCATACATAGTGATAACCACATTGTCACAGCAAATAGGGTCAGAGGGGACCAGCATAACCCAGCACAGTGGATTAGGAGCGTTCCTGAATAGCCTCTCTTATTGCAGAACTGGGAAGTGCTGCAAACCCTTTGCTTACAGAGGTGAATGGGAATGACCTCTTCACCAACAGGCAATGCATGAAGAGGTTTTCCACATTAGCTGCACAAATCTGTCCAGGTGATGGTGGGTCAGATGGATTTTTAATTTCATTTTTCATTTCAGCCCTCAGTGATGCACCTTCACACCCCCCAATGACTTGTAGTCAGCTGAGTAAATATAAGCCCAAACTGCTAAAAGCCTGAAATGTCTGTAGGTATCTCTGACCAGAATATTTGCCAGAATAATTGGCAAACGATATAAGTAGCATGTGCCAACTACAGATACAATAATAAATAATAGGCATTGCAGATTTTAAATTCCATAAAAGGTTTTCAGGTAGTTGTCTTGAATGTGAATTGTATCACCCCAGGTACTAATTTCCTAGTCCTCCCCATCTATAAAATTACATGTATTTAAATGATTAAAAACACATTTGAGTGTTGACCTCTAGTGTGAACCAAGACAAAATCCCAGGAAACTCAGCTACATCTCTGTTCCTCAAAATCCAGGGCTATGTCAGCAACTCATGGAAGCTCTTTAACGGCACCACCAAATAGCTGTTGGCATTCCCCTTTTGCTATAATGAGTAAAGCAGCTTGGTGTTTGGAGCTTGACAAGACAGCTTTGAAAGATTTAGTTCTGTTCAAAGGGCGTCTCAGCAGCTTCTTATTTCAGAACAAGCTGAATATCTCCCTCTCACTGTATTTTGCCATCTCAAGCTTCAAGTTCCAGCTAGAGCAGAAAAATTTCAGGCAGCTTTGTTCAGTCCTTGAACTCTCAGATGGTAAGTGAAGGGAGCGAGGAAAGGAAATCTGGCCCAATGGCCTGCTATTTCACAATTCAGATGGTTACTCAGCACTGAGCCTGAAGAATAACATAATAACAAATATAATCCTAGTGACACGGCAAGAAAATTCCTGTTTCCCTGGTAATGAGCTGACCTGCAAACAGGATAAAATGCTGCCATTTGAGAGCTAACACAAGTCTCATTCAACTTACTTATCAGCAAAGTGTATATGGTGTCCTTGTGTACAATGGCAAGTTTTCCCAGGGATACTTTGCTGTGGAGTCAGAGCGCTCCAGAACCAACATGCTCTGAGACACTGGCACCTTTTGTGTTGGTATTTTCAGTTCTTTGTGGACAGTAAAGTAGAACCAAGATCTCACCTGTGTGCAGTACAGTGCAAAATTCCTTGTGCACATCCAGCAGCAAGAGATAGGTGGGACGCCTTTGTAGCAAACAGAAGCAAAACAAGCCCTGTGTTTGGTGTTTTGGCCATCAACAGTCTCGGTTAATGTAGCAGGAAAAGTGACATGGCTTGTGTAGTTACAGTTCACAGATACATGATACTTTTACTGTAGTAAGATTCTACAGATATAATAGATAGATACATAGATACATAGATATATAATATAGATATAATAACAGATATTAGAGGTGAAAAAAGTCATATAAATTCACCCAGTTCATCCGGGCATGGTCCCATCATACCACTTTTAAGCCTTTGGTATGGGACTTCAAAAATTAATTTATTTATTTTACAATGGTTTCTTCACACATTCTTTTCACTGGCAAGTAGATGCCACATTCTGATTCCTGAATTTTATCTGAAAGAGCATAATTCTGTACTATCTCATTACCTTCCCAATTGTCCCAGATTATCATCAGAGTAATGCTTATTATTTTTGGGCTGGATTACTGCCTGTTGCCCTTAGATTTGTTAACAAACTAATCATAGCAGGGAAATTGAAAACATGGATGTCATTTAGAAATGCAATGTTGGTGACCCACAAACAGCTATGGTTTTGCCCCCTGTGCCACAAGAAATTGCATTAGTGAGTTTCAGGTTCTGGGGTCACTCAGGTGCTTTTGAACAGTTTTCCCTTCCTTGATCTAATGCATGGACAGACAGGCTGGTCCCAACTACCACATTTTCCAGGCAAATAGGTACTACTAGATATTCTTTCAACAGGGTGCTTGGGAGTTCTCTTCTGTGCTCTGACACAGTAGGTAAACTGAGCTGCCTATTATTTTATTTTTTTAAATATGCCTGTAGTTCCCTTGTTTGCCAAAAATTAGTGAGTAAGCCTTGTTCGGTTGAGATGAAGAGAAATTAGTTCTGTTGGCTATAAAATGTTCTATTCTGATTCAGATGGGATGAAATAGAACCTGCTGGTCTTAACAGTAGCTTAAGCACCAGTACAGAATCATTATGTTCAAGACTGCATTTGGAAATAATAAAAAGTTTGCATAACAAATACAGTAAAAGCTCACTGCCAGTGACATGAATTGGTACTGCTGGATGTCACCCTGATGCACATGCATTATTGAACAGACTCTGCATCACAGTTAACAATTGATGAAGCTGGTGTTGAAAGCTGCCATGAGAACTTTCAGGCATTTGTTTAAAGCATGAATTAAAAATAACCCTTTGTTTGTACAAATAACACCTTGTGAAAACAACACGGAGAATTTGAAAAAACATTCAGTTTATTTGTGCCATTTATTTTTCACATCTCCATTAGTTTGTTCAACAAAGCTCATCACACAGATTAGTCATATTCACCTTCATTTATACTTTACATTGTGTGCAACTTGGGACAGTGGAGAAAAGGCAAAGTTTGGGGCAGAGTTAAAGCATTGCCTTTGTTCAATAAGATGTTTCTGGACTCTTTGGAAAAGTCATATAAAATTAGTATAGGCCCTCAGAAATCAAAGCTTTAGAAGTCATATGAATATTTGTTATTTTTGTTGAAAATGGTTATTCTGGTAAAAAGACTCTTCGCTTGTCTCTTGCTCTACTCTCTTCCTTCTACTGCTCTCTTTTCCCCAGCACAGCTCTCAGAGTTCAGTGAACTACAGCCACATTCTCAGGATTTCAACCCGCCGATCTGGGATATCAGGCAGCAGACTACTCACCTTTTGCGCTCCCACTTGGCATTCTTAACACTGTTGCAAATGACAAGATTTTTTGGGAGAGTTTTCAATACCAAGGTACAGTTTGGTTCCTGCAGAGTGTTCAGAGGACTCAAGTACCCTTTCCAAAACATCCACTCCTAAGGACTGAATTTTGCAGGCACCCTCAGCAGTGGGAAAATTAAATCTCTTACAACTGACTTCATGGAATTCCAGCAGCCTGTTGTCAAGACCCAGAAAATGCTTGATGTCTTTAGACAAAACCATGGGGAAGGACATGTTCTTTTCTGGCTGTGGCACATTGATAACTTTTGTTATTTGCTTTTGGCCCACCCTGACTCGTGGTACTAAAGAAGAGTGAGACAACCTGTGGATTTTCATTTGAAAGGGGCACACAGAGGCAGCTTCTCAGCCAGAATGAACTCCAGTTAATAGAACAGCTCCAGTGTGCATCACTGGGGACGCTGAGCCACAGCTCTGGTTGGGTGAAGGAGCATCCCTCTAGAGAAATGTGTATACACACACAGACACAGGGGAAGAATGTACCTATGTGTGTGCCTGCTCATACACAACCCAGCCCACACGGATCCTATGGGTAGCATGCAATTTTTTGGGCCACTTTCCTCCTTTTCCCTGTGTCTTGGGGAACACAGCTGCGCTGTCGGTCCCAGATATATATTGGAACTATACTTTAAAAAATAAACGCACTCTTCTGTTCTGATGGAATCTCTATCAGCCCCTGCAGTCAACGCTGTTTCCCACGAACAAGTCCTTAGGAAAGGAAGGATCCCTGCCTGTTAAGGGGGAGAAGCACCAGCCCTGCGGCAGGCGGTGCGGGAGGGAGCAATCCCAATCGCTGTCCGTGGCTCCGCTGGAAGCTGCGCTCCATGCCTGGTGTCACACCGCCCCCCAGGGACACGATGCTCTGCTGCCCAGGGTCCCTGCCCAGCCACACGCTTTAATCCCGAGTGCCCAACTCCGGTACAGATGCTTGCTCTGGGCTCTTGCCTGGTTTTTAGTTTTTGTCCTTCGTCTGGGGCACCTTGCCCTTTGGAGAAGAATCTTGAACCTTGCAAAAGGAGTTGCTTGTGTTCCTATGATCAAACGCTGAAAATGCGCATGACCTTTCTTTTCAGAGGACAGGCACGCAAGAAATGAAAATAGATTTGTTAATGAGACAACTTGCCAGCGGAAATGTGCTTGTGGTGTTTAACGTGCTGTAGTGTGGTTTCACACACAGCTGCTGCAGCTGAGCTTCTGTCCACTGCAGATGGCACCAGAACTCACAGAGCTGCTTGAGCAACCTCCAGCAAAGGTTTTACTAAGCTGAGATATTAGAATTCATCTATATTTCTGTTGATATTCTCCATGCCAGCATCTGCCTCAGAGTCGCATCTGCACCGAGTGAAGACCTCACTTCCTTGTGGTGGCTTTCTGTGGTCTCCATGATGTCTGAAGGTTTCACTTCTACGCCTTTGGGAAATCAGAGGTGGGAGCCCAGTCTATCAGGTTGCTGCCAGGTGTGGATCGGCAGGTTCACAGTGCTTACTGTGAGAGGCTGTGTGGTACTTGGTTGCCAGCTGGGGTCAAACCACGACAGTGCTCAGAGCTAAACACTTGCTAATATCCCTTTCAGCCGAGTGTACAGGGCACCTGCCAATCTCATTACACACACTCTGAGTTTACAATTTAAAAAAAAAGAAGAAACAGGCCATGGAAGGCAATATTCTCTCTATCTTTATGCACTTAATCTAGAAACGGAGGACAGACTAATTTAGCCATGGAGACAGGAAGATTCCAATGTGTGTGCTCTGAACAGAGCTGGCCTCCTTTCTGCAGCTGTAGCTGAGAAGGGCATTAGTCTGCTAACATAAGCAAACAGGTCTACTTTGTGAAGAAATGGGTTTAAATAACTTGCCAGGTGCCATGCAAGAATCATCTGGCAAAGACCGAGTTAGATTCTAGTTCTAGATTCTAGATTCATTCCACCTCTCCAGCATCATCCCTTCTTCATTCCATGCTCTCCAGTGTCTACAGCAAATGCAGAAGTCACCTAAGGCAACAATCTGCTTCACTTGATCCACTGAGTGGTGTTCATCTTGTGATTATGAAGGAAGCCAAGATCACAGGGAAAATGCTGCTACTGCATCATCAGACCATAACATATTCATGCACATGGGAGGCAAGTTAATGTTTTCAAATATTCAAAACCACAGGTTTTATTCTGAGGAATACAGCAGAAGGGAAGAACTCTCCAGGCAAACTTCCCCACTGTAGGTTCTTAGTATATATATACAAGATAGCAACTCAGGACCAAATTCTAAGCTCAGATGCTCTCAGGTGGGGCCTATAGCATAGATGAATGACTACATATCTTGAAAAGAGGATGCTGTGTGGATTACCTCTGTTGTAGCAGAGATGATGTGCTAAATTAAATAGAGATTTCTAATTTATAATCTTAAATCACAAGCTCCCTTTCTGCACTGATTGTGAGTGCTCACCAATTATGAGCATGCCTATAGGATTTATCTCAGCTACCATCTAAATTACTCTGACCTGAAGAAGGATGGGAGCAAGAGATGAGACTGCAGTTCAAAATCAAGTGATTTCTACTGAAGAAATCTTACTGAAAAAGCAAACTGAAAAGGAAAATTATGCCCAGAGCTTCTACTCCAGTTTTGCTCTGCATTCAACATGCATGTTTCACTGCAAGCCACTTACAACTACCCTTGCTGCCAGGAAAGCTTTGGAGATCTGAGTGCTCAGAGTTGCACTAATGATCAATTATTTTAGAGTAGGCAAAAAGGTTGCATTACAAATAGAGACTTGTCCTTATGCATCCTCACATACGTGACAACTGCTATGCATTGTGACTTCCCAACAGACCAAATCATCCTCACTTAGGTATTTATCCTGGCAACCAGAGAGAAAAAACATTGAAAGGCTACCACATTTGCTGTGGGCATGGCAACTAAAACAAAGAAATATGCAACTTTTTGTGCAAAATTATACTTTTCAAAGACTTTCACTGAATGGCTGTCAAGCCACAAATGAAAGAAGGCAGAGAACTCCATTATTATCTTGCAAAGGAACAAGGTGTCACAGTGTGGATGGTTTTGGTTCCTGAACAGCAAACATCAGGGATGGAGGATGAAGGGCCTGTCTTGGTAAGCTGACACCTCTTGATTTAGTAGTTTTTCCATAGCTAAATGCTGCCTAGAGAAGTTCTACCTGAAGTTCTATTTCCAGGAAATGCAGTGCTTAGGAGAGTTATGCAGTCCCTCCCAACCTCCTCCTAATTCCAAGCACTTTTTGTTCTTTTGTCATGGGGATCTTAATAACTCCACAGCAGGGGAGAAGGGACATTTTTCTTTGTGCCTAATATAAAGTTGCATCTTAAAATAAGTGCAATAGACCGTGTTCAAAGGTTTCTTAAATTAAACCAGTCATGCAGTTTTTTCCTTTGAGAAGTCTGGAAGTTTGCAGCCTTCTGGACTAAAAAGAAGAACACTTATGAGAAAGCAGGATGTAGGTCTTGTATTTCTAGCCATTTTTGAGGATGTCTTTCTTCCAAAGTCCACACCGTGACTGTGCAAGGTCATACTGTTTTTCTGGGCCAGACCCTCATCCTGTTTGCTTAGAAAGGAATTGGTTCTCCTCTCCAGGTATATTATAACAACTGTAAAGTGAAGAATGGCAGTGCTAAAATGAAACTAGACAACCAACAGTATATAAACATGTTGATTTTACCATATTTAATCCTTGTTAACCAGCTTCCTTTCTTCTGAAAGACCAAATACACTGCTAACATAACCTACACAGAGGTGAGAACTGACTGGTTTGGTTAAACTCTGGTTGCAATATGAGTTAGAGAAGGCCAAGTGACACTGATACACGGGGAAAATGAGCAGAGCAGATCTAATTGAGGTGCCTTACTCATTGTTTTCCTGTAAGGATGGGTGGGGCTCAACAAGAGGATTAAATGTATGCATTGGTTAGAAAAGGCAGAAAGCAACTGGAGTCAAAGCTGCTGCTTTAATTTAATGTATGTCTTCATTATACATTGTGGCAGAGGACAGAGAGTAAACAAAAGGACCCTTTGGCCAATGTCAAACATGGCCACCTTTTTGCTCCTTAAACTTGTATAAGTAAATTTTAGATGTATATCAAAGTTGTGTTGCATGAAACAAACTTAAATATTCTCTTCCCAGTTAATTTTTGCTCTATTTATACAATATTTGTTAGAAAACTATATAAATACATACTTTCTGTACAACCTGTAAAATATATGTTGGGAATGTTACCTGATTATCAAATGTGACAGCTCTGAAGGATGGGGCATATCTGAGGAAGCTCCATGGTTTTGTGTCAAGATAACATTTACAGGCATTATACTCACAGTTTGGTATTTATTACCCAATTCCACTTCTAACTGCACAGCTAGAAATACAAATTGTCTCCACAGAGTGTAGTCAAAGTAGTTTCCGATGCTGTGGAGAATTGGATCTTTCACGCTCTCCATTTTTCTCCCTTGTGTAAACATGTTGAAAAAGAACAAAGGGGGTGAGGGACAGTGTTATACCAAGGGGATTTGTGACCACCAAGGCATCTTTGATATGAATATTTAAAGTACCTCATCTGAAAATCCATAGAGGTCTGTCAGTTTATAAAACACCCTCCTGTGAAATAATGTAAAATACATTGAGACAGATGTTTTCTGTGTCTGCACAACAGTCACACAATGGGCAAAAACAGTGGCAAAGTTGTGTTTCTCACATGTTTTATGATAAAAGGTCTGAAACTCCTAATATGCAGGAGGATCACAGTTCCTTAGGTTAAAAAAAAATCCCCCCCTTTTACAGGTATTATGCTGGTGGACTTTTTTGTTCTATTTGAAAAGGCACTCCATGTTGGTATTGATCTGGCAAAGGCAGATTGCTGAGCCAATTTCTGTGCTTTTAATACCACTTAAAGGTTACACTCACAGAGTGGGAAATTCAGTAACAAACTACATTTGAGGCCATGTAATGCTTTGGGAAAAAACCACCCAGATGTGAGGTGAAGATATTTGCAAATAATCCTCAGAGCCCCACAAGATGACCTGGAACTATGCTCTGCATCCTAAGGGACAGACCAGGGTCATGGGATGCTGGGTGTGACACAGAGGGGGGAGCTGGGATGGTGGGCACTGCCAGCACAGACACACAGTGTGAACTGGAGGGAGTCCAGAGGAGGCACCGGGATGGTCAGAGGATGCTGGGAGGAAAGGCTGAGGGAATTGGGATTGTCCAGCCTGGAGAGGAGAAGCTTTGGGGTGACCCTTTGTGGCCTTCCAGGACCTGAGGGGAACTTAAAGGAAGGATGGAGAGAGGCTGCTTAGCAGAGCAGGGAGCGACAGGACAAAGGGCAATGGCTTCAAACTGAAGGAGAGTAGCTTTAGATCGGATAGTAGGGAAAAAGTCCCTCCCTGTGAGGGTGGGCAGGCCCTGGCACGGGTTGCCCAGAGAAGCTGTGGCTGCCCCATCCCTGGGAGTGTCCAAG
>JAWWEU010000017.1:19357113-19467045 GCA_035583155.1 Acropternis orthonyx
AGCCCCCGCTCCCGCCCCCCCTCTCGCCCCTCTCCCGCCCCGCGCCCCCCGCATCCCGGGCCGGGCCCGTGCTCTGCCCCCCGGTGCCGCCGCCCCCCTGCCCGGCCCGGGTCCGAGCTCCTTTTGTGCGCGGAGGGGCCGCTGCGGGGTCAGCATGCGCTGGAAACCCGCCGGACATTACTTTCCTTTTTGTTGTTGTTTTGTATTTCTCTCTTTTTTTTTTTTTGTTTGTTTTTTTTATTGTTGACTATGCATTCGTGCGAGCACTTCGGAGGGTGTAGGTTTGGCCGGGCTGCGGCGGCCCCGGCTCGGCTCGGGGGTCTGTGCGCTCCGGGCATCCCACGGGGGGCACAGCCCGGCTTTTTTTAGCACTTTGCTCTTGGATTTAATAACGCGAATTATATCCTGTCTCCGGTGCTGTCCCCTCGCCCGGTGGTGTTTGCTCAGGGGCTTTCCCTTACAAGGTACCAGTGCTCGAGGTGTTTTAAATCGAGCTTTCAAATGGATCACCGCCCGCTTCCACGCAGGTAACCCTCGGCGTTCGCTCTGTTTTTGTTTGCCGGAGTTGAGCTTAGTCAGTCCCGGTTTAAGGCAGGACATAGGCCCAGCTTAGCGGAGCAGCGCGGCTTGTGCCGGTGGGCGCTGCAGAGGGAGCCCCCTTTGGGAGCGACCCATGAGCCTGGCTAACTTCAGGTGCGCCTTGTTTTCAAAGGCAGGGTGGCTGTCCTTTGTCTCGCAGCGTGGGAAGGCTGCTGCTGCTGCTTTGCTCAACTCCTTCCCTGATTGCAGTTTCCGGAGCCAAGGTGTGGTGGTGTTGCTGCTTCCTTTGGCAAAACCAGTTATTTTTCTCTCTGGTGCTTTTGATTTGGAGGGTGTACACTCTGCAGTGCAGTCATGTGGAGAAATTACAAAGAAAGAAGTACAGGAAAAATTTGTTGTGCCTAATGTTTCTTTATTGAGAAAAAACCCACTTATTTACAAGAAGTTTAACTCTGTAGGCCCATCTCTTATCTTAGGAATATCAAGGGTAAGCAAAGTTGTCAACCAGAAGCATGTGGCAGTAGGGAACCACCCTTCAGAGAACTTAAAAAAAAAGATAAAAGTGCCAAAACTAAAAATACATGCTGAGGTATTAATATAACTTCCGGGCTTTAAAAAAAAAAAAGCCAGTTTAGGGCTGCAGGACGGTGTTGTTCATGTTGCTTCTCAGCAAAGAAGTTCAGTGGTTAAAACAAGTTTTCCTTTGTTGTGCAGGGGTGTTTCTCCCAAAGCAGCACCTCCAGGGAGAGCCAGGTGCTGGTTTGTTTTACAGCTCTGAGGCAGGAAGAAGGGAACTGAATAATTATGGGACCATATCCGAGGGAGTTGTTTGTTTGTAATGCTTTTAAGGAAAATTAAGATAAGTCACACAGTGCTCACATAGATAACTGTGGAAATCTTAACAAGTGGCTAGAGAAAAAGCTGGGTACATTGAACTTAAGACATTCCAGTGAACAAACAGCAGGCTCTTGGTCATTTAAAGCAAATGAAAATTGTTTTTTCAAAATAAATGTCGCATTTCTACTGGTATAGTAAAATGTAATGCCTCACTTCTCACTTCCAGCTAGTAACATGTGATTATTGTTGTATTACTCCCCAACAGTATGTAGAGTACTGTGTTTTTCTTCTTCGTATTCATTTTAGTGACATTAATTTTTTTTAAAGATACGGGATACTGGTTTGTGTCATGTCACAGTAAATGCCATGTATTATTCGTCCGTCTAGCTGGCAGTATAAAATTAAACAGAAAAAATACCATGTGAAAATTAATACCTTGTCAAAATTTAATGCATTTCCTATTCCTTTTGATGCGAGTTCTGTGGTTTTATTTCTTCTTGTCAGTGGTGTGCCAGTTGGAGAAAAGTATTTGGGAGGTAATTTTCTGCAGTCTGTAATTACAGAGCATCTCTCATCAGGTAGGTTGTCTTAAACTAACTCAGAGCTTGTTGTCAGTCCTGTTCCTGCTTGCTGCTGACCTTTCCAGAAAAGGATGGTGATCCAGGAAGCTTTCTGGCAGCCACCTGATGTGCCAGTGGTAGCAAAACACTGCAGAATAGGTTGGAGAGCGAGTTCTTGGTTCAGGCTGCCAGTGGCTATTTTTATCATTATGTGGTGTTTCTGAGATTTGGGGAGCCGGGGTTGCCATGCTGAGCCATGCACAGTGGTTTAAGTACTTTCACTTGTCTCCGCAAAAACTCTTGGTTGCAGCAGTAATTTCACAAGGTAATACGGGAGGCACTTTGGAATATTGTTATTTAATATTGAGTGTTGTGTCCCTGTGTACTGGAGGAGTGTTGCTGGTATCTGGAAGGCAGCTTTAGCGCAGTTACTGAATTGCTTAGAGGAGCATATGCGTCAGCCTGAATTGCTCTTTTGGCCTAAATCAGCTCCCCTTCAAAGCTGCGTGCCAGAGTTGTTTTGGAGGCCTTGTGGTGAAGGAAGACTCTAAAAAAGCACCAAGAGGAAGCATTGACAGCAAGGGTGTTGATCCGAGTATGAATGTTTTTGCTCTAAATGAGTAAGTAATGCTGTATGTTGCTTTTTGAGTGTCTCTGTAACTTCTGTTATGTTACTGTTGTGTAGGTTGGAAGTCTGAGAGTTTAACATTTAAAAAACGGTTTTGCTTTCCCCCAGCACTGAATTCAGGCAGGCGTGCTCTGTGCAGCGAGCAGTGCAGAAAGCAGCCTTTGCTTTGAGAGCTTCAGGCCTATCAAAGGAGAGCACAGAATGGGTTTTTTTCAGATATCCAGAGACAGTTTGTTGCTTTTGTAATCGAGCATTTAGGAGGAGATGAATATATGAAGAGTGTAGAAACTGAAAATGGCTTTTGATCAGTGCTGTCACATGAAATGCTGCATGCAGATGTCTGCTAATTCCAATTAGAGTGCAGTCTTTCCAAGCTCTTTAATTTCTGAAACTCTGCTCAAGTTAGAAGCAGAGTAGCTGGAGGCATTGGCAGGACTGCAAAGTGTCACAGACTGAATCTGTCGAATTTGGAAGATGTGCCACACCTTCAGCACTGTTGTGCAAATCATGTAATTATGAGAAGGAGTCTGGAACAGCTCAGATGTGGTATTTCTCAACAACTTTTCACAGACTCATCAAACCACAGGGAGCCGTGCCTCACCTAAGCAGATCACAATCTGCTGAGCCACACCTGTGGAAGTCTGAGGAGGTTTTCCAGCTTTTTTTTCTTCATGGTTGAAGGTTCATTAATTGTTCTCACTGGACTCACTGGTGGTTCAGTGCAGAATTTGAAGTTCTGTTTTTTAGAAGAACAACTGCAGACATGGGATTGTGTCTGCTGAAATAGAGATTCTGTGGTTTTTTGTGGGTTTTTTTGGGTTTTTTAGAGAGGAATTGCACTTCTGAAGTCTGCTTAATACTGCTGCTTTTCAGCTCACTATCAGCTGAATACATTTTTTTTTCCTTAAATAGCATAATTTTGTTAGGTATTGAAGAGCAGTTCTGGTATTTCCTGCAAAAGCTAAATATATTTGCCTGGCATCTGTTTCTTGCTTTCTGACTTGTGTTGAGTAAGTTGAATAATTGCATGGTGGTCAGAAACATGTGTTGTGGTGTTTGGAGGTGAGGCTGGGACCATAAAAGAGGAGAGCCAGCACGAGGAAGCTGTTTGAGGCCTGGTGAACAAGGATTAGGGTGGAAATCCGCATGCTGAGTTAATGACTTTTTTGTGTGTGTTTAAAGCAAGTTACTAAATCATTTAATAAATTCGGTTAGTTCAGAATAGCCCCAAATATCCCTGAACGCTTTATTTATATGTGAGACCAAGTGGTTTGGGCTGAGTAGAACTTTCAAGAACGTGACTGCAGTGGGTCAGACTGCTTTTAATGGGTTTTGTTTGCTGCTTAACCCCTCCCCGCCCCCGTGGGGTTTTGTTTCCTCAGTTCAATCAGTGACACTGTTCCCCTGTCACTGGGGTAGGTGACAGCATTCTGCCACACTGTGTGGCTTCTGGCACTGCACTGCTGCAGGCACTGCCAAACAGCCACACTGTAAAAGCTCAGCTACACACACTTTTAACCCTCTTGGCTTTCCTTTCCATCCCAGCTGCTTGTTAGTGTGTCTTCTCCATCTCCTGTGAGTATTTGTGTCTCTGTTTGCTTTTCCTGTTTTGTTACTAGAGGTCCTCATTTATTCTTTCTTTCCATGATTTTCCATCGCTACTACTATCTATATATATATATATGTAATATATATTACATATAATATAATACAGGAGGAGGGAAAACTTGCTGGAACTGGAGAGGACCTCCGTCCTAAGAAAAATTCAGCCCAGTCCTCTGCATGTCAGTTCAGGCTAAGCTCATGGACAGTGTGTGGGCGTGTAATGTATTGTAGGTGTGAGGATTATTTGTCACCTTGCATCTGGAAGCCGCCAGATTTATTCTGAATGTTAAATGGTAAAACAAGTATGTTAAAAAAAGATACCCTTTTTTATTCAGTCACTTAAATTTAGTTTCAAAGTTGGGTAGTCTTTCATCTTTTTCTCTGGGTCACCGCAGTGCAGGAATGCTTGTTAGTGACTCTCCTGCATGGGTTGTTATACCTCCCTAAATTCATTCCCTGGCTGTCCTTTTAAGTAAAGCTTGTTAGACTTGTTTTTTTCAGACTTGGTCTTGTTTTCCTTAAAATTGTAATTTTACATTTTTTCCCCTTTGAATCAGACACTGATATGTGAGCTAACCATATGGTCAGTAGTTACCTTGGCCAGTGAAACAGGGCACAGTACTTTGGAGATGATTCTGTTAGATGTTGGATGTTTATTGAGATGGGGTGAAAGTCTTAATTATACTCTAATCAACAAAATCACAGTCCATCACAAAGGTTGAATATTAGCTGGGGGAAGAGATGCTTCAGAGGAAATAAGTAGGCATTTAATACATTGCCTTTGTTGAGAAACTACATCTAATCTTCATGGGGATTCTGAAGATAAATTTCAAAGGACAGATTTTACTACTGACTGTTCCAAAGTATCCAGTGTTTTGAAATGACTTTTCAAAGTGCCCAGCATAAGGAGACAGGATGGTCTGGGTCTGAGGCACTGTGGAAGTGGGTTGAGACACTCCTGTGCGTGGCAGACTCGTGATTTAGCCAGGGATCAGGGCAAATCTCATTAAGGCTGGTTTAAATTTAAGCAGGATAGTTTTCACCTGCCTTTCCCAAGCCCTTCAAGGTGTGCAAGTGTTAAACAATATCAGTGCATTATTCTTTGTTTCTCTGCTGGTTTCAAGGTGCTGAGGATGACAGAGTTAGACCAGTTAATTTTTTTTTGGTCACATCTGTCTGAGGTTGACAGAGTGAAAGTTCCAGACCCAATGTTTGGAGTGAAATTAAGCTTTGAGCCATTTCTCATTCGATCAGTGCCACTCCCTTCATCGGGTAACCTGTTCATGCTTTGCTTTCTGGTTTAGCAAGCATTCATTACCTCGGTAAGAAGTGGTTAAAGGCCGGGAATTGAAATAATCCATGGAGGCTACAAAGTGCAACTTAATCAGAAATTTAGATCTGAAAACCATCTAGGCCTAGTTCCAATTTATATCTTGATATTGTTGGAGGAAACAGGTTTTATTGTAGAGTGAATTAGAGTTGTATTCATTGCTTTATGGTGCCCTTGGTGCGGGAGCAGTGTAAGATTTTGTGTCCTTAACAGTTCTTTTCCTTGATTATAAGAGGGTGTGTTAAATTGATGTGATGAGTACACTTACCATTTGGCAATCTTATCTGGTATGTCAAAACAATCCTCTAGTGCTTGGGGTTGTTTTACCCCCCTGGGAATATCTTGTGTAATTTTGGATCCTGTAGACATAGTTTGGAAATTTCTGTGGCAGATTTTGTTCCCCATTTGGATCTGATCCAATGGCCAGAGGCAGCCTGGCAGCACAAGGTGGTGCTGCTGGAAGCTGGCCTGCCCCCAGGAGGGCTGGGAGGCAGCACGGTGCTCCCAGCTTTGGGCTGGGGGCTGAAGGTGCTTATCAGTTCCAGACAGGGCAGTACTGATTTTTCAGGGGAATTCATAGGTGTGACTATGAGCATCTGCTTGTCTGTGTCAAAATATGTACATTTCCTCAAAATAGCCATGACCCCCTTTAATAGTCTGTTTTATTTTTTTTAACACTTTGGTTCATGTTGTTCCTTGGTAATGCTTTTGTCGTCTGAGCATTTGATTTCTTTCTGTTTTTGTTTACAGGGATGGTTAGTAATGTGTATTTTGCTGGTATTGGGGAAGTAGGAATGCAATAGTGGGAACTCCAAGCAAATAGATTCAGTACTAGGTTATATAAAGAAAGCGAGAAGACTTCTTGCTGTCTTTTCCCTCCTGTTTCCAGCCTGAGTGTTTTGACCTGCTATTGATTGCTGCCTGACCCAAGAAGATTCCTTTCCTTAAGGGTTTAAAAATGACGGTACAGTGTTGGCTTTGCCGTGTTTTTTCTGGCTGCTGTCTGAAACTGGGTTTTTGTGTGTCTTGCTCTAACATAAAGATTAACTTCTGGTTTTTTGTGGCATGCTACTACTACATCGAGGAACAGTGTCTGGTTTTCTGTGAGGGCTAAAAGTGTTCAGTTTTAAAATGTAGAAGTATGTATATGTGTGTTTAAATTTGGATGCTTGGAAATTATCAGAGTAGCCAAACAGCTAAAAATTGGTTTTAGAATATAAAGGAGAAATAGAGGCAATGATTTTTTTAAAAATGCTTTTGGCCACAATTGTTCATTAAAATAAGCCTGCCTCTGATGTTTGACTTTTCTTTTCTTCATTTTTTTTTTTTTAAAAATTTATTCCAATAATGTGTATCTTTCACTACTGCCTTCAGGTACGATGTGATTTACGTGGTACGTGCAGGGAGATCCAATTGCTGACGTGTCTGCGCGTGCTAAAGTTTGACTTGACTTGTAGAAAGAGTGAATTACCCAAAGAGAAGTGGCCCTGTGTGGTTTGGGAGCTGGGGGAGTGTGAGCAGCAGCGCCTGCTGTGCCCGCTGAGCCCCCAGCACAGGCAAAGGAAAACCGGGCCCTTTTTTACCATCCGCGTTTCCCGTGTGGAATTCTGATTGCATAATCCAAACAGCGAGCCGGAGCCGCCGAGGGAGGGGAATTCCATGCAGATGAAGCTGCTCACGTTGTTCTCCGACAAACATTCTTCAGTGTTGGGAATGTGTCGGGCACTTCAGTGACCCACTTCTTCTGTGAGAAGTTGTTCCCGTACCCGTGTTTTATATTCTTACTCAGCTGTTGTTTAGTATGCCTAAATTATACGTGGTTTTCCATTGTAAATGGAGGTGGTTCACTGTAATCGTCTGGGATATTTCTTACGTGAGACTGAGAAATGCTTTTATTCAGTGCAGGGAGGAGGCAGCCACGTGTGCAGGTGTGCGTGAGAACAAGTAGGAGCTGACACTCAGAAGTTCACACACTATCACTAAATGACTTGTTTTCTCACGGAAAACGTAATCTTTCTGGTTTTGGCAGAAAAAAATAACTTGGGGGTTTTTTTTAGCTGTAAGTGAAGGTGGTTGGTTTTTTTCTTTATTTCTTTCTTAAAATGTCCTTTGGAGTATTGGTTGAATTCTTTTACATTTGAATGTGATTTGAGTCAGGTTTACACTTGATACTGTTGAGACTTCTTTTCATTGTGGAAGAAGGCTTTTTAACATTTTTGTATGTTAGGCAGTGCTTACCCAGGAAACTTGCTTCCTTGTAAGTTCTCTTGCTTTGCTTTAGATGTAATTTAAATTTTGTATTTTCTTACCTTTTCCTCTAGTTATGGTGAGTTTAAATAGTAAACAAATAGTAAACAAAGCACTTTAAATAGTATAAATTAAAAACCTTTTCCTCTTCTGTCTGGTTTCATTTTGACTAGAATGCTGTTTTGCTAAAATAGGCAACAAAGATGTCTAACAAATGAAACTTATGTAAAATAAGGTTAAATAGAATATTTTTTTCATGGCAAGGAGTTTAGAACAAATTCCGTGCACTTATAAACCTCTTGCAGTGGGGCTGAGGGTAGGATAGAAAGACCAACTTTATGTAAAACGAAGTTTGGAAACAAATGGGAGTGCTCTTTAAAACCTAGACAGTAAAACCCACTGGCTTGTAAGTGTAGGACATGTCTCTAGTTTCCTTTTTCCTCTATTCTTTGTCTCAAATGGGGCTTTAGCTTTCTCAAAGGTTCAAAAAATACTCTTGTAACATGTCCTTCCTTTTTCAGTCAGCTGACTTTCACTGCAGTTACTCGTCTAGAATTCACTGCCCTTCTTAAAGTGTGGAGCAGATACTTTTACCAGATGCATGTACACTTTAAACACTGCCCTGCTTCTCCTCCACAACCCCAAACAAAACCCCCCAATCAACAACTGTAGACATTTAACGCTGTTTAAGATGTAAGAACCTGCTCCTACATTGTAGAGCAGTGTTGGCATTCTTACTGCATCTCTGTGTATGTTAAGGCCTGCCCTGTCTTAGGATTTTAGCATCACCGTTAGTTGAGATACTCGTTTTGGTATTTTTGATTCCTTCTGAATGTAAACATATAACAGGGTGAGATAATAATAGAGCTTGTGTGTATACTTGTAGGAGCTGCCTTTTTAAATAAAGGCATGAATGTGAAGTCAATAACTGAGAACGTGATCAGTTGTGTTAATAAATATGTACTTAGTATTGAGTAACTTATATAGCCTGTTACAGATTTTTACATGCTGCACATAAAAGTGCTGATGGACCTTGGAGGATACCTATATTCTTTAAGGCTTCTTTGATTCTGGCAATAAAGTGTTCCTTCTGTGCCAGTGTGAGTTCTGCAAATATCCACCCATCCTGCAATCTTGACTGATGTTCTGTGATGAGGAAGACTTGTAATGTTTGCCTTGAGAAGCTGTTTGATTGTAAATGCTTTATAACCGAGTTTATGGGCCAGAGGGAAGGAGTGCACGTGGCTCTGTAGTGCCAAGCTTTGGTCAGTTCATTCTGGTTGAAAATCTGCTGTTCCAGCCTCAATTCTAACAAGTGTGTGTTTCATGTCGTGGGTTTGGAATACAGAGAGCATGGATGTGGACTGCACTGAGCCTGCAGCCTGGGAAGGGCTGGAACTGTTGGGCATGGTCAGAGCTCCACGCTCTCTCTTGCTTTGTCTCCCTGTTCCCCTGAAGTGGCACTTCTTCATGGGAAGTGCTGTCTTTGACAGAAGGAATGGTCAGTCCTCCCCCAGCACTTCGGAGTAATCTGGAAAGAAGGTCCTCCAAGGGCAGGAGGTGTGTGCATTGAGACATTCCCATCTGGAATGAGTGGGGATTCCTGGAGAAAACTCCTCAGCTGGTTTGTTCAGTGTGTGAGGAGACTGCTGTGCCTGCATCCAGTGGGGGTTCAGAGCTGTACGTTCCAGGAGTGGGCAGAACCTTTGTGCAACTCCTGCGTGTGAGCCCAGAGGAGGGACCACATCCAGCATGTTTGTCTCCTTGATATTCCTCATAGGTTAATAACTTCAGCAATTCCTGACTTGCAATAACAGCTTGCACAGATGACTCTCAGACACTTGGTACCTGTTGTATTATATATGGGACGTTTTAGGTGTTTAGATCAGAGCTGTTTTGCCAAGTCACCTTACAAGTTTTGTCTAGAGTGGTGAGTTTTGGGATATCCCACCCTTCCCTGCAGTTAAAATGATTTAAAGGACTAAGGTGTATTGGGGTGGTAGGCTCAGTTCTGATCTATGCTGATAAAATTCTTTTGGTAAATTATTCAATCTCTTGTTCTCTGTTTTTCAGTCTGTAAAATGGAAGTGGGCTCTCTGAGAAAGGCTCTGAATCCCATGACTGAAGATCTTTGCATTTGAGATGTTATTACTAAAGGGGCTTGTGTAATTTTGGTAAAGTACTTGTGCAGAATGTTGTATTCTCACCACTTCTGATTGTTTCCAAGGTTTTTTCTGTGCAAATTTCTCTCACCCTTGATTCCAGATCTTTGGAGAAGGTAGCTTTTAGTCTGATTCCTTAGGCCAGATGTTTCATGGACAAAAGGACTGTGTTTTACAAAGAAGGGGTTTCCCATTTTGGTATGAGTTTTGTTGCTGGTTTTTTCTTCATGTGTTGTTAATGGAGACTGCCCAGCTCTTTTCTGCTGCAATTTTCAGGTTCGTTAAGGAGCCTGCTATCAAATCTTAAACAGGGCACTGAGAGATTATTAGGCAAAATTGAGTTAAAAGTCATGGGAAAGGAAAAGTAGTCCCATTTCTTTTAATAGTGTTCTTGTGGGGTTTTTGATTGGCACGTGTGTGTATACCTATAGCATGTGTGTGGCATATGTGTTTGTCACCAGGTGCTGGTGTTTGTGGGACAGTTTGCACAGCACAGAATACCACTGCTGCCTCAACTGTGTAAATCCTGCTCCTGGTCCAGATGCTGAGTGAAGGAACAGTGGCTCTTTTCAGTATAGGTGTTGTTCAGTGTAGCTGACCCTCTGTGAATGTGAACTGAATGGAGCCCAGGTCAGTGCACAACTGTGTGTGCAGGTTGGGGTGTTACTGCAGAGCCCCTGTGTAATTGTACAAGTGAGACAGCAGCGCTGCTGCAGCTCCTTCTGGGAGCAGAGTCCAGCCTGGTTTTATGGCTGTGGGACTATTGGAAATAGTTTAGTGACCCTAATGTTTCTATTCAGCGTGCTTTTTACAGAAGAACCAAAGTACAGCTCTTATTATGCTGGTATTTTGTGGCGTTTTCTTCAGCGATGCAGTGCAGGGCTGTTTGAAAGGCCTGCTGTAAGCAGAGTTGTGCAGCAGCTCTGGCCTCGGGTGGCTGGTGCTGCGGTGCTGGCAAAGCCATCAGCCTGCCCAGATGCGGTGGCTGTGCCCCTGCCAGAGCGGACACTGCACGGGGCAGGTTTCGGAGCTTGGCTGCCGTACAGGACCTGCTTCCTGTTTGTCTCCTCCTCTTCCTGCTGCTTTGCTCTATTTATTGCCTGTTTCTCAGCTCTGCAGCGTGCTCAGCAAACCCCCGAGCTTCTCAGCTTGGTGGTGTGCTTTTAGACAGCTGTCCCTCAGTGGAAATCTGCATCTTTGTGCTGCAACAGATGCAGTGCCAGGAGAGGAGAGTTCCTGCTTCTGGAGGCTGCATTTGGAGTCAGTTTGCAGTAAGAAAAAAAGAAGTCAAGCTTGAGAAGTACATATTTGCGTGGTCATGAGGGTGGGATGGGGTGGGGACCCTGTGGTGAGAATGCCAGACTGATTAGCAATATCTTGCTCATTCTACTTGGCATAACTCAGTGAGAGTTACCCGAGTGATCTACAGAAAGTGGAAGCCGGAGGGACATCTCTGAATGTTCCCGTAGCTATGTATGAGTGTGTACGCAGGGGGATTTGCTCTCCTGGGGATGGATTGCTGCTCCATTTACAGAGGGATTTGTAGGCTGTGGAACAAATGATTCCACTTAGAGAAATCATTCTGTAAAAGACAGTGTTTCCCCTTCCTATTACATGGTGAAAAACTGTTTCTAAGCTTCTGAATAAGATGATTTTGATGTAAAGTGGCAAATGACACCGACTCAGACAAGACTCTGGCACTGCAGATTTGCTTTCCCTCTTCTTTTGACAGGTCAGTGTCATCTTTGCCCCACCACTTGCAGCAATTCTAAAACTGCAGCAAAATGAGGCAGTTGGTGCCTGTTTCAGTAGACACTTCTGTTCAAGAGAAAGCAGCCAGTGTTCCTTGGCCTGTATACCACTGAGGTGTAACAAGCACAAATGATTTCTTTAATGTGGTTAAGATGTTTGAACATAACTTTAATGCAAAGTGGGGAATGCTAATGGAGTGCACACCTCTTTAAATTTTTTTTAAAAGACCACTAAGAGGAAAAAAAAAACAACAAAAAAACCCCCAAATCCCATTTGGAATACTGATTATTGAGGCAATACATTCATACCTATACAAATGGGTTGGAGAGTCTTTCCTCATGATTCAGGGTAACTGTCTGACCTGGAAGTGCAGAACACCCAAGTCTGTTCTAAGGGCCAGGTTCCAGGGCTGTGCAATGTTCTTGGAATTGAGTAGGGATGTGCTGTGGTTTGCTCTCTCAGTCCTGGCCTACTTTTAAGCCCAGTGCCTTCATGTCAGTACCACATCTGGAAGGAGTCACATGCAGTTCCTTCAGAGATGAAGCCAAACTGTCTCCCTTTAATTGAGATTAGAAGTAGTTCAGGGCAGTGACTCTGCTTTTGCTGTGCATTCTATTTTGTCTGTTTTTTGCCTGTCTTAATATAAGAGTCCTGACTGATGCCTGAAACTTCCAGTGTAATTTAGTTTATTAAGTAGCAGATGGTGACTGCTCCAGGATCTGAATTGAGGAATACCTAGAGAGCCAGGCTGTAATGAAGGTATCTGCCTAGCCAGCCACAGAGAAATACAGAGTGCAATCTTCAGCATCATTCTGAAAAATCAATTGTGTAATTCTCTCAGAACAGAGCAATTGTAGGTCACAAATTTAATATTGGATTCTGTGTTTAATCTTAGCGGGAGTCAATTCAATGTTATTTGAGTTTGTGGGTGGAGATGTTTGTGCAGAAGATAAACTAATCTCATTTCTAATGTGATGCAATTGGAGCAAAGTTCTCCCTAAAAGTTAAAGTAAACAAATGAGCCATCTTTTCCTATTCCCTGATATGAAAGATGGAAAATTTTAGTGGATGCTATTTTTTTGGCCTTGTGCAGAGTTGGACTTGTTTGCTGGATTTGTGCAGAGCACTTAAACCTGCAGGATGAACACTACTTTAGTACAATTTAACACTTGACAAACAAGCAGTGCAGGTATTTAAAGCACCTGAATGTGAACTTGTAATTGTCTGGTACAGGGCAAAAAGTAAGAATAATTGTTTCCATCATAATGCTTTGACCTGATGGTTGAGAATCAGTTCCATCCACAGATGGAAGCAACATAGTGAAAACAAAATGTTATTTCCAAGTGGAAGGTTTCTTCTGAGCTTTTAGTGCAAGGCAGGCTGTGTTGTGTTCTGGCAAGGAACGTGTAGGGTAGTGCTTTGTTCACACAGCACTTGGTCTGTGTTTAATGGGTTTGGCTTCTGTTTCCTTCTGGTTAATACTTTACCTTTCAGTTTGTGTAGTCCAAGCAAATACAATCGTATCAGGTTGGGCTGGTGGTGCCTTTAGCCAGTTTTTAGCTGGTGATGGCTATTTAAGGTATTCCCTTTCCCTTCTGTGTGGCAGTGCCAAATGTTGGTTTTCTTCACAGCATTTTGGTCAGATTTAGACAAACTTCTTCCACTTTTCTGACTTGAAATGTAAACCAAACCAGCTCAACCTGGCTACACTCTGTCTCTTGCACGATTGCCATCACAGCTGTGGGAACCCATCAGCTTTAGGAGGAGGAAAACTGGGGCTTGGAGAACAAAAACCAGATAACTGAGGCATGTGGGAAAATGTGTTTCTCAAGTAAAGCAGCTGAAGAAAGCAATTCTGGAGTCTTTGCTAGAGAGTTTAAAGTAGTTACTTCAGAAAATATTCCTGAGTAATGTGGTTTTTCTCTACATAACATGGTAAAATCCTTAAACATTCCTTTGACCCATGTATTGAAATACAGTTATTTGTAACAATGAATTCAAATCAAGAAAACAGTTGCTTAAGAAGCAGTACAGTTATTTTTTATTTTCATATGATTTAAATAGAAGATGTGAAATCTCATGGTGGAAAAGTATATTAACTCTTCTAATAAAAAAAAATAGATGGTCAGTTCACTCCTGATTAAAATCGATCCCTTTCTTATTTTTTAATTACTCTTTAATTTAATGAAGAAGCTACTTCTGTTCCTCTGGTAGTCTTTGATCTTAGCAGGTTGATACGTGCTGTGATTTGTAGGTGGGTGTGCTGAATTTGGGGTGTTGCTGGCAGTCCTGAAGGAGCCTGCTGGGGTGACCTGGCCCCTGTGCCTGCTGCTGTTTGCCCTCTGCCTTGTTCTAAGCGTGACTGCACAAGGGGAAGGCCACAATAAATAGCAATATAAATAATTTACACGTACACTAGGGTTAATACTCTTCTCTTTGTGCTTCTCCCCCCTGGCCTTATGGACCCTCCTGCTTCTGAGGTTTCTCTTTCCTGTGTGATTCTCTAGACTGGGTGCTCCTAAAAGCAGTTATTTAGGGTGTGTGGAAAACTATGTGCTATCCTATCCTTTTGTACTTCTGGAATCATCCAAGTTGTATGTTACTGGTTTTTTTCTGCCCTTGAAGAAGTGCACTTAACATTTTGTTTTAATTCTGTCATCATAATACTTGGGTATTTGAAAGTGTAATGTTATTTCTGTAAACTCTGTGGTAATGGGTAGCTGTTAACAGTTTTACTTGAAGATACAAGTGTTGTATATCATGGCATCCCTCTTGCAGTGACCAGCCAGGGCTGGAATTGGAGTTGGAATATTCTGTTTCTGTGACTCTGCTCTGGAATGGCATTTAACAATTTTTTTTAGCATTTGCTGTTTTTTTCGGTTTAAGCCCCTCAGCTTAAAACATCCATGTTTTAAAATTTCTAGACTTAAAAGCCAGCCAAAAACTTAGATAGCATCTTCTGATGTCTTGAGTGGATTGTGAAGCACAGCACTGGTGTTGCATTTTAACCTTCCAGCTCCTTGTGTGTGACTGACGGAGGGGGGAGTTGTTATGGGTGAATTCTTTATGAGCACTGCAGTACAGGAGTACATGTTGTATAAATGGTGTTATTACCATGCACTGCACAGTAATTCATTCTGTGTGCTTCTTATCAGCTCACCAGGCTTTCCTGCAGCACCTTCTTTAAAATGCTGTCTTGTAGAACGGGTTTAATGAAGCAGAAGTGCTGTGGCTTTTTTTCCTGTGTTCAGTGGATGCCTTATGAAAAGCCAAAAGAAAATTTTTTAAAGTTTACCAGTGTTTTTGTCCTTCCGATACTTCTGTGAGGTGCTTTAAAATCAAGTAAATTTCATTCATTTGACAGTTTTTTTTCAATCTTTTATAGTGTGCCGGTCAAATAAAAGTCCCTGGGTGTGTCTGACGTGTTCAAGTGTCCATTGTGGAAGGTGGGTACAAAGTGTGCACATCTCTTAATCACACCTTTAACATTTTCCTTTGTTGCCTGACTCGAGGCAGTTCATTCAAAATTGCCCTGAAAGAAGCCTTTCATTATCTCATTTAACATTGTATGTTCTGCTTAATGTGGTTCTTTGCTACCTTATGAGATTATACTCCAGATATGGGGGTTTTGTTTGTTTGCTTTTTTTAAAGAAAAGCGGACAGTAAAGGTGATTATCAGTTTTCCAGGCACTTCTTGAACTGAGCAATTTAGTGGATTATTGTAAAATTCCATGTTTCTGTTGTGATGAGAATTGTTGGAAAATCACAAGTTGGCACAGCTTGTTTTGAGAGAAACAGCAACTATCAACTTAGAGAATAGCTTAAATGTCCTGCAGTGTAGTTTTGGAACTAAAGTTATTGCCATAACATGAAGAACTGGCTGCCATCAGAATTCCTGCAGACTACACCTGCTTTTTGCCTGTATTAATTGAAGTACACCAAATGAATTGGTAGAGGAACGATACAGTCACTGCTGTTGCTGGTATGTCAGGTTAATTGCAGAAAATTTGCTGCTACATAAATGTTTGAGGTGCACATATTAATGGAATGCAGTTAGTGTTGACACTCAGACAGTACCTGAGATGTGAAGGTGTTTTCATCTGTTGGGGAACATCTGTACCGGTGTGCTTTTGTTCTGGAAAAGCACCATTAAACTTTGTCTTTTGAAGTGAATTGAATAAACTCCAGCTTTTGTTTCTTTGATCTGGATACAGTAAGTGTCACAATTTTAATAATGTCTCTTACTTGGAGTTTTCAACACAAAACTCTTTTTTTTCTCTATTTATTCATTGATTTTTATAAATTTTTATTTGGTGAGAGCTGAGAGAAGGGGAGATACTTCATGTTATGTGGTGGTGTGAAATAAATAGTTTGGAATGTGTTAATACTTACTAATCTTAAAAAAAAATATTATTACTGCCCACATATGGCCTTTCTTGTGTGCAGTCAGTAGACATTGAGTCAGTTATTTATGCTGAGTTCAGCAAGCGAGGGATGGGGGAGGAGGGAATTCACCTCACAATGCACTTCTAAGTGTTAATGATTTAGGGCTCTTGCATTTGTAATGACACCTTTTTCTTTCTTGAAGGTATTTAATTTCCTGTATCTCAAATGCATGGAAATGCTCACTGTGTCAGCAAAAGAGCTGTAGGATTTAAAATTTCTTTTCCAGTTATGTAACCCCCAGCCCTAGAGCCCTTCAGATTCGTGAGCTCGATGAGTAACATGAAATAATGCTGCAGGATGGGAAAGCTGAAAATGGGTGTGCTTTTGTGTGGGGGTCAGCACACTGTCGGAGCAATCAGAGCCAGCAGTGCTGGGTGGCAGGAGAAGGGGAGCTGCCAGGAGAGTGTATGGGAAAGGAGCGTGGGGAATAACTGCATTGCAGGTGTGCAAACAGGGAGGTTGTGGAAGTGCATCAGTCTGCTAAGAGCACACATCCTGGGATTTGGTACCAGGATGCCAGTTTGTGGTTGCTGGGAAGGAGGTGGAGAGATTAGTTTGGACCACTTGAGAGAGTGAAGGGTTAAAAAGTTAAAAAAATTTAACCAGTGTTTTCACTCAGGTGAATTGCGTTTTTTGATGCCTGTATAAACTATTGGATGTCTTTTTTTCTTATTATTTTTTAATGAATGTTGATTAGCTGTTTAAAATTTAAATGTTTTTCATTTATTTTAGATACGTGAATGGCCATGCAAAAAAGCATTATGAAGATGCACAGATTCCTATGACCAATCATAAGAAAACAGAAAAACAGGAGAAAGTCCAGCATACTGTGTGTATGGATTGCAGTAGTTACAGTACATACTGGTAAGGGTTAAAGACTGTAATCTGACAACATTTTACATGCCAGAAGTTGAAAACTTCAGACTCTTGTGGAACACACATTTTTGAACATTTCATCTCTTGATTTCCAGGCTGGTTTGTGGCTAAACTCCCACATGTCAAATGGCTTAAACAGAAATAAGTGCTGTGTGGTTTGGAGTTGCTTCTGTTTGCTTTGGGGTGTGTCGAGACCTAACCTTCTAATTGCAAAACCCGTTCAGTTGTAGTTACTCCTTCCATCAGACTGGCGAGCCTTTCACATATCCTTTATGTGTCAGAATTCAGAAAGTAATGTGTGATACACTGTAGTTCCTGCCCAGGAGATCTGAATTTGAGGTGTGTTTTGTGTGTGTCTCTTCTGTGAGTTTGGGAAAGGGATGGATCTTGTTGGGAAGCAGCATCAAATCTCTGGCAAGAGTAAGGAGAAGATTCAGAAATGTTTATTTAAACAGCAGAGTGGCCTGGACTGAATTATTCTGTATGTTTCTTAGAGTGAGATGAGTGAGCACTGTTCGGGGAGACTTCATATTTGTGCTGAAATGTTGGGTTCCCCATCTTCTTTGTTCCCCAGAGAGCAAAGACTGGGAGTCCATTGAAAACAATGTTTTTTTGCCTTGAGCATCTTCCATCCTCTTCACCCCTAAGCAGAACTGTTGACGGGTGCTTCTTCCCCATTTGCAGTCAGATCATGGTTCCCTTGGATGTTGTTACTTGTGCAGGATTTGAACAGTGTCCATCTCAGGGAAATCTGTGTTACAGCCTTAAACAAGTACTGGGTGTGCGGCTCCACTGATGGGTATTTTGCTCAAATAATTGGGTATCTTTTGTGTCCTTCTGGGAAAAATCTGTCTGCTGAAATTTGGGTGTCCATCTTTATGAGGAGTATGTCTGTAACAGGTGTTTTTATCCCCTGCAAGCAAAATCACAGTTAAGTGGTTTCACCTGAAGAAATGTTGTTGGGAGCAGCTCAGAAGCTGCTCAGATGGTGCATGCAGCTGTAGGCATGTTAAGCACAGAAGAAAGGTTTGGGTGGCTTCGGGATGGGAATTTCCCTTTTATTTATGTTTTATTTAAATGACCAGCATTTTCACCTGCTCCTGTGTGAAAACATCAGAAAACAAAGTTTTTCTAAGGGATACATAAGCACAGATTACCAGCACTGGAACAGCTGTGGGAAGTTAATTTCACTTTCCCAATTAATCGGGGTAGCAACTGAGCTCTGTGTTTCGGCTTTTTGTTCTGTTTGAAGTATGACCTGTCTTCTAGTCACTCTGAAGGTAATAATCTGTGGAGGAATTTTAGCAGGGTGTTTGAAGTCCTGATTGTATCTCATTATGACAAACATTATGCCCAGCTTGCTGAGGCTTGATGAGTTACACCGGCAAGTCCCAGCACCCTGCTGACCTTGTCCCAGCCCCAGCGTGGGCACTGGGAGATGCTGGCAGCAAACTGAGGGCTGTGGGGTCTATTGCTGCAACAAAGTGTGCTTGTGGGAGCAGGCAGGCATGCGGTGGGGCATGCACTGGCGTGTCACTGCATGCTTGTGGCCGGGCAGATGGGAAGCAGTTCAGCATGTGATGTCTTTGCTGCTGCAGTCAAAGTCGAGGGCTGAGTCATCTGTGGATGAACTGGAACTAATGGTAGCGAGCTGTGCCTTGGGGAGTTCCTGTTGGGGGGAATTCACTAGCAAATTGTAACTCCTGTGCTAATGCGGGGCTGAACAAGCTTCAGAAGCAGGTTGTCTTTGCTTTCATGTAGGGTATTTCAGTTTTTCCCCCGTGATAATCAGTGAAAGATAGCTGTATTTGTTACTGCACGCCGTGGAAAGGAGCTGAGCTGTGTGGAGGTGGGAGCAGAAAGCATTCAGACCGACTTCTGCTCTTTCAGTACTGTGGGGGCTGCTGGAAGCAGTGCTTGCCAGCTAAAGCAAGTGGATGGGTGAATTTGAGCTTCTGTGGGGAATGAATCTGTAAATGCTGTGTGTTAGCTACAGTGAATACAGCAGACAGTGCTGTGTTTATGCAAGGAAGCTTCTTTCAAGTAAACTTTTATGTACAGATTAATACTTTATGCTAGCAGCGTGGGCTGCCTCAATAATTTGAAAGTCAAGAAAATATGATCCTAAGACTTAATTGAATTTTACTTCTCCTGTAAAAAGAATCCAGATACTTTGATGCAGTGCCGGCTTTTATATTTTTATTTGCAGTTTAGTTTACTGCAGAGAGTTGAGCAGAATGCCCTTGTTCCATTTTTACCTGTGGATCCCAATTTGCTGTGTTCCTGAGCTTGCATGATGATAACAGAGATCAGACCTGGATGGGCTCTTTTTTAATGAGGTTTCCTTTGATCCTGTGCTTTTCTTTGGCCATATCAGAAACTCATGCAGTCATGAGAGCACAGTTCGGGGTTTGCCTTAACTATTCGTGTCAGTCCAAGGGGAAAAGACATTATGTGAGTGCTGAAACCTCCATGGTTTATTGAATTTTTTTTTTCTGGTTCATGTGCAGTCTTGCTGTAAACGAAAACCAGATCCTGCCTTCTGCTGTAATTGCATTTCAGGTGGAAGTCTAGATGTGTATGTTTTCTTTTACATGATGACAAGCTTTCAAGATAGCTTTGAAAGGAAAATGTTGCAATTCTGGTGGAACAGTAGTTAATTTTTAATGTTTTCTTAACCTGAGATGAGATTTTTATGATATTTATTTATTTGGTAATATATTGAAAAATACAGGCATGCTTGAGTTATCAAGTACTGGGCAGCCACGGATTTACTTTCCAGAGGGTTCTGGTATTTATTCTGTGTCCTGCTATTCACCTGCTCAGTCTTCACAGTGGAAAAGCTGAGAGAATGTTAATATTTTATTCACTATGACAGTATAATGCTTTTCTTGATTCTTTGGCCCCTTTTGAGACGGTGCAATACTAAACCCTCAGAATAAATGACATTTGGGACCTTCACTGCTGAGAAGAAGAGAGTCCTGAATTCCACTTTTTGGAGGTAATCAGCCTTTCAGTGAGCTCTAAAGTACTAAACACAAAGAGTTTACAAGAAGTACAGATCTTTTTTTGTCTTCAGACTCTCGTGCAATGCTTTGCCCTGCGGTGTTAGTGGGCTTTTTGTGCATGAGAGGTAAAGTGATCCGTGTAAGAGCCCTGCTCTCCTGAAAGAGCACTCTTGTAAATTTGTTTTCTCTGTGCAACTGCACAGACAGTTGGCACAGCAGAAGAAAGGCTGCCCTGTTTATACATTTGCATAATATGTTTCCTGTGTTCATTTAATCCCAGACACAGTTTGCAGGTCAGATTTCTTACCCATTAGTCTCCTTGTTATCCCTTAAAGGGACAACTGTGTGTGTGTGTTCCTGGCTGATGTAAAAATAAACAACTGTCAAGAAGTTTCTTTTCTAGTCTTTATTTTTGTGATGGTGTTTCTATTTAAAAAACAAAATAGACTTACTGTGCTGGTGCAGGAGCATTGGAAAATGAGATTACTTAGTGCTATTATTTTTCCTTCTACAGTCAGTGAAAATGAAAGAGAGTTAAAAGCCTTTTGTGCAGAGAGTAAAACTTGAGTTCGTAGTTTACTCATAGAAAGTGTTAGCACAACTACGGAAACTTGGTTTTTCTTACTTTTTCCTGTCCTGTAGTTCTTGCAACCCAGTCAGGGCTTTTAAGCACAGCCTGGAGCTGTGCACCCCAGTGACAGGCCAGCACTAGGCATTCGTGTTCCCAGAGCAGTGCATACATTCCCTGGCTTGCTGCCGTTTGAGAAGCAAATGAGGCCAGAGCAGGCCAGGCCTTGGAGGTGGCAGAGGCACTAAAAATAGAAAGTGTGTGGAGAGGAAAATACTGTGCTAAGCCATACAAGGGACCCTCTGCAAGGTATAGAATTTGTTCTGTACCATTGCTGTTAAAGCATGTGGTACAACTGCTGTATGCAAAAAAAGGTGTTTCGGTAATTTGTGCTAATCCTGAGGATCACAAATTAAGCATCTGTTTTGAATGGCATATTCACATATAGGATGTAAATTCTCAGCAATTTACTTTTAAGGTGTGTGGGCTTAGCAAATTTAAGTTACTAAAATTTAAACTACTACTTACTCTGTTTACTTGGTTTATCCGAAATAGACTGGTGGTAGTGCTGTTGGTTCAGGTGGTGTGCTCCAAGGGCTGGGCTGGAGGTGGTGTCCTGTGAGAGGGGCAAATGCAGGAACACTTAGTGGGTCCTTGGAGGTGGTGAGAAAGCTGAACAGCACTGGCTAAAACATGACTGAAAATAAGCACATTAACAGACTTCTTCTCCCTCCCAAACCAACTAGGTCTGTGGCATCCCTAAAAAAAAAAAAAAAAAAAGAAATTATTACTGGCAGTAGCTATCTTAATAATTTCTGGATCTTACGTAAGTATCCATAACTGCTGGGTTCATTGTTTGGATATCTTGAGAGTTGCATTAATTTCTCTTCTTAGAGGCAAAAATCAAAGAGATCCTGGACAGACTGGCCTTAGGGACTCCATTCAGTGGGAGGACCTTTACTTTTTCAACTCAGGTCACGGAATCTTCTGAGCTGGACCCACAAGAAGCATCAAGTCCAGCTCTTGAGTGAGTGGCCCATACAGGGATCAGATGTACAACCTCAGTGTTATTAGCACCATGCTCTGACCAACAGAGCTAATCTCAATTCTGTAGCCCCCTCAATTATTCAGTGTTTGAATTAACACTAGCAATACTGCAGATTTATGCAACAAAAGAGTGTGCTAAATTCCAGTTGTGCCTGAGTTCAGTAGCTTCATTAAATTAGGAAGCAAATGTGGATCTGCACCAGCAGAGGAGTAACCTGAGGCTGTGATGGTGTATTTTGCATTTAAGTTGCACTTGTGCCAAAGGAAGGGAGAGACGTGGATACAGTTCTGATATTAAACATATCCACAGTTAGTTTTCCTCACAGGGTGAGTTCGGTCACCTGCAGAATTTGAAGGTGCGATTTGATGCCTCACAGTAAGGGCTGACAAACACTGGGAGCTGAGTTCCCTTGGTGGGCTGTGGGAAGGGAAGCTGTGACCAGTCTCTGCTCCCGTTGTGCCGCAGTGCTTTCAGGAGAGCTGGGGCAGTGTTCTGTCCTTTCTTGCCTTGCAGATTCCAGTGCACGTTGCAGGTTCCCCAGTGGCTGAGCTGGCTCCTGGGACAGGGCTGTGCTCCCTGGGGATGCTGCACAGGGTCCTTCTAGGGCTGACCCTTCTCACCCACTGCAGCATCTGTGTGTCTTGGTTCTAAGGGATTTTTGTCCTTCCTTTCCCTCCCCTTGCTGTCCCTCTCCTGTGTGCAGGGGTCATCTTTCCTTCAGAAATGGTAGAGAGAGCAGGGATACTGGATGATTTTTAGGTGCCTTCCAACCCAAGCCGTTCTATGATGCTATGACAAGAGGATCCACATGACTCTTTTCCCTCTATTCCTCTCTATTCCTTCTTTTTGTGAGGGCAGGAAATGCGAATGATATAAAATCCAGCAAAGCAGCAGAAGCTGATGATGTCTTGTAACAGTGTTCTCCTTGTGACAGTTTTCTGTGCTCTTCTTTTATTTCTCCAAATTGACGTGTGCACTGGGGCTTTACAGGTACTCAGGAAAACAGTGAAATAAGGTGTGGGGTTTTTTTAGCATTCTCTAAAAGATCCTCCTTCCCCCCCTTTTAGAAATGGTCTGTAACCTTGACCCTTGTGCACTGTATGAGGTGTCTTGAACATTAAATTATAATGAACATCTTTGCTTCTCGGGGAGCATTTCTTTGGAAATGTGAGTTCCTCGTAGAACAGGATTATAGACTTCTGTAACCCTTGCAATTTTGATTTGGTTTCACTTTACATTTGCTTTGAGGGATCAGCTTTGCTCTCTTTTTTCAGCTCAGTAACTTGCTTTTGCACACTTACCCTGGAAAGGCTCAAAATGTTGCCTTAAGTTTTGTCATAAGAGTTCCTGTATGTATAAAAACTAATGAGCCATTGATGTTTGTGGTTAAAGCACGAGGTGGAAATTGCCACAGACTTCTGGCCTGACTCTTAGTTCATCTTCCCTAGTCTGTTTTCCATAGTATAAACTTGTGCCTCGTGTGTGTATCAGTCCAGCTCCTCAGGTTTCAGTGATGGCTTTACAGTGTTAAAATAGTTAAAAAATTGATAAAACCTTTGTATTCTGTTTACTGGCTGTCAGTTGATCTTTTCTGATAAATCTTCTATGGATTGACTACTGATGCTGCTGAGTTTTTGTTGAACTGGAATTCTGCCTTGAGACAGGCAATACATAATTATTCTAGTTTCTAATAACTGAGCTGGAATTAAAACCCTGTACTGAGGTAGTGCCTGTACCCTCTTTGGCTGGGGGGTGGCTCTCAGAGGGAGCCAGGCTCAGTGTGTCGGTGTTGTGCTGCCCAGCTCCCCTGCTAATCTCTCCCTGAATCACTCCAGTGCTTCCCCCACCCAGGCTTGGTGTGGTTTCAGCTTCTCTGAGGTGCTCTGCACATTCTGATCAAGGTTTTTCTTGCAGTTACCGCTGTGATGATTTTGTAGTCAACGATACCAAGCTGGGCCTGGTACAAAAAGTCAGAGAACACCTACAGAACCTGGAAAAGTAAGTAGTTTGTTTGCACTCAGACTGCTTTGGGGGCACTTCTAGTACTGCATCCTTTAAGTGGCGTTCCTGTTTTATGTGTGTATATGTATCTAATATGTATGTTTTGGCCCTTCTGTGTGTGTGACACTGTGTATGTTTAAATAACCTTTTTGTCACTGGGAAGCAGGAGGTGCAGAACAAACGGGTTTGACTAATCTCAGATGTCTCGTTTCTTATACAGTAAATCTTGCAGAAGTAGCATATTTAGATACCAATTAACTTTCTTCCTACTTAGACAATAATTACTGGTTTTTTCCATATAAATGAGATTTTTCAGAACAGAACAGAAAGTTTTTTTCAAAAAAAACCAGTAAGTTTGTTTATCAGAGAAATGGAAGTGAAAATGCAGGTGGAAGTAGCCTTCATATTAATTATATAGTTTGGATTGCAAACAAAAATATTAGGAAGCCTTATCAACTTGGAGTTGTACAGAAAAGACATTTTTTTCTTGGCATTTGTCTTGCGCTGTTGCACTGAAAAATAGGTCTTGTTATCTGGATGCTGCCAGTGCTAGAGAGCCAATAACGTTTGCACAGTTTGCTTGAAAATCCTAAATAATGCTGAGTGGAATTATGTGTGCATTCAGTGCTTACAATGTATTTGAATGCCCCAGAGCTCAAGTAGGCTGTTGGGAAATGTCTGAATCCTCCTTGATTTAAGTATCACTTGCTTAGTGGGCAATATTAACATTTTCATTATTTTCCACTGCCTTCTCGTGTATATAATGAGATGTAAATATACTAAAGCATAACGAGAAGTGCACATTAGTATTTTGGAAATGTCCAGGAGATCTGTCTCTTTTGGAGGTGAATGATACTGTGGAGGCTTCCATTCTCTGTTATGACAGTTCTTGAATGTTTGGAGGGCTTTCTAATTATAAAAACCAAAAACCCCACCAAAAGAACAACAAACCCCCAATAAACCAACAAACAAACCACCCCAAAAGTCCAGCCGAAACAACCTGACCCTGAAATGTGGAACAAGTTGATTTTGCTATTAGATGACAGAGCTCAACTGGTATAGTTGATATGCCAGTAATTTCCTGTGATGTGCAAAAGAATAAGTAAGTGTTCTGGTAATGTAGTGTCACACAAATGCTACAGCCTCATGTATTGTTATTTAAGGCAGCTGTAATACACAAGTGCTAACACTCCAGGTATTGTGGATTTTTGGTAACTTTGTCCTGATTTGTTGGAAGTTGTCTTTCTAAGGGCCTAGATGATTCCTCCTGCAGAAGTATTTTATGGAGAATGCTGTATTAATTAGTCCTTTGATTAAGGAAGTCGATCAATATTTTAGATGACAAGTAGCCTGCTGAGAAGGCCACTCTTGGGGGCACCGGCTGGCACATGGATAATGTGATGAATCAGCTCCTGAGTGCTGCTCTCACAGGGAGGGGCAGCCTATTTTAAGGCTCTGAAAAGCACGTGTTGCAGTTGGGAAGCTGTTTGCTGTCGGTGACAACTGATGGACTCTCCCTGTTAAACATGAGGATGATCATCTGCTGTCCATTTCACACAGTACTTCGGTTTTGTAGGAAATAACCTCTTTTAATTACTTTCCAACAGTTCAGCCTTTACATCAGACAGACATAGGAAACGAAAACTATTGGAAAACTCATCTCTGAACAGCAAGTTATTAAAAGTAAATGTAAGTATGACAGACTCAGTACAGTGAGGTTAAGGGGTTTTTAGAAACCGGTTGAGGCTTAGAGTTTGCCTAGACTTGAAATACTTACAGTCACCCAAATTCTGCTTGGGGCGCTGCCTTTCTCACCTTCTGGCACCTAGAAGAGCCCCTTCACACAAAAGCATATTTGATATTCTGCTACAATTCTGTTGATCTGGACTAAGAGCTTCCCTGGGCTTAAGAGGGGGTTCATTTTTATTTTTTCCCCCCAAGTGCAGAAGGCAGAGAAGCAGGTAGACTTTCCTGGGAGGAGGGGATAAGAGTAATTGTTAGGAAAAAATATAAAATTTTAACAATTTTATAAAAGAGCTTAGTAAAAGTTGCTTTCAAAAGGAACTGTGGACTATTCTGAAAGTTTTTCTTCTTCTCATTTCATCTTCCTGCTATTTTAACTTCAGATCTGCCAAACAGCACCAGGAGGGGGAGGATCCAGCCCTGCCTTGATAACTGAAGGGCTGCATAGTTCCTTCCAGACACAGAATGTCCCAAATCAAATGGCTGTGTTTTGCACAGATTGGACTGAGGCAGTTCCTAATCTTCCTAAGTTCTCCCAGACCTTGAGGGTGGAGAGATGCTGCCCCAGCTGCTTTCAGCTGCTTCATCCTCACCTTGGCCGGGAGGAGTGGGGGGGCAGAGCTCCTGGGGCTGCAGGGCAGCAGTGGCCCAGCAAAAGCTGCCTTCAGCCATAGCATCAGTAACTGGTAGTGAAGAGAAGTTGTTCTTGAGAGGAGTATGAGTAGAAGCAAGAGGGTGGTGTGGTGGGAGTAAAGCAATCAGTTGCTGTTTTACAGAGTCTAGAGAGGTTTAGTTACTTTAAAAAATGCACTACCTGCAGTCAATTTAGGGTTCTTTGAATGTGCTGTCTCTGCTTCCTTTACTGTCCCAGTCTTGTGGAGATTGAGGAAGCCTGGGAGGAACAGTGGGGGTTTCTGCCTATGGCAGTGCATTGTCTGGAAAACTCCACGCCAGTGAAAACTATTAAGGAAAATTCGAGGCAGCATTTAGATACGGAGAAGACAGAATTAGAAAGCATGAACTAAATGCTGCTGTTATTCCTCTTAGCCTGTGCTGGTTTCTCAGTTTTATTAATACTTAAATGTTGCCCATGACAACAGATGGTCTTTTTATTGTTGGCACGTGGGACCCATATCTAGAGCAGGAGGGGCACTGCTGGGTGGGTTAGTGCTGTGCTGTGCCACTCTGGGCAGGAGCCAGGGAAGAACTGCTAAGGGCACTGTGGTGTCTGCACTGCTGAAAGTTACTCCAGCTTCTAAATTGTGTGAGCGCCATGAAGAATGCCCCAAAATTTGATGAACCTTCAGAGTGATATTTTGTAGACAATGGAATGTGTCCACAGTGTTGCAGATTTTTAGAGTCATACATGCAACACTCTCCACATTTCTCTTCCCTCCACCCCACCCACCTGAGATGATCTGACAAAAAGCAAGCTCATCTGGGGGTAACATTGTTCTGGACTGTAAATGGTGCATACTTTGCTTCTCTTTATTCAACACATTGCTTTTTCTGTGCACAGTCTAACTTGACTGTTTATTTCCCAAATAAATGCTATTGTCTCTTTAAAATCCTCCCAGCCACCACAAAAGCCCACTGAGACTCAGACTAGTGCTGGTGACGTGGAGGCAGCCACACTGTGTGTTAGACATGGGAATAGATGGATGAGGATTGGTGTTCTCATTTTCCAGAGGCACTGCATGGAAGCTGTTGTCCAGTTCTCACTGAACATGGTTGGAGTGTGAATATTGAGCATGGATACACACAAATCCTTGGCATAAGAGCCTGTGATTAACACTGTGTTGTCCTGTTCTAGATTTATTTGCACAGGCAAAGGTGTAGCGTAGTCTTCTTTTGACAGGACTGGGTAAGAAACAGTTTTCATGTCAAGATGGAGCACCAGGGTAGTTTGAGCTGCTGAGATGGTTGCTTTGTCTTTGAAACTGCACTCAGTGTAGTTGGTTATTGCCCAAATGTGTGCTGATACAACAGAGATGGCTCTGTGGGAAAAGTCTTTGTTTAAGTGAATTGTTCTCCTCTCCAGGGAAGCACCACTGCCCTTTGTGCCACAGGCCTTCGGAACCTGGGGAACACGTGTTTCATGAACGCAATCCTCCAGTCACTCAGGTACCTCCAGGGCTCTGCCCTCACCTCTGGGAGAGGGGCTGGCTGCTGGTGCACTGGGCAGGTGAATCTGGAAAGTTACCACTGGACAAGAGCATGGCTGGATCTGCAGGAATGGGGCCTGTGGGTACCATAGAGTTGTGTTCTGCAGTGTGAGGTGTGTTCCTGTGATGCAGCATTCCAGAGGAAGCCTGCCTGGAACGCCTGCCAGGACCTCAGCAGAACAGGAGACTGCCCTTCAGTGCTGGGGCTGTTGAAATGTGGTGGTGTTTATGGTCTGTGAAAGCAAAGACAGTCTCTGAGATGGGGGTTCATGGAAGTGAGCAGGAGGACAGGTAGACTGAGCTGTTAGACTTCATTTCACTGCTACCAGGACCAGCCCCTCCGCAACTGTCCTTTGGCATGGCTGAATTTGCCTCCTTTGCTGGGAGACGGAGTTGGGCTGTAGCAGGGCTAACCAGGCTCCATTCCCATCATTCAGGGTGCTCTGGCAGGAGCTGAGGCACACGTGTTCCATTACTGGGACTGTGGTAGCAGGGGTCAGAATTTGGGAGGTGGTGGTAGACATGGAGTTAACCTCCTCAGCTGATGCGGTCTGGGTTGTTAGAAAATGATGCTTCAGTCTGCCATGGTACCTCTTGGTCAAAGCAGAGACAAAGTGTAATTATTTTAGGTAGCTGGGATGACAATGATATTTACAGATCTGCTCGGTTACTTACAGAAGATGAGTATTTGCTGCAGTATTTCTTGTATCTTGCACTGCTCCTGATAGCCATCCTCTAGCACTTCAGGAAGCTGTGTTTATGTATTTCAAAGAACAGGCTTCAGAATACATAATACTGTCTTTTTTCTCTGCCCTTTAAGGATTTCATTTGTATTTCCTTTTTCTTAGTAACATTCAGCAGTTTTGCTGTTACTTCAAAGAGCTGCCTGCGGTGGAGCTGAGGAACGGGAAAACAGCAGGCCGGAGAACTTACCACACCAGGAGCCAGGGGGACAACAATGTGTAAGCTGTGTGTCCCTGTTACACTGAGCTGGGCAGGAAACAGCCTGGGTAGCCCCTGCACACTTGTGATGGTGCACAATTCACAGGGGTCACAGGCCCAGAAAAATAGTGTCTGTACAGAGAGACTGGTGTCACCTGCAGTTGCTGTTCCAGGTGTGGTGCTGCAGGGAGGGCGGCTGGAGTGTGACTGCACCTCAGGTAATGCTCAGAAGTGCTAGTTAGATGTGCCCCAGGCATTATGCTGCTTAATTCCAGCTAAAATGCAGCCATGGGGATGTGGCTGCAAGTCAACATGCTGCTACTACTACAAAAAAGATTAGAAGTGATTCACAATCCGTTCCTTGCTAGAGCAAGGGTTTAAGGAATGTTAGCAGAGCCTGCACTAAAATGGCCAAAGCTGGATAGATTTCCAGGGGAGTCCTGAACATCTGAAATGTAGTTTTCCTAACCTGTGTGTCTCCAACATTATGGGTAGGAATTTGGACATAAAACCTTTGAAGGTACTAGAAAGGGTATTTACCCAGTCGTTACAGTCTTGACCAAGCTAATGTCTGATGCTTGTACCATTGAGCCAAGCAAACCCTCTAAGAGTTGTAACACAAACCCACATTAAGCTTTTATTTTCTTTCCAGTTCATTGGTGGAAGAATTCAGAAAGACACTCTGTGCTTTATGGCAAGGAAGCCAAACTGCATTTAGTCCGGAGTCTTTATTTTACGTCGTTTGGAAAATAATGCCAAATTTTAGGTAAGTTTTTTTAAAAAAAAAAAAAAATACCCAAACCCATATTCTTGATTGCAAACTTGTATTGCTGGTGTCCTTCTCTAAAGTGAGCTGCATCTGCAAGATGCACTCTGTGCAGCTTTCCATATGCCTACAAATATGCTTTGAGAAGGATATTTGCTTTGACCGACAGTTTTGTGTCCCATCAGTAGTGCTTGCTGTTTTTCCTGCCCTTCTACCACATGCTACCTGTGGCAGTGTCAGAGAGGACAAACACCTCAAATCAGAAATAGTAGTAGTTGTACCTTTGAGCCAGTGCTCCAAAGGGTGAAAGAATCAAGATAGTGACTGGTAGGTAAGTGCCAAGTGCAGGGTGTTGACAGAACCCAGCTTGGCTGCAGTAAGAAAGTGATGTGGTCAGATTGAAAAAGATACAACACCCTAAATGCAAACATACTGGCTGAAACTTCCTTGATTCTCTCAAAATACTGTAGTCACCAGCTGGACATGAAATGAGGGCTGGAAGAGAAGGATCTGGTGCATAAATAGGCGTTTTGTGCCCATACTGACAAAACAGACAATAAAAAGAAAGGGAAAAGAGTTACCAAAGTAAATCGAAGTATCGTTCCTCTCCAAGGTCTCCCTGTCCTGGCCCCTGAACCTCTTTCAAAGGAGCACTGAAACCTGTTAGGATATATTGTGATGAAGGTAAGTTGCTCCATGTTCTCAGGTAGTAAAGATGTTCTGTTATCTGTTATATCTCCAGCAGTGCTGAAAAGATGCTGTGAACACACATCTGTTCAACAAGTAACACAAATCTGTTCATTGTCTTCTTCACACTCTCAATTATGTTTCACTTGGCTTATGAGAATCAAGGAAGTTTAATACCAGTAGTTGCAAGCAGTGACCAAAACATTACAGGCAAATGAACATCATCCATAATGTGCATGACCAGTTTCCCTATCACAGTCTTCACTATAATTCTTGTTAGATGAAGTGAGGAACCAGTTCATTAAAGTTCCTCAAGCAAATTTTCAGCACTGTGGGTTCTATCACAACTTTTAAAAGAAAAGGTGCTGTTTGTTGGGGTTCCCCCTCTTCCCTTTTTATTCCCAGTTTTCTGAGAGCGTGTCCATGATTAATGGATAAGGGAGCTCATAAAATCAAATTGGAGAATACTCAGCTGCTTAGCAGGTCCCCACTTCCACATGATCCACGGGGAAAATTTATTCAGTGCTTAATTGCACCTTGTAAAAGCTGCAATCCCAGCTCTGCCGTGGGCACTTCTTGGGAGACTGGGAGAAGCCAGCTGGATGCACAGTGAAAGAAAGAGCCAGTAGCATGTTAGCAGCAAACCAGCCACTTTGGCATGTGCATTTGAAGCCTGAAGTGATGGGGCAGGGGGAGGAAACACTTGGGAATGTGGTTTAATTGTTTTAGGCCAGAGAGGTTCAGCTGCCAAAGGCACATCACGCTGCCTGGAAGGATGGCAAATGCTGTTCTAGAGGAGGTTATAGAAAGAACTGCTGCTCCCTCCATGCCCCTGTGTGTCATGCTGCACCAGGGAGGAGAGAGCATCATTTGTGGGTGCTGTAGGTACAGCTGCAGTGCCTCTGGGCTCTCCTGCTGCTGTGCAGGTCCTGCTCCTTGGCTGCTCTTCTGCTGTGTGTCAGGAGAGCTCTGGAGCCTCATGCCGAGCTGCCAGATGTGTGTTTTGCTGATTTACTGCTGTATAAATAGTCTGCTCTGTTTTCCTGGTAACTGTCCCTGTTTATGTCCTGTCCTCTTGCCAGTGGGAAGAAGAAAGTTGGAGGTGGGCTTGAGTTGAATTGCTTCAGTTTTGTTAACACAAGCAGACTGTCAGACAAGTTGTGCGTTTTGCTGAAGGGCTCTAAGATCACACTTAATTTTAAGCAGTGCATTGTCCATATCATGTCCTTTTAAAGATCTGTATTCTGTTCTTTTTAAGAAATCCAAAGGTTTTTCCATCTATGATTAGCATAGTTGTATGCATGTGTAAATACATGCACCATGAGCACAGCCAACCATGTGGAATGATTCCAAAGAGGTTTGTTTCTTCAAACTTGTTGCAGAGCAAGTGTGCCACGTACTTCAGAGCTCTTTTATGGGGAATTCAGTGTCAAAAAGGTGTCTGAAGCAAAGACTTGCCATAAATTTAATCTTCAGCTGTTCAACGTGGTTGTTGTATGTTTACTGAAGATATCTGTATTCAGTAAACTAAGCAAACCCTGTGTTACCTCAGCAACTTCAAAACTGCAGAATTAACATGCAGCTTTGGTGAAGGGTTCTGTTTTACTACTTTGTTTCAACAAATGTACAATTATTTTGCAACTTTGATTGACATAGTCCTATTTTGGCTGTACAGGACTGTGGCCTGTTGAAGCACAACAGTGTTTCTGTGTGTCAGTTTTTGTGTTGTAAAAGGTAGGCAGTGCTGACCATGTTTTTCAGTGTGCTGTACAGACTTGTTAATTTATTTTAAAGCTGCTAGTTTGGAAGAAAACATTACTGTAATCCTACCAAGGGAAAAGGCTTTATTTCATTTTTATTCTGCTGCCTCCTAGCAATACATCCCCATGTCCTTCCCTAAGCACATCAGCCTCCCATTGCACCGAGTCTGTTCTCACTTCTCTCCAGCTCTGGGTATTCTGCCATGAGTTTTGCAAACCTTTTTCTCTCCCCTGAGCACTGGCATAGAAAACCCACTGGTTACTCCCTCCCAGACACTCCTGTGTGACAGTTATTGCCAGTACTTGGGTGGAGTAGTGAGGTGGAAGAGGGACAGGGCAGGCCTGATACAACAGCCTAAACGAAGGGACAAGAGGAAGAGGCAAAGCCCCAGCCCCTCCTCTGTAGGGGTTTTGGTAGCTTGGCCTACAACAGCTTGCACATAATCATGTCAGTGTTGCACAAAGCTTTCACTGTTTCCCTGTGTATGCTTTCCTGCTTTGTCTCACTGTACAGCTTAATGGCAAATGAACAGCAGTTGTTTGTTGAATTTGA
Organism: Acropternis orthonyx; assembly: GCA_035583155.1. NCBI lineage: Eukaryota > Metazoa > Chordata > Aves > Passeriformes > Rhinocryptidae > Acropternis > Acropternis orthonyx. The sequence continues at coordinate 19,389,338 of JAWWEU010000017.1, forward strand.
TGCATGATTTAGCTTAAATAACTGTAAAGGCACATTTTACCCTGATGGCTCCTCTGTTCTCCTCGGTAAGTTTTGGCAGTGGTGAGATAATGGTGATGGGGCAGTATTGCTGCTGAGGGCAGGGCACACACAGCTGAGCCTGGAGCCCCGTCCCACCATTCCAGGGGCTCAGGAGATGCTCTGAATGCCCCACCATTCCCTCCCTCTCCCAGCAAATGGTGTGTGAGTTATGCAGGGCAGGTGTGCAGTTCTGAGCATGGCCTGGAAGAAATGTTGCTCTTGTCCTAATTATTTCAGACTTCATATTGTTACGGAAAGATGCATATGGAAAACAAACCCGGAGATTAAATGCCTGCCTTTGGTGGGGAGGGGAACAACCAGGCAACAAACAGGTGCACCTGCCAAAGCAAGTGGGATTAGTGGCTGCATGAAAACCACTCACAAATCCTGACTGAATCCCACATGAACAATACATTTTGTGGTATCTTTCTTTTTAATCTGACCAGGTTTGAGAGTACAATATATTGACCATAATTTGTGGCAGATTCAAAGCAGGGCAGGGGCAAACAGTGCACTGTCTGAATGGGATTCATAGCAGTTCTGCTGAGGAATGAATCCAATCCAGTCAGTGCCAAGGCAAATGGAGGGGAAGTCCCTGCTGCCATTGTGTACTTTTAATTACTGGGGTGCTACTGGCACAGGCTGGGCTGGGTGAGGCCAGTTAACAGTATGTTATGTTATGTTAACCCAATTCCTGGGCGAATGCTAGGTGTCTGCTGCTCCCTGTTGTTTTCTCTTCCTATCTAAAATGTATGTTCTTAAAAGTTTCTCCATCCTCCAAAAGAGACATTCAGAGAGCACGAGCTGCAAAGGCCCAAAGTCACCGAGTCTGTGCAGACATTGCTGTGCCTTTCCAAAGGCTGCTTGGAAAAGTGTGTGTGTGTGTGTGTGTGCGCGTGTGAAGTCTGCTCAGCGTGATTAAACAAGCAGAAGGCTTTGTCCTGCCCCTGGTGCTGTGTGTCACCACCAAAGCAGCCTGTTACCCTCTGTGACTTGGTGCTGTTGTTCCCTCCTGTCCCCAGGGGATACCAGCAGCAGGACGCCCACGAGTTCATGCGGTACCTTTTGGACCATCTACACCTGGAGCTCCAGGGCGGCTTCAACGGCGTCTCACGCTCAGTGATTTTGCAAGAAAACTCCAACCTCTCTGCAAGCAACAAGTGCTGCATGTAAGAAAGGGGTTTTGATGTCTTCAAAGCCTGATGCCTTTGTGTGGGTCTGCACGTGGTGGCTCTGAAATTGCAAATTTCCTTCGTTTAAGTTTCCTTCGGTGCCCCTGTAATGGCAGGAATTGCAAAGCTGCAGGTGATGAAGGATGAGCATTCTGTAGGATCTGGTGCTTCCAAAGGGAAGTGTCCAGATCAGCAGTTTTGTTGGTGTGAGTGAGCATACAGGCTAGGTTGTTAGGACATTTTAGTAATAAGAGTGATGGATGGGCCTGCATGTTACAGCAGCAAAGAACATGGCCAAGTGTTTGGATATTTGACTTGTCAGCAAAGCTCCTGGATTAACGACTGAGCAATGCAGTCACAGCTGGAAGTCAGTTTTCCTGCACATGATGTTGCTGTATTTGCATATCACTTGACATTTAAAGCTGCTGCTTTTTTTTCTGGGTAACTTTGATTTTCACGTTCCTGTGTACCTGGAAACAGAGGTGTCATTTGTGTGTTTCACTCCTCTTTCTGTACTTCTCAAAGTACTGTTGTGTCTGAACTGTGTCGCAGCTGTGTTTTTTCTCAGTTTCAAACTGTCACAGAGAAAAAACCTTTTAATTTGCTTCAGGAAGGAACATTAAGTGAGTTCAGCCTGTACATTTGTCCCTAAGTCCTTGATTCCCTACATAAACTTCAAGCGAGTTTTCCCTTCCTGGTGCTGAATAGGACACAGTCAGCAGGCCTGAGAGAGGCAGGGTTTTAAAGATGCTTCATTTGGGAAAGACTGAAGTTCAGACTTTGCTCTTTACTGTGTTTATGTTGTGTTGCTGATGCTTAAAAATCCCACAAAACAATCTTATAATGGTTGTAGAATTGACATGTATTTGAAAACTAAACCACTTCCCCTTTTTCCAGCAATTTGAATGTCAAAATCCAGGGGGAATTTAAACTTTGTTCACCCATCTACTGTAATTTTGCTGTGAGAATGGCTGTTCAGATGCAGGGGGAGGTGGAGTGAGCTGTGCTCTGCTGAGGGCAAAGTAAGGTCACAAGCACTTAAAGGCCTTCAGTTAAGTAATAACTGTGCTGCAAATGCTCCCTCTTTGTGCCCCTTGTGTTTGAGGAGCCGTTTCTTCCCCCTCCAGCAGCCTTCAGGTGAACTGTAAGGACACAGCTGGGGTGCAGGTCAGGAACACGGGTCTGTCCTGTCAGATCTACACCACAAACCAGCAAGTTCAGCAGTTGTATAATAATGTAACTTAAAATTTGTTTGGGTTTTTTTTTTAAATTGGGCTATGGGAAGCGGACCCATTACATAACCTGCTGAAAAAGTGAAGCAGGAGAGTAGTGAAAGCTTAGAGAACAATGATGATACTGCACATTGTTTATCAGGTGTTAATGCAACTTGAGCTGTCTTTGGCAGTGAAGTGCACCAATGTGCTCTAAGAATTCAAAAGTACTTGTAACAAAGGGTGTAGAATTAAAACAAAAATATACTTGACCTACCTAGGAGGGAAGAATTCTTGTTTTAGATACAGCCCTAATTGCAGTGTTAAAATACTGTGTGAGCATCAGGTACAGCTCCACGATAGAAATGACACTTGAAGTCTGAGCATCTGCTCAGAGCACACACAGTCCACCCTTCCTTTAGGCTACAAGGTGAAGCAAAAGTGGTGTGGCCACTAAGTAGCTGTTGTGTAGCCCCTGAGGGGCTGCTCTGTGCAGCTCTGGGGGGAGTGCCCTGCCAGGGGGATGTCTCAGCCCCTGCTACCCACGGACAGCCGGCTGGGCCCAGCGGTGGGAGGTGTAAACATGCAGTGGGAACTGAGCGCGGCCACCCCGGCTGACTGCAACCTCTCTGATGTGGTTTGTCTAGAAACGGAGCGTCTACTGTTGTCACAGCCATTTTTGGAGGCATTCTTCAAAATGAAGTCAACTGCCTAATATGTGGGACTGAATCTAGAAAGTTCGACCCATTCCTAGGTAAGGCGGCCTCTTGCTTTCAAAATACCACGTGACTTAGGGCGAAAAATAAACCTGGGCCTTGATATATTCAGATGTCATGTGACTGACCCAGAGTTTCAGCCTGGAAAGACCAGGCATTGTTTTACTCACAGTTTATTCATTTCTGTTTTGATCTTTGTTTTTCTAGACCTTTCGCTAGATATTCCAAGTCAGTTCAGAAACAAACGTACTAAAAACCAAGAGAGTGGACCAATGTGCACACTACGAGGTGAGGGGGCTTGGGCAGTGCAACCATCCCCAGGACTCAGGGTGCCCCTCAGAGGAGCAGGCTGTCCCCTGGGGGGGTCCCTCGGTGCTGTCTCATTTTCCCAGATTCTGTGGTAGAAGGGGCCAGAATCATTTTCCACATAGGCCTTACCCCAGTCACTGTGTCCTGACACTGCCACCATAAACTGGGGCCAGGAAGTGCTTCAGGAGGGCAGTTAAATACCGAGGAGGATTCCAGCAGAGTCGTTCTCTCTAGTCAGAGTGTTTCCAGTGCCTCTCAGTCTTCCCAGCCAGCTCACCTGCCCTGTTCCCTGTGGGATGTGCAAGGCTCAGTGCTCAGAACCACGTGCCCCGGCACACAGGAGGGGGGTTCTGCTTCTCAGACAGCAGAAATGCAACCCAGCAGGTCGGGCAGCAAGGGCTCTTACTGACCTTGTGTAAAAGCATGGTGAATTTTACTGATTTGTGAATATACTTGCTGCTGATTGTGAAATACTAAACGCTACTATTGTCTCTGCTTTGTATCTAAAGCCAAATTACCTTTAAAAGTTGAGTATTCTTTGTTAGAAAGTCATGTAGCTTTGTTTGAAAACAGTTGTGCTAAATGTGAGGCAGAATTTTGTTTGAAAGGTGGAGATTTTGTGAATGCCTTTTTTTTTCCTTTTAAACTACTTAGAGCTGTTTTCAGGAACAGGGAAGGCTGCGTGTCACAACATGGTGTTAAAACACATTATTACAGAGGTTTTTGCTGCACAAGTGGGTATAGCAGAATGGCTGCAGCAGATGTGTACGCCTTCACTGCTGTATTTGGTACAAACACCACTTGGTGTCACCTCAAATCAGGTTTCTTTGTGTGGCCGTGTCAGTGTTTTTGTATCCTGTTCTTTTTTAGATTGTCTTCGCAGTTTTACAGACCTGGAAGAACTTGACGAGACAGAGCTGTATATGTGTCACAAGTGCAAAAAGAAACAGAAGTCCACCAAAAAATTCTGGATTCAGAAACTACCAAAGGTTCGTATAAGCACGAAAAGTACCGGTGTGACAATGTGCTGGGGGGGGAATAGTGGCTGAACCAAGAGCTAACCCTGGGCAGGCTGTTGCAGGTGGCTGGCACTGAGGCTGAGCCCTCCCTGTCCCTGTCCCCTGCAGGTGCTCTGCTTACACTTGAAACGCTTTCACTGGACAGCATATCTGAGGAACAAGGTCGACACGTACGTCGAGTTTCCCTTACGAGGCCTAGACATGAAATGCTACTTGTTAGAGGTAAGCAGGCTCACCAGCCCTCTCTGCAGGCATTTGTTCCATGACATGTGTTAGAAATCACAGTAGGTGCTCTTGAGATTTGAAGATTTTTCTGCTTTTCCAACCACAGCCTGAAAACAGCGGCCCAGAAAGTTGCCTGTATGACCTCGTGGCTGTGGTTGTGCATCATGGCTCAGGGTGAGTACAAGGAGTCAGCATGTGTTGGCACAGACCTTCTCCCACTGAAGTACATGCAGAGTTAATGAAGGCTTTTCTGGCCCTAGAGAATGTATTTCAACTGGTGGGAATAAGCAGCAATTTATAAATTGGCACGGAACTAAGTTTAAGTTAACTTCAGATAGATCTGTAGTTACTCCTGTGAACGCCCACGGGCAGTCTCTGGGGTTAATGACCAGAAGTGTGAGATGGAATGAAAACAGTCTAGTTCCATTAGGAATGGAAAGCCCTAAACCAGGAGAATGAATCAGGGGCCTTTCCAGAAGTTGATGCCTCATTTTGAGATTCTTAGTACAAAACAGAAAGTGCATTTGTGCTCAGGAAGTGTGTGTGCGTGTTTGGCACAACTGCAGCCCTGATGTGGGCACTGTGAGAGCAGCAATGCACTGTTACCCTTCCTCCTCAGAGCCCTGCCCCAGGCCTGGCCAGTGGTCCTAGTCTGTAATAAAATTGGGTGTTTTTTAACTTTTCCCACCCTGGACAGATCTGTTGACAAAACAGCAATAGGGACAAACTACTGTTATCCTGAGAGAAACGTGTTCCTGTTGTTCAGGCAGTCACTCTCTGAGGGTGAGCTGTGAGGGGAGTTTTCTTAAAGAAATAAAACCCCATCACAACCTTACTGATACCTGAATTTAAGTCTCAGTTCTGTCCAGAAAGCCCCTCCCTTTGCTTTCTCTAGAGGAGAGGTCTGAACTCTTGGATTTGACTACTAAAGGCAGCCCATGTAGCAACACGGCGCATCTGCCTGGGGCTTCAGAGTCATAAAAAACCTACATAGCCAAGGAAAGAGGAACTTGAAAAATTGTCTTCTTGATATTCTGGGATTAGTTTGTGCTTTTGATTATATTTAGACAATGTGTGTCTAGCCCAAACTGGGGAAGATTTCTGAAAATAGAGCACAGTGAGATTTTTATGGCCAGTGCTTGAATAATGGCCTTGATTTGCACAAAAGCAAATATGGAAGTTCAGTGTTGCACAAAAACTGTGGGGTTTTATATCGGAACCCCTTTAAACTCCTTGCAGTCAGTGATGATTTTACTTAATATAAAGCTTTAGTTAGGAGAACTGGGAGCCCTCCAGCTCAGGCAGGGGAGCATCTTCCCAACCGCTGGGGGGTGGTCAGTGCCTGCCTTCCCCCGGCAGTGTGTCAGCCCTGGCACATGGGGGCACAGGGGCAGGGGCCATGTCCCGTCTGTTGTCCCCTCCAGAGGTGCTGTGTCCCCTGACTGTCATTTCCCCCCGAGAGGTGTCCTGTCCCCTGGCTGTTGTCTGTCCCCCCCGAGGTGCCCTGTCCCCCATTGTCCCCCGCCCCGAGGTGCCCTGTCCCCTGGCTGTTGTCTGTCCCCCCCAGGGTGCTGTCCCCTGTGCCTGTTGTCCCCCCTGAGGTGCCCTGACTGTCCCTCCCCGCAGGGTGGGCTCTGGCCATTACACGGCGTACGCGGCGCACGAGGGCCGCTGGTTCCACTTCAACGACAGCACTGTGACCCTGACGGACGAGGAGACCGTGGGCAAGGCCAAGGCCTACATCCTGTTCTACGTGGAGCGCCAGGCCCGGCCCGGCGCCGACAAACTCTGATACCTCCTCCTCAGTCTCGCTTATCAAGTCCACCGGACAAAACATTTCCATTTCTCCATAAATACTTGATCCAAGACTTATTAATTTCATTGTGCACTTTTCGATTTCCTCTTGTGGGTTTTAGTTTTGTTGTGTCAATTGGTAGCATTTGACTTACTGAACTCGGACACAAACTAACTTTTTTTTTTTTTTAGTTATACCAGAAAACCTCAGCAGATTTTAATTTGCTGCTTTAGTTGTGATAACTCAATTTTTATATATATAGTTTCATGAAATAGTTATTTGGCCTTTTTTATATTAATGTTTTCAGTTCTCACTTTCTAAAGGCACATTTACATCCAAGAAGCTTTCTGTCCTCCTTACAAGCAAGATAAATGTGCTTCTGAAGAGCAATACCCTCCCTGCTGTCCCAGTGCTGTTATGTAGATACGATTTAATCTCTTTTGATGGAGGAATTGTTTGCACGTACCATTTTCCCTCGTGCAAGAAACTTAAACAGTGACCTCTGAGCAATCATTCTGTGTCTGCAGAAGAGAGGAGGCATGGCATCGTTAAATAGACCAGGTAATTGCTGCTATATTGGTGTGTATTCAGGCTGCTGACTTTCAGGAATCATTGTAAATAAACAGTTGATTCAATTGTATCAATCCTGCAATTTAATTCAAGTAATCCTCACGTATGGTCTTCCCCCCACCCACTTCAAATTTAAAACAACTATCTTAAAATTACCTGCTTAAATTGTGTTGAGATGTCATGGGGGTTTTTTTAACTGAACCTGATTTGCATTAGACGTCCCTTGTTTTAGATTGTCATCCTGAAATTTGACCATGAACACTCACTTGCTTGAAAACTTGGAGCCTTCCCAGCAGCATGACCCCAGCCCTCTTTCCTGGGGGTTGTGACAAGTCTTGGGTCTCAGTGTAGCTGTGCCTGCAGTTGAGGTGACAGGCAGAGGAGGCAGATGGTGTTTCCAGGTGCTTTGCAGAGAGCTGTTTGATCAGGTGAATGCAGACTGAAGGCAGGATGCAGCAGAGCCTGGGTGAGGGGGCACAGCCAAGCCTCCAGCTGAGTGGAGCATCTTGATTTTAGTCTCGAGATGAACACTGGAGGAGTGATGCAGTTTCTAAAACTTGGCTGTGTAAGGCAGAAAGACATATAAACAACCCAATTTTTAGCTGTGCTGCTGTTTAGAAGAGTGGAAGTCAGTAAGGTGAAAAAAAGGGGGGAGAGACCACTGCTGCCCAAGCCAGGAGTCTGACATGGTATCTGAACTTTGGCTGCATTGCTGTCTCTGCCCCAGCCCATCCTTTCCAGCCCAGTCCCCTGTGCCAAGCAAGGAGCTGGGCACTCCTGAGGGCTCCTAAGGGGGGGGGAGTAAGAGTAGAATATACTTGATGTAGAGTCACCATCAGACAGCCCCTTTTAGCTCTGTTAGCAGCAGTCTGAAACAACAACTCCACCTGTGGATTACCCATTTTAGTTAATGCTTCTGGAAGACGGGGTAGTGTGGATGTACCCCAGCCCTGCCAGGGAACACTCAGATGCTTGGGACTGGCAGTCTTGAGAGCTTTTCCACAGCATCTTAAACCAGGAAAGGGAGAAATTGGTGTCAGATGGAGCTGCAGAAAGCATTCAGCATAGTTACATACATACATACATAACACAGGTTAGAACTATAAAGTTATTATTTGATACACAGTGACATGTATAAGGATGGTCTTTTAATTAAGCTGAACATTGCTTTGAATTGTAGGTAGTTTGTCACCTTCCATTTCTCCCTTTCCTGCAGGCAGAGCCTTTCTTCTCCTCACTGAGAATAGGTCACTGTTATTCACACAGGCAGAAACTGGTGTGAAATTGGTGTGGGGCAGGAGGAGCAGCATCACACCACATTACCACCTTCACAGGAGCTGGGGAGCTGCACAGCCCCTGCCTGGAGCTGCATTTTGTCTGCAAGCTGCTTGCACTGGAGTCCTTTAGAGTTTCACCTTTGCCAATGCCAAGCCTAAACCCCAGGAGCTGTGAGCCAGCAGCAGTTGGCTGTGCAGGAGTCAGGTGTAGGCAGCATTCCTGCGAAACAGCGATGTAAATGTGCCTTTCTGTATTCTTAGAAATTTAAATTTGTAACCTTCAGCACCATTCACTTATTTTAATCAGCTTCTCCTTCTTTTTGGGTCAGAGTTCTGTTCTCACCTGTGCATTCCCTGGAGCCCGCGGGGGCCGTGGTGTGTCCCTGCGGGCACGCGATGCAATTGCAGCGGGCGCTGCCCCGCACTCAGCCATATGCTCTGCTGGAACAAGGACAGTGTCAATCCTTTCCTAATTTAACTTTCTCCCACTGCAAACCCAGATGGACAGTATGAACAGTTTGTTGTGGCAACACAAGTATTTCTCTTCCTGGTGGAGAACTTTGCTTATCCACTGTATTCTATTCAGTGTGGTGTCAAAAAAAAAAGGTAACTGAGCACTGAACCAGTAACATATACTGCACCTGGCCTAGTATTACATTTTTAACCTTACTTGTATATCCTATATTTATCTACTAGCTTGTGGGGGGGAATATCTCTTTCATTTAAGCCAAATGTTTCTTTTCTACTTACTGCTGATCATAGTACACACTAGGCTGGCAAGAATGTTTTTTTTCTTGCTTGTGACTGCTCTGCAAGCAGCAACTGCTCTCTACAGTTCAAAGACTTGCATATTTTTCACCAAAATTTGTCCCATCAAAGGTTGTCCTTTTGTTAGTAATTGTTTAGCCACGTATACAACTGGAGACAAGGTTTATGTCAAACAAAACTGCAAAATGCCCAGCTCTCAGAGGTCACCAAGAGAGCTTAAACCTGAGACAGGCAGGGCCAGTGGACTTGGATCAAAAGCAGGAGGCCGTTTGTAAGGATTTTCCTACCATCCATGGAGAGTGTAACACGTGGTGTTCCAAAGTTTCCCCACCAGTGTTTCATTACTGCTGTGTCTGTGTCTTACTGATGAGGTCATTGGCACCTTGACAGCTGATTCCAGTGTGCTTTAGGACCTCCTCAAGTACTGTAGTGCCATAGTTGTAATTGTTTACCATTAAACTCTTGTGTGTAATTTTCAGTGAGGAGTTACTGACTGTGCTCATCTTGTGTGTTTCTGGAGCATTTCCAGGATGAATGTGAATTATATCTCATCACACAGTGTGTTTATGGAAAATGTGCCATTAAAGTGTCTCCTTTCCTTAGAACATGAAACTCCTCTTGTCCTTCTCCAGCCTTGCAGAACAACATGAGTGTCAATCCTTTGAACACAGAGGGCAGGGTATTGGCCCTTGTTCTGGGGAAAACACAATAAAGCAATTGAAGTGTTCTGTGTACCACCTCTACCAGACCTTGCATCTGAACCCAAAGAGGACCTGCCAGTCCATTTCAAAGGACCTTGTCACCCAAGTGCTGTTAATTTTTGTCAAATTGTGGTGCACACCCGCTCTGTCTGGCAGGAGTCCAGCCTGGCACTGCTTACCTTGTCACTCAGCTTTGCTGGCTTTTGGGGGTTGTTGTCATGTGGGTTTGGTTGGGGTTTTTAAATAATACCTTTTAAAATAATATTCCTGTAACAGCTCTGAACAGTCTCAGCTGTTCAAACCTGCTCAAAAATGAAGGTAAGTTCTTAAAAGTGAGAGAGAAAAATGCAGATATGAGAATGAAGACCAACACCTGCAGGCACCCCATTTAAGCTGCTGTTTCCCAGCGACTGGCTCACCTGGTATGTGAAATCTTGTCCCTTTCTTGGCTTCACAGAGCAGTCATGGCACTGTCCAGAGTGTTCCTGAGCCGAAGGAGCAGGAATCTTCTCATTTCAAGGAAAAGATTAAAGGGCAAAGGATGTGAAACCAGAAAGGCTGGCAATCGTTGCACAGCTTACTGTACATAACATAGCAGAGAATGACTAAGTGAAGAATTGAACCAACTGCCATTGCTTTGTGTGCCAGCTGTGGGCAGGCACTCCTGTCCCTCCAGCCCTTCCCAAGACACGAAGGGCAGACTGTGGCAGACTGCAGACAAATTTCAGGTCTTGTTTATCAGACTAAAACTTCAGACTGCATTCTCAGGGTAAGAAGGAAGAGGTACACTTGGTCCCACACTCAGCCCTGTTATATATTAAAACACTCCTAATTAAAATGCACAGGTACATAAAGTCTCCCAGCTCTTACAGCCTGTGCAAGGCCCTTGAAACCCCTCAGTGCTCTTTTCCTGTTTCTACTGACCAATTTCTTAAATGTTTTCTCTTGGATTTACACCAGGAAGAAAATGGGGGTAAAATACCTTAATCTCAAGCATTTTTGTTTCAAAAACGTGAAAAGTTAAAGGGCTGCTTGTTGCTTTTAATTCCAACCCACCATTTGCTGTTGCTTTATTTATCTTCCAGGAGGAACTTTCTACTACAGTTTCCCCCACTACTGGAAAACAAATACTTTTACTGGTAAAACCAATTCTGTATCTCCTTTTTCCAAAAGGTGGAAAAAAGGTGTCTGTGGTAATAGAACTAAACCTACAAAACCAACCCAACCCCACTTGTAACCCTGAAGCTGACATCCATTTAAAGCACAAGCCCACAAGAGGCTAAACATAGCCCTGCTGTTCCCATGTGTGTCTGTGTGTCATTCCTTCCCTCCTGCAGAAGGTGGGACACAGCCAGCTTTGTTTACACAGCCCCAGAGCCCAGCCCCAAATAACTGCAGGCCTGGAAACTGAACCTGCACAGTGTGTGTGTGTGTGTGTAGGTGCTTCAAAGCCCCCAGGCAATTTGGCAGCTCCTTTTACAAGCTGAAAGTTCATTATCCAGTGTAACAGTCCTTGAGCATGAAGCAGAAGTGCAACCTCAGAAAAACCAATGAACAAACAGGCCACAATTGTACACTGCAAACACAAACTGCTGCTCAGAAAGCCAAGTCCTCCAACTGGGAAAGGCTGGCACAGACACGCCTTGCAGCTGTGGTCACACCCCCTCTCCCACCCTGGTAACTCAGCACAAGGACTTTGCTAAACTTCGGGAGTGTCAAGGGGGAAAAAAAAATCCCTTTTAAGGAAGCATTTCATGGCAGTCAAGGCCTGCTGTTCTACATCCCATCCCACTGCCTTGGAGAAGGAACACGAGCTGCATGCACGTTCCTTGTCCTTCCCCTGCGCTGAGCTGCTGCCCCAGCTGTTGGCCAGAAATAGCCCCATTCCACAGCCATATATGTGCAAGAGGCTCTGGGAGGCCGAGCCCCTCCGGCACTGCTGCTGCTCCACCAGGCTCCTCAGCCCTGCCATGCACATAACCCAGCTCAACCGGGAGTGCCTCCTGCACCTCTTCTCTTTTCTGGACAAAAACAGTAGGAAAAACTTAGCAAAAACATGTCACCAGCTGCTAGAAGTGTTTCAGGATCCTTTGCTGTGGTCTTTGTTGAACTTTCATTCTCCAGTGGAACTAAAGAAGGATAACTTTCTCCTGGGACCTGCTTTAAAATACTTGTCCATCTGCTGGTATTCAGAGAGAGTCAAGGTGTGTAACATTGAGGATTGGATGAAAAACAGTTTCCAGAAAGACTTCTGTAACAGGCATGAACACACTGTCAGTGATTTTTTACTAGAAGTTTGCAACAGGTACGTTCTTGGGTGTGACTGTGCAGCTTCCCTGCCCTGAAATGAGTGAAGTGAGACACATGAGAGCTTCTTACTATCTTATTTTTAAAATACTCCATCCAACCTGCCCGAAACAGAGCATGAAGTATGTGAGTGCTTTGACTTTACAATTTTAATGTAATGTTAAGTTCATTTTATAGTGGCAATAATGAATACTTCATATTGACTTTTCTTAAGCCTATTTTTTCCTTCTGTTTCTTAAGACTGAATAATTAACATGGGAAGGTGCAGGACTGCCTCCCACATTGCTGCCTAACTGAACCACACCATTCTGGCAGTGGCTGGGAGGGGGGCCTACAGGAAAGTAACGATTTCAAACACTAAACACACATCATAACAGCCAAATTCATTAATCATGTTACTAAACATCAGGTTTATTTCATTCTAGGAAGTAAGTATGGCTTTTATACTGAAATTTAACTTACCTTCTTATAAACTGTACTGAAGAGCAAAAGCAGCTCAGGGTGCAGAGCATTTCCTACAACAGCTTTGCTGCTACATAGCAGCTCTAAGGAAAGAAAAGCTCAATCCCCTGAGGAGGTTGCAAAGAGAAGTTAAAGCCAAGCCCAGGGCTGGCTGTGGGCCCAGCTCAGAGCCCACAGGGGTGGCAGTGCCTGCCCTCTCAGGGGGCACCTGAGGGCCACAGCCAGCCCTCAGCTCCAGGAGGGACATGGAAAAGGCCAACACTCGCAGGATACTCACAGGACACAGTGACAGGTGAGAGAGCAGCACCAGTGGAGTTCAAAACAAGGACTGGAATGGACCTTCAAAACAGGGCATGAAGCTGCAAGTACCAAATTTCAGAAGTAACTGTTGTAGAACAGCTGATTAAGATCTGGGTTAATAAGGAAAGGATCAGCACACCTATTCCTACAGAGGATAACACAAGTTCCTGCCCTTTCTTGCAGCAATCATTGAAAGTGTTCCCCTTGGAACAAAATTCCCAGCATTCAAATGCAAGTTAAATATCCAGTTTTCTCCCTGAATATGAAGTACTTTTTTCTGTTGAAGGCACAAGGGATCTCAGGTCAGAGCAGCCTCTCCTGACCCTGCCAGCTTTTTTCTCTTAACTGTTCCTAACTGGAAATGACAAGAGCAAAAAACCAAGCTCCTGCAGCTGACATGACCTCACTTTATTCCCTCAGCTCCAGAGGTGAAGTGGGGCAGCAGCAGGGACACGGGTGGGGTGCAGAGGAGGAGGAACGTGCTGTGTGCTGGTTTTTAAGGGCAAATGACCAGGCTGCAGCGATGCAGGACCCAGGTTTGCCCCTAAAACCACGTGCTGGAAGCACAGACCTGTCCATGGAAGTGCTCTCACAGACACCTCGCACCTTCTGACAGGGTGCAACAGCCTCACGTGTGTCCCGGGGGCTCACAAGATCAACACCAGCATGACCTGTGCTAATGCAGAAACATGAAGCTGTATTTACCTGAAGAGATGCTGCTGAGCTGGAGAGGTGTGAGCAGGAGCCAGACACTGCACAGGTTTGCAGGTTGGGGCACTTGAGCTGCTCCAGTCCTGGCTCAAGGACCAGGCCTTTTCTGAGCCTTCCCAAGGCTGCCCAAGCTTTACTGGCATCACTGTTTAGCAGTGGAGTTCTTAACAGTTTCAGTGACTCAAAGGAAAATTTAAGACCTGTGTGTGGCTCAAACATCAACACTCACAGGTGGCACCTGTTTGGTAAATCCAGGGAGCTGGAATAGACCCATAATTCCTGAAAATCAAGAGTGGGAGTGTCCTACTTGCGCACACACAGCAGTCTCAGCTGTCCTCACCTTCACCCTGAAATGAATCTCACCTCTGCTGGGTCTGCACTCCCTGTGTCCCTCAGCACCTTCCAACACCCTGACCTGCAGGGCCTCCACAGCCCCTTCCCCACTGCAGCAGAGCTGGAGGTGTTGCTGCCAACAGAAAAAGCCTTGCCATTAGTAAAGATGAAGATCTACATATGCCCCCACCTACTGGTGCCTTTCTACCCCTCCTGAATTTCCTATTTACTCCTGACAGTATCAGCTTGCCCAAGCTGTAGGATTCCTTCCTCCCTTTGTCTCATCTCACCTGTCACCATCCTGTTTTCAGGTGCCCAAACCTGCTGTCCCTGACCCTCTCTGGATGTGGCCATGTCGCAGATGAGTGCATCCTGCTGCTCCTCAGGAGCTGCCCCAAGCTGAGGACACTCAAGCTGGAGAACTGTGTGCGGATCACGGACCGGACCCTGCAGGCAGTGACCCTACACGGGGGCTCCCTGCAAACCCTGCACGTGGATTTCTGCAGGAACATAACACAGGCTGGGATAGAGGCAGTCAGGGAAAAGTGTCCCTCAGTGCTGCTGAGGGCAGAGAGAAGTGCCAACATGATCCCAGACAGTCAGCCAGACAAAAAGCTGATGCTTGAAAAAGCATCAAGAAAATTGGTTCAGCTTTAAGTGCAGCAAATTGAATAATGTGCATGATCAGTGTGGGTGTTTCACCTCACCTGAACTCTCCTCTGGGTACCAACGAGCTGTGGCTGCTTTCCTGGCTCACTCCAAAAAATGGTGATTTGCCTTGTAAAGGCTGCACTGGGAAAAGGCACCTCCCCCAGGACAGGCTTAAGGAAAAAAATCCTTTGCTCTCTGTTGTTCCTTGAAACTGGACAAAGCTGCACCGCTGTCACAAAACCCTGCAGCTTGGACAGCCTGGTGTGGGTGAGTGGAACGCAGCTCACCCAGAAGGAAGCAGCAGTGTGTTTTATGGAGGCCAAATAATAAACTGACAGAGTTCAATAAACTGGATGGAATTTAACCAGGTTTCACAGTAGTCTGAGAAGGTGCAGTAAGTTTGATGGCACAGTTCACCTGACCAATTACTGATACAAAGACAGAAGCATACAAAGAGTTGGGATTGAGGTAGAATGATTCACACAGAGGATCCAGAACACAAACATTAAGTGAAAGCCTCCCACTGAGGTTCCATCACGAGGTTCAGTGACCCCCCCACTTTCTAAACTCCTCCAGTAATGGGCAAGGGCCCAAAGCCACGGCAGATACTGAGCATGATTGGCACAAATGTCAGGGCAGGAGGGATTAACAGATTTCTGTCAAAGGGCACATCCACACCCATCTGCCAAGGGGGACAACCACTCCCTGCAAGGGCTTTCCAGCAAAAGCCTGACAAGCAGCACTTCCTTAGTGATTAACAGTGGGAGATAATTACCTGGCTTTTTGATTACATGAGGGAAGCACTGACTCAATGCACAAAACCCACAGGTTGACCCTTTGCATGATGTTCTTACACAACGTAGGACAGACCAGGTAACCTTTTCAAGCTGACATTCAAGGAAGCACAGTATGAACAAATGCTGGTTCAGAGAATTAAGCTATAGAAAGAGACAGTGACTTGCAACCTGTAGCTTTAAATGCTAAATTAGGAACACGCTGCAGACACTGTACATAAACACCCACTTCTCACTGCCAAGTAACAAAACAAGCTGCTATTTCCATCCCAAACCACAGGGTTGTCCCTTTCCTGCTGCTCTGCTACACCGAAGTGGAACTACTGCAGTTCTGCAGGTGATGCTGTGCCATCTACAGAACCCGACAGCAAAGCTGGGCAGTTTTATTTCTGTTGTATCAAATTTGCTGTGATACAACACCCTGGGTTTGGTGTGGTTTTGGTACCCAGGAATGGTGACACCACATTCCAAGACTCTTTATGCCCTTCCAGACTTTTCCTGAGGAACCTTAAACATTCCTGAGTGCCACCTTCCTGTGTCCTGCAGTCACCCGGCCCAAGTCTGACTTGTGGGTCAGTCTCAGTTCAACAACACAGAAGAATCATTGTGATCAAGTGTGAATTCTTCAGGGTTTTGTATTAACTACAGCCTTCCATTATTTCCCATTTTGTTCACCAGTTGTGATGTGGATCCAGAACTGTGACTCCCAGAGGGCACACCGTACAGTCCTGCCCATTCCTGCTGACTCTGCAGCTGAACCTGTATACACCTTAAATCTGTCCCATCCAGTGTAATCCACTGAAGAACTTTTATGCTTACCAAGAAAGGCAGGTCATGAAATGTGGGAGAACCAGTGCCAGTTCAGCCTCCACACCAAAGAGGCCCAGGCTTCACACAGCCTGGATCCTGAACAGTCCCAGCCTGGATCCCAGGGAAGTCTGCAGCAGTTTGCATTTTAACCCTAAGCCTTACACAGAGTAGGAACACCTGACTGTGTGTGTGGGTGTGTGTGGGTGTGTCCTTAAAGTGAATTTAGAAATATTAACTCCTGAAACGCTGTTCTGCCCCAGGAGGAGTCTCAGCCCCTCTGTTCCATGACACACCAGTTCCTCAGGACTGGCAGCACAGCAGGCCTGGCACTCATTTGCATGGCTGGTAATTAATCCCACTGCAGTGACAGAGCACTGATGAAATCTGTGAGTTAAAAGCACGTGAACTGGAATCCAACTATATATCAAGACTATCATGGTTTAAAAATAATCTCTGCTGCATTTTAGCAGTTATTTACAGTTTAGTTTTGCAGCCTTACTACTTGTCTGCATTTTAATTTTTGATGTAACTGAAAGACTGTAAGAGCCAGCTTGTTCTCTAAGGAGATTTGTGACTTCTGATTCTTTCAGAAATTATTCAAGCCTGTCACAAATTTCCAGTATGATACGTTTTCCTTTAAATTTAGACAATGGTGTGACTGTAGTACCTCTCTAGAAGAAAAAGAACATGTGAAAAACTGCTGTTGAAGTAGAGCAGACTTTTTTCCCTTGCTCATTGGCATTTAAACTACATAAGCAAGCCCTCAAATCAGGGGTCAGTTCCTTAGGAATAACTGGCTTGATTTTCCAATTTCTCACCACATTCTTTTTACAACACTGTTGCTCCTTTAATTAATGTGCAGGAAATGCTTGGGGTGTCACAAGGACCAGCTTGGCCCTGGGGCCTCAGGACTGAAAGATTCATTTCAACTGGTACCCTGCCTTTCGCTCATGTTTGAACACAAAGAATGGAAACGTGTTATCAAAATTCCACCTGAAGTCAATTTTTAGTGCAAGAGTAGTTCTGGAAAATTGTATTTCCAGTTTCTCTAGGAAGGGGAATGTCAAACCATTTCAGCAGAACCATTTTATGAAACTACATACCTAGGGTGGCTTCTTCCCTCTGTAAAAACTGATGAGCCAGCTAAAAGCTCCTGAAAACATTCTTCATGGGAGGCAGCAAAAATGGAAAGAACTTCACAGCTCTCAGCATTAGTGAATATACTCACTGCTCCTTTCCATCCCGGTTAGCTGGTCCACAGAGATCCTTGGTATGCTGTAATTTGGCTGAGCTAGGAAATAAACCACAGCATTACAGCAACTTAGTCAAACAGAGCTGAATTCTAGAGAAATACGTGATCAGTGTATCTGTAAGAAACCCAGGAAACAAACAAGGAAGGTAACTGAATTATTGCATCTTCATAACTTACACATGTTTAACGGCACGACACTGTCAAACTCTGCCATTTCATTAACTCATTCCTAAAATTTCAGTAGGACCCTCATAGAGCAGAGAGGATCAGAACTGGAAGTGTGGACAGGAAGGACAAACAGCAGCCCCAACCCAGCACTCCCAACGGGGAAAGGAGACTCTGAGCTGAACAGACTCCCTGATGTGGGAACTGGGATGTTGGCACAACTCCTGCCTTGGTCACACCACAGCAGTTTCACAGAGTGCTGACAAGCCAAAACAAGGCAGGAATTTACAGTCACACCAGGAACCACAGAGCTTCTGCTGCTCTCCAGCCCTCTGGGATGAAAGACATGGCTCTGGAAGTGTAACACAAACACATTTTCAAGCAGCTACAAGATATGAAAGTGGGTTTGCATCTGTCTACATATTACTGAAACCTTTTTGCCAGTTTTCTGTCAGGACTGTTTTGGGGGGAAGGGGTTTGTGGCTTTTTTGTTTTACTTTATAGATCTAAAAAGGACCTTTGCCTATTTATATACAAATGCTCGAAGTCTCATTACTTTGCTCTTCCCCAACTTGAATGGGGATATTTGGTCATGACATGGTAAAATTCAAACACAATTTGTTGATACATTTTTCCAGCACCAGTAATATATTTTCTCACTTAGCAATCCAATTTGAAAACTGAGGATATAAAGTGATTACATTTTTCTCAGGGTATGATGTAAGGATGGAAAACACCTCTATGGCTTTCTCTAGTTCCAAGCAGTTAAAATTCCATCAAGCACAACTCTTTAATGTTGTATCAACAATATCAACAATCCTCTTTCACTTTACTATAAACTGCCTCCAAAAACACCCTCATTATACAAGAAGCCAACTGCATAGTCCATATAAAACTGCAATTTTTAGGCACAGCTCTATCATTTTCTGTGCCTGACTGAAACAGGCTGACAGATCAACAGCACTAGGACACATCAATGAAGTCTAGCAGGCAAATAACACAGGGCTTAATACAGCACTTTCCCCTTTTTATTTTTAATACTGTATTTTTTACGTATTACACCCATAAATTTAGACACAGTGTGAACACACTCCCCCACAGCAGAGCCATGGGACACCCAAAGCTCAGTCCAGTTTGGCACCACAGCACACAGTGAGGCAGGAAACAAGGCCTGCATGATTTCAGAGCCCTGAGATCCTCCTCCCCA
Source organism: Acropternis orthonyx (assembly GCA_035583155.1). Taxonomy (NCBI): domain Eukaryota; kingdom Metazoa; phylum Chordata; class Aves; order Passeriformes; family Rhinocryptidae; genus Acropternis; species Acropternis orthonyx. The sequence continues at coordinate 19,408,153 of JAWWEU010000017.1, forward strand.
GCCTGCTGACCCCCCACGGCAGTGCCTTGGCCACAGCTGAAAACCCTGGGCCTTCTCCATGAGCCAACAGCAAGCAAGTCCTAACTGGGAGAAGCTCACCAGTAAACCCCAGAGCTGCACGCCCTTATCCAGCCCCCTGGAGCACTGTGAGCTCCAGCAGTGACCAGTTCAGGCTCAGACAACCAGGATACTTCCCAATCCATTCCTGAGAACACACAACAAACATCAGGAGAAACACCAGGAACTTCTGCCCTCTGCTCCAGACTCAGATGGACCACGTTGTCCCAGGTGAGATGCCAGTGATACACGTTCTGACCAGCCCTTTGCCCCACAGCACCTTCCCCAGGAGCTCAGAGAGGATGAGGATGGGGGGAACGGGGACAGACTCTGCAGGCCAACCCTGCTGCTCAACACCAGGCAGCAGGTCTGGTTTGACACGAACCATCCTTTAGAGACACTGGGGAATTACCTGTGGCCCAGCACTGCCCCCAGACACAGAGCAGAGACTCCCTGAGCAGTACCTGCCTGTCCCAAGCACAGATGAAGGTTCCAGGGTAAGCCACACCACGCTGATCAGAACAGCTACAGCTGCAAGAGAATGAGACCAAGGGCAGACCTGGGAATGTGTACAAACCCCACAGCCTCGACTACTGCCCTGTCACTTCCATTTGAATTTCTGGTACTCTGACCAGGAATCAACTCCGTTGATCGATATATTAAAAACCATTTTTAATCCAAAGACTTAAAGGTTTCTGAGTCGAGGTGGCAGCATATTGTCACTGTCAACAACTCCTCTGGAGGAGCAAAACGTTTAAAGGAGAAGCAAGAAGGACCCAGGCACAACATGGACTTGCACTGCAACCAGCCCCCCCCCAGACACTGGGAATGCAGAGCAGAGCCACGCAACGGTCAGTGCAGAAACATCACATGCCACACCCTGTCTGAACACTGTAACACCGCAATTCCCTGAGCCCAAACACAAACGGTAAGGAGGATGAGCAAACCAACGTTCACAAATGCATACAAGCGACCGGTTCTTGAATTTGCTTTATTTTTCTCTGCATAAGGAACCCTGCACAGGCAATTCAAATCAAAACAAAATAAATATGTGAATATTCATGTAAAACAGTCTTGGCTAATGAACAATTATACACAATGTACAACTCTTCATGTTCACTGGGAGGGCTTACAAATGTACTATTCCCAACAAAAATGCACCAAAATGTCTCCATGCAAACTTATCAAAAGTGACCAAAAAAGGAGAAAAAACTTACCGATCAGACTTTTTGTTTTGTTTTTCCTTTTTTTTTTCCTTTTGTACAATCACAAAAAAATAAAAACATCTAATTTTTTGTTACATTTAGAGTAACTAAATGTGGCCACCATCTATTAACATCTGGTTTTATGCTCCTAAAACATCTATGGTTACTGTAAAATCATGTCAACGATGAGTTGGACTTAGGGCGCTATTTGTAGTAAAAGGAAGATGGTTTTGTTCACAGAATGTTAATAATCTGTGTCTGAGCCCTCTGCATTGTCCACATTCCGGGAGAGCATGTAATTGTCCATGTCTATAGACCTGCAGTTATTGATTGCATAGCGCAAACGCTCTGCCATGATGAGTTGACTGGAGTAGGGTGGGAGCCTCAGTTGAAAGAAACAAGTCTGTGAGGTAGGCAAGCTGTCGTAAGGCTGCGGAGAGGGACACAACGGGGGACACCCGTGAGTTCGGAGTGCAGGCAACAACGCAACACACCCGTGGCTCACTGCTCCTCCCCTCCCCTGTCCCTCAGCAGCTGCACATTCCATCCCCACATTCCTTTCGGGAAGCAGACTGGCCTCCCTTCTTTACAGCATTTGTTTCATCCTTAAGTATATGCAAGCCTCTGCTGCATCACCTACTCTGGAAATAATTCAACCCCCTGGTGACATTCAACCCTTGGAAAGGCTGATCCCGCTCCTCAGCCCTCTGGAGGGTACCAAGCAACACTCAAATTCCATACCCCATAGTGTGTCCCAACATTTGAGACACCTGACCAAAGATGACAGACAAACCACTGTTATCTTAGATTTTGTCACATTTTTGATTCATGTTGTTCACAGAGAATGTGCTTTCACTGTAACCCCCCCAAAATAATGCCAAATGAAGCATCCTGTATGTAAAATAATACACTGCAAACTCACTGCAGTGGTTTTTAAATATTAGAACTCAGAAGCGGTCATGTGTTGCCACTTACACAAAATTAAAAACAGAATGAAAATTACCAAATGAAAAAAGAGATGGGAACAGAAAAAAAAAAAATCACTGTGGGCAAGTTACAATAGAAGGTGGTTTGTTTCTAGTGCAAGCACTTGTCTTGACCTCCAATCACACCAAATTAATTAAGATGCAATTCATGCAGCCTATGTCCTTCTACATATTAAAAATGTTCGGGGTTAACTCAGAGCACATCCCATTCCATACTTTTTCTGTAAACTCACAATTACAGGAACTGTCTCCTACTGGCAAAGGACAGACTTATACTAGAGATGAATAAAAAAGTAATAACAACAAAAAAGACAAACCCAGCAACTTACCCTATCAACCTTCATGATTTGGAATCGCTGAGAGATATCAGCTGTGTTGGCTGGCAGTCGAGATCTTCCCGACACAAACCTCATGAAAAGGACTCTCTCCTCATTGGAAAACTCCTCCAGGGTGTGCCAGAACCACTGCACCAGCTGATGCTGCTCATCGACCTCCCTGTAGCGCACAACCTTCTTCAGGACTTCCACGGATATTTCTGGCATTCCACAGACCATCTGCTCCAACTGCTTGGCAGTCAGAAGGGACAGCAAAGGAACAGGAACAATCCAAGACATTCCTTCCCTGACAGCAGCCACCTGTTGGCCAAAACCATAGGAGACACTTGAGGTGCAATTGCCTTATCTCTGCCACTTCCATGCCATCCAAATACAAAAGTCACTTCTCAGCTGAGAAGTGGGATAGAGAGACAGAACAAATAGAGCCTCACCCACACACCCTCCCTGCAGGGGCTGCACTGTTTCTCAGAATCCTGGAGAATATTACGGGTATTTTTATTTGTAACTGCACATTAAAAAATGTGTTTTCATACTAAACAGAACTACTTAAAGTACAAGCTGGCAGCACAAATAATGATGGCTAAACCAAGGCACTGTGTAAATACAAATCAGACTTTGTTCCACCTCAGCTGTATGGTAAGAAGGCCATCCTTGTTCTACAAGACTTAGGATTTGTTACTTCTGATGAGAAAGGTACTTTTCTAACCCAGATAATACCATGCATGCATCTGTATCCTGTCATTAGTCCAATGCTTTCACAAGGTTCACTGATCCAATGGCAAAATACACAGAAGTTTGCAAATACGTAACAAACATTTCACAAAACATATAATGAAATATTTTCACCTTCTGTGCTAAAGCAGAAGAGAAAGGTTTAACTGAAACAACTGTTGGTCAAAATTATGTACTTTAGATATTCTCTATGTTGTCAAAGTGCCCAACTATAATGCCCAGCATGCAAAATTGCAGGTTCTTTTCTCACATGGGACTACTCTAATGTAACACAAGCTGTGACTTCTAATTCTCTTCTGCCAGCTGAGCAATTACTGAGAAAAGCAGGACTAATTTAAGAGAAAACCCCAAAACAGTTTGTGAGGGAGGAAAAGCCACAGGGATGCAGAAAAGCAAGCTTTTCTTATCACAAACTGTAATGGAAACTGGGATAAACCAACCCCCTGTTCCCACCAACAGCGGGGATGGGTCACAAGGAGTCTCACCTGACGGTCCATTTCATGGAGTCTGTACTCAATTGCCCTCTCCACATACTCTTTCCTGTTTGAAAAGGTAAGTGGGATACTGTTCCCTCCAGGGATTATGGGAACCATTTTACCATCAGCACTTTGGCCAACAAAGGAATCTAAAGGAATCATCTGTGATGAAAACAGGAAAAGCAAAAGTCACTCTAGTGATCCAAGTTTCACATTTCACTGTAAGTCATCTAATACCACAAACTATTCCAAATACCCACAAAGTGCTTGTTATGCCAAAAATGGAGACTGAAACAACCTAAATACTGACGTGAAGGTGAACCTGATAAAGTAACCACTTCCAGAATAAACCTGAAATCTTCAACTTTATCTCACCTCATGGAAATTTTCTTCAGTAATCCCACTGTCTTCAATGTGAAGAATGCTGTTGAGGGTCTGCACATAGAGCAGATCTACCTCCTCCAAATCCTCCAAGATGAGTGGGATACAACAAAGTTGCTTCCAGACCATTGGAGCCAAATGAAGATCTAATGGCTTTTTCGTACGAATAGCTACACCCATGAGAATGCCCAGGAACTTAAACTGCATGAGATGTTCATCTAAACACGCCGAAGGGTTAAAGAGAAACCTGAAGGAACAAAGAGGCAGTGAAAACACTCTGGTATTACTTCTGTGCTACTTCCTTAGAAGTAGAAGAGAAAGCATTTCTAAGCACAGCACAGTAACTGGCCAGCACCCTTATCACCAGGGGTGTCCAGAGAAGAACATTATTGTCATCTTTAGCTGCTCACACACTGGGGGCTGAGGAAGGCAGCACTCCTGACCACCAAGGCTGGCATTCCCAATGTTATTGTGAATTCTGCCATCAACAATCCAACAAGTTCAGGCTAACACCATGCCCTCACACCCACAATAAAAAACATCACAACCTGAAGGAAAAAAATATACTAGACACAATCATGAAAGCCTCATCGTTTGGTATAAAAACCAGATTTTGATTTTCACCCACTACCATCTGCAATAAAAGCAAATCCTGCACAACTTACCTATCCCTGTTGTAGCCTACTTCAGCTGTAGCATTTGGGGAAGGAATGAGCAGGTCTACTATTCCAGTTTCCAGCTCCTTAAGAATCAACAGCAAAAAGGCCTTCTTAGACACAGGGGTAACAAACCTATGTCAGAACTATTAAGACACTATACCATTCCACTACAGTGATGATTACTGCTTACAAATTGCACTGAAGAGAAAGTAAACATGGCAGGATGATTGTAGGTAATAAAAGCTTTTTTTTTTTAACTAAGACCTGCCCTTATGTCAGACTATAATGGTTATTTTCTTGTGGCTGCTCTGTGATACATTCCTGGTGCCTGTTTCCAAACTAATCAGAAACCATAATCCTAAACTCTTTACCCTACTGGTGCAGCTTTTCCAAGATCCAAAAAAAACTTCAGTGAGTTCTGCTCTGAACCCTCATCACACCTCAGACTGAAGGTAAACTGTCTAGGAAAGAGCCCAAAAATTATGCCTCAAGTTCTTACCTGAATCAATCCTACTCTAGTCTTACAGGCTTCAGAAAATCCACTACAAAGGGAGTTCTTCAGTTTCTTCCACCTTGCATCCTATCTCTAACTCCAGTGCCAGCTCCAGCACTATCCACAGCTCCTGTCCTGTCCCAGACTAAGCAGACAGACTAATTATCCTCCCTAAAATCCTCATTCTTTGTGCTTTGAGGCTTCAGGAAGATTAAGGAACAACCAAACTTCTGCAACCAGCATTGCCCTGAATTCCTCTCCTGGCCACAGTCACGGCTGTCACAGGGATGAGACACACCCCTAAAACCACAGGCAGAACCCATGAGCATTGACCAGCTCTATCTTAGTCCTGTAGGCTGGAGCCTCCAGTTCCTGGGGAATCTGGAAAGACAGCTGTTAACAACGGCCCCAAAACCAGGCACTTCCTGCTACTGATGATCTTTCCAGCACTGAATCTGAGAGGTGACACGTGTCTTCAAGTACCTGCCTGAGGTGTTCCTGCACTGTATGCATGGAATGTGCTGCAGTCATGGAAAACAGAGCAGCTTCTCTCTTAGAAGGGGCTTGCTGGACACAAGGGAAGGCTGCAAAATGCTCCCATAATATGTAGGGACCATCTCAGAATTCCAAGGGGGCTAATGTAACACTACTTATAGTGTGGCCTTATAGCACCTCCTTAGACTTCTTTATCCCCAGAGACGTGCCCAAGCCCGCAGCCCTAGTGCAGTGCTAAGGACTGAAGAAAAAGTACCTGCTATGCTGCAAAAAGGAAATTTGAAAAACACTAAAAGACACCCGAGAGAACAAAATCCCCACCCAGGCATTTTGAGCTCCCAGACATACCTGACACATTTCTGTAATAGTGTCATCAAACACTCCACCTGCATCATCAGCTCCTTCTCCAACCAGTTTCACCTTCCAGGCTCGGGAGGGCAGGCGAAGGTCCGAGGCGTTCAGCTTCACCACCTGCCTGGCTATCTGCACGAAGATGGGCTTGCACTTGCGCCCTCTTTGGGGGAGAACACACAGGGCCACACAGCGTCACTCCAGGGGGAGGGCTAACAAAGCATGCTGGCAGCTCAGGAGGGGCGGGAGGGTGCTGTGGCACTCACCTGGTGGATATCCTCTTCACAGTGATCTGGGGCCCGTAGTTCTTGCCCTGCACCATGGTCTTGCCTATGGAGCGCACCATGGGCAGGGTGTACACCCGCGGGGCCAGCAAGGGCCTCAGCTGGCCCTGCACTATCCCCCACGTGCCAGCGTTGTAGTGAGATGTGCTGTTCTGAAAGACAGAGCACGAGAGCAAACATGTCAGCTGGGGGGATTCATTCCGTTCTTTACAGAACAAAACCCTGCAGAGCAATCACTGGCACTCCTGTGCTTCAGGAAACAGGTTAGCACCTTTTGGTTTGAGGCTAATAAGCTTTCGGAAACTGAAACACTGACATGTCAATTCTGTGTAAGTGAAAATATAAAGCAATACCTTGACAAAGTTTGTTTTAATCCACAATTTTATATATATATATATATATTTTTTTTTTTTACTTTTTTTTACAAAGCCTGTTACTAAGATCCATCTTCACCTGGCCAGAAGCTCTCTGGCAACATGGCAGAACACAACACGGCCAAGCCAGTTTTATTCCAGTGGGATCTTACCTGGTTGTTGGGACTGAGGTTCAGTAATCTCCATGAAGAGTACATGAGGTCAGAGAAATGGTACAGCAGCCTCAGCCTGGCTCTCACTGTGTGGATGCTCACTTCCTTCAGTGCCCCATACTGGGGGGGGATGGCATCGGGCAAACCCAGCTGCAAAGGCACCGACACACCTGCCCAGGAGGAGAAAGGAGGCAGGGGTTTGATAAAGGGGACAGAGTTGATCCTCCCCACAGCGACAGCTCAGCTGCTCAGCCAAATCAAGACCGAGAGCATCTGAAACGCTGCGTGGGCACGAAGCTTTGTCCCAGGATGCTGAAGAAAGCCCTGCCGCGGCAGGCCAGGGCCGGGTGCTCACCTGGAGCCCGCGGTGGCACCGGGGGGGCCGTCCAGGCGGCGCTGTGGCAGCGCCCCGCCGAGATCTGCCGCACGTTCTTGCCCTGCAGCACCGTGACCAGCGTGGGCTCCCTCACGTGGTTGGTGTGGCCCAGCCCCAGCTGCCAGTGGGGAACACATGCGAAAGGGGCAAACAACAGTCAGCAGCTGGGATGATACTGCTAAACTCTCTAAGCAAAAATTCAGAGCTAATGGTAAAAAGCTGTATTTATCTGCAGCATATAATGGGACTGAAAATATTTACCATACGTATAACTTTATTTTTGATAAAATGTTGCATCTGTACCCCATGGGAGTAGCAGATCCAGGTGTCAAAGAGCTGAAAACAGCGGAAACTTCTTGCAGGATCTTTTCCAGAGTGAAGGACTACTCTGTGCTGTTAAATCATCCACACTGCCCAGTGTCTCACAGACAACTGATCTCCTCCAACTCCTCTGTGCCACTTAAATACCATTTTTGTTCTAGCATGTGCATTGCTACAATAGTTTGTGACAATTTGTGTAAAGAGAAAATTTACTGTTCTGACCTTTTACTGAGTTTCGTATCATACTCTAATTTCATGTTCTATGGGTTAAAAACTTCATATGACGAGAGTGTATTTTTTTACCACTTCATATGAAAACAGTATTTTGAGCCACAAGGAAAATCACATAAAACAGCTTTCAGAATCAATTTCTCTGGTTTTTTCCTAACAATTTCTTCTCTTCCAGAAACACAAAGTACCATGTAAAAAAAAACCCCAAACCAACAAATCAAAAACAATTAAAAAAAACACTTCAAAGAGGTTCCTCGGTATTCTAAAAGATTTCATCAACAAGCCTTCTCAAAAACTCAATCCTCAAACACCAGGGAATGAAATTTGCCCAAACTTCCTGAAACACCATCAGCTGATACACAGAGGCTCTTTCTGATATCTGTTGCACGCAGAAGTGTCCAAAAGCTGAATTCCTTTCAAAAATTTGAGTTATACATGTGAGGAAGGAAAACTCCTCATTTACTGGAGTTTTCTCTGACTTTAAAAAAGTATAAAATCACTCTTTTAAAAAGGTTCATTTACTTTTTCGCAATGAAAAGTGACTAAAGAGTTCAGAAATTTCACTGGCACCAAGCATAAATTTTATTATGCTGAAAAACTCAGTGATAGCTCAACAATTAGGCAAAAATTGGCGAATTGTTTTTAAACAGCCTGGATTAGGATCATCTGCCTAGAGTGTTTTGAGTGCTCTCCCAAACCGCCAGCACGTAAGAGCACAGGGAATAAATAAGAAAGCAACAGAAACTGCCTAAACACCACTGTGACAGATCCTCCGAGTACACCTGCAAAGCGCAAGGCCAGCCCTCTGAGGGTCAGGCAAGCCCCAAGCACGTACCTGCCCCTCGGAATTGCTGCCCCAGGCATAGACATCCCCCGTGGAGGAGAGGGCCAGGGTGTGCTCTGCCCCCACGGCGATGTCCTCGATGAAGATCCCGGCCAGCACCGGCACCTGCTGCGGCCGGTTGTGGTTGCGGGCGCGGCCCTCGGGCAGCCCGATCAGGCGGTCTGGAAGGGCAACACACACAGCGGGGTTTGGGGGATTCAGGGAGCGCTGGGTGGGGGGGGGGCACCCACTGCACAAACCCTGCACAGTCCCGCAGCTGGGACACCACTGCAAGCAGGGGCAAACGGAGGGGAATGCTCAGGAATAATGCTACAGCTGCCTTCTCCAGCCTGCCACAGGGTCAAACCCCACTAAGCCAAGACTTCTAGGTCTAAACGCTCAGTTTTTAGAACACACGTGAATTAAGTGACTTGAGAAGTTTAATTCAGTGCACATGGAAATCCTCCTGTCCGAATGTTTAAACACGCAGGCCTAGTCTTTATTAGACTGTGTGAACTTTGAAGTAACCCGATGCTTTTGGACACGTGAAATTCAATGACATTTTAGGAAAATGCTCTTCAAAAAGGGAATTAGTAAACTGAAAGAATGTCCTGAAATCAAACTACACAGAGCTACAAATCTGGATTTTAGATGTATGTTAAAACTGCATTGTTGAAGTTCCAAAATTCAGATCAGAGCAGCATGTTTCTAAAAAGTAGCATTAGGGCAGTCATAGAAATGTGTCTTAATATTCTCCCTTTTCACTTGCAATACACACAAGGCTATAGATGGGAAGGTCCAAGGAGCTGATTGCCTTACCTTGCCCGAAAGTATATACATGACCATCTTTTGTCAGTGCAACAGAGAACTGGGTTCCACAGGCAACTTTTTTGATTCCAATTCCACAGAGAATATCCACTTTCTAAGGGGTAAAGTGAAAGGAAAGCAAGTTATTATATTACAAGGATATGAACAGAAAGCAAACATGAATTTCAGCTGAAACTTCTGGTGCCAAAAAGGAAATTTTTTTAATTCCCCCTGTGCACTGCACACATTGTTGGATTATATTAATTAACACTCGGAAATTAATACAGGAGACAGAAACACAGCTTTCCTTGAGTGGAATCAACATTTTATTCTATGTAACATGATTCCAAATGCTTTCTTTTTTATAGGAGTGAGTGGGAAAGTGACATTGGGGGAGGTAGATGTGAGTAAACAACCTTCCCCTCAATTTCCAAAACAAGAGATTTCTCTTCTCTAAGAGAAAACTCGGATCTTCCCTATTTGTATTACTCCTGAGACAAGGTCACTATGATTTATGTGAAATTCTTTAGAGTACCCAGGCTCAGCATCATGTGTCACCAGAATCATTAGTGCCAGATTGTATTACAACAGCACGGAATTAATAATTTACCCTCTGAACACTGTGCAACATGTCTAACAACACTGAGAATTTCTGCAAAGAACAGTTTCCTCAGGAATTCTAACCTGTGGTGAGGACTTTGCAGTGGAATTTCCCAAACCAAGTTTCCCATAATCTCCATCTCCAAAAGCCCAAACCATGGAGCCATCTGTTGACACAGCCACAGTGTGATTGAGGCCACAGGCCACCTGGGGAGAGAAATATGTTATTACCACCGGTTTTGCTAACTTACTATTAATTCAGGCACTCCAACTACCTTTAAGGAATAAAATTGTGTTTTAAAAATTAAGTATCTTTGTAAAAGTATTAAAAATTCTCTTGCTTATTAGGGTGTTTTAAAGACAGTTAGGACACAGCAGTATTTGTTTGTGTTTGTCTCTCTCAGCTCACAGAACTAAAGGACAGTATTATGCAACACGTTCCCTATTTAAAAATGTAAAAAAGCTCATTGATTTCTGCTTAAAATTGACCAAATCTTGAAATGTTAAAATGTTAAACATGGGCAGTTTTGGAAAATGAAAATCAAGAGAGTCAGGAGCGTAATTATTTAAAAAATTATGCATAGCCAAATTCTGCCATCACAACCAGAACAAAAGCCAAGGCTAAGAAAGCACAACTGACCACTTAAATACATTAAACCCATCAGCTTTACACAAAGATCCATTGCTAGTTTTAGATAAACCATGCCTGTCCAATCTGGTAGCCCTCCAGCGCCGTCACTCGTTCTGGAAGTTTCTTGTTGGAAGTATTTCCAAGTCCTAATCGACCATAATCACCATTTCCAAATGTAAAGAGTTTGCCATCTGCTGTCACCACAGCCGAGTGTTTGAAGCCACATGACATCTGGAAGCAAAATACTCATCATTTTAACCCACATTTTAAATCTGGGGGGAAGCTTATACTGGCTACTGCATGCATGTAACGTACATGGAGTTTTTCCTCCCCTAAACTATGTTTCACAGACATTTTAGTATGAATGATTTCTCCAGCAACCACCTCTTCTTTGCAATGGTAATGTTATGGAGGAGGACCAGAGGACATTTGCTGTGTGATTATCTTCTATTTTTATAAAGAAACCAGTCAAAGCCAAATATGGTTCTGTGCACTGTTAAGTACTTAGGATGAGGTCCTGGTGACTAGTTTTGTAGGTCAAAGTCACCTGCCAAGGATGAAGAAAAGCTTGTAAATCGTGTCTGTACTTTGATAATCTTTAGATCACCCCTCTCTTCCATGCTCTTCCTAATTTTTAGCCTTCTCCACTACCAACTGTCAGTGAATATCCCCCGTCAAAAACGAGCTCTGAGGGATTAAGATCCTTCAACTGGACATCAGCTGCTTGGTTCATCAAGCCCAGAGAAGGAAGAAGTTGCCAGTTTTCATTCAGTGGCCACAGTTACCAGCCCTGCAGTGGGAAGGAGATAGAAGATATTTTGGAACCTGCACCACTTCTTCCCCCTGCAGAGCCTCGATCTGCCGGGGCCGGCGCTGCCGGTCGCTGTTCCCGTGTCCCAGTTTGCCATAGTCTCCATCTCCCCAGCTGAAGACTTCCCCACTTTCTGTTAGAGCCATGGAATGTCCATCAGACCCACAAGAGGTCACCAGCTGGGTTACAACAAAGCCTGTCAAAGAAAAACGAGAACCCACAGGTTAAAGTAACTTGTAATAAACTCTTAACACACAAGTGTTTCTAACGGCAGCCAATTAAGTCTGGGGAAGGGAATGAACTACAATAACAGTTTTCTTCTTAGAGTAATTAATTTACTATTATTTTGAACAAAACCTTCACTTCCTCATGTAAAACTTCTGTCCTGCCATAAGTTTTGAAATTAAATGCTCCTAACTTGAGCAAACACTTTTCCCTGAAGCCTTCATAAAATTAAGGAATTAAAACATATTACTACTTAAATGTTAATGAAAAATGAATATCTAGTTTATTTGTTCATTGTTTTTAGTTAAAGACTACAATGCTTAATGTCTAAATCTGCAAAAAGAGCATCAACACAAATAATCATGCTAACTGCCAGAAAGCTGATTTGGGGATCCCTCTCAAACCCAAGAGTGTTACCTTGCAGTGCCGAAATGACTGTCAAGACATGAAGATCGTCCGAATTTCCCTGGCCCAGCCGCCCGTAACTGCCTTCACCACAAGCCAAAACTGTGCCATTAGCCTGGATGACAAAGGTACAATTCTGGCCACAAACCACCTGGTGCAGAAAGACAGGGAGGAATTTTAAAGTGTGTTAAACGCAGTTAAGCTGTAATACCTGAATTACAATCCACCATCTCCTTTTAATTTTTCTTTGTAATTAAGACAATACTATATCAATGCAATATTATTTCAGAAAGTAAAACTGCCGCATTTATTATATTAAACCTGTGCAGGTATTTTCAAATCCTGCTCAGATAAAGTGACTCTGTGCTGTCAGATTTCAGCAGCTTCTTGGTTTCAATGTCAGATAACTAAGATTTCATTGTTAGCGAAAACCCACGTTTTGGGGGTACTGACAGCAAATTCAAACACCACCTTGAAAAGACATTTAGAGAGGGATTTTGACAAGCTGTACACGTGACAGAGAGCAAACCATCAGCCCGTGGCTGGTTCTCAGTGAGCACCTGCTGAGCCTGCGAGAAGGACGGCGCTGCCACGGGTATCATGACGTTCCTGCCCGCCTCGGCCAGCTGCCCGTGCCTGCCCGCTCCCCACAGGTACACGTCACACTTGCCCCCCAGGTGCCAGTCCTGTGCAGGAGCAGGGAAAGAGGGTTTCAGAACAAGAGGGCTTCCAACAGCTTACAACGTTTCAAAAGAATAAAAAACCCTCCAAAACACCCCAAACCACCGGTTTCACTGACCTCTGGCCTTGATGTTGCCCAAGACATGATCTGCTCATCCATGCCATTGATCCATTTACTGTTATCCTACACAGCAAAAGCCACAGTTACCACCTTCAGCTCAAGAGATGCATGTTATTTTTTTGTTATGTAATACATATTTTCCTTTCTAAGAACAATATACAAAATTATTCTAAGCTATGCAGCAGTAAGAATGGATGTGTGCAGACTAACAATGACACTGTTATCTGTGACTTGCAGTGCAAACAAAAAAATCAAAAACCAGACAAAATTCACTATGAAGTCATCTTTTCCTCTTTACTGATATTTAGGGCTTTTACATGTTTCAATTACAAACACTAGCTTAAAATGTTATAACCTTGCTGATAAAAAATTCCTAATAAAAACAAATTCCATTTTGGTTTACGTATCATAAGAAGCCATAAAGAAAATCGACAGCAGCAAAATAATTTGGGGTAGGAATGTGCCAAAGTTACTCTTAAAATGGCACTGCAAAGCTCTGCATTTCTTGCTTCTATGACTTACGAAAACTACTGTCACAGTTTTGGGTTGGTTTTTCAATACGCTACTGACTTGTGCTCATTACAAACACACAGAGCAATCATCTCAGCAGTATATTCTAACCAGTTAATTAAAAATAAACTTACAGCTATCGCTGGTGCTTATATTAGCACATATAAATCTTTGTAGCACAGAGGTGTGCATTGCACCACGTGCTCAGTACCAACATGCTTTGCTGTTGAGGCAATACACCAGATTTTACCATCAGCAGAGTAAGCTCATCCTCTGGCACCGGCTCCAGGTCTGGAACAGTAAAGGACTCTGGGAACTGGGCTCCCTTGGCCAGGGCCTCTGCAGCCTTTATGGTGGTGGAGAAGCACTCGAGCCAGCCCCACTCGGTGGGGTTCCAGGCCGAGGGCTCGGGCAGGCAGCTCTGCAGGTGGGGTGGCACTGGTGGGTTGCACAGCAGCTGGTCCAGGTGAAGGCCCACGGCCAGAGAGGCCAAGCACTGCATGTAAGGGCTGTGAACCAGCTGGTCTCCACACACAACGTGGGGCTGCAGGGCAGGAGAGAGGAACCAAACACGCGTTAGTCAGGTGAGAAATAGGGGGCCTTCACAGCTAGGCCTGTAGGAAATACTTTCCTCCCTGCTTAATCAGTTTTTTTAATGTTTAAAGTATTTTCAGACTAGGTGACTAGTTTTGAGAATACTGAAAGATATTTGCAGATAGGATGGAGTCAAGTCTTATAGGGTTTCTGTGGTGAAAACCTGAAATCAGCTGAGATTTTCAAGCAGTCACCTCATGTCAGACATGGATTTTAGATGCTGGCATTAGCTCCTCTCACCTTTTCATAAGCATACTGCTCCTGAAGCATGATGGGCAGCCTCTCCAGGAAGGCTCTCATGCAAGGAGCCATGTTCAGTCCCAGGACTCCCTGCTGCTTCAGCGCCGTCCTACACGTGGCCAGGACGTGGTTGGCAGATATCCACTCTGAGGTGCAGTTCACCACCAGCACATCCTGTTCAACAGCAGGCACAGCACACAGGAGAAGTTAAAAATCCACAAAGAGGGATTATTCAGCTCCACTGATTTATCACCAACCATCTTAGTTTCCACTGGGGCCAGAAAACACACAAGTTCAAATATTTCTGTCTCTGCTGGGGAATAATCTGCTCACAAAAGCTATGGAGTAGCCACCTCCATCTGTCACTTCCTCACATTCCCATGGCAACACTGCCAGGATCACTCCAAGGAAGAACACAAACATGGTGAGAAGCAGAGCTCATTTCAGTGACTGCTGTACCCTGAGGTTAAGATTTAATTCAGATGCAACCTTAATTTAGGATTTGCCTAAATTAGGATATGGCCTCTGATGCTCGGTCTGAATTCAGAAAAGGCTGTCAAAGAATTACAGAATACTCAGAGCCACAAGCAGCATGACTCTCCTAACAGGAGCCATAACTTGTGCCATATGTATCCGAACAAATACCATCTTTTGGAATAATCAGCTGTTCTAAAACTTCTGCTCAGATGCCACCAGTTCCTGACACAGCAAATACTAAAGTAAATTCTGCTGCTTCTTAAAAACTTTGGAGGTTGAGGCTGTTTTAGGTTAACTCAGATCACTGAAGTATCTTATTTGCTGAGGGAAATGAAACATCTTTTCATGCTGCATAAAGGAATAAAAGAAATAAATCTGTCTTCTGTCATTGTTCATTTACATCTGCTTCCATTAAACACAGAGGCTGATATGACCCACGTGCAGCATTTTCATATGTTCAGAAGGATTCCACCCTGCCCTGCTACATTAAACACAGGGTACTATTAAAAAAGCCCAGTCTTTGCATGATAAGCTGAAATCCAAAACCAACATATCTTGAAAATGCAAGAGAGTTAGATATTTCTATAGAAAAAAAAAGGGGGGCAGGAGGGAGAAAAGAAAGCAAAGACAGACAGACGGCATTTTTAGCGAAAGAATGTCCCTTTAAGCACGGTGTCACCTTGGATCTGTTGGAGCAGGCAGCTACTCCCACCTCAGGGATCCACACTGCAGTCTGGATGGCTCCCGAGCCTATGACAACACTCTGCAGCACCGAGCCATCCTGGGGACAGAGGGGGCTCCAGTCAGTGGGCACACACAGCCACAGCTGCCCCACTGCACGCACTCACATCCCCAGGGCATGGTATTCCCCCCCCTCAGGCTGCTCAGTAACTGTTCAAAGAGTGAAATGCTTATCCTAAAAGCAAAATGACATCTAGTATTTTTATCACGTTAAGGAGATAACATAAGTAAGGATTTAGAAGTGCTTAATAATCCACATTATCTGACTCTTGAAAAAGTCTTCAATGTAAGAGAATATTGTTTCCAACCATAAATAAACAGAGGCTGGTTTTGCAAAGCCTAACTACCATGACCAAACCTAGGGAATTAATCAATAATAGAACCGTAAATATAAATTACTTCAATGTTAAGTACAATTTCAATTTATATTTTATTACTTACCATTTTATAACATTATTTTACACTATGTTCTCTCTAACATTTCTAACACATCTGGGGAGGGGGAGGCCTTGACCATTTCAGATCCTCATGCTAAAAAAAGAATCAAGCCCCACCAGAGGTGACCTTACCCGTAGAGACCAGATGTTCATGAGGCCCCCAAGGCCCCCGGACACCAAGGCCAGTCCGTCGGGGCTGAAGGCAACGGTGCGGACAGGGGTGATGTGCCCCCTCAGCTGGAACACACACTTCACTTCCATGGCCTTCCTGTAGCCATCCTGCAAGCAATTGCACACTCATGGAACACTGACCTGCTCACAGGCAATGAAACAGCGTGACAGTGTCTGTACTCTGCCATAGACAGGGGTAAGTTCCGTTGAAGAACTGGAAAAGCTCCATTACTGTGACAATATTCCATACGCATCTTGTCCCACTGTCATCTTTCCTCCCCTTACAAAATGCCATAAACAACATTAAAGACCACACTACAACTTTTGTAGGTGAAATTAATCTTGACTCTTTATCTACAGAAAACTTTAAACTCTTACTAAATTTCAGTATAAATGTATTGGCTTTCAAAAGGATGAAAATAGATCAAAATATAAACTTTAGCCAAACAAAATTTAAGATTTCCTGTTCTGAAAATGCCTGTACATAGGCAAACGCAATGTACATTTTTTTAGCAAATATATTCTCACAGGAAACACTGAGATTCAATTAATTTGCTCACATTCTTCTCCTCCCTCAATATCACAAGGAGCAGAGAGAATTTCTTAGAGACTCCTTTTACCTTGGCACTTGTTTCTTGCTCCCACCATCCTTCTGAGCATGTTGAGCTGGACTGCAATGTGATCACTATGTCCTGGGGAACAGTCCAGACACACACCAAACCATTGTGGCACCCCCTAAAGCAAGGCAGGATAAATCAGAAAAACAGTAAAGGTAGTAACTAATAAAATATCAGTGGTCTGGTATTAACTTACAATATCAGTAATCTTACCACCTTCCTATAAAACTGCATTGCATGGATTAGTCTAAAGTAGATTAATGTTCCCAATGGATAAATGCTTTTTTTTTTTTTCCTACTCCTCACACTCTAGCTTTTCAATTCCCACTAACAACATAATCTCAGGGAAAACATTTGAATGGGGCAAAAAAATTCGAATGAGGACCAGCATTCAGAGGTCTCATGACATGGAGAAAGCAGCTGGTAACACGACCAGGCTCGCTCTTTATGCTTGAATCCTGAAGCCTCGTGAATCTCCTGGCAACTGGGACTGTGGCAGGAATGTGAGTTGGAAACCCCCTTTTCTTTGCTCTGGACACCACGGAGCGGTAGAACCGAGCTGCAGGAGAAGCAGGGACACAATGAAACACGACATACGTGGCTAAGAGGAGCTGGGCCTTGGGCCCCTTGCCCGGCAGGGCACACCAGGCGATGCCGTTCACGAGCGCGGGGTGGGCCAGGGAGTGCAGGCGCCTCCAGCAGCCCCCCAGGCACCCCCAGAGCTTCACCGTCTCCTCTTTGGCACACGTCAGGAGAATCTTCCCAGTGGGATCCCACTTCATGCTGACAACCATATCCTAGTGGATTTAAAATGAAATAGAAGTTGGTATGAAGTAACAGTAAGAAGGGAAAATTTCGCTCTCGGCGCTAATGTAACTTTTAATTATTATTAAGAAAAATATTTTATTCTCAAATCGTTACAGAAAGAGTTGTAATTATGAAATAACAATAATACTTCTCAGAACTATCAAATTTAAAAGACTTGAAAAAGTCTGCTGAAAGAAACTGAATGGAAACAAATAAAAAGGTGTTTTCTTGTCACTCCAAACTTTTCTTGATTTTTTTTTTTCCCCAATGAAGTAGACAACGTTTACCTTCTTTCTTATAGTATGAGATTGTAGTACAGATTAACCTAATGGTATATGGTTTGGAAAACATATTAAGCAATGGGCCAGAGGCAGCTTTGAGTTTGCCTGAGATAGGACAGGCGAAGAGCCTGTAGTGAGAAGTCAAGGACAGATTTACCAACACAGCACCCTCCTTTCTGGGATTACCCTGCTACAGACGCCAAGGAAGCACTCAAGATGCTCTTACTGCACCTACATTTGAGGAATTCTCCTCTTATCCTATCAAATAATTTACGGACTGTTAATGATTTATTATTATTACATACTGGCCCAGAGAAGGTTCCAAACCTTTGCAACTGCATATTTGGACAAACACCTTTTGCTTTGCACAAGAAGCTGAACAAAAACATGGGACATGAGCAAAATGAGTCTTTATTATGAGCACATTTACCAACTAAAAGAACTAGTCTTTCAAAGCCAGTCATGCATAGCTGTGTGTTTAGCACTCCTGTCACTGTATGCACATACACTTCACCATCTCTAATAGAAAAATAGGCTATCCAATTTATCATCCCTTTTTCTTTTACATTTAAAACATGTTTAATATGTGTATCATAAGTAGGTATGTGTTCTTATACTAATATGCACCTGACTTTATAAATAGCTTTCATATAGAGAAAACAGCTTAAACATTCTTTACCTACACAAATTATACAATGGTTTAGAAAGACTACCTTATGTGCATCAATCAGAACAACTCCTCCTTTCTCCATTGGCTCCTTTGTTCCTATGAGCAATTTCCCATCTGAATAGCCAACAGCAAAGGGTCTGTCCTCGCTGAACCAGGCCAGGCATGTGACAGACACTGGGAACAGACAACATAAACATTAATTACACTCAATGAACTGCAGAGGTTTTGCCGTGCAGTTGTCTGAACTATGAAGTGTAACAACCTTCCCACCACCAAGGTCACAACACACTTTTGGTCTGAAAATTTACTTGAATTTGTACGGTAAAGATAAAATTGCGTTTCATTGTGATGACAGCTACTGAGAATACTTTGTACTAGTTTTCTGAGTCTTCTTTTTATTAAAATAACTGAATTCATATTCATATGGTGAAAATAACTATTCTAGGGGGGGAAAAAAGGTAGACTGAATCCTACACATGTATTTGATATAGCTCTGAGAAACAACTGGCCTTTCTTAGCCGTATTTCCCCAACTGATTCTGGAAAAAAAAAACAAAAACAAGAACAAAACCAAACAAACCAAAAAAAAAAAAAATCTGCAGACTTCCTGAAGAAGCAATCTGCAAAACCACACAATACTGCCAAATATGTGCTATTTATGTTCCCAGGACTGGACACCATGAAGGCAAAGTGGCAATCATTCAGGAATTGAAATGACACTGGCTCCACGCTATCTGCAGACAGAGCAGACACTGCAGGGGATCTCTATGGATTTTCCACAATGGCAAGGAATGTCGGAGTTTGACTTGGTTGCTACCAACTGTCCCTGCTGCGGGGCAGCCAGGGTGCAGATGGAGATCCTCCCATGAACACAGCTAAATGACCTTTGCAGGTAAGGTCTCAAAGGTCATATCCCATGAACAATAATTAAAAAGAAAAAGCGATTATATAGCCGCCCAGTAAAAAGGGAGGGGAGATGTTTTCACAATGCTCATTTCAGTGCTGTTCAGTCCCTTACCATCCTTTCTGTAGCAGTGCTCCAGCTCTAGGCGGTGCATGGCTGAAATATCTACAACTTCAATAAGAGCCAGAGATCCATCCATCCGACCAATCAACAGTAACTCTGGAGCATCTCCTGTCCATGCTGCAGCTGGCCCTTCTTCTGGCCAGGCCAGGGCAGATACCCAGTGAGGCTGAAGATCTAATAATCCTTTTCCTCCTAGGAGACCAAAAACTCTATTAAAACTACTTCACCTTCATAAAGAAAACAAGAGAAATCCTTATTTAGAGCTAGGACGTACTAGAAATTCACCCAAGTAACAAGAATACAAAGCAGTGGTCCACTAATCTGCACAGACACAAAACCTAGGTAACAAATCTCAATTATCAGTCAAGTTACATGGTTTTGTTAAGGAAGGAACTAAATTCTTCAGCACTTGTTAAGTTTCTTCTTTTCCTGGGGACTGTCTGTTAACACAGGAACATCACCAGTTACTCTGCCTGAGTGCAGAGCAACTGAGTGAAGTCTCCAAGGTTACAGATGTCATCTGATTAAAAGTCTTCCTCTCAAAGATGTAAACCACACATCCCCTCGAGGTTAGTGCCTTCTCTAATGAAACAGGTTCACAATGGGAGATGTAGGCATTTAAATTGGAGAGCAGACACAGTTAAAACACTTGGGTAAACAGATATGCAATAACTTTCCCTACAAATATGTTGTATCATAAGGAGCTCACAGGAAGGAAAGGGCGTACCATTGACTTGCCATATGTTCACCATCTTTTCTGTAGCTCCAGCCAGATACTTGCCACTGATGCTCCAACAGACAAGGGACAAACTAAGGTCACTGGGTGAGCCCAGACTTTCTTCAGAATCACCTTCTCTATAACAGAAAAAAAATAATGCAGTTAAAATGGGCATTTCTTTAAGCACACAGCAAAACAAAGAATTTATGAAATATGTGAGCTAAGACCTGCCGTCACTGCAGATTTACGTAACATTTTTCTGCTCATACTTCTACAGTCTCTCTAGAACCACTTCAAATTACAGAACGGCATACTAGTTACTTCTAAGAAATTTCAAGTGAGGTTTCCAATTGGAAAATAGTTTAGTTATCTTTGCCTCCTTTTTTCTCAAATTTAGTATCTTTAGTTGGTGCAAAAATTATCTAGGAAGTCATGAAATGCAACAGAATGGCTTGGACAAGAAACAAAAGGGCACATCTTGCTCTCAATTCTATTTTAAACTCTTCCTCCTGTTACCATGCTACATTGCTTTGGCCAGCTGGAACAGGACCACTGATAGCTTTAATTGCCCTTAAGATCATACACAACGTTTTTCACTGCTTTTATCAATATTATAGCCCTCATTTTTCTGTTCTGTCACTCCATTACTCCTTTTAAGGCCACATCTACTCAGCAGCAAGCAAACAAGAACTAGAACAACTCCTAAGAACAACCTCCCAGTTCCCTATTGTTTCTTCATTCTTCTGAGTTAAACTCACCTATGCTCTACTAAAGGACTGGATTTTAATCTTGCCTTCTGCTTTCTTCCTTTTTGGACACACCCAAACAGTAGAAAAATACTTCCCAGACACTCCCATAAAGAATCACACTCAGTTCCTGCACCTCAGAAGTCACAAATTCTCCTTTCACACTTAACCCCAGTGACCATAGTTGCAATGATCTACATTATACTTTGGAGAGCTCTCCACTGGAACCCACTGAAGGGATATTCAATTTTTGGTTATAAGACAGTCCCATTACAGTTCTTGTTTTACCCATTTCTCCTTATATCAGTTAGTTAAGGAGGTTTCCAAAACAGCTGGAACACGATCTCTTTATAGGGACTCTAACCAGGCTGATATTTAAGTTCTGTTGTCAGTTTTAAGCTACTTAATTTATTTTGCATGCCATAAACACAGCAATAGTCCCAGAGAACACATGCAGGACCTCTTGCAGGGCTGGCTCTTTTCATTATCTGGCACAATTACAGATCAAATTAAGTATCCGTTGTAAAGCATCAACTTACAGCTTGTTGAGCACACAGGTTTGTTGCAATGAGTACTGTTTTTTTGTCACATTCCACACTCTTATGGTGCCATCGTTTCCACTTGTTGCCAAAAGGCCCTTTTTATTGCACCAAACACACGTCATGACCTAAAAACAGCAAAGTAATCATGGCAAAACCGGATTGTGAAACTCAGGTTGGTTTGCCCACTAATATGAAGCAAATATGAACAGTGAGACAGAGCATCAGCAGTGTAACAACCACAGTTTATTCTTCTGCTTTTACAGCACTATTACTGCAACCAAACAGGCTTTATAAGCATGCCACCCTTCCCGCAGACCCTGCTGCACAGAACTGAACCAAGACAGAACAATTAATGCAGGTTCAGATCTAGCTTGAGCAAACATTCAGGGTGATTCTACTGCCTTCATGTACCGTAAGAACACTCTCATGATGCCTTTAACTGAAGCTTCAAAGAAGCCAAGCATTTTTGTGCATCGGAGGTGCAATAACTTATATAATGGCCAGACTTCGTGAACGAAGATCTGGGGAAGGGCTCTCCCCCCGTGGGTGTGCCCTTCCAGCCTGCGCGGTGGATTTTTTAGGTGAGGCACAGCGTGCGCAGTACTGGGGGCAATAACTTAACCTCTGAAAAATTACTTCTTGTGGGAAACCGTTCCAGCATTTGTAAAACAACACTCCGTTTTTAACGCGTTCCACAAATCCACAGCGCTGGAGCTGCAGGGCAGGGCCAGGCTTACCCTGTTCTGGTGAGCCTCCAGCTTGATGAAGGAGCACTTCCTGAGGTCGCCGCCCATGTCGGCGAGGGTCTGGGGGACGCTCTGGTTGTCGCGGTCGTGCGCGGCCAGCGTGCGCACCAGCTGCTGAGCCGCCCACTGCCGGTGCTGCGACGACAGGCGCGACGACAGGCAGCACGCGGCCAGCGCGTTAGCCAGCTCCAGAGGGCCTACAGCAGAGGGATCATAGGAAGGATGGGCATACAAATGGGCAATTAAACCTGCTTAAACGAAACAATGAGATGATGCCTACGTGAGTACGACGGGCAGTTGCACACGTGAACACACAGCATTAGCCACAATTCCCAGCAAAGACCTTAACGAGAACGTTGCAATTGTGTTAACTATACTAAGGGAAAGCACTCTGCTGATACTAAGAGCAGAATAGCCCCAGTTACATTTTCACAGAAAGAACCTCAAGAATAGAATTATATAAATAATAATAGTCTTATATTCCCACCACGGCTGTTCAAAGAGTGCTTTCTGAGCAGGAAAATCCCTCCCCCCCACCCCCAACACTCTGCTGTCACTGCTGTGTCCTTCCCTCTCCTTATCCCAGCCACAGCAGCTGCTTTATGGCTCCCTGACCTCCCCAGGCAGAGGCAGCACAGCTTTCTGCATCAGCCTCGGAGCAGCACTTGGGAGGCAGCAATCGGCTCTTACTCCCCCTAATTCCCCCAGGAGGCACAGCCAAGGCTCAGTGTCTCAGCTCTGCGGCTCTGAATAACACACACTCAGACTTTTTTTCAAGTGGTAAAAGGTCCAATTATGTAATAAGAACATATTTCTTATTAATGTGTGTGTCAAACTGTAAGATTCCTTTGATTTAAACAAGTTTTGTGTATTTTTCAGAGTATATCTATTTAGACATTTTTCTAGCAAGTCTCTCCCTTAAATATAAATGAGGAAATCAAGTTTAATGATTAACATTTAAAAACAAAGCTCTATCATACCTTTCTTTTCAATTTCAGCTTTATCATAATTTGGCCTCAGTTTGGCCCCTTTGTCTGCTAACAATGCTACAAGTGCTTGAGTAACCACAAAATTTGGAGATGTGACAAGTTTGTTTTCTTCTGCAATTCCTCTTAAAAAACTTGGCAAAAATTTTCTCTGAATTGGATCATCAACTGTTGTCAAGTTCACACCAGTTGCTGCAGAGATCAGATTCTAGAAAGCAATAATGGAAGATGATAAATAACCAGGACAAACAGAAATGGCAATTTTAGAAAACATTTTCAGCTGGATAAATCAGGCAGAGTTTCAAAGATTTGAGGTCTTTTTTCCTGTTCTCTACTCAAGTAAAAAAAGCAGAACCTAAACAGAAAAACCCCTATGAACACAAAAAGTACATCCATTTTCCCCCCACTTGAAAAGAGTATTCAGCAAAACCACATACACTTGATTTTTACCAACAATATAACAAAGCCATAAACAAGAACTCTAAGGAGATCCTCAATCTGAGGGCAGTCTCATCCCACTTCAGGAGGTAAAATGCTCAGTATGTACAAAAGGCATTGCTTCATCTCATGTATAGGGAGCTTAAGGTAAGTCCCGCAGCTGAAATAACAGTCCTACCTGTGTACACAACTGCACCAGCAGCTTTGCAGCACTGGGAGTGTTTGATGCCAGGCACCCAACTGCTGTACTCAGGTAGGCAAGGCAAGAGATGGGCTTGCTTGTTTTGCTGTGGATGCTCCTAGATCTCTCAGCTGAGCTGGACACAGTGGAAGGGCTGGTGGAGAGCCCTGCCCTCCCCGCCGCAGCCAGGCACATCAGCCGGACCAGCGTTCGGATGTCTGTCAACCCCAAGGATTCCAGACCAGCTGCCAGGCTACAACTGGAGCCACTGTGAAAATGGATAAAAATGCTCTTGGTTCAAAAGAACAGGATCAACAGAACTCCTTCTCTTACAAGTATTATGTAAGTACATAAAATGAGAGTTGCTTCCCCAAACAGTTTAAAACCGCATCCTTATCAAACATAACTTGGTAACTGGTCCTGCCTGAAAGGAGAGGTGGAAGTGTTGCCAAGGGTGCCACAAACCTGACAGACAGAAGTGAGAGTGCTCTCATAACCATGGTTCTTGCCAGGAGGACTTGGGCAGCAGCTGTCACCCTCCTCAGAGCCATAACACGGTCGTGTGGGTTCGCCAGGGCAGCTGCTTGTTCTCCCAAGGTTATCCTGCCAGAAGAGCTCTTTTCTATCGAGCCGTGGCAGCCTTGGAAAGGATGATGATTTGCATTAGTGTTTCAAGAAAAACAAAGCATTATCAGACAGTATTAAGCACAGAAGCAAATTGGGTCTAAGTTTGTTACTCATGCATTTTTCAATATTTCATACATACCAAACTACAGTGATAATGACCAAGAGGAAAACACACTCCTGAAATACACTCAGTAATTTAATTGCTCCTTATTTTCATAGATGAGAACTACTTGGCAATACTCAAGTTAATCTTAATTCCTCTGATTCCCTTTTCCATCAGAGGCCTACTTGAAGTCCCAACTTAAATCCATTCTTTGAGTGCAAAGCATGCTACTGGCATTCATTGTTGGACTGTGGGCACAGATTTATTGGCAAACTGAGGCTTCAAGCCTCCTGCCAATTTATGATGCCTCACTCCTCTAACTCCCCTGTAATAAAGGGCCAGTTTAGAGCCTGTCTTCACTTCCTTCTGGTGGCAGGCAGGAAATACTGTCAGACTGGTTCTGCTTTGCCCCTGTAAACACCCCAAAGGGGAGATGGTGGTATTATTATTATGACTATTTATTCTTTGAATGAAAAGCATTTAAAATTTACCTATTTGCATCAGTGTTTCTTCCATGCTGTTGGTGGCTGTCACCATTGCAACTGAGGCTCCCAGAGGGTCACTGTCAGGGAACTGCACGGGTTCGGGGACAATGCGGCGATCGTTTAACCCAAGAGGCCCAGCCAGTAATTCAAACTCTTCTTCTCCTGTCAGCTTTTCATCTTCATCTACATCTAACATATCCCAGTCTTCTAGAATTGCAGAAATATAATTAGACTTGGCTACAAAAGCTAGAATATTAAGTAATTCCAATGAATTGAAAAAACAGTGCAAGGTACAAAAATGTATATTGTAATCTGCAACCCTTCAGTCTCACATCCTCCTCTTCTGATGCTGATGGAGATACAACACAGCAAAGAGAAAACCAAAATCCTGCTCTTGCCCCTCTCTACTCAACTTGATCTTTATATAAACTGTACAAAAGTTTCCTGGAAGACACTCTGAAGTAACAAACTAGCTGTTCTTTAAAGACACAGGAATTAGAGCCACACGTAGCACAAGACAGCTCCAAAACCTGGAATACAGTGAAAAGCACAGACATAGAGCTGTGCTTTAAATCATGGTAACAAGTGCTTATTCCAAAGGACTGAATAATAAAGACACGTATTAGAAATTTCTGGGTCTTCCTATTTACCAAAAAAAAGCATGCATGAGTCCGTAAGTTACAATTACACATCCAGGCTTTTGCTTTTCCTCCACAGGGGAAAACCAAAGAAAAAGCACCATAACTGCAATTCAGGCATCCCATTCACTTCCTAACCATTTACACACAAGTCAGCTTATATTAAGTGATTTCCCCTGCTCCATCTCACTCCACACACAGCAGAATCCAAAAACCTTTAATCTACTGGCAGATGGACTTGCCCCAACTCCTGGAGCACTCATTTAGCCTTAAATACATAAATGTGGTAAACCATACAACTGCCATCATGCAGCTACAGAAAGGACCAGAATCAAAGAACCATCTGGGAAAGGTTTTCTGCAGGCATTGGAAATCATCTGATCAAAGTGAAAGCCACTCTCAAGGCACTCTCAGCCAGGACAAAGGGAGAAAAACTAAGAACAAGCCTAATGGCAGACTTTGGGGACACTGACTTTTGCTAACTAATTTCTCCCACAAAGGCAGATGAGAAGTATTTGAACATAAATAAGGCTTTGCATGTGCAGTTCTGGTTACAACATCTCCCCAGGTTCAGAATTTGCCATTTCAGCTGCTCAGATGAAAGACAAGGGGAAAAAAGTCACTGGGTTTTTTCTGATTTGAACTTAAAAAATCCCAGACCTAAAATACTGCATCTAATTGGAAGATTTTAAAATACGCCTTCATGTACCGTGTCAGATTTATTTGCATGGAAGTACCTCTATGAAAAAATAAAACCCTATGGAACTTAAAAACTTACCTTCATAGACGCTGTCTTGTTTACCTATCAAATCAGGAGCCTGGCCTTTGTACCTGTAGGAAAAAATAGCAAAGGAGGTTACTGAATGGCTCTAATATTTTGCAAATATGCATAACAATTTTAAATTTGGTTCCCTCTGAATTCTAACTTTACTGTTACATGTACATATATTTATGAATTATTCTGGAAATGTTTAGAAGAACAGAAATAGATAAAAGGGCTTCTGGAAGTATGTGTGGAGGGGGGAAGCATTTTGCAGTACTAATGTGAGAAAGGCCCACAAAAACCACGGGAATAGTCAGACAAAATTGATAAAAAAGTTTTCAAAAGGCAAAATCCAAAGAAATTATTCCTTGCTTTTCAGTTAAAAACCAGAAGCATCACTTTTTTGCCAAGCATGCATTTGTCAAATACAGTGAACAACTTCAAGTCTCGGAGAACTCTGATCCCTCAGCTCCAGCTGTTGAAAAGCCGATGCCGGCAAACACGTGGGAGCTGCTTCCTTCCTCCAACCCCGCGTCTGGGTACCTTTCAGAAGCTGATGTTTTGGATTTGCTCTTCAGGGCCAGGTACTTCTCCCTGCAGATGCCACAGAGCAGGTAGTAGGGGTTGCCGCTGCCGCACTCGCCACCGAACCAGCCGTCCACGTAGGAGCCGTTGCTGCGGTAGCCCTGCCGGTTGGCGCTGCGCCCGCAGCCTGGGTGGTTCCTCTTCATGTGCTGGTTGAAGCTCACCACGCTGGACTCGCACAGCTCACACACCACCACCTCTTCTCTGTCTTCAGACTCACAAACGTGCTGCACAGGGAGATTTCCACAGGTTATTTGCAGAAGTGAAGTATCGCCAAGTTAGATACAAACAGTGTGCCAGTGTCCTTAGGTGGGTGTTGCTGCACTTCTGTCACACACCCACTGATGTTTATATGGTCAGCTTGCACAAAAAGCAAAGCAGAAACACACAGTTTCTGACATAATGAAGAGAAGACCATCTCACAACAGGAAAAACATCTGGAAGTAAAGTTTCAGAGGAGACAATGTCCTGTTTAATTTCACATTGACTCAAAATTCTTGACAATGTAACTTTCCACATATAACCCTGTTCACGGTCTGGTTCTCCTCACAACTTGTCTGAAACTAGATCTAACAAAGGAAAAGAAACCTTTTATGTTTCAGACAATCAGATTTTACATCTGCTGAGCAACAATCACCTACATTTGTGTCAGCAAATTTCACAGTTTTATCTCAATTTTCTATAATTACGTTTCTGTCCTTAGACAGCAATTTAATTGAGATGTTTCAGAGAAACAAGTGCTCTGAAAAATTCAGTGTGCACACTGAAACCTGCTTCCAGACTGAACTCAGGTAACATCATCATTAGGAGACAAAAGCTTAAGTCTTATGGCTTGATTGTCTAATTTGACATGGATAATCCAAACGTTACCAAACTGCTGTTATTATACTTCTTTTCCACCTCAGGAGTTTTTTCAGTGCTCTATACAACAATTCACTGAGGACTGTCACCACACCCTTCCCAGAGAACGTGACATAACTCAACAAAGAAAAACTCATTTTATATTGCTACAGATCAGACACTACTAGTAGCAGAAGAGTCACTTACAACTATGTTATCTCACACAGCTAAGCCATCTGGAACACCTACTTGATTTCCAACTGGTATCAGAACAACCATACCAGTTCTGTTCCCATCTTTCAGGGAAAGAAGGAAAAACTACATACACGTTGAAGTGTAGAGCAAGAAACATCAGAAAACACTATTTTTAATCTATAAACGAAGCTACTGAACACAAGAAGAATTTAAGCACTGCTGGCACTCGGTAACATATTTTCAAACAGGGTATAACCATACATGTTACTTGCAATGTACAAATCCGAGCATGCAAAAAGCAGTAAGTTAAAGCAGCCCCCGCTGCAGTCACACACACCCAGGTAGGCCAATCCAATACCTCTGGGATCCACATTCCCAGAATATCATTATCACTAGCCAGGTCTTGCCCAAACATCGCTTCCATCGCTTCATCATCGAGGTCAATCTCCAGCTCCTCGTCCAGGTTGAAGTCATAGAGCGCCCCTGGGTCTTGCTGCAGGGATATGCCCTCCCTGCGGCTCTGGTTCCTGTGTGCCTGCACGGAGCGGTACAGCCCCGCTCCAGGTAGGAAGGAGAGAGGAACAGAAAGCAGCGCTTTTATTTTCCACGCAAGAGAGGCGACTGTGCTTCCAACTCCCTTTCTTGCCCCTTCTGCTAAACATAATCTACTTATCACCCCGTAAAATGCTGATACACGCGTGAGAAGGAGTTCTCTAGATGTGATGCCGTTCCCTCCCTGGCCAGGCAGAGCCCTGGTGAGCCCTGGGGACACTTACCAGCCCGTGCCAGCAGCGTCCGGGCAGCCAGGTCGAACTTGTGCCTCCGTGTCACGGCCGAGCGGCTCCTCGAGGGAGGGCCACTGGCCGCGGCCGCGTTATCCGCGTGATCCATGTTGTCAGGGCTGCAACAGGTTGTAATGCACAGGTCAACCAAGTCAAGTCTTAAAAACAATCAAACAAAAGTCTTAAACAACCACACCCAGCAAGGAAGGAAAGATACTAAAGTCATGTTTTTAATAGCAGTCTTTTCCTTTCTCTCGCGGAAGGAGTGAAAGAGGGATTTTGAATTCAAGGATTTTCAGTTCCGCTGAGCATTTGCTGTGGTTTTGACTGTGCAATGTCAATAGCTGTTTGATGCCTCCACAGTGCCTAAGCACTGCAGACATTTTGGGAGAGCACTCATCTTATGCTATGGCAACTACAGCTTGAACTAGGCTTTCTCCTGTTTTGAAAAGGAATTACACCAACATCTCTGTTGCTGTTGGCTGAGTCAATCCCCCTTTGGCCTCAAAACATGAATTTAAGTTACTTAATAATACTTGCTGCTTGTTTTATTTCTCCCAACTGAAATCTGTAAGTTCTCAATGAAGTGACAGTTGATTTGGGATGAAGTAACTCAGGAAACCTAAAACCACATATTCCTGTAGGATCAAGGAATCTGAACAAAAGTGTTCTCAAAATGTATCCTGTAATTGTCATCCTCTCTATTAAAAAGAAAAGCTGGCATGATTCCTGAAACGGGTCACTGAAAAATGCAATTGCTACTTCCAGGACTTAAAAAAACCCCACCAAAACAGCAACAAAAAAGAACCCACCAAAACTGCCACCTTCTTGTTTCAGAGATAGTTTAACTCTAAGTTGTGAAGGTGACTGAGAAAATAAACTTCAATTCAGTTTCATCTGTTCAGGACAAACCAAGAATTGCTTCTAAAAGAAAAATGTAGAAAAATTCCTGTTCATGCATACACTGCAGGGAAAAAAGTACACCAATGAAATTTTGCATTCCTTCTCAGTCTTTCAGTTAAAATGCAAATATTAACCCTCATTTTTTCCCCTTCTTTCTCTTTCTTTTTTTTAAGGAAACATGCTTAGTTACATTCTTCCCCAGTTCTGCACAGAAACAGTACTGGAAAACAAACGCACCATGTCCATGGAATTTAACTGCACCTTTGCTCCTACTCATGCTGTCACGAAATTCCAAAGCAGCACTAAACACTGTCAGCAGCAATGCACTCGTGAATGTGCAGTTTCAGGAACGTTACAAGCCATTACAGGAACATGACATTTTACCTCTCGCTAAAGCCTTCCTCCATTTCAGTGGCATCAGCAGAAGGGATGTCACCTGGAGACTGCAAATAGCAGTGGTCACCAGATTTCCCACCGCTCCCAGAGACGATGGTCCCGTGCCGGGAGTCTGCAGTCCCCTCCGACTGGGGCTCCTCGTCGTCTTCATTTCCAGGGTGCTCTATCATCCACATGGCCAGGACTGTGATGTTCTGTGCATCTGCTTCTCCTCTGGCACCTGGAAGCAGGGAAGTCACACTTTACAACTCTATTTTATCACTGATGGTTATTAAAAAAAAAAACAACTTTTTTTTAGAATTGTTTTTTTTTAAAAAGTGTTCTATTGGGAAAAAGCACTTCATGTGTATCTAATTTCTCAGTTTAAACTCATATTATAGC
Organism: Acropternis orthonyx; assembly: GCA_035583155.1. Lineage (NCBI taxonomy): Eukaryota > Metazoa > Chordata > Aves > Passeriformes > Rhinocryptidae > Acropternis > Acropternis orthonyx. The sequence continues at coordinate 19,438,791 of JAWWEU010000017.1, forward strand.
TGTAGGTTACCTGTAGCTTCCATAGCTTTTGCAATCTGCCTGAGGGAGAACCCCATTTCCAGCAAGGGAACAGCAATGGCAGGAGGAGGAGGGGATGTGGAAAGTCGGCTGCTTGGATCAGACAAAGCTTAAAAGACAGAAAATGTTAAAAGTAAAGTGCACAAATCTTTCTTTAGTGTTGCTTTGCTAGACCTTACTTTGACACATTAGCTTCATATAAAGGAATAACTGCTTTCAACTTTTCTCTCCATTACTGTCCACAAAATAAGACACACGTGGTGTTCATTCTCACTGGTAGCACAGATTATCTGTGCCTCTGCTCAAGCAGGATACTGATGATAATCAAAGAGCTATTGCTTTTAAGACATTTCTATTATTTTAATTCAAAACTGTATCAAATTATCCATTTGATCTTATTTAGGTGGCCTAGATGAAGTCACCCTTGTCCAAACCATCAAGATTCCCAGATGTTAAGACATCACATTCCTCACAAGGGGCAGAAGGGGACCTCAACTAAGCTGGTGAAGTATCTGAAAAATCTTTGCAGAGGATGGCTGCGTTTCTGTGCAGAGTCTTTAAAGGGACTCTAAAAAGGGTCAGTTACTGCCCCAAAACCACAGTTTATGATTCATCACAGAAGTGAGGTCTGATCAGGCAAGGCAACCATGTACTAACAAACACTGTTGTAAAGACAGTAGCATGACAGGGAGAAAGTCATCCCACCATTAAAAAGGCAAAAAAAGGATGGGAAACCGAGCAGACCAGTTGCTATGCAACAAATGGAACTGCTAAAAAACCCAACTAATAGTGTGGACGTAAGAGCAAGAATAAAAGTTTCTCACTCAGGAATTTTAAAGCACAGACTTTGTTTCTCAGCATAAGTATGAAATCTGGAGAAAATACTTTAACTCAGACTCTTCCGATCATTTAATACAGAACACATACACATGTATTTTAGTATTATCTCCTCTGCATCACAACACTCATTTGTGCTCTTCAAATCAAGACGCTCACTCAACAATTTTCTCAGTCTCCAGCTATTCCACTGTTTCTGTTTTGAAGCCTCCCATTGCCTTCACATGATTCAGACAGCAGCACCAGGGTTGGACAGCTCTTTCTATCTCATTAAATAGGATTAACTGTAATGAGCTATACTGGTGCATGTATCATAAAACACACCAATTCTTGTTTTCTGTGTGGTATGTGATCTAACCAAAGCTAGAAAATTAGTGCCCTTCACGGTGGCACACAACTAATAAGCAAGCCAAAATCAGATCAACATTCTGAAGCAACTACCAGTTGTACTGCATTCAGGTTTTATACAAGAAATAATCCCATCCGCTTTTAAAAATTCTTTTCATGTGTTTGATAGAGCCTACAGCTAGACAATCTACATTTTCTTTGTCCTAGGATAGCCACCAAAGGGTTTTTAACAGTGCTTTGCATGTTAGGCTGCCCTGAAAAGACACTCCGTTGGTTTTCAATCTGCAGTCACATCACTGAGCTCCTGTGAATTTACTGACCTGTCCCCAGTGCCAAGTTTACCTGTTCTATTGGCAGGCCTGGCAGACTGGGAGTCAGGGGAAGTCAAACTCTGCCTCCTTCCAACTTCATCTGAAGGAGATGTTGGTAAAGAAGATATTGGAGGAGTCTGGGCACGTCGTGCTGGAAGCACAGTTGTAGTTGGGTAACTGGAGAACATTTGCCTGGAAAAACAGGACAATATACCTTTATATTAACAAGAGCTACACTGAAAAATGTCTGACACACAAAATACATCAAATCAGAGTGCACTTGGTAAATCCCACTTTACAGCAATGAGTTTAGGAAGGGTAAGGTACAACACACCCATGGAGACGAGCACAAAAACGCTGTCAGAACAGCTCATTCCTCCCACCTTCACCTGTAATGTTAAATTCTGTGCACCTAAAAAACCCTCCCAGACCAAGAGCTGCCCCAGGAGATAAAAGATAAGTAAACATTTTTCCCCATTTTCCCAGTTTGTTCAGAACTCAGGCAGAGTAAGAAATGAGGTATTTTATTTTCACTGTCCTGGTATGAAGGCATTGTTCTGCCTGGCTTTTATCAAATTTTATCTGCAAAACCTCCGAGAATTAATAAACTTAGAACAGGACTATGCAATGTAAAGCAGATTTTGTTTTACATCACAAATAGCCTCTGCAAATTAACTAGGTTTATCTTCCATTTCAGTGCGTGAGGGTAAGATGAACAACTTAGCCTATCAACTAAGATCTACTCTAGTTTGAGAATCCAACAAGCATTTGTTAACAACTGAGAATTTCAGGTATTTTTAATTTAAACTATATCAAATAAACATGAGAACTGAAAGACAACTTAAGAAAGGTATTTCCTCTTGGAGAATTCAGATATTACATATATAGACAGCGCAGAGTAAAAGCTTTTTATTTCTAGTAACACAAAACCTGCGAGGCAAAGTAACTAATCAAACTGTGTCCTCTGCAGAGGCAGCTCTTGACAATAAATACAAACATCAGCATTTTCAAAGGCTAATCTAAAGACATCTACTGTATATAAACCACACAACTGGCACCCTACACCCACAGAATCATAAATGCTGACAGGGTGTTGTACCTCAGAAGACTGAGAGGCATAACACCAGGTGATTCTGAAGCTGGCACTGTTTCTGTGTCAGTCACTGGAGTAGTGGCAGTGGTGGTGTCCTCCAGGGAGCTGCTCATGAAAGATGTTGTGCTGGAAGCGGAAGGGCTGGTTGTAACTGGAGTCTGGGCTTGCTGAGACTGATCACCTTCTTCTACTTGTTGCTCCACTTCTGCAACAGAAAAAAAGGATGTTACAGCAACAGTACCCATGACTAAACTTTCAAAAATAACCACCATTATTTAAAATTCTCCCCAGTTAGAAGAGGTGTGCAGAAATGGACACCATAGGCCTACTTCTGCCAGAAACTCATGGACTGATGCACAGAAATCAATTGATACCTTGTATTGGTGTGAAAACAGCAAACAAGCCATTTAATTATGCCACACCTTATGATATTTTTTTATCATTGTAACAGCCAGGATTATTCTCAAGACAGGCAAAGGGGGGAGAGGTCTTAGAACTGATTAACTATAAAGCTATTTTTAACTCAGCTGTTGAAGTAACATTTTTAAGAGGGTTTTCTGTTGGTTTAGAAGGAGCACAAATCCTTCTGACAAGTATATACAAAACTGCTCATTTTCAACAAGTATTAAAGACAAAGTCGAAACTCTTATCTTTCTGATTGACTGATATACTTTCACTTTTTATGAAAATAAGGAATTAAGAAAAAGGCAAAAAAGTCACATCTATAAAACAGTAAAACGGCTTTGCAAAATTTCTCTGTCTGGTAAGACTCCTCCAAAGCATAATCAGCACAAGGCCACGTTATCTGTATTATCACTCTTGCTATTAATTATAATATAAAGTAACAAATTACTGTAGCCCCATACTTTCAGATTTTGAAACTGTACCTGGTTTAAGTCTGCCACCAAACTGGTCCTCCAGCAGCCCATGAACCACCAACTTGTAGATCATGGCTTGTGCCCGTTCCAGGTCTGCCAGTCCCAGGGCTCTCTTGATGGGCGAGCGCATCACTGCCCGCTTGACCATGTGCCTCATGAGGAACTGCAGGGCAGCCCTCATCTCAACATCTTCATGAACTACTGGGGAACTGGCACAGTCAGAGTTGTGACCATTTTCTGCCAGAACTTTGGGGATCAGCAGCAGTTCAGCGTACTTACTGCAGCTGAGGAGAACACTGAGCGACTTCATAGCCCCCAGATAAAGGTAGGACAGCTGGACAGCTCTGATTTCTGACTGCACTATATCATGACTTCTTGGAGTATGTTCATGATTCTTTTTCCTTCCCTCACCAGGCTGGTGTTGGGATTCCATACCTAGTGTTGAGGGTTCTAAAGAAAAGGAAACAATTTCATTTTCTGACTTAGAGCTTGTGGCACCGTGTCCTTTGTTATCATCAGCACTTGGTCCCAATCGCGTGTCCGATCCAGCATCACCCTCCGCCTTCTGGTCCATTTCCCCTTTATCTTCAGACTCGTGTCTGTGTTTTTTCTCGTGTCTCTTGGTGCTTTGCTTTCCCATGTCTTCATGAATGCCAGTCAGATAGGTAAGGTCCAGCAACACAGTAGCTGTCAGCCCACGAAATCTTGCAACATCAAAAGGCAGGGGTTCACAGGGCTCCAGATTATACAGTGGAGTATCACTAGGCGACCAAAAAGTTGGGAAGCTTTAATAAAGATCAGAATGACACAGGAAAAAGCAAGTGAGGGAGAGACAGGAGGAAAGTACAGGAAATAATGTAGGCAAAGTAAGATGTAAAATATATCGGATAAAACAAACAAACCAGTTCTAAAAATCAAAGGTGAACAGGGGAAAATGAGGTTATGACCAGAAAACAGGGAGAGATGGTTTCAAAGCAAAGGCAACAAAGCATACACAGGTTTTCAACAACAAGCACTGAAAGCCAGGAGCCCCCAGAAACCCTCAATTCTGTGCTGGCACAGGCTTTGGCTAGATTATTTAGAGGCAGATAACAGACTTCTACTAAGAAAAACTACCTTAAGCCGAATTTTATCATCATACCTGAGCTGAATCTGTGAATAGATATAAAAGCTTATAAAGAAAACTTTCTTCACGTTAAGGAAAAGCTTTGATTTGACTTCATGTTCCTGTTCAGCTATCCATCACCACACTACTGAGAGCTTATGCTAATTCTGTCTCTGGTGTGTCAGGACAGATCACCTGGTGAGGACAGTGGTTTCAAAAACAAAGCCTCAGAAACCCCAACAGACACACAGGTCTGTCTGTCCATGTATATTCAGTGGTATCTTCTGGTAATATTTAGGACTGTTACACTAGACTAATTTTCACTTGAAGCAGGACAAAAATTCACCAGCCTGTATTTTCCATACACCCAGATAAATGACTTTAAAATGTTCATTTAATGATCCCAAAATACTTTCTCATCTTACAATATAAACTTCTACCTAAAAGTGAAAGCACAAGCTCTAGCCTGTTTTTAATTAAGAAGGTACATTCTGAGCTTAATTCAATGCTTTACCTAGAGCTTGCCTTTGTTCAAGTGCTGCACTTCACTCAAATAATGCCTCAGGTTATTGTAAGGGCATGCTGACTTTAAGGCTATATTGTCATACAGGCCTCCTTGAAAGAATTTACATCTAGAACTAAATCAATTGCACTTCAGCATATTTAGTTACAGTGACAATAGCCTTTGCAAAGACAAAAACCAGCTCTAAGAGGCAAATTGACCTCAGTTGTTCTAGAATGTTATTGTAACCGGCAGTAAAAAAAAAGTTCAATAAATAATTGGTGCTCAGTTTCTCCAGAGGACTATGGTTAAGCTATGAGCAGAAGGAGTTTAAGAAATTAAGTGAATCAAGTATTTTCCACACAAAACCACAGGCAAGTCCTGTGAGAGCACCAGGGAGCCCAGGGAAGCCACTGGCTTCATTTCAGAATTCCCTTCCAGGTGCCTTCCCTTTGAAGGAAACACAGAAGGACAAAGGAGCATCTCCTTCGAGCCTCCTCCCTGGTTCTCACCATCATCAGCGGAACAGCAGCTCCAGACTGCCACCACCTAGCACAGGGGCATTCCCTGAGCTCCAAGGCAGGTGAGACTGAGCAAACACTACTCTGAGGGAGCATTAATTTCAACGCCACTCAAGCCTAAACTGCGGACAACTGCCCAGCGCGACCCTAACGCAACAGGCACGTTACTTCGGAACACTTCCAAGCACAAACCGCCACCAGACCGCGAAAGCACAGGAAAGGCACGTACCTGATGGTAATCTCTGCTTCATCCCACTGCACCTTGGCAGAGGTGCTGCCTTCCTTCACCACGCCCAGCAGGGTGGCGTGCCGGCCGGTCTGCTTGTGCACGCAGCGCCCTCCGACCCTGAGCCCGGCATCCACCCCTCCGATGACGGCCAGCACGGGCCACACCTCGGCGCACAGCACCTTCAGCTGCGGCTCCGCCAGCTCCGCCAGCCCGTGCCGCCCGTGCTTGGCCTTCTCCTCCTCTTTGCTCTCCTTCTCCTCCCTCACCTCGTTCTCCTCCCGGCTCTGAACAGAGCGGCTCTTCTTGAGCTTTTGGCCCGCTTCTTTAAGGCAGGCTTTGATTTTGTTCAGTCTCTCCATCATTTTCTTGTTGATGCAGTGTGTCCAGCGGTCCGTGCGGTGAAGGATACGGATCAGCTGGATGGTGGCCTCCGCCAGCACTGCAGCCACGGGACTGCAGATTGGGTCCCCAGGCAGCAGGTCTCTGGGGGTCCCACGCATCTGCATGTCACAGATTTTCACCTAAGTGTTGAGAGAGAACAGTGTCAAAGTTGGCTTCTCAGCCAACCTTAATAAACCCTTTATAAACACAGGAGGCTCCTGCTGAACAGAAAGAACTACTATCACTATTTTTTTGCTTGGAATCCCCAGGAAATCCACCTTAGCACTGATCAAAACCTTCAGCCCCTCAAAGTCAGGGATGCTGAAATTACAACAGTTCATGGTTTCTCACAAAAGACTACCCAGAAATCCTAACAGTACATTCTCACTGGTTTCTGGGGAATGGAATTTTTTGTTTAGAACATTAAGTCTGTAAATCAATTCTAAATAATAATATCCATTTTAAATTTAGAATAGATTGCAATAGTTAAAGCACTGTGTATTATCAACACTGTTTCTGTCAGAAATCCAAAATGGTACCACACAGGCTGCTATGATGAATATTGATTTACGCCAGGCAAAGCCACCCCCACAGATGAACGCTTAAGTTACCTTCTCTCCTGGATTGCTGCTGTAGAACATAACACAAGGGTACAGCTCAGCTGCATCCACATCTTCGAAAGCTAGTTTGGGCTCCTAGGGGAAAAAAACAGAACAAAACCCCCTCAAACTTAGAACACCTAAAAAGCAAAAATACCAAACATGAGGAAGTCTGTATTATAAAAGTTTTAAGTACTGAAACTGTCATATGTTTTAACTATCATGCTTATCCGTGTCATACTACTGTGGCAAAAAAAACCCCAAGAGAAAAAACTGGTGTTAAATACCTCTCCGTTTTTACCAAAGGAAATGGTTCTTGCTTCCATATCCAACACACATGTGATGAAATCTCCCTGGGTGAAGCTGGACAGGGTCAAGGTCTGCTCCCCATTGTGGTAGAGGTTGCCGCTGTAGGCTCTGTAGAGCCACATGTCCGAGGTGGTGCGGTGGTTGAAGTCGTGCACCGGCCAGCGCGACACTCCCACACACGTGCCCTCATTGCCCCGGTTCTCCTTCACGATGTAGAACTGGCAGGCAAAACCAACAGGAAGAAATTGAAAGAATATGCACCTTGACACATTAAAGCAACGAAAGTTTTCCTTACACATAGGTATGTATACTTCTGTTTTTCTCAGAAGCTTTCAATAAGAAAAAATAGTAAGTTTATAAGGTAAAATCATGCTCTACGTCTAAAATGACATCTGGGTGTATAAAGTCAATCACTGACAAGTAACTTAAGCTTAATATACTGGGAATGAAGAAAACTATGTAAATACACATGGAAGTTGCGGGGTTTTTTCTGGACTCAAAATATACACACCCAGAATTTGAGCTACAAGTGCTAAAAATAATATTACAGAAATAATATTACGCCTCATGTTCACAGTGAGTGATTTGCACAGATTCAAGTGAAAAAAGAAGGAAAAGTGCCAATCCTAAAGGTGGTGCTAACAAGGACCACTACTGTGTATGTATCTATATTCCTAAAAATAAAATAAAACAAAAAAATCACCCCAGATGATGTATTGCAACACTGTTCTTGCCAGTCAGGCTGATGTGCCTTTTTGCAAGAAAACAGTATGTTTTGTGAAGCATTTTTCTACAGAAGAAATTCACAATATACATATTTCAGTAGGTAACTTTTGCAAAACCAGGCACATTCATGCTGATATGGCTCTCAGGGACAAGCACCATCACCTCTACAAATACACAACACACTGACACTCTCCAATCTGTGCACTGAAATACCCAAACAGCAACAAACTCTTCCCTTTAAAAATCCTAAAGTAATAGAATGATTTAGATTGGAGAAGATCCTTGAGATCACTGAGTCCAACCACAAAGATAACACCATCATTTACTCAAGAATGTTGCCATAAGGGAAAAAAATTACAGGCAACTGCTCTTAATAAATCACAGCACATTTCCAAAACCAAGTGAGAGTAGTTAAGAAAAACACTTTTATGCAACACACCTTCCACTGGTAACACCCAGAAGTCACTCCAGTGGATGCTAAACCATATCCTTTGCCTCCACTTCCATGAGTTAGAATCTGCCCATTCTCCACTATGCAGCACTGAGCTTTCTCAGGATCGAAGGACACCTCCTGGATGGGAAGATTCTCATCCTCATCTTCAGACTCTCCTTGTTTCTACCAGAGACAGGACAAGACACCCACGGTCAATGCAGTTCGGGTGCACCCAGTGCCAACCCAAAGTACAAGCAGAGTTACCTGCAGCTTCATTTCTTGCTCCTTCTCCTTTATCTGGATTGCATGTTTGGCCTGAGCAATTGGAGTCTCCCACATGCAGTCAGACAGAAGTGAGAACAACCGTTCGACAACCTGGTGTGTTGGAACAAACTCAGATCATTTCAACTCCAGGATGAGGACAAATAACATTACTTTGTTTTACTTTACTTTGTGGGCATAAACATTAAAATATTTCATGCTTTTAAATTAACAAAAATCTACACTGAGCCTCCCTTGATTTGGATTTTGAACAAACTTACGAAACATTTATAGGCGTAACGAGACTTTTAGGTGTAAAAGTGTGTAACAAAATATAAAGACCTGAGCCATTTGATCATCTTCAACACCAGATTCACAAGCAGGCAATACAGCTTCCAGCACATGAAGGGCAAGCAGTCTGGTCCTCAGATTGCCAACCAAGGGAACTCCTAAACATGGAACAACATGTCAATCATCTGAAAGTGCCTTCTGCAACAGGCCACACCACCACCAGTGCACCAAAGCGTAGCTCCTGTACACAACTACTCCAGTTAGTCATGACTGCTCACTGTGTAACACATGTGCTAACAGGGCTTCACCTCTGGAACTGCACCACAGAAACGCAAAAAACCTCTGAGCACATCCTGACAAGGCCATACCTGAGCAACATTTCTGAGAAGCAATGTTAAGGAGTACTTCTGTCCACTTTGGAGAGGCCATTTTGGACTGAATGGCTTTTGAAGACACAACTCTGCGCAGGAAGACCAAGAAGTCTCCCAGGTGCAGTTCTGCTGCGTGTTGCTTCCGGAGGGCAGCTAGGAAGGGAAAGGGAAGGTCTGCATTACAACCTTAACGTTACAGCTGGCAGTCCTTGGTACTGTTCTGGAGGCAGAAACACAATTCCCAGCTATTCCATGGTGGCTGGCTGCTAACCTTGGCTGGCTGACAGGTGCCCACCAAGCTGTGCTCCCACTTCTGCTCCTCAGCAAGGCAGGGATAGAAAATACAAGTTCACGGGTAAGGGAGGGAGACCAGTTTTTATTGGCCCTCGTGGGCAAACCAGACTCAACTGGGGGAAGAATAATTTAATTTATTGCCAATGAAAAACAGAATAGGACAAAATTAAAACATCTTCCCCACAACCACCTCTTCTAATCAGGCTCAACATCACTCCTAACTCTCCTGCCTCCCCACCGAGCAGGGCGCTCAGGCAAAGTGGTTTTGATGCAAACACTGAACTTCTGCACACTCTGATCCGTACCCCAAGGAAGTTCTAACAAGAAAACATCTGTGCAAAGAACTCATATCCTATTTTCTGATTAATTATCTTGTTAATTCATCAGTCCTTCCATTATTTATAAGTGCAGACTGTTATAAGCACAAACAAAAACATATGTACATCTAAAGCCAAGGTACAATCAAAAATTCTTAATTTGCACAGAAATTCAAAGTTCTCATTAAGGGACTGCAAACAATGTGAAGATATGGGTATGTCAGAAAAATCTGTTGCAGATTTTTTCATGTGACAGAGTAGTGTCACGCTTGCCATCCACTCAAACTGCAAAGCTGCTTAATACGAGCAAATACAGTAATTTCCTGAATAAAGTTGTATTTATTTGTAGTTTAAAATTCAGATAAATTAAATTCCTATGACATTTATGAAAACACTACCATCACCAACCCATTTTTCAAGGAAAAGTATACTCTATTCCTAATTCCAAACCAGATGGAGTAATTCTTACTCTCAGCCTGCCTCTATCCTTACATTGCTTTATGCATCAATTCTATATAAATCTGAACTGAGCACAAAATTATTTGATGGCTTGAATCTAAAACAGCCCAACAAAAGCCATAACTCCGCAGAGCTGATGAGGACCTCAGCATTCAGTGGTTTCTTCTATTATGTTTTCTGCTATTTTAAAATTGTAACAGAAATTATGCAAAATAATTACCTCTAAAGTCTCTCTTCTCATTCTCCCCATTCGAGTCTGCCTTTTTGGATTCCACTTCATCCTCCTCCCCTTCCCCTTCTCCAAAGGAAGCCATAAGCATCACACCAGCTTGTGATAACAAGTTCTTCAGCTGGCTGCACAGTAAATCCAGCAAAGACTGGACCACCTTGGGGCTCAGTTTATCCGCATAGGTTCTGTACAGACACACAAAAAAAAGCAGAGTATTTGAGAGCTGATCCGAGGAACAGTAACTGCAGCAGGTTACCTTTCCCCATCCTCCACCATAGGCTTGAATTATAACCTTTTTTAATCCTTTTAAAACACATTTAAACTGATGTCTAATAACTAAACTCTGGAGTCAAAGAATACATTTTCAGTACTTCCTAGGAGAAAAAGAACAACTTTGTTTCTTAGTCATAATTCCACTGCAACTTCCAAAGATGGTCTGGGGTGTTGTTTCCATGCTTTGGGAGTGTTGTTTTGGTGTAAGGTTACTGGAGCTTTTGGCATGGAGATTTGGCAGTTAAATGCAATGTGTTGTACAAACACTGAAATGAAAACCCATGTACTGAATATCAAATAATAGTCCTGCTCCAAATAGGAAATACTTTCTCTACTGCTGTGCACTGAGTTATATTAAATATTTAAGTATTGATAAGACTTCGCATTCTGCTCCATGGTCTAGCAGAGGCCACTATTCCTCAGCAAATGATTTCATATTCTGAAAAGAAAGCACAGTGTACTGCTCTCCAGAACTCCTACATTACAGGTATTGCTTTTACACAACTGACTTTTACACACCAACAGAAAGTCTTAATCACATCAACGGAACAGACCTACACATCCAAAGCTGAACGAGCAAAATGGAGACTATGAGAATACAGTGTTCACAGACCACAAAGGATTCTGATCCAAAGAGTCACAATCTAAATACATTTATCAGTCTTATGTGCACATTTCCTATGCATAATGTGACTACTCTTTTTGGTCTGCTCTTCACTTGTAATACTTGTGAGCAACATTTGCTGTCCTAAAGAAAGCTCACACAAAACAAAGGTTATTTTAAAAGGGTGCTGACATGCTTAACAATTAAGTTTTCCCAAAAACAAGAGGGCACTTGACACTCACCCCGTGGTGATGGCGAGGATCTGCAGGAGTCTGGTACTGGCTACTTTCAAAGCAGTGCTGAGCTGGGACACGCCAGTTTTGGGCAGCAGCTGCAGGGGCTGCCCCAGCATGGTGTCTGTGCCACACAGCTGGGACAGCACGTTCAGCAGGCCCGTGGAAATGGCCAGGGACACGTCCACGGGCTGGTAGTGCACGCTGAGAGCAAACACCGTCACCAGCAGGAGACGCTGCTGGGCTTCTGCGAGCAAAACAGTTGGGTTTAATTCAGGAGCTCCTCAGGGGAGGAATGCTAAGACTGAAGAACAGCAGATTTTTTTTTTTTTTTTTTTTTTAAATATAATTTAATGAATGAAACTATCAAGGGAAAAGTTCGTCTTTGTCACACACTTTGAGGTAGTTCTGATGTACCACTGTAGTCCCCTTTAATGTAATGTAACTCTGTGTCAAGGCTGTCCAAGGCAGAATAACGTGTGGATCTAGCCTGTGATGTGTAAATGTTCTGAGGCTAAATCTCAAACCAGAGTCTTCTCCCAAGGGTAAGGATAATGGGGTGAAATACTTCATTGCTACCTGTATTTCATGTGGATTCTAAAGAAATTTTTTCAGTTCCATTTTAATTGTAAGTGAAACAACAAAACAATTCAGGTAAGAACACCCGTGGGGTTCTACCAACAAATTCAAATTCCAGAGCTCTCTTCTGTACTGAAGCTCTTGGTCAGTGCATGTACAAAGGCAAAAACTGGTGCAGAGTTCCAGCTATCCCTTGAGCACAGAAGCATGTGGCAATATCTGGATACAGGACAGGACAAAGGGCTTTCCAAGGAAGTAAGGTACCTTTTCCTCAGGTTTGGGTTTAAAAAAAGCTCACTTGAACAAATGAAGAGATTGGAGACTTCTCACCTCTACAGAAAATTTCTTATCCCTGAAAAACCTGAAAAATCACTTTGAATCTCCAAAGTCATGGGTGACTGTGGAAGAATGTAGAACAGAAAGGCTGACAATACTTAAAAGACTTAGAGTAAGAAGGCCTAATGCTTGAAGAAAATTAAGTCAGAAAAAGGTTAAAAAGTTTCTCTTTTAGGAAAAGAAGTCAGATAATTCAGTGAATTCTGGTCACTAACATCAAATGTACAAGCTGTTGTGCTCTGTATCAGAGGACATATTTTGCCAATCTGGTTTTCACGTACCTATGTGATGCTTATTAGCTTGCAGAGCTCTTTCTAAAGTGGCAGACAACTGCTGGTAAATTTTGTGCACAGCCACCTGGATTTCAATTTGAATGCTTCTCTTGGCTGCTCTGATGCCGTCCTGGGCCAAACAAATTAACATCGTAAGGGCTGGTACAATTTTATCCCCCAGTTACTGAAACAGCAGGAACCACTGAAGCACACACCTGGTAGTGATGCAGCCTCACGCTCTCCCCTTTGGCACCTGCGTGTCCCACAGTGCCCAAACCAAAGCAGCCAGCAAGAAACTGGAGTCTGACAGAAGTAAGCAGTGAAGAAGACTGAAATCCTGGTACTTGCCGACTTCCCATCAGTGGCACACTGCCTTTTTCCTCCATCCCTGACAGAAGCACTAAAATCTGATGAAGTGCTTCCAGACGGAGCTAAAAATAAAGGCAGGCAAAAGACAGGATTAATTCAGCAGCCTGTATCCTTAGAAATTGAAACTGGATCATCTTCAGCTGCAAGCAGGGATGAATGGGGTAGCTGTTTTTAACTTGGCACAGTTTTTTTAAAAAGGGAATAGTTTCAGTTTTAGTTTAGAGTTTATTTACATAAAGTTCCCAGCTCCAGTTAAGATATTTAACACAAAAGAAAGAAAAATGTATTTAGTAGTTGGAATTTGGACAATGTTTCAAGAAAAAAAAAAAATCCCTAAAATGAGCATAATGTACAAAGAGTAAGAAGAGCAGTTAAATTGATATTTACCTCAGCCCTGAGCTGCTGCTGCTCCATGGCAATGATTGATGCCTGGGGGCTGGTGGACATGCTCTCCTCTGGCTCCTTAAATCCTGGGGAGTTGCCCACATCTCCACTTACAAAGCTGACAACGTTTTCAATCAAAGTATGAACTCCAAGGGATCTTGAGAGATCAAAATCAGACTCCACAAAGGAGCAGGAGGATGTGCACAGCCAGTCCCTGCTGTGCTTCAGGCGAACCCAGGAGTCACTCAGAGATTCCACCTGACTGTGCAGTGCTCCTAAAGACACACAAGGAAGGCTCTCAGTTCCCACTCCCCAGGGAAAACATTTTGGCAGTAGGTAAAAGGCTGAACTGCTGCTGTTCATACAGGTGGAAAATGAGTATTCATGTTAATTATACCATGCATTAAGCAACTCAGAGCAAAACACTGGATTTAAACTTACAGCAATTTCACTAAAGAAAAGGCTGTATTTCTTTCAAATGTTAAGCAGTATTGCAACATGGTGCCACGTGAGAAAACAAAAAGGCAGAAGCCACTCAAACTGCTCAGCTTAAAGCTAGAACACTGAATAAAAATGCTTTGCAGCTAAATGACAAAATAGGAAAGAAAAGATTTGCTACAACAGAAATTATGCACTTGGATATTTATTTTAAGGTCTAATCACAGAGCAAGAGTAGTTTTGGTTTTAATCAAGTCACTATATGTCATAGTTCTGAATATGCACAATGCTATTTTGGATGAAATATTTACAGAATTCATGACTGCAGATGGAACAGGAAGTTTTTATTTTAGACTAACAGAGAACATTCACTTTGACTCAAGAGCGATGTATGTATACTAAAATACTACCCTACAGCAAGTGTTAGATCTGGATCTTTGTCATCTGGCAATTTCACAAGTCTATTTTCAAGTATTTCCTCTGACATCAGCATGTCATTACAGTGAAGCTTCACCACCACTAATAAATTGTTTGTCACTCATTTGATCTCATTTCCAGAAGGGTTTTGCTGGAACTCCATCCCTGGCACAAAGGAGGGCCCTGCCACTCAAGTCACCAGTTCATTACCAGCTAACCCAGGGACATCAGGGAGTGTTTTGTTATTTTTCTAAATGCCCTTGGCCAACTGGACATACAAGATGTCACAGGAGGGCAGACCTGCTCAGAAAACTTTCCATCTGTACAGACAGGTAATGTCTGGAGACTTTTGTGGAAACCTGATCTATGTTCAAACTCACTTTCAAATTTCAGTTTGAATTATCTTAAATAACCTACAAATAATTTAAAAATATTAATCTCTCTTGTGCACAATGAGTTACAGATACAATTTGGAGAACCACAACCCATTCACAGTGCTTGTAGAAATCTGTATTACTTCATTTTTCAAAAATCTTTCTGCAGGGTATCAGCCTCAAACATCACTAAAAATAGCCATTTTCAGTAAAAAGGCACACAAATTCATAGCAGTTCATCTGCTCAAAGCTTTCTTTCATCAGCAGGGCTGAGTTCCAGTGCTAACAGCTGGGTCCTACTTTCAGAACCTCCTTCCAACACTGCCTACCTGCAGCAGCTGCTCAGAGCAACAAGGACACACAGACACAGAGGTTTGGAATTCAGGATAACTCTCTCAGCAGCCATTCTACATAATTTCTTTCCTGAAGTAAAGGCAAAATGCTATTATTCTGCCAAGCCTGCACCTGCAGGTCACAATTGGCACCTGCACACAACTCACAAATTCAAAATACTGCGAGGTTTTGCTTCTCTTTTGTAAACTGGGCAGTTAATCTCCACTTAGTTGCCAAAAAGTTAATTGTCAGGGCTATGAATTTGGAAAACCTGCTCATATTCCATTTCCTTTTCTGTAAACAGTGTGTTCAGGTGCTTTTGCAAGGTATCCCTTACACTTGCTACTAAAGAGACAGCAATGGCTTCAGAAAGAACCATGACAGCACTCAGGTCATACAATGTGTTTGGCAAAAATACACACCCTCAAATTTAGTTTGCATAATGCAAAGATTAGGTTAAAAAAACACTACTTTTCAAAGTGCAATGTAATTCTTTCTCTCTGCTGCTTTATCTAACACAGCAATATTACCTGGCTTACAAGGAACAGCCTATTTTGTCATGTTTACCGTGAAAAAATGCACGGAAATTCTGTTACTTAATTTTACAATTTATACCTGGCAGCAGTATTTAAAACAACAGTAAAGACAGGTACCCCCTTACCCTAATTTTAACATTAGTTCCTAGAATGGTTGTTTTAAATCTCTCCTTTAAAAACTGTGTTTTATGGGGAAGTAGCAGGTGAGAAACATAAGAGAAATGACAGAGTAGAGTAAGTGGGGGCTGAAATACTTAGCCTGAGGTAGAAATCATACCCTGGGATATGCAGAGTGGCCAGAGCCCAGGGGAGAGGACAAATGAGGTCTCAGCTCAGCCACAGAAGGCACAGCTAAATCATCACCAAGTTCACAAAATGCTGCCTACACAGCAACAAAAGACCCCCCTCAACCCTACAGTCTCTGACCAGCAGGAGGGACCAAAGCACCCCAAAGTGCCTTGGGCTCCCTCCCCTCTGCCTGCCCTTCCAGGAAGCACAGCACAGAGGCAAAGCACTTGTAAAGAAATAAAAAGCAATTCCAATGTCCTAAAAAATAAGCTAAAGGAGACCTTTCAAGGAGAAAAATCAGAAGAAAATTTAGTTTTGATAGTCAACAAATCTTACATGGAGGAACCCCCACCATATAGTAATAAAACCCAAAAATATTTCATATTTGAAAAAACATGAGGTCTTAGCTAATCATTTTAGTATGAAATGCAAGAATGTTTAAGGTAAGACCAATTTAAAATTGTTTCAGTTTTGGGAAAGTCTGACAATTATGAGGTACAGATTAAATGTAAAACAATACAAGTTATGATTGAAAGTACAGTTTAAACACAAAGATGTCAGAACTCAAAGCAGCATACTTCAGAAGTAAAAACACTTAGGAAATAGAGCAGACAGACGTAAAACAAAGTTTTTTCCTGTTGAAGATGTTAAATATCACCAGAAGAATCAAATGTATGGCTGTGTATTGGAGCTTAGCTGGATTCTGTGCAATACCCATCACACAGAATTGATTGCAGTGCAGCACCCCACAAGCCTCTACAATCACATGAACAGAGCTGTGCAGAGGGAGAAACTTTAAGCTTACAGTGAACAAAAAAAAGTTTACTTGTCCTTATAAGCCAGCTTGTAATAATGAGTTTTCTACATGAATGTGGCACAGCTGCAATGCACACTTCATAAAACAAAAAATATGTAGGGAAGCTATAGAAACAAAAAATAAACATGCCATCAGTTACTTGCTTGAAGCTCTTCTTTTTTCTGGGGCTCAACTGGCCAAAAAGGAGTAAATACACTACACCACACAGGAATCAGAAGACAAAAGCAGACATTTGAAACAGCAGGTAACATACTCAGAAAACCTCTTCCTCATATTATTCTTAGACTTAAATGATCAGTCTCATCTCAATCAATACAATATATCAAGCAGCAAAGTATGTGGGGGGAAAAAAAAATAATTACTCTTGTTTTGAATTAGTATTGCCCAGATAACAGAGTTGCTGAATTCTGTCCCTTCTTTTCAAGGGAACAGAAGCAATTCCCTTTAACACAGCTCTAAGCACCCACCAAGATGTGTGCAGGTCCCCTGCTCAACACAACATGCCCACTGCCAAACCCAGAACCCACTGGCACAGGGACACCACGTTATTTCAAGTGTATTTGCATTTTGTTTAAGCTGCTGCTTGGTTTGCAGTAACACTGTCAGTAACAGAGAACAGCACACACAACACACTGGAATTCACTGAGTTCAGATGTAGGTGACCAAAACCCAGGGCTGGAGGACTCCACTGACCTGTCTCTAACTATGATTTCACTGCTGACTGTACAGCCCCTACTGTTAATTACCTACAGTAATTATCTCCAGCACCCCACAGGTATTGCACAGAACAGGGACCACATCGGAGGACATACCCCTGGACCTGCAAAACTCAAAGAGACTCATCTAACAACAACAACAAAAAGCGTGTAGATATGAGGGGAAAACAACAATGTGCTCATCATCCCTTACTGCAAAAACTCCTGAGAAAAGATTTTTCCTGTAGGAATTGAAGGAAAAGTTCCATAATTCAGAAAAAACTAAATAGTAAGGAACAAGAAACTCAAAGAACCCTCATGCTGAAGTAGGAATACCCCCATCCTATTTCTGAATACACAGAATGAATGAAGAAGGCAATTTAAATAAAGATTGGACTGAGTGGCTGAGATGTTAATTCAATAAAAAGAGAATGCTTTTCCTTCCATATTGCAATTTATGAACAGGAACAGCTTTCACACCATGAAAGTCAGGCTACAACCACTAGTGAGGTCCATGAGCAAGGAAACGTGACCTGACCTGTGAACAAGGAGTTGCTGCATTCAATAAACAGAAGTTCTAAAATAAGCCAACCCACTCCAGAGGGAATTACTCTCTTGCCTGTAACAAACAAACCACTCACAAATACCCTGTAATTTTGACAAATTTGCAAGGATCAAATACTCTGCATGGGGCACAGCTGAGGATAAATGAGCCCTGCAAAACCACAGCTGGAAACTTCAGGCATGGCCACAGTTCTGCAACATTTAGTGTGGTTACATTCCAGTAAACTTGTTGAGAAGAGATGGGAGGAACCTCACACCCATACATGAAGGGAATTTTTTTGAGTCAAAATTCCCTTTTAAGTCTTCAAAATAGCACAGCCTACAGGAAAAAAGCAGTGGTGACAGAAGGGAAAAAACCTGCCTTCCAGTCAGCTCTGCCTGCCAGCTTCCTTCACACAGCTTCTGCAGACACACTGAAGAGAACAAATATTTTCATGGGCTGCTGCAAACTTCAGTAAGGGATTATTTTAAAAACTACATGCAAAAGGAAACATGATCAAATTTTTTAAATAATAAACTTCGACAGAAAGAAATGAGAAGTGGTTCCTTTTCTTTTTTCCTGTAAGATTCCACTTGTTCTTTCCCATCAAACACTGCCAACTCTACATTCAATCCAACAAAAATGTGCTAAGTTCAGCTGCAAGTCCCTTAAAGCAACAATGCTTACTGCTGCTCTTCTGTAGGAAGAGAGACAAGGAAAAAACAGGCTTTGAGTCAACTGCAGTTTGAGAAGTTTCCCACATATATTTGTTGTAATGCATGACTATCTGCACTCAAAACAGACATCTACTTCAGCATCTGCATGACAAGTTTCCTTCCTCTCCTTGTCATTTAGAGGGACATCAAACCTTTCACATCCTCCACTCAAAAGCAGATCATATGTGGGAGTACAAGGTACAATCATAAATATAGAAAGACCATGTCAAAAAAATCCCCCTAAAAATAAAAATATGCTCCCTATTTCTCACTAAAATATCTGTTGGTTGCTCCACAGGGATCTGACTTTGGTGTTGCTTAAAAATCCACCTGGAGAACACCCTGAGACACAATGCTGTAAGTCTTCTGTGGGTCATCTCTGCTACAGTGGTTTACTTGCCACGAACAGGAAACTGGGCTTTTTCCTCACTTCCTTCTTAACAAATGTAGCAAATTCAAATGCAGACAGAAGTCTTTAATGCCTTTTGCCAGCAACTGGGGATGGAGCACAGCAGGATGTGAATATGCTGTAAGGATTTAGATTTCTTCTGCTCCTCAAGCTGAGGCAACAGTGAGCACAGACATCCCCCTTGCTAGTCACAGCACATCACAAGATTAAAGATGAAATCAAAGGGGTTTCACCACTCCAACATCTGTGACTGCCACTGCACTATCTCTGGCACCTCAGTGTGCTGGAGATGTGACAAGGGGTGGACAATCCAAACTGGCTGCAAGCTGCACCCTCACCAAACCCTGGGACCGTTCAAGAGGGTTCACAAAACCACACATGTCAGAAGAAATGAAAGGCCTCCCACAGCACTGAGCTGAACAGCTTGTCTGCTCATCACACAGATGTTTGGAGATCTTTCCTGACCTTGACAGACCTTTGAGGAATGCAAATGCACCCTGGATTCACTGAGCCTAGCACTGGGAATCAACCAAAACTGTTTATATATATATATTTCAGCCAGCACAAGCAGACAAGTTTCCATTACTGTGTGCTGACCAAGTCCAACTGCCCAAACCAGACAAAAAACCTGTAAGTACCATGGCACAGCAATGACCACAAAACAGGTGCCAGTCCACACTGTCACAGTGTTCAGATTGCCATGAGCTGTTTGAGCTTCTTCAGGTTCTGGAAAGATCTGCTGCATTGACACTTGTTTCTCTCAGTGTTACACACCCAGTGAAGAATCTTCTGCTGTAATAAAAGTTTCGATCAAGTCCACTCTTGCATTATTCCTCACTTCCTGAGGCTCCTGCCCAAGGCAACATCATCCAACAGCTCAGGACCACAATCCATAGGATATGCTCTATCTGAGATCTAATCCAAGATTATTTCCTGAATTACTTATAGGACAGAGGAGATCACACATGGAGTTCTATGTCAGATGAATGGCAAAGCTAAAAATGCTGGTTTCAAAGACTGTACTGCAGATGAGAGGGCTGAGAGAGGCCTTCTGACAGATCTTCCAGCACTGAGAATGCCATGGGGCACATCCTGCTGTCTCAGAACAAACAGCCCTGCAACACTTCTTGGCTTGTTCAACTGTTTCAGTTGATGATGCATGTACAAGGAACTCCCCTCCACACTACTTAAATACTGCAGTCTAATGGGTGCTGCCACTGATAGCCTGCTTTGCAATTCCAGGAGACTTTGAAAGGCAAGCAACCTCTGCCTAATGATGAAGCCCTTTAAACTGGAGTTCTCACATGACCTAATGGGATTAAGGCACATCATAACTTCATCTAATTCCTCGTTACATCTTCCTGTGATTTTTACAGATGCCCAAGTCATGATTCTCAGAGATTCTCGACCATCCAAGGGTGAGGTGGGACTTTTGGTCTCTGTGTAGACAAACAACCCTTTGCTCCTCCTTGTACAAAGAAGCTCTCATTGAGATTCCCCAGAGTGAAGCAGCAACATAAAGCAGTAGAGAAGTTAAAAATCTGATTTATACCAGAGTCATAAAAATGGTGGTTGCTTAGTTCTGTAGGTGTGCTGGTACTGCAAGGATGCAAATTCAAGTGATATTTTCTGAATACAAATGAATGTTCCTAATTCACTTAACTGCACAGAAATCCTCACTTGCTTGAAAAGAACATCACAATTCTAGAAACTAGAACAAAGAGTTATAACCTAGGAAACACTACAACCAAGCCACAACACAACAAACAGGAGGTAACAATTATTTTACATGTTATTTTTAAATACTGTTTAACATCGTTATGGAACTGTAACTGCAAACACACTTTAACTTCAGCAACAGTAACACTGATCTGGTCAATATTCACTAGGTAGACAATAAAACTTACCCCTCTTTCTGTGTGATGCTGCCAAATCCAAGTCAACATTTCGTCTTCCACTCTAGATTAAAAGATTAATAAAAGCCTCATTTCTTCAGGTGAACGTACGTGGTGCAAGACATTTGAGTATAAAAGTGATAAAGTTAACAGAGGCACAATAATTTCAATTGGTTTTTTTACCACTAGTACCTTCTTTTAACAATGATGAATTGAGCTGCTAAACAAACATTTAAGATGTGCTTTCCATCCACATGGAACTTACTTACCAGGGAATAACCTTCCTCATCTGACTCTGGCTGAGACAAATCAGATTCACTTCTTGACTTAATCAGTCTGTAGTTTGAGTTTGCATGGATTGAGCGACTTTCTGCTGTAAGGCTTTCACTCCTGCTCCAGGTGCACACACATTGATGTGCACACACACACACAGAGAAAGAAAATATTGGTATTAGGCAAAAGTCAGAGCTGACGGTCAAGTTTAGCAGGTCTCACAGTTTTATTTGGGAGCAGACTATCACAGAATATCACAAGACCACATTAAAGAGATAAAAAGTGGTCTGATGGTTTCAATTGCACTTCTAAAGGGTATTAGTAAACTTTGTTACTTCTTAACAGCCTTACTGGTCAACTGACAGATGGCAACCTCGGTGAGTGACCTGTAGTGCCTTGGTGAGTGTTCCACAGGGGGACAGAAACACCCTGAGCCCAGAGCTCAAGGAAACAGACACAGAAAGCGGGGGGGAAAAGCAATGAACTAATTAAAAACCCACCCATAAAATGCATCCTAAAGTTGATACGCTGGAGATGAAAGGCACTGTGACAATGACAGAGGCAGCCACCCATGCTTTAGGGACTAGACTTCCAACAAGAATAAAAGGGTACTGAGTATATGTAATCCTTCTCTATACTCCCCATCAATACCTTAATTTAAAATACCACAGTTTCTGTACACTAGAAGCATAAGTAGATTCAGACTAGTAGCCTCACCTACACAATTCCTGTGTTATTTTCTACTTTAAACACTGCTAGAATAAAAGTTTAAATGAGTCAAGTTTAGAATAAAACTGTTACCAAGAATATCTCCAGTTCTAAAAATTAAAATAGATTATGTAGTACTTATACTATTTAAATTAAACACTTCTCCCATTCAATGAGCTGCCTGGCTTTAATTTTTTCCTCCTATAACAGTGTCTTACTCATGCCAATGTCGGGAATATTTATTAAAAAAAAAAAATCAATCATGAACAACTTTATCATAATTGGCTTTGAAACGTCTGTTTTAAACACATACTAATGTATTTTTTTTTACGCTACTGTATAGGACATTGGTAAGGTTCAAGGAAACACAAATATGGCAATAAAAAAATCCAAACACAAAAAAATTATAGGAAAAATAATTTTTCCATGTTATCTGTACACCTGATGATCTGAACTATTCACCACTAAGCCCAATTTTGAAACTTAAAAGAGGGTCCACACAGAATAAAACTCTTCAGTTTTAGTTAATGTGGGCAAAGAAAAATGAGAAAAATCACTATTCTCAACAGAAGCATTACACTGCTCTAAGCAAGACTTTCCTACTAAAGATCCTCAGGGGAAACCTGAGGGTGTTTAATGGATGCCAAAGGGAGCAGAGAAGGTTGGCTGTGCCACAGAGCCAGCAGAGCCCACCTTGTCATGAGGCCGATGCCGTCGGGGGTGGCAGAGGGCGGCTGCTGGGACTGCCCGTCCTCCCTGCGCTTCTGCAGCTCCTCGAGGACAGGGCTCACCCCCAGGATCAGCAGGGCACATCTGTGGATCACAGAGTTGCAGGCAGCAGTGTACACATCCTGACCTTCTGTCAGGTCCGTGCTGATCCTTCGCTCCTGCTGGGACTGAGGGGGTGGATCATCAAGTCTAGCCCCTGTCCCAGCGCTCATCCTATCCCGATCCCGACTGCGAGCTACTTCACGGGCTGATAGGAAACATTGAAATATTTCTGTAACATGCAACACAAAAAGAAGGTCTTAACTTCTAGACAAAGCTACAGAGAATAAAACAGTCATTTACATCTGGGGCCAAAAACTGCCCCACTACAAAGAACAACTAGTATTTTTCCAAAAGTAAAAGAATACATTACTAATACAATGCCATAAAAGAAGTCATGCAAACAGGTTAAATGAAGTATTTACATAATGTTAATTTTAAAATGAAGAGGACAATGCACTTTGACAGAACACCAAACACTCTTTCAGTGTCTTACTGCAACCCAACTCCTGTTTGGATGGCATCAAAGAGAAAGAGATTATTTCATGTTTGCCTTTCAGCAGACACATAAAAGTAAGGCTTCTGTAAATCTGTGTTCCAGACTCCAGTGTATCTCCAATTCAATACTGAAACAGTTTCAGGCTCTTATTAGCTTTGGGTAGTACTTCATTAAGATCCTATCAAAATTCTTAGCCTTCACTTAATTCTGCTCTTGGGCGCCAGATTCTTCTAAAGGAGCTGTATGAGAGATCTCCTCTTCCCTGTCCAAAGACCTAAAGTTTTAATTTTAAAGATGCAGTTCCCTTTGGGAAAGGCAGAGGTAAACCTAAAGACATTCTTCACTGGTATTAATAGTTAGAAAGCAGCAAGGCACCAAGGACACAAACTGAACTCTGCATGTCAGGATCAGCTTCCCTTGGGAACTCCAGTGAAACAGTCCTGCTTATCTGTGCATGTAACATCACACCACTGTCTGTCTGGATGTTTCTGGATCCAGTTCCTTTATTGTGCTCAGAAACCCTGTGTAGGTGGGATTTGAGAACTCTGAGCATTTGTCCAGGTTAACTGCATATCAAGCAGCAAAAACATATTGCATCTACTGAACTGGTAACACGTGTACACCTTCTGGAACCACAAACGATCCCATGAACGTGCCTGCAGCTCCAGAGCACACCTCCAGGAAAGCCCACTGCGTTGTCCATGTCATGACACACCACAGAAAACTAAAGGGATAAAGTACATTCTGCTCTGTAAGGTCTCAAAGAGAAATATGGGAATCCTGGGGGGAACTATCAGCAAAATAAATAGGTGATGAGAGCAGAGGCTGGAAAAAGAAAAATATTCTAACAGTATCCAGAGGAACAATACTTGGAAAAGAAAAAAAAATAAATGCATGTATGGAAAATATTTCAAGTCAGCCAATTTTACTTTTTAAGCTCCATACACTCCACAGAGTTTCCCAGGCCAGCACCACTGCTGTCCTTGGGAATGCTGAGTTAAGAACAAGGGAAATCAGCCCTGTGTGACTGCGTGTTGCTTCACTGAAACTGGAAAAATTAAGAATTAACTACCCTACTGAGCCAGATTACAAGCCCTGATCAGTATAATAACAGTTTGCAGTTTACCTTTTCCAAGTTATCTTCTGAGGAATTGAACAAGATTTTTAGAAAACCCATGAGAAAGTATTGCAAACAATGTTACAAATACCAAACTCCATCCAAGAGATATTCAAAGACAGAAGTGAATTCCAACTCGGTCAGCCCACTGTTACCATCAGCAGTTTTGTTTCCAAACTTCAGAATAACATCACCCTTCAAAGCTCACTCCATAAAATAACAACAGATACAAACACAGCAAAAATTCTCTATATAAATACTGATGAAAATTCAGAGCTCTATTGACAAGAACTTCAGAGAAAACAGTATAAAACCTCTTGGCCTTGGAGACAGCGTATGTAAGAAGGGTAGCTCTATGTCAGATGCCCTGGGAATTGCCCACACAGGCAGTGCACTTGCCTGGTGTTCACATTCCCTTCTGTCTGAATCAATTAAAAGCACTACACCATTTTATAAAAATAAATTTCTCACAATGTTTATGCAGGCAAATCTTTCATAATCTTTCAAATAGCATCTCGATTTTACCTGTGAGAGAAAAGGACATTGCATTATTGACACACATAACTAGTACTTACTACCAGCTGTCATAACTTCATGTTCTCTTTCCTCCTCTTCATCCTCTTGTTCTGGGTGTCCTTCCTCCCTGTCACGTTCTGCCTGCTCTTCCATTTCTGCTTCTTCATCAATTGTACGAGTAAAAGAATGTTCTTGGGTATCAACATCAGCAGATTCTTGGTTATCCAGCATCTGCATTAGACAAAAAAACAATAAACGTTAAGTGAAAACTCCTCACCAAAAGGAGAGATGAATGTAAAAGGACACAGGTACTGAGTAAGGGTTTTTTCCTATCAAAAAGGTAATTTTGATACTCTGTGAAATAAGAAATAACAGCTGTTTGCATTGGCAGCTCCAAATACATTAGCTGGAAAATTTAATTTTCCTCTAATAACCATTACTCAGATTATTTACAGAAAAATGTCTCATTGTTAATGCTTACTTAGACTCTACAGTCAAACTTTGACACTTCAGCATCAAAGGCTTTAGAAACTTCATTCCGTTGATTCATAAAAATTATTCCCTTAAAAGAACCCTAATATGATAAAACTTATTTTGATGGGTAAGATTTTGTTACTTAAAGCGGTAGTAAATGTGCTCCTGTTTTTATTCTTAGCAGTTCTGAATATACACTTCTTTTCTTCCCTTTTATTTCCATGAAATTACCAGATTCACATCCCAAAATAAGATTAGCATATGAGGTGCACAAGGAGATTAATGGTCTTAGAATCTGAATTTAAAGGTTTTTTTGATTGAGTGGATATAGATGAGTTGATGCTTTCCTTCAGTTTGAGGATATAAGCTCTGACAGAAAAATATATATGACCAAACAGATAATTTTCCAGTGCAGGAAGCAGCTTTAAACAATCTGCAGAAAGAGAAGCTTTAAAACATGCAGTTACATGAGAGGTTTTAGAATTCTTTAGAAGATAATTAATCCTACAAAACTTGGGAGAAAAACATCCCATCAACATAATTTATCTGAAAAAACCCCAGGTGGTTTTGGTAGCAGCCTATCATGGTCACCACTCCTCTGGTTTATTTGCTCTCATCATTCTGTCACCAAGTCTGTGTTTACTCTGCAAATGCAAACCAGATACTTGTCCCCAAAAGTATTAAATCTGAAACAACAAATCTGCTGCATGGATCAGATTTGCTGTACTGCATCTGCACAGTAACTTGGAGGATTTCTGGGAGTATCAGAAATTACTGCACACACCCCCCAGTGCTTTCAGAGGTGCTCAATCTCTTGAGATATGTTAGACCTGAGAAAGGAAGTAGTCAAGACACATATCCCCCAGTCTTAATGAAAAGTAGGCAACATACATCCATGGCTTTAAAGAGCACCACTAGTGCTTTACAATATAGCCAGAAACACTCTTACTCCTGATGTCACATTAGAATTTTGTTGGTTAAACGTGGATTGTAAGCCACAACTAAAAATCCTACCAGAGAAACCTGAATCCTGCTTTAAGGAGCACTCTGTAACTCCCCCCGCAACAGGCCCCAACCCTGAGGAATTCGATGAACATTTCCATCATCAGTTCTGACCTGGCTTAATAAAATGATTCAGAGGCTGCCACCATGCTGGTTTCAGGCCCAGGGCTATCATGGCAGACATTCATGTAGGGCTGACAAGCACAGGCCACAGTAATGTTAGGACTAGGAAGATAATCCAACCAGGAAGCAAGAAGGTGTAAGGCAGGTACAGAGATCAGAGACCCAGAAAACTCAGCTGGATTCAGGAATGGCAGCCAGACTAAGCTGTGGCCTGTTCAACACAGCTAAGCCACCTCCATCTAAGCTCTAGGCTTCTATGGCCCAGCACTCTGGAGCCACAGTCACAGGTAAAGCCAGGCTTAAGGCTGTGCTCCAGTCAAATGCTGCCAGTCAATCCTTGGCTCCAGTGGATTCAGTATCACGGGTACTACAGACTCCTGATTATACACTGCCCACTTCCACTTGAAAACTCCTGAAAGCTTTCAACAAGATACAACAAAAACACCAGCAACAGACATGAAACTAATGTTCTGTAATATTTTCTTCATGCCCAGGCAAGCCTGAAGAACTGAAAAGAGATTTCCAGCCTTACCCATCTGTCTCTTGAGGATGATCTGGTCTGAATAAGTTCCATGTTCTTGCAGGCAAGCAAGCGGCTCCGAACCTTGTACACACAGCGGTAGACTTCTGCCAAGGCCTTGCCAGGCTGGTACCTGCAAACCATGACACACAAGCCAGACCAAAAAAAAAAAAAAAAAAATCACTCAAAATTCCTTTCAAAAATTCAAACTCAGCTTTTACAAGCAGCTTTAAGTTACTTGCCTGCTCTCGCCACAAGCTTGGCTAAGTAAACTTGTGTGCTTCAGAAGAGCTGCAAGAACAAATCTGGACACAGTGTCTAGGAGTGACTCATTGCTTAGGGTTGCAGTATCCCAGTCTGAAAATAGAAAGGATTCATCAAAACTGGCTGTTTACAACAAAGAAAAGTGTTTTCAGTGGCATCATAAAAAAGTCTTCACCCATCTAAATCCTTCCATTCAGCAGTATCTCTAATGCTTAAGAAATGCTCAGCACCCATCACCTGTACACACGTTGCTTCAGACCGGCGTGGGTTCGTCTGCTCAAGGGGGCCCTTCAGTCTGCTGGCCAAGCGTGTGCAGCCAAACTGCCAACCAGAGACTGAGGGCAGAAACGAGGGTGCAACCTGTCCTTCAAGTAACAACAGCAAACTGGAGCTCTTCTCTTCTGGGCCACCAGTTCACGTGGAACTTGTTCAGAAACACTGCACAGTCGAGACTTTCTGCTCCTTTATATGCGTTTGAAACCACATCCCAGCATCGTTTCATAGGCTTGCTTATGATGGAAAAGCTTTACCTCCAGCAGGAAAGCCAACTGCTCAAGCTTGAGAACAAGCTTCACTAATATTAACAAGAAACACTTCCAGGTTCTGAAATTAAGGTTCAAGAACTGACTTACTAATTTTAAAAAAAAAAAAAAAACACAACTTTTCCCCATGTCATAAAGTCATAGAATCAGCTGGGTTGGAAGAGACCTCGGGGATCATCAAGTCCAACCCTTGATCCAACACCACTGTGATTACCAAACCATGGCACTCAGTGCCATACCCAGTCTCATCTTAAAAACCTCCAGGGATGGTGAATCCACCCCCTCTCTGGGCAGGCCATTCCCATGCCTGGTCACTCTCTCTGTAAAGAATTTCTTTCTAATATCCAGCCTAAACCTGCCCTGGCACAGTTTAAGCCCGTGCCCTCTTGTCCTGCTGTTGGTTGCCTGGGAGAAGAGTCCAACCC
>JAWWEU010000017.1:19467145-19499974 GCA_035583155.1 Acropternis orthonyx
GACTGAACACCCCCAGCTCCCTCAGCCTCTCCCCACAGGGCTTGTGCTCCAATCCCTTCACCAGCCTCGTTGTCCTTTCTCTGGCCCCGCTCCAGCCCCTCAATATCCTTCCTGAACTGAGGGGCCAGAACTGGACATTCCTGATCCAGGCCAGGATGCCATTGGCCTTCTTGGCCACCTGGGCATACTGTTGGCTCATGTTCCACCTCCTGCCAATCCAGACTTCCAGGTCCCTTTCTGCCTGGCTGCTCTCCAGCCACTCTGTCCCCAACCTGGAGCACTGCAGGGGATTGTTTAAAAATCACCCTTACAAAAATAATATTGTTATTCTACAAAATAACCAAACAGCCAAGCAAACTTCCACAGCGCACCATCACTTTCCATGGGGGAAAGAAAATCACCATCCCACTTCCCTACAAGTAGCTTCAGAATATTTCTTTCTATTAAATGTTCTCTATGAATCCTTGCAAACTGCTGTAGAAATGGCAAACCCTTACCTGGCCACATGCAGTTTATCTACCATACCTGCTCCTCAGGCAGTTTGCACTGGGAACAGAGCAGAACCACATCCACAGCCAAAGTTACACATATCAGCCCATTCATCTCAGAGTTTGCAAACAGACAACCAGCAATTTTTTTTACTGGAATTCCTGTTTCTGTGGAATTCTCTAACAGAATCCTCTGTGTTGCTCTCCACAGGCACACAACACCATTTGCTATTTTCTTCATCCTGCTCAGCTTGGCCAGAGATACAGAACATATCTCTGGATACAGCAGAGTGACAGTACAACTACAATGCATAGAGGAACTTATCAAAGGAGCCTGGGAAGCTTGAGCAGGAATCCAGATTTTAGGTTCTAAGCATAAAGAACTATTAATACTGTAAGGCCAGCCTTCCAAAGACTTAAAAAATAAAAGATGACTTAACTCTTCATTCCATTCCTAACATACTTTGCAAGTTACTTTGCCTTCCCCCATCTCCTCCCCATTAAGTTTCCTATTTAATTGTAAGTTTTACCCTGCTCTACTAGGAAAACAGAAAATCCAACAAATGAGTAAGCAAGCAAGACTTTCTTCTTATTAGTTCAGAAGGAAAAACAACTCTGAACTACATGTGTGCCAAAACTGACATCAATGTCAAAAGTAAGTAAAGAGAAATAGCAAAGGAAAAATTGTGGAACATAGCAATAAATGAAGTTTATATCATTTTGCAGAATTAAAAATCACTGCCAAAGAAAATACAGGGTTGTGCCAGGAGCGTAGTTCAAGCATGGAATGTGCTTTTAACATACACACACATTTTCAACACCTTACCTTTACTAACAGCATAGTCTTGCATACTGATCCAGAGGCTCCTTGCTGGCTCCTTTGTACAACCCAAGGCCAAATCAACATAGACTGTAATCTCAGGTCTCAGCTTATAATCAAAGGGCTTCTGCTCTTCGTTTCCAGACAGGGCCACTTCTAACAAGGAGCTCATGCATTTGTCTAATAGAAGGGAAATACGCAAGAAATCAAACTCTGCAAATTTTGAGGATTAGATGCAACCATGTAAAAGCACTCTCAACTTAATTAAAAAAAAAAAAATTAAGACATCTCATTGCCCTACCACGAATTTACATTAGACAGGGAAGTGAATTAAGAGTTACAATTTACATAAAACCTATGGACATTTAGAAACATTCTCCAACTCCTCTTAAACAACATAAATCTGTATCATTAATTCCACCTGGACTGCATAGCTTGCAATTACTGCCTGGCCCCATTTCAAAACACTATGTCTGGTAAATAACTCTTGAAGTTGTCTGCTCAGAACCAGAGGGGGATGGAACTGAGATGTGAACTAAGAGGCCACGAAGAACAGAAGCAAGTGCACTGTTCAGATAGAATGGGGAGACTACAATACTAATGCTCAGTCATTACCAGTTGTGAAGTTAGACTGAAGTTAGTCATTAAGAGTATTGTTCCTAATTAATAAAGAATTCACTCTGCAAGTAGAATGTAAGAAAATATTTTCCAATAATTAATATGAAAAATGGAGCCCCTGGTGTGCTTGTTAAATGCTGAGCATCTAAGAGTAAGACATTTAAAATCAACTCAGTGACATCTGTTCTTTCACTGAGAAATTGCAGATTTTTTCTTCCCTGTGCATTCCCAAGACTCTTTGTGAACTACTTCATATACTTAAACATCCACTTTGAAACTTTTTGTCTTACTACACAAACACACAACAATGCTGCAAGACAAACCCCGAGTACAACAGACTTAAACATCACCAGAAATCTCCAAAGGGAACGCACACTGCATTTAACAGTTTACCTAAATGAGGGATGTCCATTTCCACCCCATCACTGAAAAGTGGAGTTTTGAGCCAGTAGGCTGTGTCCTGCTCCTCAGGGGACACTGGAGGACCCTGGAGCATCCCACCAAGGCACCTCCCAATGAGCAAGGCCACGGTCCTCTCCAGATCAACGAGCCACACCCAGGACTGGGCAGGCTGTGGCAAGGGCACACCCGCAGGATCAATTAACTCCGGGCCACCTGAAAGCATTAATTGTCACATTAGTCACTGTTGCCCAGATGCTACAAACATGTCCAAAATTAGCAAAATTAACAGCAGATCTTGTTTACATTTCCCTGTTAACAGCAGATTTGCCCCTCAATCAACACCCTGCAAACTGAAGGAAGAGCAGGCAGGACAAACAGATCCCCTGATGTGGTAAGCAGAGCAGCACAGGCACCACCACTCAGGGCACAGCTGCTGCTGCTGTCAAGCCTCTGTCAAACTGCCCAAGAACCTCTTTTGTCCAAAACACATTTCTCTGTGTTCTGATAAACATGTACAGATAACTGATACAACTGGAAACTGCACTCAGTTAAAGCAGAAAAGATATTTCACAGCAAGGAATATTAACACATTTAGGAAACTGAAAAGGAGATTTAGCAAGACACACTTAAAAATAGAAAGCCATCTTAAAAGTGAAACTTCCACTACAAAATGGTGGTATTCTTTACTTTTCAGATTAAACCATGTTAGTTACTACTTACCATGAAGAGGCCACTGTAATTCTTGATCTTCCAAAAGGGCTGCAGCAGGCAACAGTCTGTTGAGACGATCCAAAGGTGGCAACAGATCCAGCAGGTAACTGAGCAAAGGCCGAGCTACTGATACTGGCAGCAACAGCAGTGAGTTGACAATCTGAGAGAGCATGCTGCCAGCAGCTGAGACATAAATTACATCTGCAGAGGGGAAAAGAACACAAGTTGGATTAGTTACAGTTATATAATTATATTCTAAGCACAAAAAGACCATTTAACAAGTCAAGGAATTGCATAAAATACCTCAGCTTTCTCAGAAGGTCCCAACAGCACATTTTGAATCGATGGGTTTAATAACTGTCAATCTAGTCCATATCTTACTTACACACTTTTCAGTGATCCCCAAAACAGCACTTTTAGAAAGAGAAATCTAGAAGGAACGAAACTGAAGCAATAATGCACAGAGACAATGTCTTCTCCATCCTGTATTCTCCCTGCATGCAAAATATTCTATCAAAACATACACCAGATGCTATTCCTGGGCAGACATCTCATCTCCTCCTTTGGGGGAGGCTTGGGATGTGCACTTTATGCAGACACAGGAAAAATAGGTTATTTTATTATTCAAATCTAAGCAAATGAGAAGTGCCCCAAGCTGACAGAGCCACCAATACTGCCTTTTCCATGAACATTTACCTCTCAGTTTTTCCCCAACACTGCCATTCCAAGAGCTCTCCTTCAGCAGTGTTGCAGAACGGGAATAGATATCTGTAGCATGAGGCAACAAAAGCTGAAGGTGTTTGTGAAGCAGGGCCACACTGCTGGAATTCTACAAGGAAAGAAACCAACATAAGAATCATTCTGTAAATATATTGAAAAGGTTCATTATTTAAATCAGTTCAGCTTGCAAATGCTCAGATTTGCAACAGGAACCTTACAGCATTCTGGTTCTTATGAACATTGAATTAATTTTTTCTCTCCTAAATGAGGAAAATAAGGACACACACCTCACTAACGCTGTTGATGTGGCAATAAGCCAGCAACTGTTTCTGCAGTGAACATAAAAGCTCATGAAGA
This sequence comes from Acropternis orthonyx, assembly GCA_035583155.1. Classification (NCBI taxonomy): domain Eukaryota; kingdom Metazoa; phylum Chordata; class Aves; order Passeriformes; family Rhinocryptidae; genus Acropternis; species Acropternis orthonyx. Next base: position 19,471,262 of record JAWWEU010000017.1, read on the forward strand.
TGAGCAGGCTGGCTGTTTTCTGATGATGATGTACCGAGTAAAAATTTATCACTGTTTTTTTCCAGTTCTCCAAAGGCTTGGTCCTATTAAGACAAAAAGAGGGGGGAGAAAAAGAACAATTAACTCTGCTTCAACTGCCAGGAAACTTTACAGTCATCTTAAAAAGAAACTTTATCTTTACTATGTGCAGCTGGATCATGGGATAACCACACCTAAAATTACAACTGCCACAGCAGTGATTGTGATGACTCTCAGGAGAACACCTCTCTTCTAAAAAGGGTTCTTTCAGATGCACCAGCGTTTTTATTCAACTCACCAAGGATAATTGGATGAAAAAACCCACCCCCTAATCTGCCCCACCCAAATCACAGTATGTTAAAATAAGTAACAAGCCTCTAGGATGGACTGTGGGCTGATGCATAGGATGCCCAGTTAGGCAATAAGCACCAGGTGGTTGCCCTAGTGCAGTTAAACAGATTCATGCTCCTGGTGTCTGCCTTTGCTCTCTGGTGGCTGAGATTACACCCACTAAAAACATTCCACACAATCAACTTACTTCTTGTGTTACATTCTGGCTGCCAAAAAATCTGGAGCCAAGGCAAGAGTAATAAAATAGTCTGATATGAAACCAGCTGCATTTACATAAGTCATCTTAAGCAATAAACACCACTATAACAACCTTAGAACTGTGTTGTTAGAGATGATTTAACTGATTTTAGTCCCCTTCAGGCACTGCTACTTTAGATAAACAAGAAATTAACCCTTCTAGGTATCCAAAATTCATTATCATTTTAAAAAACGAATCAATTAATACAAGGCCCACACATACTGTATAAAATCCCAAATTCCTCAGAAGAGTCTTCATTAGGATCTCAGCCAGGTGGGTGTCTGGGTGGCTGCTCTGGGCAGTGTAGGTTTGATCAGAGAGGTTCCCATAGCTGAGACACAGCGAGGCCGTCTCCGAGGTGTCCGACGGCGAGCTATAGCCAAGCAGGGAGGCTACGTGGGTGTGATCCTGCAGGCTGGTCAGAATGATGTCCAGCTGCATCCTCTGAACAAAAACGGTTAGAGACACAAAAACCACTCTCTGTTAATGAGGATAAAACAAGGAGTTAAGGAGAAAATAGGATTAGGTGTAGTTACAATGAAAATATGTAACAGGACAACAGAAATAAGCTGGAGGACTTTACCAAAAAGCAGCAGCTTTTCCTGCTGATTTGCAGTATTAGGGAACAGATAAATATATCTGAATTAGATGACCAGTGCTAGTAAAAATCTGAGATAGAGGGAGTTACTAGACATTGGACTGAATGCTTTCTCCAGTTTGATGTAGTTATCCGATTATTTGGGGGGTTGGTGGAGGACACACAATTTTTCTAGGATGGACACAGGAAAAAGGGCAAAAAGCAGAACAGGCATACATTAGACCAAGTGAAGTGGCAGATGCAGAGTAATGACCTTCACCCTCAGTACTGCTGAAAAACCTAAACTTGTTCTGCCCTAGTAATTGTCAGGGGGGTTGGATTGGTTTGTACCAATATTAATTTTCACAGCTCTTTGTAAAATAAGAATCAGAAGATTTTTCTTCATAGTTTCAGTACCAAGTGTAAGCCAATCTCTTCCTTACTGTATAAAAAAAGGATTTGACCAGGATGCTATGTGTGCAGAACTGAACAATAGTTTTGCTCATTTTTTTAATCTGAGCCTACTGCTGAAGGTTCAGATCCTACTGCCCTCAAGGACAGGAACAGATGCTCCTTGAACTTCTCTCCTGCCATTTGTAGGATACTTGGCAAGTCTCCTAACCTGCATTAATTTCTGCTCTCTGCATTCAAGAAAGAAAAAGACTAAAGGAACACTGCAGTCATCTTTGCAAAGCAGGGTGAAATCCATGTAGGGAAAGCATTACACAGGTATTCTACCCAGCAAATAGTTACATTTTCTGTTACCAAGCCTCATTAAATCAAACAAGTACCCAAAAATATCTAGTCGTTGTACTTGTGTGGATACTCTAACACAGCAATTCCTAAGCTTTCTGTAGCCAGCCTTCCCCTGAGCACACGTGCAGTGCTCCCTGTCTCACTGCATTCTGGGCTAGTCAGGCTACCTCCAGACTTTGTTATGCTGGGCTTTGCACTGCATCTCACCAGGAATGTGCTGGCACTCTGCAAACGAGCCTCACCTCAGTTCAGAATGTTCCACAGTAAAAGCCAAAGCAAACCACAGCTGCTTTCAAAGCATGGCATATTTTCACTTGACCTTACCTGTCCTTTTGATAAGCTCTCCCATCTATCAGGACCTTGGGGTAGAAGGGAATGTAGCAATTCCATTCTCTCTCGCAGTGGAGGAAGCAGCATAGTTGCTCCTACTGACAGTGTCTCAATTACAACCTAAAATTGGAGCAGCAAAAAATACTTCTTAGTGGGGGAGGGGGAAATAATCAGCTCACCTGTGTCTTTAAAAAATACAGCACATCACACATATCCAAAACATCTGCCTAATTTCATTTAACATCAGAATTCTGTCACACAATAGCACACTAATCTTTGATGCTGTGATGCAAAGACACGCAGTACCATGCAGGAGGAAACGAGAGCAACAAAAGTTGCTATTTCCTGTAAAAGTGCATCTTAGAATTACTCAACTAAGTTACTTACTCAATCCAAAACACTAACATTTTAGGCTCATAACTACAAGGAAGACTAATTTAAAAGTTACAAAATAAAGCAGCTTTTTGAAATTCTTATGCAAACATTCTCCTTTGCCCTCACATCATAAAACAGTGATGGTGACTACAGTTTCATGACTAAAACTGCTACATCAGAATCACGTTTATCAGAGTGCCAACTTCAGACAGTCAGATATACCTCCAACTGCACAGTCCAAGAGAGAAAGAGGTACAATTTTCACATGGAAACAACACAGTGTGACTTACTTCCTGAATTTCATCAGGGACAGAAGAGTCCATCAGTCTGAACAGGAGATTCCGGAGAGGCCCAGCCTGGCGGCCAAGAATGCTGGTGGCTACACCCCCAGCCAGGGCAAGTGCAAGGTGATTGGAAAGCAGCTTCAAGCACAATTTAAGGAAATTGTGATGTTCCCTGTAAAGAGAAATACAGCCCTGTTAGTCTCTCCTACTCCCCCTTTCACTTATTTGTGCACTACTTTTAACTCTCCTTTGATTTTTCATACAAAAAAGTAAAATACAACTGGGAGTTTAAAAGAAACTCCTCTGAGAATGTACTGCCAACCTGTTTAAAAGAACAAAACCAGAACTGCAATGGGGAAGTGTCTTTGTGGACAATGGTTCCAAGAGGCATTCACTTTAGAAAAGTAGTCCCATGACTCAGGAGTCAAAATCATCCAAAAATACACAAAAGAGGCAAATGTATTATTCACAGAGAAAAGAAATCACTTTTAAGAAGCAATAAACGCAATCTTCTATCAGAAGATTAAGAGCACAAAAACAAAAGGTCAGGATATTAATTTCTAGTCTTCTTAAACTTCTGAAAAACAGTTACAGGAGTAAGAACTGACAAAGCAGAAACAGTAAACACATTTAAATGACATAGAAAGGTGTATTTCAAAGGAAAACTCTGAAATGAAGCATTTAATTCAGTGCACAAAGAAAATAAATTCCAGACAAAAGGACCGTAAAGCTCCTGTGTTATACAGACAAATGGCTCCTGAACTAGTCAGTAAACCAGACATGTGCTTGTTAAAGAGCAGACTAACCAGGACTAAGCCAAGCACCATGCTGTGAAAACCCCAAAATTATAAAAGTCTGTAACATGCACATGCTGTATGTACCTTGATGAAGGAAAAGGAAGAGGGGGAATTTCACTGTTAATTTTGTCACAGTAGTGCTCGAGGAAAGAGCGAAGATGCGAGAAGGTACTTTCCTCCAGGTCCACGCAGTAGGGTCTGTGCCACGCCACGACCTGCCTGCAATCACACACCAAAGGAAATTCACCTCTGGAAACACACAAACTGCTGTGATGAGTTATCAGCTCAGGCAGGCTAAATACACACTGCTCCAGTTTTCTCTTAGAACAAACTAGCGTGACTATGGCAGGTCAACTTCCTGACCCTCAGAGGCATCTTCTGTAAAACTCCTTACAATCAAACCCTCTACATTAATTAACAAAAACACCCACAGTGCCATAAAGCCATATGTATTTAAATTGATTTGTGCAAATGCTGACCAGTACTCACAAAGCTGGTTTTAGCATAAATACCAGATTACAGAGACTTTGATACAATGCAGGTAGAGCTCAAAAGGAGTAATAATACTTTGTATTATTGGAGTCTCACTATTTTCTTAATTGATATCTTCTGTGAAAACAGTGCATTTGAAATTCTTCCTGAGTTATCTTCCAGATATTAAGCTAAAGTTTTTCTATTCCTTTATATTAGCCCATATATAAAAGTTTACTGGTTCACTTCAATCCCTTGGTCATGTCTTTGGTGTAACAATGTATTATTGGAGCTACTGCACAGTAATAACTAAATCATTTATTTAGGTACCTCTTTTTAGTTTAGGTTACGAGGTAACCATGCAGAAATTTGTTAAGATGTTTAAATCCACCTCAGTAAGTTGTCTGAACTTCCCCTTTTCCCAAAGTCTCCTGCTTTCCTTGTTACACTACAGGAAACTTCCTAAGCAGTAAAAAATCCCTTCAGAAGCAAAAACAAATACTGAGATGTTTCACCTCCTACTGCCTAACTTCTCAAGTTTTAGTAAACAGAGGGAAGTTTTGTCTAACAGCAGGTAAGAAACCTTCATATACAAAGAACTAATATCCAAATCCCTGGTGCTGATACATTTTCACTTGTCATATGCAACAATTGGAGAAGGAGAGGGAAGAAGAGAGGACAGGAGGGAAGACTCTCCAGTCCAAAACATTACAAGCAGAATACTTGAAACACATAGTGCGGTTAACACCTTCAGGGAATACTCAAATGTATCACAAAGTGGACTTGCATAAAAAGAAAATTATATCTGCCCCCAATGCCACTGTTACCTGTCCCTTGGAAGAGCTGTCCAGGCAAGGCTATGGGATGTTCCTGCTGAAATTTGCTGAATTGCCACTCCATCTAAACCACTTACTTTCTTCGGTTTAGTAATGGGACCAGTAGAGTTTCCCTGACCACACTGGCCCATTGAATTGTTACCCCAAGCATAAACTTCATTATCTGTAAACATAAACAAAGCAGAAAACAAAACCTGAGATACAACTGCTTTTGATCAAGAGGAGGATTATGCATTTTTACACCTTGGTTTTTTTACCATGAGAAAGTGCCAAACAGTGGCTGTCCCCGATGGAAATATCAACTATCCTCGTGGCAGCCAACTCCTCGATGAGCTTGGGTCTGAGCGCAGTCGCCTCCGACGAGCCGCAGCCCAGGCAGGCCCCGCAGCCCCACGCGTAAACCTGGAGCACAACAACCACCCAACACACACACACTGGGGTTACTGCTGGCCAGGAACTGACCAAACACCAGAAAACCACCTGCACACACTAACTGTCATTATGCTTGCAACCCAACAAGCACAGCACTTTCAGGAGTGTGGCGTGCATTTCCTCTGATGTGCCTTCATCCCCCAGGCGGAGCTGGCTGGCCATGGAGCACAGCGGTGGGGAGGCTGCTGCAGTAAAATATCAGCCTTCCTAACCCATGCCCTGAAAACCCACTGCCTCTGAGTCACAGAGGCTGGGGGGCCAGTCAGCTTACACGTGTAGAAATGCTTGTTGTATTACACATACACATCATGCCCTCGTTTAGCACCCCAACATTTATCTCTGAGCTCTCCCGAGATTTTTCAGATTAGAAATAAAACTTTCAGTTAACACCTATATTCTAAAATACACCTACATTTAAAAAAAAACACTATTAAATCACCTGAGTTGGTTAATGCATTAAAAATTACAAGTATTTCACTGCTTTTTGTTTTCTGAATCAAATTTGATTTTACACTGATTACTTTTATTAACCTAAAAATAACATTTTCTTGTGGCTAAGCAAGACTCTTGCAAAGTGTACTTTCACATGACTCTCCAGCACATTTTGAGTTACTCTAGCATGTTAGGCACTTCAATCTCTGATCAAGACCTTCACTGTTATTTAAGTACTAGTTGAACATTTTCTCAACAGTCAAAATAACAAAAGCTGAAGTAAGTGAACCCACACCATCTTCACCAGCTCTGATGTTCTGAGTGAAAGCTTGTTTTTGCCTACCTGCCCCGTTGATGTCAAGGCAAGGGAAGACTGGCTGCCAGCACAGACTTTTCGAATAAACATTCCTTGCAAGGCTTCTATAACTTTAGGTTTATATACTCTATTTGTATCACCATGACCAAGTTTGCCTACAAAAGGAGGAAACACAACTGGAAGGTATTTTCAGTGGATAAACAACAATTAAAAGTACCCCAAAAATAATTCCTTTAGGATTTCCAAAAATGTCAGAGTGGGGTTTTAAAATTAAAACATATCACAATTTTTATAAAACCTATTCTCTTTCAATTATAGTCTCAAGGAAATATATATTCATTATAGTGTCTTTTAAAATGGAAATATTAATCCCAGGCAGCTGAAATGCAACAGTTCCTAGGACATGAACGGCTCCTGTGATATCACGAGTGAATTTATTTCAAAAGAGTGAGTTTATAATCAGCACAGCATTTTCATTTGAATTGTTCATGCATTCACCGAGCTTTCTGCTCTGTGAAACCCCTTCCCTCTGACAATCCTTTTGGAAACTCTATGATCTTGCAGTCAAACTTCAAACACTGTACTTAGATTTTACAAGAGTCCTTCTCTTGTACAGCTACCAAATGACAAGTAAAAACTAGAACCAAACTGCAAGGAGTACTGAAACACAGAAATTACTACCCAAATGCTACTTTTACCTACCATTGTCTCCTCCTCCAAAGGACCACACTGTTCTCCCATCTTTGGACAGAGCTATTGTGTGTGAGCTGCCACAGGAAACCTCTCCTACATTGCTAATATCTTTCACTAGAGTTGGAATGTTGCGGCTGTTGCTGTCACCGTGACCTAAGAAAAGAAAGAAAAATGCGTTTTCTTTTTGTGAAGGTTTCAGTTCTGTTTATGGTTTCTAACCATAAAGATTTTGCAAATCCCAAAAGATATTTCTGTCCACTTTTTGGACAGATTTGCAGTAAGGTTTGGAAGACCTCTGTGGTAAAGCTGAGTATTTAATTTTTATGACATACTCCACAACACCTGTTCATACCTCAGTGCCACTGAACCACAGAGCTATTTTCTACCTAGCTGAAAAGAAATAAAGAGAATTACTAGTACAACTGCCTTTAATCCCAGTGGATTAGGTAGCTACACTTCCTACCACTGGGCAGCAGGTATCCTGAACAGCAACAGGAAGCTACAATCCGGGCAGACTGTCACCACTGCACAGATAAATCACAGCAGCAGAGTTGGCTTTGGAAAGTCAGAGTTCTAACTGGGCCTTTCTGCAGAAACCAGAAAGCACCTACTTAAAAAAAGGTTCATCGCTAATAAACTACAGAAATTCTGTACATATGGGGAAAAAAAGGAGAAGAGGGGGAAAAAGAACTTCCCATGGTATCCATAACTGATTAAATATGAACTTACTAAGTTCTAATTAAATGTTGCTTTTTAGCTGCACACTGGAACTCACCATTGCACACCCCCAGACCCCCAAAGCCATCAAAACCCTACATTAACCTAAAACTCCAGGAGAGTATTCCCACATTTCCCACCAAAGTTGTGGGTTAAACCTCCAACACAGCGCTCTGCCCTTGACTGCAGGGAGAGGCTCAGCACCTCCACCGACTACCCCGAAACACTGTGACAGCTGCAGCTGGAAAACACTGTCCTCACCTTCTGCCCTGTCACTTCCTTGCCTTCACCCCTCTATACTTGGTGATGGTCACATTCAAAGCAAAGACAACAGAAAGAACTAAAGCCCAGCTTGAAGCAATTTTCTGTGCAAAACCTGTTGGCTCAACTGAACCTGCTCGAGAAGGTGGTTTCACACCAGGCATGGCAGCTGGACAGCAAAGATGGCACAACAGACACGTGAACTTGAAGCAAACAGTCATCCTGTCTTTCCTGCCTCAGTTAAACTGGACTTTTTAGATGCATTAAGGTAAAAGGACATTAAGCCAATCTGGCAAACAATGTAAAGTATCCCGATTATTAGAATGAGACCCTTGATACAATTAGCCAGTTATTCCTGACTCTTCACAGAACCATCCTGCTACCACACTAGATGAGGTTTATCTAGAATTCCAGTTTACTATGAATAAATGAAAAACATTTAAATAGTGAAATGAAAATACCTAAAATAAAATCTTCGTGAAATTAACTGCATTAAAAGCTTTTAAGAGTCTCTGCACCAGTCACCTACATGCACACACCTGCACGTATGTGTATTTAGAGTGGACAATTAGAGAACAAGGCAAATAAATGTACAGAATCATTACCAGACAGAGAAATTCTTCCAAAAGCATCTCCTAAAACTTTAAAATTACCTAATCTTCCGAAGTCTCCCTCTCCCCATGTGTAGAGCTCTCCATCCTCTGTCACAGCAGCACTGTGTCTGTATCCCGCTGACACACAGACAACCACCTACATCACAGGCAAAAGCAAACAGTAGGTTTTTACACAGACCAAACAGGAAGTCTGAAAGCTCCTGAGAGTCAAGTTTGCAGAAGCGGTCTCTGTAAATTAGCTTGTTCATTCATGTGGATCAAATACACACAGAAATGAATCTTTGCAACCTTTACTGGTTCTTATTTGGTAAGTAGGAATAAGTACATAAAAAGACAAGTTCATATATAAAACTGCTAATGATTTATTTATCAAGCAGCTTTAACATAATGATATCCCAATCTGACAGGAAGAAAAAGAAGCATCAGTGGATGTTTAGAACACTGGCCAAAATATAACAGATAGGGAGAAGGCCTTGTAAGACAACAGAAAACCACTTTCCAAATGAAGTCACTAAGAAGTTGTAAGTGAAAGTCCCGATGTTGCAGTAACACAAGCAACCCTCTCCTTCGTGGAATTTCACCACAGCTCACAAGCAAGTTTTAAGATTGTGAGAAGGGTTTACTTTACTGACAATGCCACTGTCTAAATCACAAGCCTAGAGGCAGGCATAAGTTCTAATGTGTTGCTGAAAGCAGATCAGCTTCCAAGAGAAGCCTAGAAAAAACACACAACCTTTTCTTAAGATTTTATATATTTCATATTTTACACATCACAACCGAACAGAACACAAACAGGTGTTCTGCCACACAAAACATACCTTTCCTTGTAGGGGACCCTGAATCAGTTTGGGATATTTCTGAGTTGAACTATTCCCATGTCCCAGTTTTCCATAGTCACCGTCACCCCAGCTGAAGACTTCCCCTTCTGTTGTAAACGCTAACGTGTGACCATCAGATCCTTTGGAAGATGACACCTTTTTGATAGACCTATGAGGCTCAAAAGTCAATTTTTTCAGTGTGGACTGGTTATTGGAGTCACCCAGGCCGAGTCTCCCATAGCTGCCTTTCCCACAGGCTCTGACAGAACCATCCGTAGAAATGACAAATGTACAATATTGTCCAGCTTCAATCTACAAAAAAAAGGTTAAAACAGTGAAACACAGAGATTAGATAAATGTAAAATTCACATACAGGTCTAGAAGTCTGTATTTTTTAACTGAATGTCAGGTTTCTTTATATGGCCTTTTTGTATGATACAATGTAAAAATGCTGGGCTGCATTCACATCTCCAAAACTCATGAAGGGAAATTTTAATTTCTTAAGAGCAAAACCAAAAAGTAAGTTGATAAAGCACTGTAGGTTTTGATTAATTTTAACTAAGTAGTAACATTACAGAAATAAGCCAAATGCTAAAAATCCACTCTCATTTGAGACTATGTGTTTTAATTACATAATCAAAGAAATAAGATTAAAAGTTTTTAAGACAGTAAGAACTTGTCTCTGTTGGAAAGTCAGTGCTCAGCTGACAAATGACCCAGCGATAATTTGCTATAGGAATCTTCAAGGGCAAAGCAGGCTCACATCTGAAGCATAAAGGGACATAAAAACAGCCCCACACAGGTGTCAGACTGCCCAGCCACAGCCCTATTTACTGAGAACTGGCATCTTCACCCAGACAAACCTAAAACAAATACTGAAAAAGGCTAAAGAAAAAAATCTTCATCCCAGTGGGGGAAAAAAAAATAAATCACATAACTATGCTGGATAGGTGTATACTGTGCTAATGAAAGAGTAACCCATTCATTCACATTCCACTCTTGTGTATTAGTGTTTTTAAAGTCTTCTGAATGCAGAAAGTTGCCTTATGATGCCCAGCCCTGTAGTCAGTCCATTGGCACATAAAATATATCAGTGATGTCAATAGAAACCATTGCAGAAAACGCACCTAAATTGTCTAGTGACCAAAAAGGGCTTTTACTTAAGTCAACACTGCAAAGCCAAGGAAGTAACAGAAAAGCAAACTATTATATCCTGTGCCATGCATCAACAAAAGTGCTCAGCTGCAATGGCAGAATCTGTGACTGGGAGCAGAAAGAGCATGTACCTTCATTTTCAGAGAGCTCATTAGGGTTGCTGTGTCAGCAGTTAGCCCAGTTTGGACTTTTAAACCAGGCAGCCTTGGTGTGAAAACCACAAAGGAAAAGAAGCTTGAATAGTTGAGACACCTTTTAACCAACAGTAAAAAAAACCCAAAAACCTAAGCTCCCAAAAACCACTACAGGCAAACAAACTTGCAGTCTGCAGAGCAAGTCAGGTAATTCAGTCATTCTTGTTACATGGATATTTATAGCTGTGTGTCATTAGAAACAGAACAGAACGTTTCTTCAGGCATCAATAAATGCAGTGAGATACTTTCAGACAACCTGTGTGATCAGCTCTGAGCATTACACCTTCGTTACAACTTGACAGTCCGAAATAAAGCACCATTTTTCAATGTCATACTGTAACTATGAAGCGGCTGGATGTTACAGTGTACCACTAAAAATGTCACTCACTGTCTGTGCATCAGAGAAACTTGGAGCAAGCTTGGGTTGAAGTATTTTCTCTTGAGTTCCTTCCACCAGTTGATGACTGCTGTTGCTACCCCAAACATACACTTCACAGGTCTCAGACACAATGGGAGCATCCCCTGTTTGGATGCTGTCAGGGCTGGCACATGTCCTGGAATAGTCTGAAGCCATTCGACAAACCTATGAAAACGAGAGACCTGTTACACAGCAGCGCTTGATTTGCCTTTCCACACAGTCACAATGTTTAATGCAACTTTAATTGCTCTTCAATATGATTCTCTGCCTGAAATACAAATCACCACCACATCATTGGCTTACCCAAATGATTTTGTTTCACTCCATCTTAGTTTTTCATCCTTCTTTTTACTTCTTCTGCTCCAGAGTAGAGTCAGGATTAGAGCAACTCAGCAGAGACTGGGCTAAACTCACATGTGCCCACCAATCTCATGTGAGAGGGGGAAGCAAACCACAGTTACCTTACAGGGTTTTTCAATACCTACCTCTTCAAACAGGCACAGAGCTGCCTCATACAGGGAACACAAGCCATCAGATGTCCTGGTTGGCTCTCTCCACTGACTTCGATCAGCAGATGATCCCTACAACATTCAGATGGTTACTGTGACAAACACACTTCCACACAGCAACAGTGCACCTCTGCAACATACAGTTCTTACCAACAGTTCAGCAACACTAAAGGCTCTTTTTGTAACTGTAAGTACACCACCTTTTGCTGAGCTCTGATATCTACATACACTTTAAGAAAACAGAAATGTCACAAGCGCAAGCTAAACATTCTTACTCATTCATTTTTGTGAAAATATCTGGGTTCAGAGTTAATGTCTCCTAATGCTGTTTTGTTCTGAAATGTATGCTATTTGTGCTTAAAGTGATAATTATTTAAAAATGACTAATCATAATTAATTTTATGTTTACATATCTTCCATATTTTGGTCTCTAATTTTTGTATCTAGTCTAACAACAAATAAAGCTGCCCATCAGGACATTCAATCCAATTCAGATACTTGCCACTGTCATGCTCTTCTCCTGGTCCCCATTCTTTAAAATTTTTTAGATTTTAAGATTTATTGCTTATTAACAAACAGTATAAGCTTGAGAAGAGAGAAAATAATGACCACTCAAGGGGAAGTCATTCTCTCTTTTAGTCTAAGCGTACAAGGCAGAAGCTTGCCACAGCTTCTGGTTGCATACTGTGCAATAATATCATAGCTTTAAAAAGAACACTCACCTAAGACCAGAAGTAAATACACAACATACAAAGCAGTGTGCCACACTTCCAATTTAGCTCATTTTCTTATCAAATTAATTTCTGAGCAACAGCAAAAACACTGAACATCCCAAAGATGTATAAGCAGAGGTCCAAGTGAACTGGGGAGCAGGAATGCCCAATGAAAATAACTGAACAGGAAACAAGGTGCATGGCAAACCTTTGACTTTTAAGCTAGAAAACCAGTTCCATACTTTCTAACATTTTTGCTATGAACTTCAATGTTCAAGTGCAAGCGGATCAATTATGTCCTTGATTCTTTCCCTGAAGTTAAAGCACAGTGCCAAAAGTGACAACACAGGGACTGCTATGCTGTTCCACCTTTACCTGTGAGGAAGCCGGGTGGGCAGGAAGGGAGAGAAAGAGCTGGTGGGCAACAAAGGAAATACTGGGGAGAAAAAATTCACAAAAAAACCCCTTTTTTTAACACATTGAGCAAACTGGTACTGAGTCTTGAGAAACTACTTAGTTAAGAATGCAACTACATCACAATGCAGAAAACCCAAACTGGCCTATACTCACCAGAGATCGTCGCATCTGGGTTAGTATACTCATGAAGCAATCAAAGCTGATCATCCCTTCTGGACTCTGCAGCAGCTTGCTTTTCTCCATGGTGTTCACCACAGCTGAGGCACCCAAAGCCATTTCTATCCACTCGAGAAGGTATCTCAAGGCACCTCGTTGGGCAGCCAAACCGAGAAGCAACTCCGAAGCTAACCTACGACCTAAAGTATCTGCCCCAGAATTTGGGATTGTTACTCCTTTAAGAAACGTCGTCACTTGTGACAAACAGTCCAAGCCCATGGGTGGGATCTTGCTTTCGTTTGCCAGGGACAGAGGTGGCAGAGAGCTCACGACCTCTATGGCGGTGTGGATGACATCGTTGCAGAGGCTGAGGCCGGGCCCCGCCGCCGGCATCATCCAGCTCTGCCGGAGCAGCGCGAACAGCAGGCTCAGCCCCGTCCGCACGCCCATCTCGATGAGCGCGTCCGTGCTCGACCTGGGCCGCTCGCTCACAGAGTGCACGTCTGTGGAGCCCGAGCTGCTCTCCGGGGAGTGCTGCTGCTGCTTCACCTTCCCCTTGTCGTGGTATTTATTAGAAAGTGCATAGAAGACGCGCTGCAGCACGAGGAGGCGCTTGCGAAGGGCTCCAGCAAACGGAGAGTCTGAGCACACCATCTTTGCCAGTGCCAGCTGGCTGCTAAGAAGGGCGTCCAAGTAGTGGTCCTGTTCATCACTAGATAGAGATTCCCGCTCAAAATCTGGTAACTGAGGTCCTTTGAGGCACAGAACCTGCTGGGGCAATGGCACTACTTCTTTATTGCTAACTAACTTAGCATACAAGACAGAAACTCCCTCCCTTGTTGCAATAGATTCACTGTCCTCTGTGATCCAGGAGCTGTTTAGATGCTCAAGCCATTTCAGCTTCACAGGTGGGACCATAGCTGCCATGCTGGTTCACGCCTTTGCCATTAGTCCTGGGGATGAAAACAACCATCAGTAGGTGAGCAATATTACCTACAGATCTAATTACTCACAGCAGGACAAATCCTAACAATCCCTTCAGAAAGTAAGCAGCAAAAGGTTAACCACCAAGAATTATCAGGGTTCCACTATTTCTCCCACGTGTATGTGCACCTTCCTTAACACAATATAAGAATTTCAGTGTAAGTCTGCATTTTCTAATCCACACACACCAACATTCATACAAACTTAAATTTTGCTATGCTTCAATGAAAATACTCTTGGAAAAAACATTCTCTTTGGAGACAGCAAAACAAGACTTCCAAAAATACACAGGATGATACACAACTGTGTACAAGTGAATGGAGTACCACTGAAAACAATCATGTTGCAATAAACAAGATTACTAATTCAGGCCATAACTAAGGGCTCGACCTGTCAAACACATTTCTAAAGTGCTCCTGTCACAAGGCACTCTTTCCCCTTTATAATGACTTCTCCTTAAAATCCACATCACAATGTTAATGGAAACCAGCACAGATGCCTTGACTGCTCAAGCGGCACAGCATGGCAGTGCAATTCCTTCAGAGTGGGCTCTTCAGGGCCAAACACACATTACAACCACCTACAAGTAAATTTACAGGACCAAAAATTCTGTATTGTATTACACAAATGCAATGTATGATGTAGGAGAGAACTTAACAATGAAGCAGCACTGCTTTACCAGAAAAGTTTAAATTGGTTGCCAAACCAACTTGACAGCTTATGACATTCTTTCAAATCAAAGACATCAATGAATTCGATACACTTTTTTTTCCTGTTGACAATTTCTGGAAAGAAAACCCCAACACATCATGACACTTTGATGTGGATTCAAACTCAATGAAGTATTTTGATAAAATTGCTAAAATATTCCAGGGAATCCTGTGGTGAAAATGGGAATTCCTCCCCACATACCACAAAGGTTTTTTGGGCTAGCACTACCCCCTGGAATACAACCCTTGGGATTTTTGCACTGTTCTGAACTCAAGTCAGCTGGTTCAGCTGAGTGGATAGATCCCTTTTTCCCTTCTTATTCCTTGAGCAAGGCAGGAGAGCCTGAGCTCTACACAGGTGGTCTAAAACTTCACTTAAAAACTCCATCTGTGAAACCTGAATGCTTTGCTATTAAATCACTTGTAATTTAACTTTCAGGTGAAAAGCATTTTCAAGGTTTACAATTGGATAGACAGGATTACATTTTTTTGTTCACTGTTTTAAAATTCAAAATCTAAAATCAATCAAGTGATGGAAAAGTTACACTTGAATTACAGAATTTCAGACCTTTTTGAAACTTAATCTGAGTGCACCAACTTCCAAACTGAACACAGCATTGAGTCCTCTTTGACCACTTTCAGAAGGGAGAATATACTGTTGGAAAAGCAAATCATTTTCTCTGCCTGGCCCTTCTTTCAGGACAACACACCATGGACACATGGCATGGACAGCATGGGAATAGTGCACATGGCCTTGTAGTTCCACAGTGCTCAGTCACCACAAACCCATTAGCCATTTAATCAAAGTGTAAGCTGTTTGAAAGAACCAGAAGGGTGTCTTGTATATTCAGAAGATTACAGTCTTTTTTAGGCAAATTATATTGGAATAAGCTACTTCCAAACACAAAGCTTCCTGAAGAACCATATGCTATGAGGACAAAATTTGAAAGTAAAACAGGGGAAAAGTCAAGTCAGTTTTTATTTAAGTTTTGAGATCTCTATCTTGAAAGCAAGGAGGTCATAGTTTGATTAGTAAGTCGGCAAAACAGTGACAACAAAAACTACAGAGGCACCTCTGTACCAAGTTTCTAATGTAAATAGCAAACCTTTTAGAGTACAATAAATTCTGATATACAACACAGAGGAATTTCTCATCTTAAGCTGTCATTCTACCAGGAAATTTCAGGTTAAGAAAACGATCTTCCCTGAAGAGACTTGTATCACAAAAATAAATCCAAAGTAATCTGCATCAAGAATACAAAGCAATTTTTTTCCCCAATTTTTCAATACTTAGGAGTCAAAAGGTAACTGACAGCTTTTTAAACTTTTAAACCACAGTTAGAGTTTATCTGATTATTATTTTAAAAATACACATGAACAGCATTTAGCAGAAAAGGCAATTCAAGACTTAGAGCTCAAGCACAACAGAGGTGCAGGGTTGATAAGCATATTTCAGCACTGTGATGATTTCTGTCTGCGCTGAATTCTACAGGGGGAGTCCACCTTCTGGTATTTCACACAGATAAAGGATCATAGTTCCAAAACATCCACTGAGTTTGAAAAATCTCTCACACACAACAGCACAGACTGATCACAACTATTTGAGGCCAGAGCTCTTCTAAGTCTATATCTGAGAAAATGTTTAAAAATTAATAAATCAAAAGAACACTCTGCTCCCAAAGAGACACGTGAGTTATTAATTTTAATGCTGGCAGCATTTAGAACTCCAGTTTCTTCAACAGGATTCCTGATGTCAACCATAAATTTGCTCAAGTTAGTTTACAGCTTCTGCAAAGTGAAAAGAGTATTTTCAGACTGCTCATTTTAAAAGAAGTGTTATTTAAAGTAACCCACAAATGCTTTACCTCCTATTGTACAAAACAGATTCGTTTAACTCCTGTTTTATAATCATTAACCACGGGTTGCATCGGCTCTGAACGACCACTCTCTGTTCTTTGACCCTTTAAGTTCTAGGGTATTACAATTTCCCCCCTTGATAACCCTCTGAAGGAGAGGTTTGTGCCCCTTGGTAGTCTGAGCCCTATTTGATGTAATTCAAAACAAACTCCCAGGGTGGAGGGAGCCTGTGCCACGCAGTGAAAGCCGTGTTACTGCCGGGTCATACTGCAGGGCAAGGGGTAACAGGCAGTGCAACCCGCTCCTCCTCTTCATCCTGACACTTCACACCTAGAAGAAATACACTAAAGAATTAGAGAACTATACTACAGTTCTTCTGCCAATGTATCTGCCAAAAAGGCACATTCTGTGCTATTAAGCACCTGCTTTAACTCCAGGCAAATTTTCTCTACAGTAGATTAGCACCCTCACCAAAACCTTCCTTGAGCCCCAGTAACTTCTGCTGTACTACAGCAGCCCAAGTCCTCAGGCAGGTCTGTCCCACAGAGGCTGGAGCCACAGCTGCTAACTACCACTCCAAGGCAGTGAGCATTCCTTGCATTTCATACAAGACACACCTGTCTGCTCACACTACAACACTCACCAGCAGCTCTGTCCCCAAGTGACACAGACAGGTATCGCTACATCCAGGACCTCGGTCATGGAAAAAGGGCAACATTTTCTCATTGTCAGAAAGGATTTGATTTGATTACAGGTGTAAGGCCACTTACTGAAAACATCCAAACTCTGGTCTTATGTGACCAAGTCCACTCCTTCTCCAGAGGTAAAATGCAGGGATGTAGCTACATTAATAAGTTCCTGGATAAAGACTCTTTCACGGACTTTATGTTATGCTTATACCAGCTACTCTTCATTCAGGAACTTCAAAACATGCTCACATACCTCAAAGGTGCAAATAGTGGTCCTTTTCCTGAAAACTGATAGATGTTTTCCTTTTCCCCTTGTAGGCACCTCTAAAAATAGAGACTGAAGCTTGAATCTGAGCTCCTAGGAGTGACCTACTCTCCTACTGCAACTTTCCCAAGAAATATGTTGGTCCATCTTGAAAACAACATTCAGCTTCATGTGACAGGTTGCAGGCTTTAACCAGACACTGCTGGGAACCCTGAAAATGCCCTGAATGCAAATGTAAGTTATCTCTGGCCTGCCTGGAGTACAAGAGCAGTAACTACACATGACTGAAGTGAAGCAGAAACCAGGTAACAATGGACAGCACAGTGTACAGACAGGGGTTATTTCCTCCAGCTCATCGGCTGCAGAGCCTGCACAAGGACAGCTCATTTCTTTTCAGGTGCAGGCAAAGAGAAAATACATTTGACTTGGAAAGCTCCTGTGAACGCACTCACTGCTGTTTCACCAGGTCTGACCACTACAAGGTCAGATGAGGACATGAGAGTACCAATCCCAGAGCTTTCTGGGATTTCTATTTTTAAAAAAAAAGCAACTAAAAGATCTTTGTGAAACTACAACAGCCATTCCTCCTTAAAAACAGCCCTATCACATTTTGTTATGTGTTTATACTTTCTTATTTTCGGCTCCAGTTACAGAAAATACCTTATTCTCCTGTCAAACCCCTACCAACATTTCATGTGCAGTAAAGCTCCCAGTCTTCCAAGTGAACAGCTCCCACTGGAACAAAAAAGCTGCAATTTAACCAAGATGCTGCATAAGTCCCAGACACATAACATTTTTAATCTGCAGTTATCAGAGAAATTTTTGATACTTCATGTAAAATGCATCTGTCCAGCAACAGCTGGAGAAAAATGTATTCCCATTGACAAGGCATGAACCACAAAAGCCCAGCTGTCCTTCCCTTATTCTTTCCTTTCTCCTGCTGCTCCACAGAAATAAAAAACCAACCAACCAACCAGCCAAAATAAAAGTAAACTGTGAGAATGTGCACCACAACTCATTCGTCGTATCTTTTAGAACCACAGTTACTGTTGAGGAAATTGCTATTTTGAGGGAGTAAATGTCCACATAGATTTTACTGATGCTGATTGGTAAGACAACTAAAATATTAGTAAGTCAACTTAAAAGTCATAGCTGAACATGGATTACAACACAGTGTTACCACATTTAACACCTATTTCCAAAGCTTACTCTAGGGAACAGCTGTGACAAAGAACATACATCAAACCCTAAACCCCAAGTTATGTATCCTGGATGTTGAATTTTTATTTCAAAAGAGCAGTGGGAGCAACTTGAGCTGCAGTGGAATAAACCTGAAGGTAACTAAGCCTGCCTTCAGAGCTTGTTTGTTAACTCGGAATTCCCAGTACTTCATTATGAGTTAGACACCAACCTGCAAAACCTCTGCCTAAGAGCTGGCTGTGAGGAAAAAAAAATAATTCAGGAACACAAATTTCAGGAAGTGAAAACACTAATCAAGTGTAGCCAATGAAACTGTTACACCAGGAGTAAAGAAGCAGCATGAAAGGAAGTAAAGATAGAGGCATCAAACCACCTGCAGTAAAACCCAGGGCAAGATCAAAGCTCAACTGCAATCCTCAGAAACAATACTTGGACAACAGAATTTGAGTATTTCTTATCCAACATGAGGCCTGTCAAAAAAGTGGTTTTCATTAATGAGTGCTGGGAGGAAGATTCAGAAACCCACTGATACTGCTGGCAGTTCCAAGAGGGAAGAACTGCTGCCAGTCAGGGGATGAAGGGAAAGGCACTTGTCGACCACCCTCTTAGAAACCACTGTTAAAGCTGGGGAAAAACGCTGTGTGATAGCTCAGAGTCACAGCCAGTGCTGCAACTGAGCTGAGGGAAAGGCTCAGACTCCTCAGCCTCCACTGGAGCCTCTGCAAGCCACAGAACAAGGAGAGCTGTGGGTTACCCAGCCCTTCGCCGGGACACACCTGCTGGTTTTTGCTCTTCCGTCAGATGAAAGGGAATGTGAAGAACACCTGAAAACAAGAACTTAAGCCAGGAGAGCTGCATTTCGAATTCAAAGAAATCAAATTACAAGCAATTCTAATCCTTATGAAATCACAGTAATTAAATGGTTGGCATGTAGTTCCACAAAGCCAAGAACTCAAAGAATGGAAGTTCACAGCAAATTACATTACCCCTTTATCCATATATTTCTGTTTAGTTAGATGACGATTTTTAAGTTTTGGTCTAGAGTGTGTTTGCTGCATCTAAGAAAAAATAAAACAAAATCAAGAGCCCTGTAAACGTTTGGCAGCAAGGCAGAGTAAACACTAATAATAACTGACACTCTTAAGATCTTCCCTTTTGAGTTAAAATACAGAGAAAAAGAGGAAAGTTGTTACAGTTCAGTGAAAGCATGCAGCCTTTAGTGACCTAGGAAATAATTCTAAAGAATTTAAAACATTCTGTGTTATTGGAGTTTGGTTTTTCTTAAATTGGAATTAATTCAGCCTGAAACCACCACCTAATTCTTACAGGCCACTTAAAATACTCATTTTCGAGTTATAAGCTTGCCTACAACAACTAATAAATCACGTGTATTAAAATGTAAAAGGCCTGTTGCAAGTCATCATTAAATACAACAAACTATTGAGCATATGAGCTTTCAATGAAGTTTATATCACTAATGAAACAGGCCAGTCAATGCATTTACTGAGAAAAACTGTCTATTTTCTAAGGAAAAAGAACTATCCTGTATCTCAAATAAGAACAAAAGAGACTGGAGATGCATGTAACTACATCTACAAGTTATTTCCATGAAGCAGAAATAAATTATGAAGAGATAAACTATAAATACTGTTCCTTTCTTCTCTCTGTCACCACAGCAATTTAAAGCCTCAGAAACAGAAAGAGGAACTTGAGCTTGTTTATTTTATATATACAATACCAAGTCACTGACTCCATGGAGGGCTAATACCTTGATGTCAAACTGACCAGGAAATATAATAAAATAGGTATATAATATATATAATAAAATAGGTATTCCACTACAAATGTTTCAGTATTTTAATATATATAATTAAATATATACATATGTATTTATATTATATACCATAAATATCCAAGCATTTCACGTATATGTGTCTGAAGTACAAGGCATCTTTGTGCAACAATTATTTATTTTCAAGAGGGGAGTAATTTTTTCAAACCATCACAGTTAAAAGCAAAGTGAAATTATAGGGAAAATTATTCAAAATAAATTTTTGTGTTTATATTACATGCCATACAACAGGTAAAATGGGACTGAAAAGTAAGTTTTCCAGCCACTTACCACCATCTCCTAAATTAGCTATGGAAAAAGTAGATTTTTCTAGAAAGGGAACAAATATTTAAAGAATTCCCATAAATCCACCTGTTTGGCTCAGACTGTCAAATCTCTAAGAACACCTTTTTTTTTTCTCTCCAGATTTTTACTACAGCTTCAGGAAACCAAGAAGCTTTTAGGTCTTCCCGCTCTGAGGTAAGTAGGACAGCTTTGCTGCATTTCAAATGCGAAAATAAGACTTCACTAAGGGACAAAAACAAGACTAAACAGGCTAGTAAGAGAAGTTCTCGGCTCCAGCACAGTCAAAGGACTTGGGAATCTGGAAACTGCTGCAAATACTCCCAATATTCCCAGGGCAGGGAAAAAGAATAATAATTTAAAAAGGACTTCAGCATGCGGTTGAAGGTCAAAGCTTCTGAGGCTATAAAGGTCCTGCTTCTGAGCTCAGCAGGAAAAACAGGTCCTGGATGGAATGAACACACAACTTCCCTGAAGGAATTTCCACAGTCTTCCCTTTCCATGTCAGCTTGGAAATGATGGGAGATACTTGACTTTGTCACCCAAGAATTGCTTCCACATAGCTGACAAATTTCTCCTAATATAAGGAAACAGGAAGCTCCCAGCTGGGGTTTAGATTAAAACAAAATTCCTGGGAAGGTGCCATGTAGAGAGGGAGAGAAGGATTGCTGGGATGGATTAAGGAAAGGTGGGCATGGACAGAAGCCATACAGTGTGGCTACACCACAGTGCAGGTCCTTTAGAAGGAAGAACAGGATGATAAGGAACAGCTCCAGGCTGTTACCAAAGAGGTAACTCCAAATTCCTGCAAGAAGAGATTTAAGTATGTAAGTCAAGACAAGAAAAAAATAGAGAGTTTTTTGTTTTGTTTTAAAGAAGGTTGTACAAAAGATCCCTAAAGAGTGGACTATTATCTTACTATTTTAAAAAGTAGAGAGTGTAACAGCATGGCCTCCCCACAAAACATGTGTTGCTTTTTCAGTCCTTAGCACACACACATCCAGCTTATCAACACACAGAAACCACCGAAATGTGTGCAAGGGAGGAGCTAATTTTAGGGCCTTCTTTCCCCTCCAACACAGTGGTTCTACCTCATTGCCAAATGCAGCTAATCACTGGTATTCCTGCAAGAATAATGCAAATCCAGAGACAAGGAAGAAGGTACAACCGCTGCCCAAGCTGCTCAAGGGAAAAAATGAACAATCACTTGAGAAATGCAGCTAAATCTTGAAGTCTGATGATTTCCCATTGTTTCCATGCACCTGAATCTTCCTGCCTGTTATTTTACAGCTCTGTGCTTTCTTCCCGGTGTGCAACATCCAAACAAGCAAACACTGTAATATGGGGATAAAAAACAAAACTGATCTTACAGCAAGTGTTGGCAAACAAGGGGAATAGATTTTAACCTAGTCTTCAGGCAGGACTTTTCAGTATGTGGAGATTTTCAAACATATAAAAATGTATAAAATTATAGACAGTATCTTCAATCAGTATGAAGAAAATAAATCTTCTTAAACCAGTGCCTCTAGAACACACACTGAATATAATAACAAGGACAGAATTTAACAAACCACATATTACCACGTTTTTCTCTAACAGTCTGACTACAGCAGAAACCAACCACACACAAAACCAATTATTCTGACACAAGCCAAGTGCCCAGCCTCTTAGAACTGCCACAAAAGCAGCTGAAAGCTTTCTTTTCTGCAAAGCTCTTGAAAAACTGCACCTATAAAGCTGTAAATGTTACATGTCCTAAAAATGACAAGTTTTCTCAGAGGAAAGATAAACCTCACGAGCCCTCACTCACTCCCTCTCTGCAATTAGCAATTTCAGCAACCTCTGTGAGATGCTGACTACGTTCATTTGATGGGAACCCAATTACGAAAGCTCATAACACAAGAAGCTCTGAGTCTGTACAGTCAAATCAAAGGCAGGAAACAGCAAAACTGAAGAACATGCACAGAGCTGGCTGTGAAACTCCCACCCGGGAATCCCATTTACTGCCTGTGATGTTACACGGTGCACAGAGTCCCTTCCTTCGCCCACTGACCATACACTTCCCAGAGCACTTCCCGTTTACTGTTTCCCAGAGTACAGTGTGCTCCAGGTACCTCCAAGCATGATGTCACCCGGGTGGTTTCAGAAAAGGATCAAAAAATTGAACATTTAAACAGCACTCCAGCTCTTGATACTGCTACAACGAGCTAAATCTTTCTTTTTTGCAGTAGTGAGAAATAACTGCTGTGGAGGGGCCAGAAAATTCGAGCATTTTGTGGCTTTACGAAACTCAGGAAAGATCTCACAATCAGAATAATGAGGTAATTTTACTAGGTCATTAAGAATATAACTCACTTAATTCACTGCAGCTAAGAGTGTTGAAAAACTTTTTCTGGAATGTTATTTTAGATAGCTTTTGATAAAGTAGAAGTTCCACAGGCATAGCTGATCACAGCTCTGGAAAAGTTAATTTATTTAAAATACAACAGAAAACTTGATGCAATATGTTCCTATTTACTGCCTCATTGTGATGACAATATTACAGTTCCATTATACAAGCGGAATCTCTTCAAATTTGCATTATTTCAGTTGTGTAGCACATGCACATCCTTTTATTTTGTTAATTCAAATAAATGTAATATTCTTAGCAATAAGCCAAAGCCTTTATTCTGTATGCAAGTCTACTAAATTATTATTTCAGTATTCTGTCAAATTGCTAATACAACTACAGCATACAAAAACTGGTTATGTTTTATCTCCTCTGCAGCACCAACTGAACCAAAGACCCTCTTTCCACAGAAGCACTGCAAAGCACTAATTATCCATACCATATTCCTTTGCCATTTTCCTAGTTCCTTTATTGTTACATGACCATCTGTACTGACACCAGGACCTACCTGAGGCCTCACTAATATAGATCTGTGTTCATCTGTACAACTCCAGAGATGAATGGGCAATTCAAGATACAGATGTACTTTTAATCTGTGCAACAGAAGGGCTGTTGTCTGGTTTTGCCAAGTTCCAGTCCTAACAGCTCCTGAAGTTACATAAAATGACATAAAACAAGATTACCTGAAGTTCTTATCATTCCACTCTTCCATATTCTTACAAAGGAGGCACAAGGTCCCAGTAAAATCTTGCTTGCCATGCTGCCAGAGTGCAGTGATTTTTGCAATCCTTATTAAAGTTTTACAATCTGCAAGTACAACTACAAGAAAAGCAACCTGATTTGCTTCCCTTTTTTCATAAATAAAGGGTTGTATATGTAGGATTTAGCAGCAGGTATCACAGCTCCAAACGACCTTTACAGCTTTCTTGTTGAAAGGTGATTTAGAAACCAGGAATATAAAAAAGTGATTAAAATCCTGCCTTGTCATAGGCCCACAGTATAAAATGTACAAGCAATGCAAAATCTGCAAGATGTTTCATACTGCTCATGGCCAGGGAACGCTATGACAGTTAAAACCAACAGGACATAATGCTGCCTAAAAGAGTTATTTGTTCAATATTTCACTCGTGCCAAAAAGCACTGAAGATCACTATGCAAGGTAAAAACCCTCAAATGTTCCTTCTGGGCAATCCATGCAGTCTATCCACAATGTCAGGACAGATGTGAGGTGAATGGGAATCCATACAAAACAGCCATGGGAAAGAAAAAGAGGAAATGATAAATTAGAAAATGCTGACACTGCAGAGAAATTGCTACAAATTACCAAGGAACTAAAAGTAAAGAGACAAAAAAGCAGCAGCAAAAAAAGGGGAAAGGGAGAGGTGCTGGGTAACAGGACACGAACAGTCAGACAAGGCAGGAAAAATGAGCCCTGGTCTCCTGCAAATCCGCAATGGCAAGGCAAGGAGCAAAGGGAGTAAAGCAGAAAAGGCAAGAAGAGCAGCTACGGCAGCTTGTTCTTCACTCCTCAGAAAGAGTTACAGTGACACACAGACTGGCATTAGCTCATGGGAACATCTGGCTCCACTGAGCACAATGTCCACTATCTCTGCTCCCTGGATGAGCCTTCTGCTCAGCATATGGAATCCAAATTAATGACACCATAATTCAGATTAAGATGATTTACGCAGACTGTCAACTTTTCTTTCCAAACAGTAAATTCCATCTAGGTTTACATTTATTAAGTAAGCTGAGGTTCCACTGATATTCTTCCAAATTTAGTCTTCCTTTATTATTTATTTAGAATTATTTACTTATTCATTATCTATTATCCGTTCATTATTATACTACTGAAACCAATATAACCCTATGCTTTCAACTGGTCACAACTGGTCACTCCAAAAACCTTTTGGGAGACAGTCAAAAGGGCACAAAGTTATTTTTTAAGTTAGTAAGCAATTAAAGCTATTTTCCCTTTTGTCCTTATGTTCATAAAGAAAGTGACACAAAACCTAATTAGGGTTTGTCAGTGTAAACCTTTGGGTGCTGTACAAAGCCTACCCAAGCAAAGGGGAAATAAAAATTATTATTACTATTGTGCAGAGAAATTTAGAAAAATCAATTTAGCCCATTAGTTCTTCAGATGCATTAAAGTATACTGAAGTGAAAGCTGAGAATGTAAGACCTCCACCTCCATAATCATCAAAAGCAGTTGGTAAAAAGAACTGAGAAGCAGAAATCCCCATGTATGAAAAACATTCCAACAGCCTAAGCACAGAAAGGTGCCTGATCTTACACCGGAAAAGGAATGAAAACCCTAGTGTGGTTTTACCCCTACCACTCTCTCCCCAAAAGGTACAATCACTTGTCCATCTACTAACTGTGTAGTCACAGTATTCTGAACCACCATAACACACAGAAACAGACGATTTCTTGCAAAAACTACAAACATTTTTAAGATGTACATAGCAGTAATCCTGAGCTGAGACTGAGAAAGTCAGCAATGGATAGGGGACTGCAATACATACAGACAGTCAAAATTCAAACTCATTTAACTTTCAAGTTAGCTGTGATATAAGTGGAAAGCTGGACTGTGGCCTTTAGATACCTATATATATTTATATATACAGATATATACATACATATGCACATATATAAAAGGGGCATATAAGAAAGATCGAGAGATACCTTTTATCAGGACCTGTAGGGCCAGGGCAAGAGACAAAGGTTTTAAACTGAAAATGGGCAGGTTTAAATTGGATATAAGGAAGAAACTCTATAAAGAAGGTGGTGAGACACTGGAGCAGGCTGCCCAGCAAGCTGTGGATGCTCCCACCTCGTGTTAACATTTCCTGTTAACACTTACATTTCTTGCCTCAGAGTACTCCCCGTATAACTGACTGAAAAAGAAACTTCTGTTGTATAAATTCATGCATTTATAAGGAAATGTTTTGACAATGAAATTTCTGTATCATACAGACCTGACAGCGAAAAAATTTTATTTGCATTAAGGAGGATTCAAACTGCAGGCTCTTCTTTAAGCAGTAAATTAATTCCAGCTTCCAGCAGAGAACATGATTGCTTGAGCCACCTGAATTTACTCCCAACTAACATGATGACATCAGGTCAATCACAACAGGCAGTACAGGCCAGAGAATACACCTGGCCAGTTCCAAGGTCACAGTTACACTTGCTGTTGATTGGCAAATTCCATGGCCACTGAGGTTTGGTTTTTCCCCCCCCCCTATTCAGAATTTCCAAGGGTAACTCTCAATGATTACAATGCCCAGGAGCAGCTGCAGCACACTGCCAGTTATTTCAGGCAGCCCTACGACAGAAAAGCTTCCTTTTCTGAGGGATACTTCAGATGTTTCTAAAGAGAAAACACCTACTAGATTTGAATGTTCCACACGACTGTCAGTCACTACAGGAGACAGACAAAAAGAAAACCTGTCAGCAGTTTGAGAGTTGGAGCATTTCCGAGAACCAGCCCTGAGAAAGAAACACAACCAACACAGGCCCCACCGTTCCCAAGATGATTCTGACACCAGGACACCAAACCAGCCAGAGAGAATTGCACCCTCCAGGTAACTAAAACACAGCAGTGCAATACAAAAATATCTCAAGAGGAAGATTAAGTACCTGTACAGGAGCTAAATGAAGACAGTTGTATTGAAAGGATAATAACTTCTTAACAACCTGTGACCAAAAATCAAATGCCTGCTTCACCAAGTCTTCCTGAAATACATATTTCTAAAATGGAGATAAAAGTGTTTCTCTACCCCGTAAGTATTACAAGAATAATTACATTAAAACCAGAAAGACTGGAATACTAAAAGTGTGTCTTAAACAAAAATACTTAAACGTATATACTTATTGATTTTACCACCAAAATACAAATTTCACATGTAGCTTTCCCCATCCATAGAACAGTCCCACTCCGTCAACAATGATACTTTAAAATATGCAGAGCACCCTTGTACTGCTTTCTTTGAAAGAGAAAGATCACGGCTACCTGAAATTGGTAAATTAAAGACTAAAACAACCAAGATCTTTAGTCAGTTCACTTAAACCTTTCCCTAAACAACTACAATCAAATTCAGTTCTGAATAACAGAAGCAGCAGCTTTCACTGATTTTGCAGCTCAAGGATTAAATTAATATAGAAATGCTGATATAGTCTTACTATGCCAAGCAGTCCTTTAGCAAAAATAAGTCAAACCCTTTACATCCCTATCCTTTATTAACAATAGATAAAGACCTCCTTTACAGAGTTTCCAAAAAGAAATTTCAACACCCCCACTTCCCCCTCAGCTTACCCACTTCCAGCCGCAACAACGTGTTTATCCTTAACGTTCAGACAAAGCAGAAACCATGTATGACACGTTCAAATAACAACATAAGAACAGAGGGGAAATCCTCAAACAAGTTTGTACCGAGACAAGGAGCCGTAAGGTGTTTAACTCTGAGACACAACCACTGTGCATAAAGCCACCTGACAAATACCTCAGAGGTGCAGGAGACTGGCAGTGCCCTTCTGTCCTGTAGCACCACATTGCACAGCTTTTAATCTTTCACACATTACCAGACTCCTCTCAGACTACTGGGAAGCAGCAGCAGGCTGACCAGGTATAGTCCACCTTTCCAGGCTAAATGCCTACTGTGTTTTTCCCCCTAAGTACGTGAGACTCAACCTGACATCCAAGTCCCCCATAGTCCCACATTCCCATGAAATAGAGCACATATGGAATATATGGGACCCTCTAGCAAACTCAGCAGGTGTAAACTTAGAGCTTTGAGGTTTTGTTAATAACAGCACAGAACACTCTGCTGAACTCCAAATCTGGCCCACCTCGTGAGACACCACCACATGTGTATATACACGTACATGTGTATGTACACAGAGCACATGGTCCCAGCTACAGAAAATTGAACAGTCCATGAAGAAACAATCAGCTCAGACATGTGACAACAGGTGATGAAGATGTTTCAACAACTGCACTAAACCTCTATGTACACTGTGAAAGACACAGAGCACAACAATAGGGTTCCGTCCCTAAAAGAAATCGTAAGAAGCAGCTTGTATATAGTAACTTCTAAAGAAAATTAATCATATGTGATTGGGGAAAAAAACCCACAACAAAACACCTGCTAGGACATCACTTTGGAGTACAAAATAAATAACCGCTAAGCAAAGGCATACATACAATTTTTCAGCATTGCAAGCAAGAGCGAGCAGACAAGCCAGCCGGATGACAGGTCCGGAGCGCAGCAGCACCCGCAGCCATGCACAGCGCTGAGGGAGCCCCACACGACACACCTCGGACCGGGTGCCCCTCGCACACCCACCCACCCACCCGGGGGGGGGAACCGCAGGGCCGGGCCGGGGGCACAAACCCCCCCTTCCCCCGGGCAGGGACAGCGGCTCCGGGGCGCTCCCCACCCTCTGCCCCCGCCACCAAACAGCGCACCGGCCCCTGCGCGGCCCGCCCTGCCCCGCCGGGCGGCGTGTGGCGAGCGGCCCCGGCCGCGGGCTCGCCCAGGCCTCCCGCCCCTGCCCGCGCCCCTCGGCCGCGCGCTCGCTCACCAGGCAGCGGCAGGGGGAGGC
>JAWWEU010000017.1:19500839-19521140 GCA_035583155.1 Acropternis orthonyx
CCTGGTCAGTGCCCACCACCCTCTGGGGGAAGGGCCTTTCCCTGAGATCCAACCTGACCCTGCCCTGGCACAGCTCCCGCCATTCCCTGGGTGTGTCCCTGCTCCCCACAGAGCAGAGAGCAGTGCCTGCCCCTCCGGAGGATGCTGTGCCCGCAGTGCGGTCTCCCCCCGGTCTCTTCCCCAGCTGAACAGCGCTGGGAATGGAAACATCACCAAACCATCATTTGTCTTCTCAAAGTACAGTAGCAGACAACAGGTTTGTATAAAAGCGACTAAAAAAACCACACTAACATAGGTCAGGGGAATGAAACATCGAATTTAGGTGAGGATACTGATCAAACTAATGTGTTGGACAGTCAGTGAAAGGCAGAGAACTGGGTGCTGCTGCAGGGATAAAGCACCTGCAGAGAGGGCAGAATCAATCACACCAGTGTGCAAGCAGGAGAGCACCGAAAGAATGCATTTGCTTGGACAGGGTAAAAACAAGGAGTAGTAAAAATGTCACTGGGGACAGAAATTCTGTGTCTGAAAGAGGAGGAAAGCTCCCAGTGAGGAGAGTTGCAGGCTCAGAGGGCGGCATTGGCAGGCATGTGCCCAGATCAGTGAGGCCACGGTGCCCAGAAACAACCCAGTGAGGGATCTCAGCTACACCACGTAGGTACAGTCCTACAATCAGTGTGCTTGTTAATGACTAAATAAAACAAGAAGCAAGAGGAAAAAATCTGTGCTCAGAGTGAGTGCATATGTTTGGGTACATAAGCCTAAGGCAGGAACTAATGGAAGTTTGCAAAGATTGGTGAACAGGGAATAATTGTTTACTGTCTCTTCCATTGGAGGAGCTGGAGGGTAACAGGTGGAACTACCAAATTCAGAACAAGCAAAAGAGCCATTCTTTCTTCATTCACATATAATTAGGCTGTAGAACACCTTGCCACGGGACAAAATGTGGTGAAAGTTTACCTGGACTCAAAGAGGGAGTGG
Organism: Acropternis orthonyx; assembly: GCA_035583155.1. Classification (NCBI taxonomy): domain Eukaryota; kingdom Metazoa; phylum Chordata; class Aves; order Passeriformes; family Rhinocryptidae; genus Acropternis; species Acropternis orthonyx. The sequence goes on from JAWWEU010000017.1 coordinate 19,501,821, forward strand.
AGAAACACAAGAAAGAGGAAAATAGATCACATATTCCCAAAGACATCTCCCTGTAGTCGAAAAATGCCCTGACCCACAGAAGGCCCTGCCGTATTTGGGAACACATGTGTTTTCTCTTGCCTTTTCATCCTGAGGCATCTGCTGATGGCTGGCCTCCCCTAAAAGGCTACTCATGGTTTCATGGGTTTTTTTGCAGCAGAAAAAAAACACCCCAAAGAGTTTGAAAAGTCTTTGACCCAATCAAGCTAAAAAACAGAGGATGAGAAAAAAAGTGTGTTAGCAATTTACCCATGTAATACCAACCCACAGAGTAGAGGTCAAGACAACCCATTTATGTTCAGTAAGTTTTAAGACTTTTTCTTAGTTTCATGCCCCTAACTGCACCAGCTCGTCTTCTGTCTAAAGCCATAATAAAGCTCTGCTGTGAACAAGCAGCTTCTTTGTTGATGAGACAACCTGTACAAACAAACATCTCCAAAAATGGAGTCAATTATAAAAACACTTTGAAGCATTCCTAAAGTATTTAAAATATGCCAGCTAAAGGATGCTGTGCAAGAAATAAGCCTAAAAAATTCAACAGATACATGCTCATGTGCCCCACACACTTACATTAACCACAACAAGAAGACAAACCTTATCATTAACTTGCGGGCTCCACCAGCAGCCAAATGTTGTACAATTCTCAAGGAAGTTCTTAGCTTTGCAAATATTTAATGCTTTTAAGTTATATACACTTAGATATTAAGTTCATAAAACCACAAGGTTTTCTTATTTCATTTGTCGAGCCTTGACACAGCCCATCAATCACCCTGCAGTGCTGAGAGCTCAGGATTCCCACTTTCCCACTTGCCTGGATGCAGGGGCTCACTGATCTCAGAATTTAGGTTATGCTGGAGGACCACTGCTATTTATCTTTGTGAATTCTCACATGAAGCTTATTAGATATCAACAGTTAATATTTGATATTAACCACAATTTTTGATAAGTCTCAACATCTAGAAGTGACTTCCCCAGTTTGTCTTTCAGAGCTGGAGCCCCACTGCCTGAGCTACTGAGTGCACCTACAGTCAACTGGCATTCAGGACCTCTCCAACTCAAACAAAACCCAGGATGGCAAGTGATGCAGGATGTGGAGATCTAATCCAGCTAAGAAGGGAAGTATTGTCAAAATTCCTGAGAACCCAAAGGAAGGCATTCTAGTCTGCAGTAGTACCAGTAGGTCTAAAAATAAGGCTATAAATAAGGGGAACAAGATCTACATTTGCTCAGACAACACCTACGGCTGTTACCAGAAATCAGCCACCTCATTTGAGAGTCATTAAATGAAAACCTAGCACTCACATCCTTTGGAAATTCCAGAGGCTCCTGAAACACATTTGGGCACCGTGAGGACACACCAGAGGAAAGATGAGCCCTCCAGACACCTGCAACAACGTATTAGCAGGGTGAAAATATCAAAAGAAGTTGAGAAGAGCTTTGTGGGACAACCCCAGACACAGACCAGGAATGGGTGAATCACAGCTTTTCAGTGGGCAACACCATTCCTCCTCTGCCCCTCCTCCACAGCAAGCATGGGCAAAAGTCTTCAAACCCCAAATATTTCAAGAGTTCAGCAGGTGATGTCCCTGACTGCAGGACATTCATGCTCAATTCTATTTCCAAAACAGCCTCCATCTCAGCTTCAAAGCACGGAGGAAGGCCAGGAGAAAGCCCATAGGATCTTGCAGGTTTCAAGGGGAAGGAGGCTGTAGATAGTACCTGTTATCTCTGTGCTCACACCTCTCTTAAAACAGGAATAATCCTTCCTGCTGACTGCACACCTCTCAAGTCCAACCCTCTGGCTTTCCTCCTTCCCAGCTACACTAAGGCAGCTTTCTTCCAGCATTCAGCTCTACAAGACCTATTTTACATCAATGATTTCCTATTATTTCACATGAGTTGCTGCATTATTTATTAGTTTTAAATGTATTGTTATGTAATCACACCAAATGTACTTTTAATCTTAGGCAATGAAGATATGGTAACGAAAGTACAATGTGCAATTTAACATCAACTCTTTTTCTAAAGCTGTTAGTGGTTATCCTTTATTTTTAGTAAGCACATTTAACTCTTGATTTTCTTCTGGTCCAAACATTATGCCAGGGCTATGACCAATTCCACTCTCACTATTTTTGTAAGATCTTTTTTTTTTGTAAGGCAGTGCCTAGGACAAGACCCAACAATCAGCATGAGACTATGCTATTTATCTAGGGCTTGTTCTTAACTACTTTTCCACAATGCAGGATAATTTTGGACCATTACAGAGAACGGGATTTAGATATGAAATACCTCAATTAACTGTTTTTTGCTTTTATTGGCTTTTTTTCCCCAGCAGACATTGCTAACATTGGCATGCCTTGCCGTTGTCATGGCAATGAAAGGAGCCTATATGTTTTTGCATGTGGCTCAGAAATGATTTTACACAGAAATGGGACAACAATTAGAATAATGGACATGGGATATTTCTGTGCCACCAGTTAATAAATGGTCAACAGGAAATAAAGAAAGATCCCAAATCAGCAACAAAAGATACTGAATGAAAGGTCCTTGATTGGATATAAGACACCAAACTCTTATTGTGACCCTCCCTTGCAGTTAGGGCTGTGTGGGTAAAGCTTTGTCACTCCTGAGCATTATTAAAATCACAGTAATCTGCCTGGGCAGTTGCCTAAGCAGACCAGGACCACATTTGCCCAAATATACTGCTCTTGGTGTTTGGAAATACATGAGGAGTTTTGTATTGTGGACTCATCCCAATGGAAATTGGGATTTCAATTGCCTTGAAGCACTCTTGTCTCTGTGAGGGCTCATTCAAAGGCAAGGCTCTTCTCGTGGACAATGAGTTCGCAATTTGCACGAGGCAAAAGAGGAGATATTTTAGAGAAGCAAGTTTGCCTGTTAAAAGCTGAGGAAAGGAGCTTGTGTCAGTCACTGATCAGAAGGGGAGGAGGCAGAGGCAAACACCAAGAAACATGACTGAAACCAGCCTACACCAATCTAGGAAGCATCCTGGAAAATTATTTTTAGCTAGGCTATAAATACCATTCACCTATGACTTCTGTATGTTACTCATCACAACACCCGCTCTTTGCCTGGGGACCAAGGTACGTGAGGGAAGCTGTTACTGCATGGTTTGCCTGTGCAGAGATTCCAAGTGTGGAGGCACTGAAATGTCTGTGTCAGTCCTGAGTTTCATCCTCCTACCCGCGTTCTGCAGTGCCAGCTCTGTCGGGCACGTCCCGCTCGCACCCAGCCCAGCCACACCGGCCCTTGTTTGTTAGAAAGCAACCTAAAGCCACATCCAGGGGGCCAGCTGGCCTGGCCCCAGCACAGATCATCCCTGCCCCACAGTCAGCAGCTTCAGAGCTCGGGGTGGCAGGGCTTGTGGCACTTTCTCTCTTCTGCTGTTGGACCCAACGCACTGAAACGCAGAGGAGGAACCAGACTGAGATACCCTCAGATTTAAGATCTGATTCAATCCATCATCATCATCTCTTCCCTTTCTTTAGCTGGCTGGTAACTTTTTCAAGCTATTTACTCAGATTAGCTCTGTATCAACATTCTGCAGCCCAGAAATGCCCTTGGCCAGGCCAAAACAGGAAACACTGCAGAGAACAAATGGGAAAAACACATGGGGAAACAAGAGGGGTTTGCACCAGAAGACAACAAATGAGAATACACAGGGGAAAAATAAAAGGATTATATGCAAACAACTAAATTAATACATGAGACTAGTGCCAAACTAATCTGTTCATGGGTATGGAACATTTTGAGCATATGGAGCAAGCAGGTTATTAGAACTTCACCAGGAGTAGTAATTCTCATTAGCTCAATATGACAGCACACAGTGCACAGCCAAAGTGCAGCTTAAATACTGTGTTGTAATAAAGGCTCTGTGCATAAAGATAGTGGAGAGAGTTAAACATCGAGTGAAAATGGCCAATGGTCAAAGTACCATTCATAAGATTGCCACTCTCCAGCTGTAACCTTAGCAGGGGCTCACAATACCTTTAGGGCCTTAGGAGGGAGGTTTGCTGCTCTGCTCCCCTTTGAAAACCCCTATTGCACAATCCCGTGGTGTGCCCCTGCTTCCCATCCCACACAGCTGGGAAAAGCACCTCTCACAAAACTGCTCCCCCGCCCCGCAGCCTTTCCCACTCAGGGAGCAAACCCGGAGGCACAGGGGGCTGTGCCATCACCACCTCTGCGCTTGTTGCGGGAGCAGGGAGGCGCACACAGAGCGAGCGAGAGTGGCTGTCCCTTGGCATCCCCGGGGCAGAGGGGCCAAGCAGCCCCGCTGGTGGCGGCAGCACAGGGGGGATGTGCCTGCCGAAACACAGCCCGTGGGAGATGTGCGGCTGTGCAGGGAACCGGGGCACAGCCACCCCCCCAAAACACGAGCTGCCAGCCTCTCGCGGGTTAAGGTTTGCAAAGGGTTGCATCACACCGGCATGGACTCGGCAGCAAAATAACACCTGAGCTCTTCCAAGCCAGCACCAGTGTTCTGGTTCGCTCCAAGAGAATCCAAGGGAGGGGGGAATTTGAGGAAGATGACAGTTTATGCAGCCATCAGCACAGCGCTGAGCCAGTCTCGTTTTCATAAGGAGAAAAAACACAGAGCGATTTATCTGGAGCCCTTCGGTTATGCAAAAAGTGACCCTGAATAAGTCCTCTTGCTATTTATTCCTCTCTGAAATAGGCACGTGCCACTAGATAGATGTATAAATCACTTTCTAATTATCCTAATACTTTCGGACAAATGCAAAATATTAGTATCCTTTACCATAATTGTTCCTATTTATTCCTCTCTGAAATAGGCACGTGCCACTAGATAGATGTATAACTTGTTTTCTAATTATTCTAATAATTTTGGACAGATGCAAAATATTAGTATTCTTTACCACAGTCATTCCATGCAAGATGCTATGCATAATGTCTTTCAACAAGAGGAATTTAATTTTCAAGTCAGAATATAGAATTCATTTAATAAAAGTCATTAATAAATACTAAATTTGGTGAAAGAAGCATTTCTTTATAGTTGTGATTATTTTCCTCTGCAGAATACAAATGCATAAAACTGGAAAAAGCTGCTGTCAAGACTAACAACATTCAAAGACCATGATTACACAGAATACTCAGGCAATTGTGCCACATGAATTCTGAAGGCTGAAAAGATACTGTCAATCTTGTCTGTACAGCATATTCAAATGCATTGTTTAGCATTCTTAAGAAGAATCACTTTTTCCATGTTAACTACATAATTCCTCAGACTAAAAAAAATAATATTTACCATAATCATTTTTTTAGGGGGAAAAACCCCCACAATTCCATTTTTTAATAGATTTGAACTCTTTCTGAACCTGAGCTACAAAAGCAATTCATTTTTCTCTGAATTTATCATCTTTTACAACTCTGGCAGCTATGTCACTCTATTCCATCAATTCACTATTCCCCCCCCTCTTTCTCTATTAGTTATCCCCCCACAGTCCCATAACTGCTGGTTTTTAACTGACTTTTCTTGGGCTTCTGTCAGTTCACTGATATTTTTCTAGTTTTCAAGTGGCAGTGAATATTCTAACTGTTGTCTGAAAGCTGTACAATGAGGAATTATCCTTCTGCTTCCACGAATCAATGACTACTCTGTAAGGCTAAAAGCAGTTTTTCTCTTCCCATTGTTTTCCCACTTCCTCTCATTCCATTTGTTCTTGCATTCAACTATTATTTTTTTCCAGCAAGCACCACAACACAAACCATACCCTCCCACACCTTCCACTTCGAGATCGCAATATTTTTCAAAAAGAATCCTCTTTCCCTTAAACAGGGGAAAACACAAGGTAACAAATAGCATAGTTAGCTCACCCCGGGATGTCTAGCACAGGTTGTGTCCCAGCTCAGCACGTTACCTGAAATTCTCCTTTTCCAGGGAACCCCCCCCCCGCTCGCACTGGTCTGTTCAGAAAGAGGTGGGCAAAGTTTGAGCACTGCTTTTTCCTGACCCACTTAACTTCTTGGGCTGCTTCCACCACCGGGCAAAGAACGTGCCCCCTTGCAAGGCAGACACGGGAGAATAAAGGTCACTTTCGAAACGAACAATGGGAAAGAAATCTTTCTCTCGGAATACTATCAACATCTCCATTTCAGAGAGGAGAAAAACTAAGGACGCTAATAAACCCTCCAGCCAATTAACAAGTTAGTAACTGACCAACACAGCTGTGCTGATTAGTGGGTAATTGTCCCCCCCAGCCTAATTATGCTGGTAAATGCCACTGGCATGCACACAGGGGCACAGATTTCCCTATCCTGGTTTTGCACTGTTGGTTAAAGGCATCTGGCTCTGTAACTTCACTTATTGACAACACTCACCCCCCAAAAAGTACCAAAGCCCCTCTCAGCCCTAGAATCAGACAGGCAGCAGTTTGAGGTCAGGATGAGCCACTTGAAGAAATGGGATCACTTTTCAGATACTAAAGGGAAAAAAAAAACCACCTAGTTTCCTGGAACTGGTCACAGTTACCTGCAGCTGTTTCTAATTTGTCCTGGATTATCTGAGTTAAAGAATTAACTCAAACCTGAGTAATCCTCCAGCTGAGAAAAAAGAATGTTAGAAATCGAGGTGGGAACGCATTTATTGCTTCTCAAAAATGCGTTGAGGTGCATTTGGGGGGGATTTGAGGACAGGAGTTTAAGTATTTCTTGCCTCCTGTGACCAGATCATTCTGCCAGGCTTTGAAAGGGAGAAGCAGCAAGGAGGAAGAGATGAGAAGCCAGTCACTGCACCTGGCAAATTTCTGTACACTCCGTGGCTGAGACATCTTTTTGTCCCATTTTTCTAGGAGTGAAAAAGGCAATAAAACCTTACCAATTGCCAAGTGTTAAGGGGCACTGTGCAGCTGACCAATGCAGCTCTTCTGTACAGCTGCGGGGAAAGGGCTGAACTCATACAAGCTGAACCTGACTCCAATAGGTTCTTAATTTGGTGTCACGTTTGGCTTTAGGTCTGGCTATAAACTAAGATGAAATCACAATTAAAAAAAAAAATAAAGATTCCACACCAAGAATTATGAAAATAGATAGGAGCCAATAAAACAGATTAAAAAGGAAAATAAAAGGAAAAGTAAAAAAAGAGCAGGACAAATACACAGCAGTTAATTCACTTAGAACACCATTCTACATTTACTTTTGAGTTTTATCCAAATGTGCTATGTAGATACTAGGTAGATACTGCTCAATCAATTTAATTGCAGGATCACACAAAAAACACCATTAAAAACCTTTCACTCCTCTTCCCAAGAATGAAACCAAACTATCAGCAACACACCTTGATTTTAGCAGTTTTTGTTTGTTTAACTAAAGCCTGGGATTCTTCTAACAGAAAATTTTAAAAAGCACAGAACAACCCAAGGTTTTGCTTTGAAATGAAAAGCAGTTTGATTATACAGGAATGTTTGGCTGGGTGAATGTGCATAAAAAGGGCTGCAAGGGGCATCCAGTTTAACCAGCCTGGTGTCCTAAAGAGCAGTCCATCAACACCTGCAAATTCGGGATGGGATGTAAGTTATCCCTGTCTGGATCTTATGGACACCATTTCTGCAGCTGGAATGTTAACAGATTGGTAATAAACAAAAATTCTGTGCATAAAGCAACTCTTGGGAATGTGGAATGTGACTTATTGTGGGGTTTTGTTGTCGTTGTGTAGGAGGTTTTTGGTTTTTTTGGAAGTCACCAAAAAAAAAACCCCAAAAAAACCCCAAAACTCCCTTCAACCTGCTCTCTTAGGATATTCAATATAACGTTCCACAAAGTAACATTTCCCTAGAAAATGTCACTCGTAAATCTGTGGTTCCTCTGGTGTTCCAACAGCACAACACACCGCTTGGAAGCTGGAGCTGCCCTGGAGATGCATCACCTGGAGAAATGTTTGGGTGGTTGGAAACCCTCAGCCCTGGGGTCACCGCTCTGGCACCAGCTCTCAGCTAAGTCAGCAGCTGGACCATCATTCCCACCCAAACTGGGACAGCCAGTGCTGCAGACCAAAACTGCAGGTTTGAGCAGCGGCCAAAAAGTTTTTTATAATAAATATAACATAAATATTCACAAAATACCAGCTCTGAAACTGTACCAGGGAAGGACAGTTTGCAGTAAACTCAACAAAACGTCCCATCTACCTGTTTCAGAGCCCTGAGTCCCATTATCTTGGGACACACAAGACATGCCCTGGTACACCAGAATATTTTTCAGTAAATTCTCCTCCTTTTAAATGCTCTGTATTTCAAGTTTCTCTCTCTCTCATATTTCTATTTCTGAAATACTTTCATTAAAGTGAATATCAGAGAAACCTCATCAGTGCTTGGTTTCTGGGTGACAAGCAAAGAACAGCCTCTAATTCTTGAGAACAGTTTCATTCGGTGTGTTATGAAATAAGTTTTGAACACATTTTACATTATGCAGCACCCTCCAAACTTCAGTAAGGGAGTGTTACTCATGAAGCTCCAGCATTGTCCAACTGATATAATTAAATAAGGTCTTATGGTAGTTATACAGTAGTAGATCTCATTCCAAATTTTTTTGTCCTTATAAAAGTAGAATAAACCTACACAGTTACCTGCCACAGGTGAATAAACACCCTTTAATGTTTACTGATAAATAACCATAACATCTTGTCATTTGTCCATGGACATGCTAGCGGGGTAGCACAAGAACAGCTACACTTAGTGTTGTATTTATACATGATTTTTTTCAACTAGTGAACTCTGTATTCATTAAAATGTCATTAAACTCTTTTCCAGTTTGGTAGTGAGGGGTTGGTTTTGCCACAGCTTGGATGTACAGTGTGTTGGCAACTGTAAACAGTGGGAATGGCAAAGAAAAACGATCCATTAAGTGCATGGAAGAATCCATAACCTCCAGTTAAGCTAAACTGGTTCAAGGGAGTGGGTAATATTCAAGATTATCATTCCTTTTTCCTGTTAAAGGAATTAGCTAACAGGGCAATTTCATGTATTGAAACTGTGTTGCGACTCAGCAGATTTGATCAGGCTTTTTACAAAGGCATTCTGTGTTAAGTTGCTTCATATTATTACCCTGAAGCTTTATCTTATTTTTGAAAATACATCCCTATTTATGCTGCAGATTAGCAATAACAGCTATTGAGTAGTTTCTAGCACGGAGAAGATAAAAGCAACAGAACACAATAATATAGCTCCGATTAAAGATTTCTTCCCACCACATATTTAAATAATAAGCCAGAGTGACAGAAGAGGAAACAGGAAAAGGGTGAATAAAGCACCAAAAGGGACAGAAAAGTTCTGAAAGGAGCATTTTTTTGAGTGAGCTTAGACCTTCCCTGTCAGTTGTCTGGTTCCAGCCCAAGCACTCAGAGGTTCCTACTCTGCTGTCACGGGTAGAGTTTATCACAGTGAGGTACAATTCGGTACCTGGTGTGCCAGCCCTTGAGTGAGGCTTTGAGCTCCTTTTTGGCCCTGCTGTCACATTCACGTTTCAGAGGGAGGTTTCCCAGACCTGGATCCTGGTGTGAGGAACAAAAGTGCGAGCTGCAGAACAAAACCCACCGGGGAAGACGGTGCCAGAATCGGCCCGTTTCAGCACGGTGACGTGGGGGTGACAACGGACACCTCTTTCTGTTGCCGTGGGCTGTCAGAGCAACACAAACTCCTGGTGTGTGGGAAGGCACCAGGACGTGGCACACGGACAGTGCTGGCTGGGCTCGCTCCCAGCGCCTCCATGCAGAGACCCCCGCCCACCTCTCCTCGGCTCATTCCCCTGCCTCCCTCATCCACAACCCTTTCTCCCCCTTTTAAGCACATTTCCCCCCCTGTCTCTCTCTGCTGTCCCTCAGCAGGTGCCCCAGCCCCCTGCCCTGCCCTGCCAGGCCAGCCAGCCTGCAAACACCCTTTACTCCAGTTGGCCTCAGCTCAGTGCACACAGCAGGGTCGCTCCAGCAGCCTCTGCCTTCCCCTGCTGGGGGGACACCTCTTGTTTGGGCCTGGCTTGGAGGAACTCCAGTGGAACACTGTGATCCAGCTGCTTCAGAGTGCAACATGTCCCACTTTAGTGCTAGTTCCTGTCAAACCCAAGCAGGGAGGCTCCAGCATCAGCTGGGAGCAGCAGGGACCTTGGGAGAAGCACAGGAGTGAGTTAGCTTGGCACTTCGTTTTGTCTGCAGCATTTCCAGTGCCAGAATTCTGACCTGCCCACCACAAGCTTTCTGTAGGATTTATAACCACACGCAACAGAGAACAAACTGTTTTAACCCTTGGAGATGCCACTCCAAGAAACGTCCTTAGCTCTGTCTGCCAGGTAACAGGTGTCTTAAGAAACGTGCACCAAAGACCAAAGGAAGTAAAATCAAAAGTGATGTCACCCTTTCATGCAGCAGGTGAATGAAACAGTACAAAATAGTATTGTTCCTCAGGTGCTGCTGGAAGAACGACTTGGAAAGTTCATGATTGAAGCCTAAAAAAACCAGTCATTTAACCTTGTCCACAGTTTAGAAGTGATGCAACAGTCATGACCCAATTAAAGCAAAAACAACAAGGCAGTTAAATCAATATGGACAACACTTCCAATTGTGTTTGCACATTGCATGTAAGGGTGTCCTACTTGAAACAAAAGCTGAAATGCTACTGTGAAAAGTGGGGGTCAACATTCCAGGAAGGCAGTTCAGAAGTCGAATTTGCAACAGCAGTTTTGCAGGAAAGCAATTTGGGACGTAGGGGTTGAGAACGCTGTCACTGAGAGAGGAAAACCCTGCTCAGACTGTTCTTCCTCCATTGGCACTGCTGCTGGATTTTGGGAGCACCATCACTGCAGACAGGGCTGCACAGCAACAATCACAAACCTCCAGCTGCCACCTCACAAACACAGCCCTCGAAAGTCCCCAGGGACAGTGCCAATAAAAAGGGAGACTGTGACTGGAAAGAGAAGGTAGCCTAAAGAAACATCTCTGGGGCTTACCTCTGGATTTCAAAGGACAAGGTAAAAAGTGGAAAACTTATATAATGGGCACAATTAGTGAAAGAGATTGAGATCACCTACACCAAGTCTTCCCAAAAGCAGAAGTGTAGCCCCAGTGGGCAAAAAGGAAGCTCCTTGACATAATACACATCAGCCCAGGGTGTTCCCTGGTTGCTGTTTATGCATTCTTGGTAACTCCTGGGACAGAAATCCTGTGGCAGGGTGAGGACCTGCTGGTGGTGCTCTCCAGCACCCCTCTGCCAGGACATGGTCTGTATCTGAGGCAGCTGTGCCAGGGCTGAGCACCGGAGAAGAGACTGGAGGAGCCATCCTGCACATGGAGCAGGGAGAAAATAAGGCAAAACAACAGCAAGGGGAAGGGTTCCTGCCTGTCCATCTTTCCAGGCACGGGTGTGGGGCATTTGAAGCTACAAACCAGTGTTCATTCTATTCGTGGCTGCTCTAACCTGCCCCAGGATCAACAGCCATGCCTAAATTGAGCCAAGACACACAGAAACTCTACAGCACCAGCAAGAGCACAGACAGTGCACAGCTCTGCCTCTGAAGGAGGCACTGAGAAGGATTTTCAGGCTTTGCAAAGGCAGGCAGGAATGCTTAGATCTAAATGGAGAGATGGGGCAGCACAGGTCAGAGCTGCTTTAGAAGAGCATCTGCAATAAATGTGTGACCTCGTCCTTCAGAGAGCCAGGGTCAGGCTTTTAATTCAATTCTAGACGTTCTTCTTTACCCGAAAATAATGGGTTTTACAGCAGGAGAAGCCAGGCTGTGCTGCACAATGGTTTGCCACAGGAACGTGGCACGGGAGCAGGACTGCAGGACAATGTAGGGCAGGAAGTTCAGGACACGCGTTGCATCCCACTGGAGCAGCAGGGCCCATCCCAGGAGTGCTGAGAGCAATTACTGGGATGGGAATGCTGCCAGCCCAACACTGCCAAGAGCCAGCCCTGCAAAAAACACTGGCAGGGCTCCGGGGCTGCAGCTCGGCATTGATTCCCAGATGGGGCACCCCCAAACTCACAGGGTCACCAGAGGTTTGGGCACGCTGGAGCACAGAACAAACCTGCAGCACCTTCCCATAGCAGTGAGTTCTGTATCTGGGCTGTCTCAGATGCTTAATGCTTCTGAAGTTACAGTTAGTAAGAAGTTAAGAAGATTTTAAGCCTATATTTAAAAATGAGTATAAATCTAAGTCTTTTCATGAACATCAGTGATTTTTCTTTTTTTCTGAGCAAGAACCCAAGTGACAAAAAAAGTGCAGTTGATGAGTTTCTTGCTAAACCTTAGAGGATATTTCACACCATTATGAGAGCTGTCCATGACCAGAAGGTGCTCAGACACCATGGTGACAGCCATGGTATGGGAATTTAAATAGAATATTGAAACAAATTTACTAGTTTGGTTTGGGTTTTAATTAGCTAAACCATTTGAAGACCAGATAAATTTTTACTGTGCTTTGTCTCTATTCTGCTGGTATCTTGACTAACATTTTACAGCTCTACACATACACTGTCTGAAGTCACTGCCCTTAAAATCACAGCCCCATTTCCACTTGTGCTGAACGAAATCCCAAAGTAAACAGGGTGTCGCTCCCAAGGCACTGAAGAATTAACCATGTGGTTGGGTGCAAACCACACACGTGGCACGACCTGTGATGCCCCCCAAGGCCAGTGCCAGTCACATGCTGTGCCAACAGAGCACAGCAAAGTGCCAGCAGAGGGTTGTAAGGAGGGCAAACCTTTCCTTCATGCCATGGGAATGACACTCAGACACTGACCCCTCTCTTGGCTGGCAGCTGCTGCACACAGCTATTAAGTACAGGATAAGTTTACTGTGCATAAATATTATGAAATCTTTGATTTAAAGCAGTTGCATAAAAATTGATTTGAAAAGTACGTAATATTTTAGAGCTTCTCATAATTTTCTGGGTTTTTCCAAATTTGGGCTTTTTAGAAAACTTTTTTTTTTTTTAGAAAACTCTTATGCAATCTGTTGTTCCCCATTTTTCTAGGGAGTTGATAAGCTGCTACAAACACAAAAAAGCATAAAAGTTTGGAGGGGGAAAAACTGCGTGAAGGAGCATTTAAACATTCTCAGCTTTCCTCTGTTACCAAATAAAACATCTTACCTTGATAATAAATGAACTCTAATGTTGATTCAATACAGAAAACCTCCTTTTCAGCTGGTTCTTAGATTCCCACGAGCATGCTGGAAGTTCATTTTGCTCAGTTTCAAAACAGAGTTTCCAATTCCTCTGGGAAGGGGGATTTTATTCTGCAGAACTGCAGCAAACTGGATTCATGTTTTGCACAGAGCCCACACAGGAGTGTGGAACAGGAGTTCTGACAGCAGAATGAGCAGGCACAGCATAAGACTCCCAATTGCTCCTAATATTATTTTCAATATATTTTTTTTGCTTTGAACTGAGCAATTCTCACATTTTGCTTCCCAAGCACATGATATATTTTTCTTAATTACTACCCATCACCTTGGCCAGGTTTAATTAGTTTCAAAGTAGGCTGAGAAAGGCACTGGTACTAACCAAGGCCAAGAGAAAGAACATTTCAGCTACCTCTTCATATTATTTACCATACAATGGCTTAATTAAGCTCCCGGACAAATTCTAGTTTGTTTTTTTTTTTTTAAATTTTGTGAGCTGCTTCATCAGCCTTAATCAAGAGATTCAACAGGGAAAGCACCTCAGGAACCCCCTGTCAGCTCTGAACACGGGTGTAGCTCCCAGCATAAGTGGTGCTGCCATGGGGGGTGTATTTACCCGAGCCAGTCCCAGCTGTGTTGCTCGAGAGCAGTGGAGGGAACAGGAATCAGGTTGATTTACAGTCACTTAGGGCCCTGTGTTCTGAGAGCTCACCAGGAAAGCCCCGCTGAGCTCTTTGGAGGCTCAAGTGGGAGACATGAACAGAGAGCTCAGACTGCCTGTCCTGCAAGGTCCCACCCAGCACAGCCCTTCCCTTGAGGGAAACTTGTCTCCCAGTGTCAGAGAGGGGGCTGTCACTGATCCTTGCGCTGGGGAGTGGAAGAGAATCTAATTCTTTTCACAGGAATTCCCTGGTGTGTGGGTGCAGAGTCAGGAACAGCGTGTGGGGGAGCGATCAGTGTCCCTTCTGGAGCCCAAGGGATTCCCCCCCAGCCAGTCAGCCCTGTTACCTGCTGGAACTGACAGCCCCAGCGCTGGCAGGCTCCTGTCAGTGCCCTGGGGAGTGATAAGAGTTTTATCACTCTGTGTTGCTTCCAGGCTACGTTTTCAGAAGTGGTGCCAGGAGAAGGAATCTTCACATCCCCCACGGCCTCGGGAGGGGGTTTATCTGCCACTTCCAGATAAGGAACGCCTTGTCAGCTGCTTCCCCTTCTGTGTACTGCCAATTTTATATCCTTCTTGGGGGGCAAAGAAGGTGCCTCCCTAATAATCACCACTCAAAACTAAGCCTAAAGCTGCCTCAGTTATACCCAATGAGCCGCTTCCCTGAGCCCTGACCAACCTCCCAAGCTCAGCCCTCTGATTTTCAGCAGGTTTTCTAAGAAGCTCCAATGTCAGCCCAAACACTAACTAGGACAGGGCAGTCACCTCCCCTTCTAAAAGCCACCTCCTGGCGCTGGACTGCGGATCTGTGTCTCCCAAATTAACATTGTTCTGCCAGGGTCTCCCAAAGTTCCTGCAGATCGTGCGGGTTGTGGAGGATCAGGCAACCCCTTGTATATGAGCAGTCAAAACAGCAACACAGGCAGAGAGACAGACACTGCAGATCACAGCAGGCTGTAATTATTTTAATTAATTTTAATTATAGGAATGGCTTGAAGCTGAGGCACTGCAGGCTGCCAGGGCAGACTTGGCCATGAGGAGCCTGTCCCAAAAGGCACTGAAAGTCACCCCCAAACTTGCAGGCAGCGTGGCCACTTTTGTCACATTCAGCTACTGCTGTGCTTTCAGTTCAGGTTGAAGTTGACAGGAGAGACCTTTATTGCCCTCTTTAGTGAACAGGAGAGTTTTCTGGCAGCAAACAGACTTGGTGGAGTGAGAACACCCTGCTGGCTCTGCCTGAGCACATAAATTCCTTGCACAGGCAGCTGTAAACCAAGACAGGTGG
Organism: Acropternis orthonyx; assembly: GCA_035583155.1. Classification (NCBI taxonomy): domain Eukaryota; kingdom Metazoa; phylum Chordata; class Aves; order Passeriformes; family Rhinocryptidae; genus Acropternis; species Acropternis orthonyx. The sequence goes on from JAWWEU010000017.1 coordinate 19,516,958, forward strand.
GCCAGGTGTGACATCCAGTGGTCAAACAGCCTGTGCCACCCCACACTGCCTGTGGCCCAGGTAACCTTCTGTGACCTCAACTTCCCCCAAACAAAACCCATTGGAACAGTCCTTTAAGTTTTGCTTTACTCAGTGGAGAAAAGAATAAAAAAGAATAAATGTTGCATTCACCATCATCAATGGGAAAAATCCCTCAGTCACATTTCCAGCCTCTTGATTTTCCAAACAGAGTGAACACCTGGATTTCTCCCAGTGTGACTTTTTAAAGAAATAAACAGCCAGTGCTCCTTGAAATGAAAAATCCAAGTGGAAGTACAGTTTGGGGTGAGGAGAACAAGGCAAGAAATCTGCTTCAAAGGTGAGACAGTAAGGAAGGAACCCACATGGCCTTGACAACATCTCCCTGTCTGACAACTTAGAGAAGTGTCCAGGCACGTTTATCTCCATTCTGTTCCCACAGATTTGTTCAGAGGTCTTTTACTTCCCAGTATTCTTACAGAAGGTCACTGCTGTTTCTCAAGTGCCTCCCCTGTTCCATCTGCCCCAAACTGTACATTCCTAAGTAGAGATATCCATTGAACTTACATTTTCTGCCTCCTTGGCACTTCTGCTGCAAACCCAAACGTTTCCTTTTCCTGGAAACCACCTCACTTTCTTGCACAGTATTTGATGCAGAGTGTGAGCTGGCAGATTTTCCCTGGGAACATGTGGATCCTACTGATAAAGCCTATCTCCAGCACTCAGTGTGTGCTGTGGGGTGCAGCCTGTGCCCCCTCAGCTGCATCCCACCCATGTTTGGGCGGCTCTGGGGGCACTTCCACCGAAACAAACCAGCAGCTTGGAGATGTGCTGATGTTCAGAACCCCCGGTGCAATTCTACAGTTAATAGTTTGCATGTCCAGCAGACTGCCTGCCCTCTGAAGGGCATTAGAACCCCACCAAACAGATCCTGAAGCACAGGGACCTGCTGCACCAGGTTCAGCTGGACAGCTGCAGGTGCTTTTCAGCACCATTAAAGAAAAACAGCCTTTCAGCTGCTTTTCAGCACCTTGTCATAGCTCTCAAATCATTCTAAATGTGATAGAAAATCTTTCCATCATTATTAATGGGCTCTGGGTGACTCCCAGAATGAAAACTGCACACCTGAAACCTGACTGCTCTTCCAGGCTTCTTTCCTGCCGTGCTGGACTGTGGGAGAGTGTCAGCCACTGGGCTGTCACCTGGAATGGGGCAGGAACCTCCTCCTGTGGGGATGCCAAGGCTTCCACCCAACACCCACAGGAGGTGCTGCAGTTCCCACACCACTCCAAGGATTCAGGGATTGCTTTTCCCACTCCCCTGGTGCCAGGGGCTCCGGGCAGTGCCAGGGTCAGACCTCTGGCAGTCACACAGGAACCACCTCTGGGTTCCAGCTGAAATGCCTTGAAAGCACATCCCACGGCAGGGCAAACAGCCTCAGCCCTCGGAGCAGAACGAGGCGACATCAATTGGTTCGGAGCACCGGGATGCAGGAATTCACTTTGGAATGCAGCCCCTGGCTGACTAGGGAGAGAAACCACGGGAAGGAAACGAGCAGAACAAGCTTCTGGAGCAGAACTGAAGGACAGAAGTGGTTCAGCCTCACTGCCTGCAGCTACGAGCCATCTCTGCAGGCAGCACACACTGCTGCCCCTCCTGGGTTCCTCTGGCTGGGGGCTGGAATCACCTGGATGTACCAACTACAGCACAAGCTGAGGTACCTGCAGCTCCACACACACGGCTGTTCCTGTCTCTCCATAGGTAGCACCAGGGCACGCTCCTCAAGAGGATCATAAACTGCCTTGCATGCTCCAGAAAGCCCAAAACTAGAGATCCAAACCATTTTATACACCCTGCCCTGCTAACTGACCAATCACTTCATTTCCCATTCACAGTGTCCTTGCAGTGATTCTGCATTAATAACTTCAGAAAATGTTCTCCTGTATAATGCTTCTCTTCCAACATCCTGCATGTCACATGGGTCAGCTCCATGAATTCAGTCTTTCAGATGAAAACAAGAAGAATCATAAACCAATTTAGGGCAGTATTTGCATAGGAGCACATCCCTGGGGCTGCAGTCCAAGCCTGTGAGCAGGGTCTGCTCCTGGCCCCTGCTGTGGGAGGTTGGGAAGTGACCTGTCCCCTCTGGCTGCCTTTGGATCTGCTGCACCCACAGAGCTGTCTCCTTTATGGCATTCCAGATGCCCTGCAGGCTCCTGGAGGGTTTGTCCCCAGCAGAATAACCAAACACCGAGGAAGGATCTGGAATCTCCAGTTCACTGCCTTGCCTCCCAGGAGTATAAACACAGGCACAGCTACACACAGGACAGGGGCATTTTGAAGCCCTGACTTCCCCTGCCACAAGCTTAGAGTGCCCCTGTGCCAGGCTGAGAAAAGCCTGTCCTCCTGCTTTGATCCTGGCACAGATGTGGGGAAATGGAGCTCTCCAGATGCCAGAATAGCATTAATATTCCCAGCTTTCCATGATCGTGGGCTTTGACCATTCACATTTCAAAATCAGACTTGGCTTGTTGCAGACTTTTGAAGACTCAACTTTATATGCTGCAGATTTTAAAGGCCCAGCAGGAACCAAGACAAGACTAAGGCTCAAAACTCCATCCTTACATTATTTGCTGTTACTTGAATTGCATGAATAGGACTAAAGTTAATTTAGCAATTCCTGTCCTTCATTAACTGAATGAGAGGCTGTGAGATAAAAATTAGAAAGGCTCTTCCACGTTTCAAAACAGTAAATCTGATCAAATTCAAATTTTATACAACACTACAACATATTTTAGGTATGCAGAGTAAAAAAGATTTAAGAGGCAGATGAATTACTTGAAAGATTTTTTTTCACCAAACAATTGTTACATTAAGGCAATTTACACACACTACTACAAGCTACTTCAAACAATCCATTACATGTAGCTCATGAGACTCATCCTCAGGGAAAAAACGTGTTTTAGGAAATACTGATGTGACACCATTTTTCTTCCTTGTTTCTGCTGAGCAGATGCATCCCATCCTAAAAAAGCCATGACTGAGCAGTCCCAGGTGGGACCCCTGTGAGCGATGGGCACACATGGGAGCAAACTGTGACACACAGCCAGTGCTCAGGGGCAGTCTCTGCCCCTCACCCCTCAAAAATAACACCGAACAGCAGTGACACCTGAGGAGACACCTGAGGGTGGCAGAGCTGCAGGTACAGCCCAAGGTCTGTGCTGAGGCTTCTCAACAAGCCAAACAGCCCCGTGTTCCTGACACGGGCACAGGGCATGGGCACAGACCCCCGGGCACACCCCAGCCCCAGCCGCACAGCCACATCAGCCACCCCTTCCCTGCTCCTCACACAGCCAAACCCCTCCTCCCCTCCATCAGGGCTGTTCATCCAAACGCCCATCCCTCGGAAGTTACTCACTGGGACAAGGGCCACAACTTCTTGCCCATCTGAAACCTTGGTGTTTCTCAGCTCGTCACAGGCTGTGCCTCGGCCCCTGAGCCCCAGCAGCACCCTCAGTCACCCAGCAGGGACCCAACTCTGGCCACCCCCCACGGTCACCCAGCTCTGGCCACCCCTCATGGTCACCCAGCAGGGACACAGCTCCGGCCACCCCCTCATGGTCACCCAGCTCCGGCCACCCCACAAACACTCCGTTCCCCGGCCCTGCTGCCTGGGATGGGCTCTGGTATCTCTTCGATTCTCAGCGGAACACTGTTAAATGTACAATACACCTCTTTTCCCTGCCCGTTCAGCTTCATGTGGACAGGAGCAACACCTCTGGTTAGAAGGAAAAAAGGAGCGAGCAAAAGGAAATGGAGTAAGACAGACCTGGCACAGACCAGAGGTGAGGGCACAGCAATGGCTTTCCCTCCCTGCCGAGGGTGCGGGACAGCGGGGGCGGTGCGGGCACCGCGGGGCTCAGGAGGCAGCACCGCCCGTCGTGTCCATCGTGTCCAGCAGCTCCGGCCTCCCCTCTCACCTCAGCACACCTACGGGCCCTCTCCGGCCACAGACGTGTCGGTGCCAGGCGGCGGCTCCTCCGTGTCCCCTCCCGTCACATCCCCCTCCCGGGGACATCCCGGGAACTCTCCGTGTCCCCTCCCGTCACATCCCCCTCCCGGGGACATCCCGGGAACTCTCCGTGTCCCCTCCCGTCACATCCCC
>JAWWEU010000017.1:19521240-19564415 GCA_035583155.1 Acropternis orthonyx
TCCCGGGAACTCTCCGTGTCCCCTCCCGTCACATCCCCTTCCAGGGACATCCCGGGAACTCTCCGTGTCCCCTCCCGTCACATCCCCTCCCGGAGAAATCCCGGGAACTCTCCGTGTCCCCTCCCGTCACATCCCCTCCCGGGGACATCCCGGGAACTCTCCGTGTCCCCTCCCGTCACATCCCCTTCCAGGGACATCCCGGGAACTCTCCGTGTCCCCTCCCGAGCTCCGGCTCCCCGCGGTGTCCCCACCGGGAGGGACGGGACGAACGAGCCCGGACCCCGCTCCCCTTTCCCGGGGCAGCTCCCGCTTCCCTCCCTCCTTTCCCTCTTTCCCTCCCGGCTTTCGGAGGGGCCGGCCCGCCAGGGAGCCCAACCAGCCCCTCACCCGGCAGCTCCCGTGGAAGGATGGACAGACGGACGGACAGACACAATCGACCTGCTTTGCAAAAGTTTATTAGCAAATCAGAATAACAAATATCTCCGTTATTTTTGACAGTCCGTACTGTTTCCCAGCACACATACATACACAAAAATAATCAGTATTTCTCTTAATAAAAATATACGTATATTAAAAAACCATCAGCGCTAAAATAAGAATAAAAATAGTCGTATTTTAATAAAAATACTTGTGGGTTGTTTCCCCCTCTCCCCCCCCCCCTCCCCCCCCCAAGTCTATCACTTCATTTCTCTCCAGGTTCTCTGCTCAAAAATAACACACAAAAAATAGATTTTTCTCCCCCACCAAATCAAACCCTGTAACATAAATTGTGTTAATTCAGTGTACTGTGTTTCTCCTCCTTTCCATGCCTTTCTTTTCCTTTCTTCCCTTAATAAAAAGGAACCTGCAGGTTGTTCCTCAAAACACAGCAACGGTAAAGAATGAAGTGCCCGGAGAAGGTGCCGGAGCTGTGGGCAGTGCAATCTCACAGAGCCCCCCCTGAGCTCCCACCTCGCTGTGCTCTCCCTGGCACAGACAGGGTGACAAACACACAGACACCACACTGCAGACCTTCCTGATGGATCACAACCATCAGTCCTGAGAGCAGGACACTCCCCGCTCCCCTCTGGGATGCCCAGGGAAGGGTCTGGCTGGGCAGGAGCGCTGCCTGTTGTGGTTCTGTCACCCTGGAGCCAACCCTGGTGCTGCCCTGGGCCCGAGCAGTGGCCCTGCCCTGCCCTCCCCTGGGCACAGAGAGGATGAGACCCAACACCGAGAGCTGCCTGGCTTGCCTTTGCTGCACAAACACCTCCTTACACCCTTTATTGGTGTACAATGAACAAGCTGGAGGTTACGGCTTCCCACGGTCTGCGCTCCCTGCCTGCCTCTCCCCTGCTCTCCATCTGCCTCAGGAGGTGCCAGGGCTTTGCATGAGCAGCATGAGCTCACCCTGTGAGAGCACAGCCCTGACCCAACAACCAACAGCTTAACTCACAGCAGTGCCATTTCCCTACACGTCCCACACTCTAATTTGGGAACTAAAGGGGTTTTGAAACACCAGAAATTCAGAAAAACACCACTGGCTTGGAGTTTGTTTGGTTTTCCATATCTCAGGGAAAGCAGGAAGCGAAATTTGCTGGGCAGTTACTTTATCCAAATATATATTTGTAGTGTTTATTTCTGAAAGATGCCCTGCAGAGACTGTTTAACTCCAGTCAGCAGCAAGGCCCCCACGCAGCCACTTGCTCACTCCCCTGGTCCTGGAGGGGAGGAGAACTGGAAAGGAAATCTCATGGGTTACTCTGAGATAAAAACAGTTGTATAACTGAGCTAAAGCAAAATATAATAATAATAATAATTAATAATAATTAAAAGAGAGAGGAATAAAACCTGAGGAAGACAAGTGATGCCAATACCACTGCTCACTACCTGCTGACCAATGCCCAGCCCATCCCCGAGCAGCGATCTGTGGTCCCAGCCAACTCCCCCCAGCCTGTACTCTGAATGCATCCCATGCTCTGGAATGTCCCTTCGACCACTTGGATCAGCTGTCCTGGCCATGCTCCCTCCCAGCTTCTTGTGCACCTCCTCACTGGCAGAGCCAGGGAACTGAAAAGTCCTTGACTTGGGGCAAACACTCCTTGGCAACAACTAAAACATCAGAGTGTCACCAACACCCTTCTCCTGCTGAATCCCAAACACAGCACTCCACCAGCTACCAGGGAGAAAATTAACTCTGTTCCTGCTGGAACCAGGACACACTGAAACAACAGCTTTTCCTGTCACTGCTCCCTCTTAATACATACATTATTACAGGATTCTGCCTGAAAAATTACACAGAAAGCCTACAAATACACCTTTTAAATGTGCAGAGAAGGCTGTGCACTGCTCTTTATCCCTTGACCAGGCACGTCACAGGCAATGGCAGCACAAGATATGAAATAAAAGGAAATTAAATAAACAGTATCAAAACGCAGTGCCATATTGGCAGAAACATCCACCCTCCTGCTTCCACAATTCCTATACCCACATTCTCTTTCCCTTCCTTCAACTTTCCCAGTCCCTACACGTCCATCTCATAATCATTCCTCCCCTCTGCTTTTTTCCCCTCCTTTATATTACGCTTCTTCCATCAAATCCTGCTTTCTGCCTCTCCTCCAATGCTTCTCAGACATTTCCTTCCTTTAACAGAAACACTTTCTCATCAACTGCATTTTAGTCTCTACCTAAGCAGGGATACAAAATTATAAATAAAAGTAGCATATTTTTATTTCTTCCTTAGAAACTGGAAGCCACCAAAATTAACCTGATACTAGTTTTCAACACTAGTTCACACCTCCTGCTCTAAAACCTCAGCCTAGAAGTGACAAACATAAGGCCAAGCAAAAGCAGTTTCCCACCAATCTATAGTAGTTTCTAATAGGCTTTCTGATTTTTAATTTATTAAATGGAAAAATAAATATGAACTTCTAACAACAAATACATTCCATGAAAAAAATAACCTATTTTATGCACATTTTTCAGTACCAATTGAACAATACTGGCTTAGAAACTAACACAGTTAAAATGATGCAACTTTCCAGTGCAAGGATGTTACATCAGTATCAAAGTGCTTCCTTCCTCAATTTTGGATAGAACCCCCTGAATAAAACACAACTGTCTGCAGTCTGGGTTACATGTAAACAGCACCTATACAAATAGGTGTTAACCAGTCTCCAATTTGCTGACAATAAATAACATTGACAACAATAACAAAGTCTAACAAAGACTATTTCTTCAAACACCTTGGGTTTTTAAAGGCCCTGTTTTGATGTAAAAACATTGTATTTGGGTGCATATAAATCACTACAGAATTTTTTCTCTTTTTCATCCAAAAACTTCCCTGGCCTACATCCCCCTCTCAGTGGCCACAACCAGTTGTGCTCACACTGACCATGGGAGTTGTGTCAGTCCTGAGCCAGAGCACAGCCCTTGTTGCAGGACAGAACTGGTCACTGCCAGGTTCACAAGATCAAGGTTAAGGTATGTGATGGCAGCAGCAACAGAGCACTGCACACAGCTAACAAAACCTGGCAGATATCTGCCACCACACATTTATGCTATCAACAAACACAAAAATTGCATTAAAAAGTTCCTTAAGACTCAGTAATATTTCCCTGACTGAAACAGTAATGCACACAGCCTTAACCACTGTGCAGAATGGGACCCATTCTGCAGGAAAGGAGTATCAGTAGAAACCCTACACCCTGAGTGAAGTTGACATCACAAATAGATTGAAGTATCACTGAAAACACTCAACATATAAAAGCACTCCAGCTGGTGCTTGTGCTGTGGCATTTTCTGGGAATCTTGCCCCCCAGTTTTCTAAGATGCTCATTAGGCATTTCATACCATCATCCAGCTGCTGGTGTTTGAGAAGCAAGAGGCATCACACCAACGACTCAGACAAGAAGTCAAGGTCTGCTGCCAGGGCTGCTTGCTTCAGCAGGGATGAAAGTTTCCTCTGTCTCCTGCCCATGGAATTCTCTTCACATTAGGATATGCTGCTTCTCCTCTGATGAGGGACTTCTCTTTGTGAAAGATCCTCATTGTCACTGTCACAGTTTCTCTGGAACAGAAAGGCCACAATGTCTCTGGCATGTCAATGAGACACCACGCTCTTCAACACGGTGTTCTAATTCCATCAGTGTATCAGCTGCTGAGAAAAGCAGAGCTAAAGGAGCCCTCCCAGTTTCATCCCAGAAGGTCACAGGCAGTGCTGGGGTCCTCCACCCTCCACCACACAGCAGCAGCAGTGAACCCCCTCCACGACTGCCTATGTCTCAGTGACCCAGAAAGGTAACTGTGATGGGACACCAACACCAGCAGGGTCACTGTGATGGGACACCAACACCAGCAGGGTCACTGTGATGGGACACCAACACCAGCAGGGTCACTGCTGTGGGACACCAGCACCAGCTGCTGCTCCCATACAGAATAAATGTGGGTAGCACCTAAAAGGTTTATTGGGTCACCTGCTCTCCCTGCAGGAGATTCCTGTCACAGTAACACAGTGCACAGCATTAAAGACACACAGAGGATGCCACGGGCCCATGTGGTTCCCACCCCAAACCACTGCCATCCTGTTGGGCCGTGCATCCAGGTACAGGCAGCCAAAATCACTGCCCAGGAAAGCTCCTCTCTGCACAGGTTGTTCTCCTCCCCCCAGTTCAGCAATGCACCTACCGAGCCTTCCTCCTGCAGCAGGACCTTTCTCACCAGCGAGCGGGACAGGTGGTTGCACAGCGAGACGATGCTGTAGGTGAGCTACAGAGAGAGGGGAGAGGGACAGTTTGGCCACACACCCCCCTGCAGACACAGCCAGACACAGCCCATTTACCCCCTGCCTGGCACAATTCCACACTCCAGCCCTGTCTCTGACCCCACCAGGCTCGGGCAGCCCCACGTGAGAGGGTTAAGGGCTCGCTGCCGTACCTTCCACCGCCTCCTGGCATACTGCCTTTTGAAGTTTTCCATGTTCACAGCAGAGGATTTCCGAACCAAAGCCTGTTGCTTGTCCATGGGCTGGAAGATAAAAGAGCAGTTTTATTGTTTGGCGCCATTTGGTGCAAAAAATATGTAAGGTTCCTCACGTGCACTGGAGCTGGCTGAAAGAGTGCAGGCTGGGGAAGCTGTGGATTCATCCAGGTAAAAGCAGAACAAAAATAATTCAACCTAGTCCATCCTGTGCCTGAACAGGACTCCTTTGATCTCAGAAAAAAGTCCTAGAACTAGAGGGTGCTAAGGCAATGTTTGTCTTGCTAAGGCACTTTGTAAAGTTACTAAGATGCTTCCCAGTGCACACCTGCCCCAGCTCCATTTCCTCTGGACAACCCTATATAAAATGGGGAAAAGTTGGCTGTCATTTAATATGAGTGATAAGCATACATGCTACCTGAAAAAACTCTGGCTTTGTCCTTTTACCATACCCAGAGTGTGAAAGCACAAGACATTGATACCCTGGCAATAGATATATAGAGAAAGAATTGCAATACCTGACTATGGCAAATAGGGAGAAAAAAGAGTATCTATCAGAATTCAGACATGTGCCCAGCATTTTGGGGTTTCAGTCTGGTGTTAGGGAACAGATGTTCCACAAATCTTGACACAGTCTTTCTGAAAATAAAGCACATTCAACTCCAACAGCACATCAAAATCTGCATAAACCAGAAAACTGCATCTAACAGATTGGGAGGGGGGGGGGGGGGAAATGGTTCAAACCCAGATCTGGTAAAAGTGAAAAGAGAAAGACCAGGTATGAACCCTTCAAAGATTGTGGAGTGACAACCATTCCAGCAGTTCTGATCTGCATATGCAGGAGGTGGGTAATACAGAAATATCTGTATTGAATTGGACTGGAGTGCAGCCAAGCCATGCACCTGAAGCAGCAAAAGCACCAGAGGAGAATGGAAAACACATCAGTGAGGATTTAAACACCCTTTTCAGCAGAATAATTGAAAATGTTTGAGACTACAAATGCACTTCTCTCATCAATGCTGTAGGTTTAGCATTTGTGCAGATACCTCAGCAGCAGTTCAAGGAGCCAAGCCCCTCAGTCAGAGGTGCACACCACCTGCATACACCAGAACAGGCACGGTGGAGCATTAAACACCATTTCCTCGTGCTGCACATGCCTAGCATGATGCAACAGGCTAGCAGGAATCCATCTGAAGTGGGAAAAATGTCCCTGGCTAAATGTCAGCTGTGCAATCAGCATGAAAAACGTCCCCGTGCCCTTTCAGCAGCAGGACCATCACGCACTCTGAACAGCTCCCTTCAGCCCAGACTGCCAGCAGCTGCCTCTCCACTCCAAAGAACCCTGCAAACCAGGGACCTTGCCGTGGTTTCAATCATTAGAATACCTTCTCAAAAGCACTGTGTCAACCAGCTTCCAGGGCCAAGTCACAACAACATCACCCTCCCCCACACATGTTCAGGGACAAAGTGGTCCCATTTGATGGTCCTTCTCATCATGCATTTGTTCATGAACAAAGAATAAGAGATTATGGCTGAGGGAGGGCAGACTCTCTCTCCTGAGAGTGTTTCCTGCAAATACTAACTCTCACTAGGCTTTAAATCATTTTTTAGGAATTAGAACTCTCCCCCCCATAAAAAAATCCTGTGTTCTGGTTTCCCTGGACAGGGTCTAGTGGGTCCTCCAGCCCAAAGGAACCTGCAGAAGTGACAACTGAAGCATTCAGGGACAATAAAAAATGGACACACGCAAAATTCTCAATGCTGTTTGTCACAACAGAACCCAGCTCTCCCCAGCCATCAACTCCAGCTTGCCAGGGTCATATCCTGGCTATCCATAGTATTTTGAAGCTTTAGAAAGTTTTACATCTCATGCCAAGAGCGATGCTACAGGGAGCACATCCAGTTTCCATCCTCCTCCGGGTACAATGAGGAGAGCAACAACCCCCCAGCTGAACAACTGTGTTCAGTCCCCTGAATTTCCCCACTCTCTGCACAGCGTTATGAGGACGTGGCAGCAATGGGGCCACTGGACTCTGCACAAACTGGATGAGTGTGCTTTTAGCATTTATCTCAAAGTAGGAAACATTATTCTTAATCATGTTAGGAACAACAAAAATTCAATTTATTTAGGTCATTAACTTCTCTGTGAAACGAGGGGCAGTGAAAGACATACTCTAATACATACACAAAGATCCACTCTAGATGGACTTGAGTTACTATCTCACTGATTCCTGCAGCTGCACAGAAGTCACCTTGCAGCAAATGCCCACAGTACACAACAGCTTGGCATCTTCTTCAGCCACTACCTCACCATCAGGGAACAAATGGCATCTTGCATCAATAACTATTTATTGTGCTCAGAAACGAGATGGTACATCTGTGCATGTTAATACAGTATAACCAAATGGCTTCTTTGAAATGCAAGACAGCAGGGCATGATTCAAATTTGGGTCAACTTTTCTTTCCCTTTCTAAAACTTAAGGAAAAAAATCTTTCCAGCAAGGACACTAGTCTCAAATCCCACACCCCAGATTTAAGTTAGTTGTAGCTTTGTCATCTTCTTCACTGTAGAAAGTAAACCAGAGGACCATACCACTTACCAGTCACATATTAACACGTACACTGCAAAACTGCACAGTTATTTGACCATTACAAGTTCCCAGTGGTGTCTTTTGAATAGGATTTCTTTGGTATAGGACAGGAAACTTGGCTGTTGATTAATCTTTTAGTTTAAAACTCAGATAACACCTTTGATGGTAAAAGACTTCACCCTGCACAATTGGCTTCATTGGCAGCAATTGCACAGAGAATTTCCACAGTGCTAGATAAATGTTAAATTACTACACCATTGACTTTGTTTCACAGGACAGAGTGAACCTTTGCAAATATTTCTCTCACGTGGTCTATAGAACTGCCTGCACTGTTTCCTTCAGCCAACCAAAGATGCTATAATGAGATTTTTATTAGTTTCCAGGCCCCCAGTTTCCAGTAAGTACAGACTGACTTATTCTTTATTCCAAGTTAACAACTTAGTAGCCTTCAGGAACTGTAATACATGATGCACTATGACACAGGCAATACAAAAGGCTGTAGGGTTAGATGTGTCCACACCACTGTGAGAATTTTGTTCCTGCAAGTTCAGACACTCTAAAAAAAAAACCCACAAGGGAAAAAAAAAACCCTTTAACACTACAAAGCACTGGGAGATTATGGCTTTGGTCAGCACCTTGTGCAATACATCAGAACTTCTGCTTTAATTCTAGGTAATGTTTTTGGGTAGAATCTACGCAATGGAACCTTTTTAAACTGAGGTACATTGAAAGAGGCAGCAAACCCTGCCCCTAGCCTGATCTCAGCATCACTGATGGGATTCTGCTACCCCAACATTCAACCCTGCAAGGAATTCTTCACAGCGAGATCTATTCAACAGCTCCATTAGTGACTCGTTAGTATCTTTGCTGAAAACAGAGTCACAGTTTCCATTCACACAGGCTTCATTTTCCAGTCGGAACCCGCTCATTAAATCCTGTATCCACTCGAGCTCCTCGGCAAGTTCTTGTCTCAGGGATTCATAGTGGCCCTGCAGCTCCGTGTACTTCCCAGCCATGCCCGTCACGCTGGTGTCCACCGCCTTGATCTCATCCTGCAGGTGTCTCTTCAGGGCCTCCACTTTGCGGCACTCGTACCTCAGCTGGGACAGCTTGTGCCTCACGCTCTCGCCCTCCTCCTTGTACCAGGCCTCCTTCTCGTTGTAGATGGACAGCAGGGCGTCGATGTCCTCCTGCAGGGAGCCGTGGCACGCGGCCAAGGCGCCGCAGCCGCGCTCCGTGCGCGCCACGTCCTCCACCAGGCGGGCAAAGCGCTCGCAGTTGGCGTAGGTGTTGTTGGGGGGCATGCTCGAGTGGCACTTTATGGTGTACTCCCTCAGGCGCTTGGCCTTCAGCTGCGGGTTCTCAACCTTCTTGTTTTCCTGGACTTTGGTTTCTTCTTTCAGCTGGCGAGCCGGCAGACAGAGGAACCAACGTTACTGAGGGTTCACAAGGCACGGCGGGAATTCAAAGCTCTACACAAAGGGTGCAGCCTGGACTTCCACAATGCTGGGAGATCCTTTGCTCACACAGATTTTCCTTCATGCACATGATTAAAAACAAAAAGAAACACCAAACACACAAGCCCAAAACCGAATGTGGCAAGTGATGTGCATTCAATCCAACGTGGCAAGTGCAAACAACATGGCTGCAACTCATTTTCATGTTAATTCTTAGCAGTAACAGTCTCAAAGCTGTCCACACTTGTGAGAGGAAAAACAATAGCCTTAAAAAAAATCTCCAGTTAATGTTTTGTGCAATGCAAAGCAAAAACTGAATTTCAAAAATCCTCATTAGTCGCGCTGAGATTAGCTGAATGTATTTTCAATAACAGACTTGTCCACATAAGCAAGCAATGTTGATGATGAAAAAGTACATGTGGACACACAAATGGAAGCAAATCAGCACACGTGGCACAGCAGTTTTCTCTCGACAGAAATTATACTTGCCACATTGACTGCAATCAACTCTCAATTCAAGAAAGCACTAAACCCAACACACAGTACAACTCCATGCAGACAGAGAAGAAGGATGGAAAAATGCAAAGCCCAGTCCAGTTTGGGACACTGTAATGTGCAGTAAAGATCAGAGCTTTGTCACCCTCTTTTTGACAGTTATGCTAATAAAAGGAGTCATTTGCAGAAATCCAGGGATTTAGTCAGACCCAACCAATTTCTTCCCAGTACATCTCTTTGAGACAGCCAGGATCATTGAGCACTCAGGGGGCAGTTTTCCATGTGACACACCAATTAGAGTGAGAATACGATCCCTGCTTTGCTCACAGCAAAAGCCAGGATCTGTTTCTTTATCCAGTCTTACCGTGATCCAGGGGTGAGACAGAGCTTCCTGAATTGTGAGCCGCTTCCTAGAAAACAACACAAAACCCCCAGAGACCTCAATGAGAAATCCCTGGTACACAATTCCACTGACCCACACCTCTCCCAGGCCTTCTATAAAGCATTTATCACAATAATGCCAGGACAAACCCTCCAATGTCACGGTTATGTTACTCCCTGAGCCTATGCTTGTGTGGTTTACTGTTCTAAACCTCAGCAGGTAACTGGCCTCACTCCACACAACTTTAATTCTTACTTCACCAAAATCTACCTGTATTTTTGTGCACCCTTCCATAAAAAGTAACAATATTTCTTTGTTTTGTCTTCTGACATGCTTGGAAAAGAAATGCCTGCTGTACACCTTTGATAGGACTGTGTCTGAGTGAAGGTACACAACAGCAATTATAACACAGCTGCCCTGTGGAACAGGATATTACAGCACTGCAGGAGGTGCTGCTTCCTGAAAGCAACATTTCTGACAGGAATACTTAGACCCAACCACACTTGATCAGTCCTAAGTCCTTCCTGCCTTGTAGCAGGTGAACAGTGTGTTAAGAGCACTGAGAATCAAAGACAGAAACTCAGCACTGCCCAGGGACTGCCTCTGTATGTGGACAAACATCATCACTGACTCCTCCTTTCCTAAAAGGAGGCTGCTGGACCTGTGCAAAGCCCTCATCAAACCCCACCTGCCCCTCCCCACTCTGAGGCCTGATGATTTGCAGAGATCTTGACTGAACTGGCTTTGCCTCTTGTTCCTATTTTCTCTCCTAATGAAGCCATTAGAAAGAAGTACAGTGGCCTGACTTCCCTCCAGGACAAAGAGGGTTACAGGGAAGGAGCTGCTACATCTGCATGAGCTTTATTAAAAGCAAGAAGCCTGTGGTTCCTACAAACTGAGAATAAAGATGTGCAGAGCTGTCACACAAACTCCAGGTGACTGCCAGATGCAGAGAGACTTAGAACAATTCCATATCAGCACATGCAAAGATCTTTCTGACATTGCACCGCTGGGGGCATATTCTGGGATGGCATCACCTCCTTGCAAGTAGCTTATAATAGACTGAAACAGTGGAGTGGTAGTTACCCTGAACTCGAGATCCTGCACATCATTTTCAGCCCTTCAGCTACACCCTGTTGTACCAGCTCAGGTGAGAATTCAGTCCTGAATGTGAAATTTAGCTGAGGAGATTTAATTCCTTTCCTTAGGGTTTCTGGGTGCAGTGATTAATTAGATGCAGCATCCTCCTGCCTTGCTCTGGAATGGCCATGCACACTGCCAGGAAAGCTTTCCATGTATCTCCTCAGGCTACATTTCACCAGGTTTATTTTAGAGATAAATGGATCTTTCTGAAGTTTTACTTACCGTGTATCTTTCACCAGAAGTTTCTGAATAAAATCTTTTGCCAGGTCACTGGTATTGCTGAAAAACTCTTCATCAAAATCAAAATTCACAGCTGTGATGTTGGCAAGCGTTTCTTGTTTAGTATCTCCAAGGAAAGGTGATGCACCACTAAGCCTGGATAAGCCAGAAGGAAAGAATCAGTTAGAAAAATAAACAGCAGAAACCCCCTAAAGTGACAGTGTAATATACCCTTAGGACATCTGTGGCTCTGGTGTTGTAGCAGCCATACCATGTGGGGAACAACAGGGCCAGCTCTGGCTCACTATGTCCATGGTTATGAGCCAGGCCCATCTTGAAAGTCTCTAGAGCAGCACTAATGTGTGCACACGGATAAAAGGGCACACGTTCTCCTCTCCTAAGTGTCTCATTTAAGTCATTGCTAATCAAACTAGGAAAAGCTTCAGCTGAGGACAGGCTCTATCCCTGTGAACCCACTACCAGGCTGAAGCTTCTATCACCTTCAAGCTGATAGTGTTTCTACAGATACTCTTTAGGTACGAAAAGCCCTGCCTCTACTTCTTTTCTATGTGCAAAGCTCCTGACAAGTTCCCTGCACTGTGGGTTCAGCCAAGAGACCTTTCTCAGCTGGAGCCAAAACACAATGTGTGATGAGAAGCCTTGCCTAGGGGCCAGCTCCACTGGAGAGGTAGAGCCATGCTGCTCAGTCAAAGGAATCCACAAAAAAAAGGACTTGGGCTGCAATAAAGTCCAGCAGTTTCTGAATGGCACAAATTTCCCTTCTGTTGGCACTCTGCTCCGACTGCAAGGATATAATGGAGACACCATCATAGTAAAATGCCATTTAGCAACCTTCACTGAAGAGAAAGCTTTCCTCCTGCTTTGCCTGTCTATGAGCTGAGACTGTTGATCTTCATCTTTGTTGATTATTTACCTTTGCTCCATAAAACTGGAGTGTCAGAGCAGAGTCATTGCAGACTCCTCCTGCCCTGCCTTTCCTCCAGGTTCCTCCGTCCCCCCATACACAGGGATGCTGACTTGCAAAACTCTAGTTTACAGGAAATGTTATTTATACCAAGGAAATTGATCTCATCCTTTTTTTATAATTTTCTGGGCTATTACTGTGCTTATCTATTATGTCCAGCTTTGATAGCATAGTTTCAGGATGCAGGAGGCTCAAAAGAGGACTGCAGCAAACTCCTGGGATCTAAATTGAAGCTTTGAGTACTAAACCACTTGTTTACATGATCCTGCTCAACAGACCTTTCACTCTGTCTGTATTGCCAGTACCACGTTGACTGGGAATTTTGGGGGGTAAGCAGACAGTCAGATGGGACCACCTGGTCTTTCAGGCCAATCCCCAGCTACCACATGTGGTTTTATCCACCAGATAAACGTTTGAGTGCATAAACCGCTTTCCCTCTCTCTGCAATTGCACAATGACACCAAAGCATCTGACATAGCATGGCAGCTCCAGCTGTCTTTGATGAAGTGAATTTCATGCCCTTAACCACAGTCAGTCTCCCTTCTTAACAGATTTTACATACTCCCCCTTAAGCTTTTGTTCCTTTTCTGCTGGCCACAAAGAAGGCTACAAGCAGGCACCTTGCCACAGACCATGGGCATTGTTCCAAAACTAAAGCTTGGAAACCTGTCCTACAGCCTTGGTTTCTTTGCCCTCTCCCCAAACTGTGCTGTGAAGCAGCTGTAATTGCACCTTCTGGCCCTTTGCTGGAAGCCAAACCCAAAGGTGCTCTATTCTCTGATTTCTTTTTCTCTTTGGGACCTGGTTTTGGGATCTGTAAAATCGGAGGATTCTCAAATCCTGATACCTAATGCAAATGGCTTTTGCCATACCCTGAGTCAGTGCCTGCAGACATGTAACACCAGAGCCCAGCACTAAAGGCTGTGCCCTCACAAATGGAGGGATTGTCTGAATTTTGACCTCCACACCTGATGATGGCACCCATTTGATTGCTGCCACATCTGCTAAAGCAGGGGGTGTCATAAACACACCCTGCTTACTCAGAATAATTCAGAACACAAGGCTTTCAAACCAACAGGCAATACTAGCCGAAGGCAGGAAAGCTTCTAGCCCATAGTTGACCACTCCCATGATAAAAAGCATGCTCTTTACTTGTGATCATTTGTAGGGACACGTTTTTCTACCTTAATCCCCATGGCCATGCTGGCCAGCCAAGCAGATAAAACACACCTACTCTGGATGCAGTGCAGAAACCCCCCCCATCACTCTGTCCCAGCACAGGCCCCTCCATGCAACTGAAAGACCTCCAGAGCAGCTGGCTCTGTGCATCACTAATGGCATGCCAAGTATTCCCACCTGCTCATCCTCAACTCCTAAGTTTTCCTCTCATGGTATATGCACACTCATAAATAGAACTTACAAAGTTTAATGTCCTGACAAGTACAGGTGTGTCGCTGAAGACCAGAGTGCTGATAAAAACCAAGAATCTGGACAATATTTTAAACCCCTTTCCCTGAGCTTGGGCTCAACCAAGTATCCCTACCTCTTTGTGCACTGCAGGACAGAGGGAATTTGTTGCACTTAATCTGATTCTCAGACTATACTTGCAGTTTTCAAGGTCTAAGCCTTTGGAATAGCCAAAGAGTGGATTTAATTCCACTACATCTATTTTTCACACTTCCACCCTTCAAGCCTCCAAACTTGTCCTGAGCCCTGAGCTGTGTAGTGCAAATCCACCTAATAGCAGAGTCCACCTTCCTTAGGCTTGGCAGCAAGTTAGTCCTCTGAGTATCATAGAG
Source organism: Acropternis orthonyx (assembly GCA_035583155.1). Lineage (NCBI taxonomy): Eukaryota > Metazoa > Chordata > Aves > Passeriformes > Rhinocryptidae > Acropternis > Acropternis orthonyx. The sequence continues at coordinate 19,535,268 of JAWWEU010000017.1, forward strand.
AACAGCTGAAGCCCAGGGTGAGACATTTCCCAGCATACAGCACCCACCACGTGCTGCCCCCGCCAGGAGTCACAGGAGCTTGCTTTCAGTGGAAGCAGTTCTGTCCAAGAACCACTGACCACTTCTGTAATTCTCCTGTCAAAGCAGAGGAACAGTGAGGAGTGCTGTCCCCACTGTCACACCCATTGTCACCCAAGCAGTTCCACAAATTTTCAAGCTGCATCTTAAAACTCTTGACTGCTTGTCCCCAGATGCACACAGAAGCTCATTTCTTTGAGAGCCTGAGCTTGTCATAATTTTCTCCTTTTTTATTTATTCATCACCAGTTGACACACTTTTCTTCTAAAGAGTATCTGTGCCTAAAGAGCATTCTGTGATCTACTTTTTCCCTTGTGCTCACTGACTATAATGCTATCCCCAAACAGCCTTTGCTTGACCAGCTTTAACAAACCCTTTTTTTGTCCCATAAATCAAATTCTCAGCTCCCAGGATCAACTTCTCTGCTCCTCTTTCAGCTTTAATTCACCTTTTTGAATATGGGTGACTATATTTATGCTTAATAATCTGGACTGCTGCCTTTAAAGCAAATAAAAACTTCCCTATTTCCACCTGAACTTACACACCCTGTACACAGTGCTGTTACACTTTCTGTTTCTATGCTTTCCACACTCCGGTAGCTCCCAGTCATTCCACGAGCAAATCAATATGCTTGGCTTTCCATCCTCTCCCATTTGGAGCTGGTGAGGTCCCATAGGAAGCAGAAATGCCCAGTGATGCCAGGGACATTTGCTCTCAGTCTGCTCAGAATGCCCCTCCTTCTTCTACCCCTTATTTTAGACTTGAAGAGGCTGCAGGACAACACCATCACACAAACCCCTGCCCTCCCCTTGAGTGCAGCTCTGTCCTTAAGTGGCTGAGGGAAGAGCTGTTTTGTACTAAAGCAACAGAGCTGCAGGACCAGGGGGTCTGTTGTACTCACAGGATGTAGGTGATGACTCCAACGCTCCTAAAAAACAAAGGAGATAATTGCAAAGGTTACACATGACCTGTGTTCTTAATGTGCAGAATATGAAACAGTAATGTGCCTATCTGGAGCCTCCAGGTATTTCTGCTCCAGTGGGTATTTACTACAGCACACACCAGAAATCCAGAGGAACAGAAGCAAGGATGTTTTATTTGGGGTGACCTCGTTTGCCTGACTTCTCAGCAGATGAGATTAGTGCACAGGTTTCCTCTGCGTGAAGTGCTCTTATAAATAAAGCTGTCAAAAGCACTGCAGGAATGTGTTTTCTTCTAAGAGTGCTCCTCTGCAGTGGACAGTGGCCAACAGTTAACTCTGTAACTGCCAGCACTCAAGCTTTTCACTGTCATTTTGCAGAAATTAAATGCTTATCTTTTAATTAAAGAGGATGCATTAAAATGGAATGACAGAATGAGGAGTTATTAACCATATTTAAGTTTTTTGTTTTGTTTATAGTTTATTGCAGCGCAATGGACTCTATTCAGAGCCAAATAGGAAAAAGTAATTGTAGAGCAACTTGGAAAAAAAAACAAACATGCTAAAAAACTTACCACATATCTGCAGCTAATCCAAGTGGTTCATAGTTTACAATTTCTGGAGCTGTAACAAACATTTAACCAAACATCAGCAACTGAGGTAACATGTTTTTACCAGGCTGGAGTAGCAAGACAAGAATTACCAAGAGGGAGAAAGGGGGAGAGAGAAAAGAGAGGCTAGTTATATTGTTTACAATTTTATAGCCCAAACAGGAGTTCAAGTTCACAGCTCTCCAGAAGAGATTACGTGGAGTAACTTGGAGCAAAATACAACTCAACAATAAGGGTAAAGCAGATATTATATATTAATTACAGTGCAAATTACAACAAATAACAAGTTATTTCACCTCCCAAGAACATTGCTGCCCCTAAGAATCTGAGCTTTGGTTTTTTTCTTAACTGGTGCCATTATAGCAAGTTTCTAACGGCCAGGCAGAAAGAACCCTTGAGCAAGAGATTGAAATCACTTGCCAGACTACATTGCTATCCACGTCAAACTATTATCTTTATAAGAAACATTTCCTCACTGGAAAGCATCACTACACAAGACAGCATGCAGGAGAAAAGAGCAGGGATGAAATAATGAGATGAAAAAAGGTGTCTGTAACAGCTGTGTTTAACTGGAATATTAATCACAATTCTCTCCCCACTCCCAATGGCCCCAAACCAGCCCCAAAACCTCTAACTGAAAGTAGTAGAAAGGAGTAGGATTAACCCAAAATCCAAGTAAGACAGATTAGAATTGTGATCAGTGAGGAACAAACAGAGGACCAGGTGGAAAAGTGTAAGGGAAGGGGAGGGTTTTGTACTCAACAGGCATACAGTGTGAGGCAGTTTCCACAGAGGTACCCATGTCATTGTGTACTCAGGTACCACCAGGTAGAGGGACCTCTACTCCAGGGAACAAGTAAGAAAATTATAATCTGTAGAGTTTCACCTCTCAGCCCTGGATTTACACCTCTAAGGATTTATTTGGCAGCTGCCCACTCTCACAGGAGCATACATCTGGTTTATAGAAAGCACCTCTCCTCTATTCCAGAAAAACAAAGTAAACCTCTAGAATTAAGTCACCTTGAGAGAATTAAGATGTCTCAACTTCCTCATGGAACCTGTAACACAAGAGAAAGGACACCCACCTACAAATTCTGGAGTTCCAAAAATGTTTTTAAATTCAACTCCATCTTCTATTTTGTGAGCCAGGCCAAAGTCAATGAGTTTGATGTGTGGAATAGGGATATTCTTGTCTAGAAGCATAATGTTTTCAGGCTAAAAATAACAAAAGGTAGAATGAAGTTATTAAAATATTAATATCTTGGAAAGTAAGAGAGTTTTCAGATGCTTCTTTTTCCCTTTGCAAACACAACATTGTAGAATAAGAAACACACACCTGTGCCTAACCATTTGCTATTGTTTTGATGAAGGAATGACAACTGTGAAACCTGACAATTTTGAACGGACCAAAACTTCCTAAAACCCAAGCAAATCTAGTAATACTTTCATTCCTTTAATTTTATCTCACACAAAACTTGCCTTTCTTGTCCTGTTAGCACTCCTAAGCTTATTTTCCTAACGATGGTCATTGCCAGGGCGAAAACAATACCCTTGTTTTCACAAGGAGACAGAAGCTTTTCACACATCTAACAAGATGGGCCACTGGATTATCGGCGCAGCAGGACTGTGATGTAACACCACGGGAAAGCTCAGTTCGTCTGGACCCCCCCCAAAACACAGACCCTGTCCCTGTCCCGCAGAGCCTCCTGGGAAGGTGTCACACCCTGCCCACGGATTGGCCTCTCCTGGAGCACACACAGCAGCACCAGCAGGCAGCTGGAGCACTTCAGAGCCACTGCCCGACCCTGAGGGAAGGGCAGAATGTTTGAGCTGACAGCGATTCTGCTGGTCTGTTCTTGACATTTGTATTTCACAACATCTGCCCAGCTGACTCTATACTGTATTGCAGTCCACTGGGAGATGTTTTATTAAATGCTTCTTGAGGGATTCTAGTCACATCTGAACCTATTTAGGGAAGAAAAATTATCTTCTCTATGAAGAGAATTCACAGCTGCAACAAGGCCGGGAAGAGCTGGGATTTACTGGCTGAAGAGTCCAGAAAATGGGTAGAGTTGGGATCAGAGGTCCTGGATCACATGATAGCAAGCTATTAAAAGAACATATGGCATTCCCCACAGCATTGTAGGAAAAAGCTGAAGCTGGAACTGTGAAATTAAAACCATCTTGTTCAACCACAGATTTTACTCTTTTACCAGATACAAGGGATATTTCATAAACTTCTTTCTTGAACTGAATTTCTCAGCCGTATCTGCCCCCTTCCATGGCCCAAATTCACAGGTTTCAAAGTAACCTCTGGGTGCAATTTATCTCCCATGAAGAGCTTTAATGCATTAATTTGACATAACTTAATCATAAGCCCAAGAGCAACAGTGAGAGAGTTGGATTCCCTGCAGGAGCTTCCTGGCCTTTCCTCAGCAGATCCCAGTGTGGAAGTTGCTCCTGCTAACACATATTCTCAGTCAGAGCTGCACTGGGAAATAGATCATATGAATAATGTATTATCACAGTCACTGGACCAAGAACGTTTTAGCCTCAGGCTAACAAGTCAGTTGGATCTGGGGCATGTGTTCACCACAGATACACGATGTGAACTTCTGAAAGCAGCCAGGATGGACTGAAAAGGCAAAGAGTCACAGTCACTGCCTCTTGGACTGTTTTATTCCTCAGGTGGCATAAGGCACTGCAGCTCCACTGCAGCTGAGGGAGCCCTGTCCAGTGGTGAGATAATGATGAATCATCCTCTATCTAAACAGATCACTGCTTAAAAATACACGTCTAATTTAACACTACAAAGCTCCAAAGCCAGTCCTTTAAAACACAGGAGAGCTATTATGTCAACGTATTTCAGATAACTTGATATTCACTATCAGTGAAACAATTCTTTACTTATGCTTTCTGACTTCTATCTCGCATTTGTTGCAACATCTTCACTGACCACCTGGCATTACTGGTATTAAATATCAAAATTAGTGGCTAGAGATCAGCTAAAGTTTAAATCAGAATCTTTACCTTTAAATCAAAGTGAGCAATTTTTTTAGAGTGCAGGTAATTCACACCATCCAAAATCTGCTTGATGAATCTGGTTGCTTCCTCTTCACTCAAAGACTCTTTCTGTGCCAGGAAGTCAAAAAGTTCTCCTCCAGAAACCCTGCAAAACACACCAGAAAACATCCTGTTATCTACTGCATTGTACCACCATAAAGTCAGCAGAGGGCCACTCCTGCAGACAGTCATGAGCTTTGTGTTCTGGTCCTTTTTGGCTTCAGCTCTTTCCTCTGTAAATTAAGGCCCAGCTTTTCCATTGATGCTGTAAGGTTTGATTCACCAAGGATTATAAAGGACCAAAAAAAGTTACATTATTTGTATGAATCCACAGACATGGATATTTCAATAGGTCGACTTAACCACTTCAACTACTGTTTTTCAACATTTTCATTTTGGATGAACAAGTTGTCAGAGTCAACAACTGCTGACAAATTACTTCTCTAAGCAGTGGCAGTTAAGACCTGCTGGCAGAATCCCTTTCCTTTGCACAACAGCCATTCCCCTGTTCTAACACACAGTCCTGCCTGACACAACTGACACGAAAGCGTTTATTTGGTGCTGAATTTTTAAGAAGAAAGAAGACTGCAGTAGGTTGTAAGGTACCTAGAACAGTTTTCCCAAATCAAGGAAGTGCTCTTAGTTACTATGAGTTTGCACATCAAAATTGAAATACATTCCATCCTTATTTAGTATACAAGCCTTTTATTTTCATTTCTGTACCCTGTTCTGAGAGTTCCAGTGCTATTTTTCTACATATTATGAAACAAGATGATGTAAATATTGAACTGGGGATTGTTTGCAGCTGTTATTCATAATTATGCTTACATTTATTGTTTCCAGTTCATGCTGTCATTAATATTATTGGTTTATTCTCATTCAGATTTACCCACAAAACAGTTGTTGCTCTTGGGCACAGGTGACCTGTGCTCACTCTCAGAATGCAAGCACAAGACCAGCTATAAAATCTGCAAGGACAAGTCAGCTGCAAACAAGAACAACATGTCAGAGGCCACAAAGACATTGGGTTCATGTCTGAGCTTCTGCTGTTGCTGTGGGTGACACATACCTTGTTGTTCCAAAGGCAGACACTTACACAGGGCCAGTGACTTGGGCACTGATTACTGGATATTCTTTCACAGCTCTCACATAGCCAGAAACTGTTCTAAGCAACATGAGGCAGGACACTTCACCTGGACAGAAGTCACTTGATGCTTTAGTTGTTACAACTAAATGGCTGGCAAACAAAAATAAGCTTATATGACCCAGGAATACATTGCAACTGCTGTCTTTGGTTGCCACTTTCTCCTTCCTGTTCATCTCAGTTACTCAGTCTGTGAGACTCTTAATGGATCTCTGATTTTATTTTGTAGGTGACACATTCCATGAGTCTCAGCACTATCATCAGCCTTGCTGGACAGCTTTTGTTGTACCCTGTGCATTTCAGGAGGTAGGGAGCACTGTCTCCATCTTGTAGTAAGTTTAGGGGCCTTGTTTCATTAGTTTAAAAATTATTACAGCCTACTGTGACAAACAGCAAAGAAGTCTCTAAGAAAAAGCTGGTAAATGTCTTGGTGAAATCTGTGTACAGTGGGGAGGGGAGTCTCACTCCCTCCATGCTTTCTATCCAGCCTGCACTGAGGCAATCACCCCTGGCAGCCACTGCATCCGGCCAGCCAGCTGTACTGGGACACTTCTGGGACTGGAAGGAATTAACCATGAAGACACACTACTCTCTCTTCCTCTTTCACCCTGTCAAACCTCCTTGCTGACTGTTTCTTAAGGTGGACTCTTTAATCAGCCTAAGAATTAGTAAGTTCTCTCTGAGCCCAGACCAACAGCCCACGTAGCCCAGCCTCCAGTCCTTCAGGGCAAGCAAAAGCAGGTACCACTTCAGGAGAGCACACGAGCTGAGCCACTTGGAAAAGTCACTCTGCTCACCTCACCCTGGCAGAGGACTGTGCTAAGGATGGTAGAGATACCTCCCTGCTTGGAGGAGACTGGCAACCTCCTTCTGAGGAATCTCCTTTGCTGCACATCAGAAAATGGAGGTACTTAACTCCCTTCTCTCTTGCTGTCCCCGAGAGTGGTCACCCAAACCAGCTGGGTTAGCTGCTCAGGGCACACCAGGGATTTTGCCCCAAAGGCAACCTCACCAACACCCTGGGCAACCAGCTAAGCCCAAGGCACTGCTGAAGAAAATGTGCAGCCCGCAGGAAGGAAGGAGGGTCAGGGGGATTTACTTGGGAGCTCCTTGATGTATTTTCTCACTTCCCTCTAGCTCACACTAACCTCGAATCAGGCTGGGGAAGTGAGCTTTCCAAGGCACAGAACACAACATTAGAAATAAACGAGGAAACAACAAGAGAAGATTCAGGGAGTTTGAAGTCCCTTACTTTATCAGCAAGAGACTCCCTCCTACAAAAACCACATGAAAATCTCATCTTCTGAAGGTCAGAGATTGGCATACATGACCAACAGTATATTAATCTCCAGTCTCTTGTAGTACAGCCCAATACATTAGCCTAAGCTGTGGAGATCTTAAAAGAGTAATCTAAGGGAAAATTCAGTAAAAAAGATGTGATGATTTCTCATTAACAAAAGACTCAGGCTTTAAAACCAGGCTTGAGTAAATTGTACCTAGAGAGTGGTAAGCAGTTTAGTGCAGGATCATTTTTATCCACGTCATGCACCTGAACTTAGAGAAATCCTCAAGCAGAAGAGATTCAGCAATCCCAAAAGCCAGGCATTATGGAATCACAGGAAAAAAACCCAAAACCACTTCAACACTAAATCCTTTGCAGTACAACACTCATACCTGCACTACAGGTTACAACTGAACATCCAGGGAGGATGAACATCAACACCTGCAAATGCTCCTTTCTCAAAGGTTACAGGAAATTTCCTTCCTCTGGTTCCATCTCTTTCCCTCATACCATGTCACCTTATTGCCATGGCAAGGAAGCAAGAAAATGATACCTTTACTTTTCCCTCAAAGTCCAATAGAAGACAAACAACAACACTGTCTTATTGCTTGGAAGGAGCTGCTTTGTGTACGCAATCAATCAAACCTGCCTCGGGGCTGCTTCTCTTTGGGCACAGCAGGCTCCGGGCAGGGCCCCAGGGACACAGGACAGCAAAGTCCCAAAAAGCTGTGGGGAACAAGACCCTGAACACTGTGCACAAGGAAAAACAAATTGTGTACCTGCCAAATTGCACTTCACAGCAGTGGACCTGGCACTGCTCTTCCTGCTCTTGAACGGAAGAAACAGCACCTGTGGAAGTGACCCCTGTGTAAAGAGGAGACAGGCTTGCCTGTGCCAGCACAGTGAGTTTGGGAGAGGGTCAACATTTCAGACAAAGCCTCTTTTAAACACCAGGGCAGCTTCTTCAATTAACTAACAACAGTGGGGACATTCTTTTGAAGCTGAAGTCCACTGTAGATTAATGTAAGATTAGTTGGCCTGGTGCTGTAACACCTACCTTGATAAACAGCAGGGAGTATGAGACTGAGAGCAGTGTGTCATCTACTTACAGAGAGAATTTAATTACCTTTATTAGCAATTATCATCATCCTCAATTTGTACACAGCAGCTGAATGCAGAGGCCTTAACCAGGTCAAAACTCTGTTGCACCCAGACTTTGTGCAATATGTTACAGCCTGACAAAAGGACACACAAAACGTGTCAGGGCACAAGAGGACAGGAGAAGGCAGAAGGTAAAGAAATGGGAGGTTGTTTTAGCCCAAAGTAGCTGCCAGGCAGAAAAGGCAAGTTCCTTTCCTGTCTTGCAGGGCAAGAGACCAAGATTTGGCCACAGATATGTAAGTCAAAGCTAACAGATGCTCATCATCACTCATATGCCCTATTCCAGCAGTCACAGTAATCTCCAGGAATGCTCCCTGGCCTGAATGCTGGCTCCCCTAGAAAGCTAGTGGGTATTTCACCTCACTCAGGGATAAAGGCCTTGGATTCCACGCACAAGGTCGAGGCTGGTGCCCTAGGGATAAGATGGTCTACATAACCTCAACCACAGTGACTCTGCACTCCATGCTTCACACACACAGAGAAAAGTTGTATCATTTGACATGTAGGGGTGAGGCTACAGCAGCCCAGCCTGCTTGGTTAGGAGGTTCACTGGCCAGCAGAACCTAAATGGCAGGGGTTTTCCCCCCTCACATGGTGGCACGAGAGAAGAGTAAGCAGCTTCCCTTCTCTCCCATCCTGCTGCTCTTCATCCTCCATAGCCAAAGCCTAGGGATTAACAAACCTCTTCCCTTGCCCTCCTCTCCTCTTTTCTCCTAGCTCGTCTAAATGAGGAAAAGATGGGATTGGTGAGAAGGGCTGCAAATTTTGCAAAGGGTTTGATGGCCTCACATGTAAGAAAGCAGAAGGGAAAATGAAATGAGCACTCAAGTGGCCATTTGTACTTCCTCCAAGGCTCTTGTCAGGGCACCAGTAGGCAGACATGAGGTAATGCCTCTGTTAGTAAACTGTTTTCAAGTTAACAATGCTTCCTGGCTGGGTCTCAAATGACCTCAGCTGATATTAAGGTGCACCTGTATCCCCAGGGCACACAGACGAACGGGGCAGGGGGGCTGTTTACCAGCACCCTCATTCAGTGCTCCTGCCAAGATTTGTGAGGCCTGGGAATGCAGCAGCTCCATTTCTCTCTGCCTCTGTGCTCCGGCAGCCCCTGCAGTCCCTCCCAGCTCCCGTTCCCCTCTCCCACCCCCGGAGGGCAGTGCCCTTACTCACAGCTCAAGGATGAGGACCACATCTGTCTTGTTCTCGTAGATGTCGTGCAGCTTGACGATGTTGGGGTGCAGGACCTGCTGCAGGATGGTGACCTCCCTCTCGATCTCGTCGCGGCTCACCCCGCGCCGGCTGGCCCTGCTCTGCCGCTTCTTTATGAACTTGGCGGCGTATTCCACGCCCGTGCTCTTCTCCCGGCACTTCCTCACTATGGCAAACTGGCCACTGCAAGGGCAAGGAGGTGACAAAAAGGCTTTCAGACAGTCAGAGCTTCCCACATAAGCCTGTGCAAAGCTGGCTGGGGCAAGCCCTGAGCAGGACTGCTAAGCTTGCTGTTGGTACAACAGTCACAGGCAGCAGAGTGTAACAAGGCAGCCTCCTACTGCATCTCATTTTTAGCAGAACCAAACATCTGACCAAAGGGAGGGCAGATGTTACAAATATTTGCCTTAAGAATAACCTCTAGAGAAGCACTCAAAGGATCAATAACCCTTTTGAAATGTAGAACTGGCCTCCAGTAACCAATTTTCAAATAAAAGAATGGTTTATTCATATTTCTGCACTTCACTTGATAACGTAGCTGTAAGTGTAGCTGCAGTAAGTGCAGGTATCCCACTGCACCTCAAGGACAAAGAACTTCCCACTGTACCAAATAGTACAGTGGCTGCACTAAGGTTAAAGGGCACGTACCTGCAATTTGCTAACAAAATTTTCCTCACTGTAGCTCCTAAGGCAGTCCCACTGCAAAATTTCCCCCTTGCCTCCTAAGGATTGGCAGATCTCCAGTCCCAGAATAAACATTTACTCTCAGATACTTCCTTGCTGAGGTCATTATGTTCAGACTTGCAAAGAAAAGACTCATCTTACAGGTAACCTTAACCTTTGGCTACTGTGATTTCATCAGACAGGATCTCTTGATAAGAACCACAAACAAACTCATTAAAGTGCACCCCCCACGACTACACTGAACTGTTATTGTTTTCAATACTATTATATCCTTCACTGGCTTGGTAAATGGGAGATGCAGGTACAGTTGGAACTTAAATTATGCAGCATACAGAGCAATTATATTCAGCACCTTATTATATGCTGCACTTAGTGCTCCACCAGCACAGACACCTGACTGGAGTCTGTCTTAAAACCACAAAGGCAAAGAAATGACAAATGAAGGCTGTCACTTGGTCTGAATTGCTCTCAAAGCTAACACTTTATGGCAGAGCCAGGCCCTCATTTCAAATACTCCAAGCAAATGCCAGCCAGCCTGAAGTACTTCTCTTTGGCTTTCATTTTCATGTGTATCCTAAACACTTCCCAGGAGAGAGGCACAAACAGATGGGACAAGTGTCCTTACCCCTTTAGCAATAACCATTCACACAGAGAATTGAGACTGCGGCCGTTTGTCAAACGCATTAATTGAGTCACCTTCCTCCTGATCTTCTCATTACCTGCAAACCCTGGAGAAATTCCTTCTACAAAACCCTCAAACTTGCCTTAAACATTCTGCTAGAAGAGTCTGTTGTGTAGTGCTGAGAGCTGTTTGTGTAAAATGTGGGTTTCACGGGGTTTTTGCTTGTCTGATCATATTTTGCAAGACGTGCATCTTGCCTCGTCCAGACATTCTAAAGAGACATGGTACTAATATTTCTGTGTTTGCTTCCTAGAATTCTCTCTGGGGACACCAATTTTGTCAGCAAAGTCAGGGAGAAAATATTCTTTTACGAGTGCTGATAATGGGAACAAACACAGTCACTTCTGCATAGTGATACTTGGATTTTGTGTATTTTTGTTTACACAAAAGCTTACAAAAGTAATAATGGCACAGCGTAGGAATTCCTGTCTCCTGCTTTTACACGGTTGGAGTCTTGGACAATTATTAACCAAAACACCCATTCTCTTGTAATCTACTATTGCTGTCCTGCACACGTACCCACTAACACACACTCTATTCCAGTTTTCATGCCAGTTCCTACAGCCCTGAAAACAGGCTTTTGCAAACAGTCTTTACTGAGAGAGTCTGTGGCTGAGTAGAGGTTGAAGCCACAGGGAATAATACAAATGCACAATTCCCTAGCCCAGGACATTTAAGACAGTCACAGTGCAACTACCAGCAAATAGTTCATGGGGAGGCCCACACAGCTAGGAAAGAAGAGGATGTCTCACTGGGATTTTACAGTCACAGTCAGACACACTTTGGATTTCCTGTTAACTACAGAGCTTGTAAGGTCAAGCACCAAGACAACAGTGTTTCTGCACCTCCTCATGCATCTGCATTCAGCATGAAAGAATCAAACAGTGTCAGCTTCCCAAAGCTTCCAGCCTAGGCTAGGAGAAAAGCAGCAGAAGGAAAGGATGGCTCCCTGACACCCAAGTTGACAGCGCTGAGAAATGAAGCCGCTCAGTTCATTTCATGTGGGGCATTTGTGTCTGATCTCAGTCTTGAAACCAAATTTTACAACTTGGATGGCCAAATGTCAGCCAAAAGACTGCCAGAATTCCTGGGTTTTAGTGTATGGCTGAAAGGAGGATGACTTGGATTGTGAACAGCAGTATTTACAACACACAGAGGATAAGCCCAGAGGCTGACACTTCTGGATATGGTACCTGGAGCTCAGTAAAGCCTTTGACACTGGCTCCCACAGCATTCTCCTGGACAAAGTGGCTGCACATGCCTCGGACGCTGATCTCAGAGGTCTTTTCCAACCTTAATGAAACTAATGATTCCTAATTTGTTTTCCTTTTTTTTTTTCCCAATGAAGTTCGGTTTGTTCCCTTCCAGAAATATTTTGGACAGCTGTACAACAGCCTTGTCACATATTCAGCACAGGTTGTCCTCAACTGTGGTAACAGCTCTGGAGTATGAACAACAGCAGCTGCATCCTGTCAGTTGTAACATAATTAGGTACAGCATCAAATCTGTCCATCATTAATGATGGAATTTATCCCAGCAATGAAGACAACCTATTATTTGCATTGCTGCTGTCATCTAGATTTGTTCCCAAGAAAACAGAGGCAGTAATTTGTCACTAATAAGAACACAGAGGCAACATTACTGGGTGGTTTGGGAGTCTATTTTCAGAGGCATGCTTTAGAGGGGCACGGGGTCAGCTCATTTAATCACTGTGCAGTTCGGGGGAGGATGTGGAAAGAGAAACTGGACAATCCAGAACAACAGGACAACTTACTGCTCTCTTTTGGAGACCTACTTTTAGCAGAGGTTGTGGAGGGTGATGCTCTGGGGCAGAACATTCTGTGGGAGAAAGGGAGCAGAGTGGCTGCCAGTTTGGAGTGTCCCAGGGCACAGCAATGCACTGCTACACAGCAGCAGAACACAGAGAGCCTGGAAGCAACGCCTTGCACAGGAACAGGTTTATGGGAACCCTCCTTGATATTCCTGGAATACTTCATGGCTCAGGAGCTGCCACCAAACACCGAAAATATGCAAACAAAAGGCTGAGATGACAGTGCAGTCAGGACCTGACTGCAGTCAGGCTCTCTGAGCCCAGAGTGGGGAGAAGTCAGGAAGCCGATTCCATCTGTCATTCGAGAAGAGCAAAACCATTCCTTTCCCAAATACCAAACATACGTTTGCTTTAACCATGGGCAGTCTATTTCTTTATGACCTGTTCATATTCGTCTTCATTTAATTCACTAAAGAATTCTAAAAAGATGATTTTAATTATTATTATTATTTTGGTAGTTGTTAAAGCTTGAAATTCCCATAAAAGAGATGATACCTTTGAACATGTTGACAGATACACTTTACTCTGAAATATGTTTTCAACAAGTCCTTTGGAAAACAAATTAACCTGGCAAAGGACAGTGCTGCTCTGGCATTGTGCCAGCCAAGAGGTGACAGTCAACCGCCTCCATGAGCCAGGACAATTTACTTAGGAACAGATTTGGGAGGGATTTTAGGCACCAGCCCCTCACTGACTTCAAAAGTAATTAGGTTCCTACACACTTGATGGAAAATAACACCTTAGTCCTTCGGTACTTAATTTCCCAAAGTCTGCAAAATGCAGGTAATGCTACTGGAAAATCAAATAACATTATGTGGGCTGAGCATACAACCTGGAGCTGCAAATGTCCTGTCTCTAGATATCACTATAATTGCAATTATAATCATTCATATTTTTATTCACAAGCTGTTTTTAACCAGTTTTAATGCCCAGATTCCCATGCAGACTACTGTGAAAGCTGGAAGGGTGCAATCACAGCCTATTGCACAGAGCAAGACACCAATAATTTTTCCACAGTTTTTTTTACTTGAATAGTGCCAAAAATACCTACTGTTCTGATCTGATGTTGGTTTTCACCTACAGCAGGTGTAGGGAGACATTCAGTGGTGGGAATGTAAGCCTGAAAGAGTTTATTTGCTATTACAAACCCCATCCCAAACAAAGTCAAAGGATGTAATTCACTTATGTGGTTGCCTGTGCTTAGGAAGCCAAAATGCAGCTTAGAGATTTAATTTCAGGTTTATTAGACCTCCAAAGTCTGCCAGTCATTTGGTCTCCTTCCCTAATTGGATGACAAATTGTGTTTGGTACCTTGACAGCAAGAAATAAAAAGACACTCTATTCAGTGTCATACATTCTCTGAGCTCTGAGTCAACACAGTAGCTTGAAGCCTGAAAACAATACTGTGTTTACTGACAGCAATCAGTTTACAGTCTGTGACACAGGCCAAGTCAGCCTCACCTTCTGTTAGCTTGTCCTGTCTCCAGTAAATGAGCTTACAGCACCCCTTGCTTTAATTCTGCATAACCTACAGTTAGAGACACATAAAAATCCTAAGAATATGCTATGGGATCATCATGTGTACATTCTTCAGTTAGCAGACATAAACATAATCACAATAATACCATCATGCCAGCCTGAACACAGGGCTTCTCTAGGTTCAAAAGGCTGGTTTATTTAGTTTGAGCAAAGAAGGGCAATTCATTCTCAGTTACAACAACTGTTTTTATGTCCACAGTTTTGTTCAGCAGGCCTTTCTGCCACTATTAAATTTGGATTGGTTTTAACTGGTCATCTCAAGCTTAGAAAGTCTGCATCCTATTACTTTTCAATTGTTTTCATTCCTGTTTCTTTTTCTTGGAAAAAAATACACAAATAATTTTACCCATTTATAGTTGTATTTTTGTTAACTTTCAAAGCAAAGCCCTTGAGAATTCTTGCTGAATGCCTTCCTTGAATTTGAGAGGAAAACAGTTTTTTCAGGCTTATGTTTTTTTCAAGTGATTAGAGCAATTGGTCTACGGTAATTTTAATAAGCTAAATACCCTCCTCCCTCTTTGCTTACACTTCCCAGAAGGCTTCTGCTGGTTGTAACTGCACTGCCGTGCTCTTCCCAGCAGGGAGGACAGGACTCTGCTGGTGACAACTCCTACAAGCCATTTTTATGCTCTCAAGTTCATTTATGAAACACAGCTCAACCAAAGGCCATGCAAGGCTCACAAAATATATGCACAAAAGCACTCTGCTGAAGGGTTTTTGTAGGAAGTCTGTGGTCACAACCACCAAGACCTAGAAGCCTTCTGTAAAGGGCAATAATTTGCAGTACCTTTTATTTTTATAGGCTTTTTTTTTTTTTTTTAAGACTAAACCAGGATTTGGTACAGCAGATATTTAACCCAAGCAGTGAATAAATAGCAAGTCCAATAGCACAGTATTTTCAAAGAAACTGCAGGACAATAGCTGAAATAATAAACCAGCAATCCTAGCATGGCAAGGTCACTGAAGAGAAGCTATCTTGCTGTTTCCATAGGGGTTTATGGAATGAACATAAAAAAGCTCCAAAACCTTAATCTGTTAAATACTCTGCTGACACCTCTTATAACTTCATAAAGAGCTCTAAAAACAAAATAGTCACAAACGTCATTTCTGCTTAAGATGCAAATAAAAGTGAGATTTGGTTTATTTACTTCTTTTCCCCCAAACAAAGCATCTACCTCTCCTAAAAGCAATTACACAGAACCTAAACTGTGGTAGACTTCAGATTCTAATGTAATGTTCTAGAAATTTTCTTAATAGGGCATTTAACAGGAATTTTGCTTGACTACTAAAAAGTAGTAGAAAGAGATTAAGAAATCACAGCTGCCACTTTTAAACACAGTTATTTTCACTCACAACTCATGTTTTACTAATGGATTGACTCTACAGGGTAAGTGTCTGTATTGCTGAGAGGGAAGTGCTGAGCACCTTTGGACTGTTTGTGATAAAATACTTGTCTGGCCCTTCCCTCCACATCTTTGGAGCTCACACACAGCAAACCAACACACCCCCACCCTCTGTGTCCAGCACCAGAAAAGGGCCAGAGGAGAGGAATATGGACTCAAACAGAAGGATCTGGCTTATAGCAAGAGAGAGCAAATAAACCATTTGAAAGGCAAAGAAAGTTTGATAAATCTAATGCTTCTGAACAATGCTATGAGCTATTATAAGCTATCAGTAAAGCAACATGGCATCTGCCTGCCAGCCAACCAACACCTCAAACACCACGTGGGGTCCTCAGCCCTGAGCCACAAGAAATCTGCCACCTCCTGAATCATCACCAGCATCTCCTGAAGCTGCTCAGCGATTTTGGAAACCTCCCAGTCCTGCAGTGACAATCAATGTGGCCCTTATCAGTGCTGAGTGTGGAGGTGCAGAGTCTGCAGTGACACAGCCTGAGCCCAGCAGTTCTGTGAGTCCCTGATAGCCTGGGTAAGCACTTTATGTTGTCTGAGGCTCAAGAATAAAATGCACATGATGACAAATTTCCCCCACTTATCAGACTTAGCTTTTAGATCGAGTATCAGCACTTGGAGTGGCAATGAACAGAGTCCAGGGAGCTGGGGAAGGTCAGAGCTGACTCATGCTCAGCAGGAGCAGCTGATTTGATAAGTTGTTCCTTTTCTATGTGGAGCTAGCCCAGGGCCTACGTAACACACACACACACACACAGAAGGTCAGCACATGGACCTCGGCATTTAAAGGTCCAAACCCAGCCAGATGTGGACTGCCAGTAGCACATCTGGGGGCAGATACACTGTAAGAGGACAGCAGTGTTATGCTCAAATGATTAAGGGATTTTACTCTTTTTCCCATGCAGCAAAGAGATGGAAATTATGCTGGAATTTTAATCAAGACTTTAGGAAATTAATTGTAAGGCCAAAACCACAAAGGGTTGTTGAAACTCCCATTTCACTGCCCAGCTGTTACAACAGGTTTGCACTCTGGGTCAAAACTGCTGATGCAGAGCTTTAACAATGATTAATAGATGTCACCTGAGATAAATGAAGCTTGACCATCAGACAAGTATCTGTGAGCTCCATTCTGCAGAAGACGCTAATGATTTGTCCAATGCCTTGTCACTGTTAGCCCAGTGGTGGGCTGCACTATGTGTATGTTGTGCATTTTTATTCATAAGTAATATTTTTAATTTCAAAACCAAGAGATGAATACTATACAGAGTCTATTTGCTCAGCTGTTCAAATTTCCATTTCTTTCTCCTGCAACGCAAAATGGAAAAAATGGTTTTATTGTTACAGAAATGGCAAAGCAAAGATGGATTAATATTCAGTGGTTTTTTCCTGGGATTACTATTCAGTGTTTCCTCCTAGGGTTAATATGCTACTTAATATTCAGTGGTTAAAGACATGACAGAATTTGAGCTTTCTGAGCAGTACCACAGAGGTCACTCACCTCTAATTATACTCTCACAGCCCTGAGATCACTTCCATCATCAAGATGGATGCTGGTGATAAGGAATGCATGACTTTGTTACCAAGTAAGGCCGAGGCCAGGCCTGAATCACCAAGGCCAGTTCTCAGTTACTGTAGGTAGAACAGCTTTGTTATTAAAAAAAACCTAAACAACAAAACCTCCCATTTTCTCTGCCCTTTCTGTGATAAATCAAAATATTTTGGAAATAGCTAAAGTAACATTGTAAACTAGTAGGGAAATCTGTTTAAAAAAGGAAAAAGCTCAGATCACTTACTGTGAGGAATATAAAGAATTAAAAATATAAAGACAAAAATCCAGAAATAGTGACTATATCAGACAGCTGACTACAATCACAGTGATCCTGAGCAAGAACTGGATGCCAAAACTGGAGATTTACTATACATCAAACACATGGCTTAGAAGATTTGCAACAAGAAACATTAACAGAGGTGCTGGTTAGTGCTCAATAACTAAATTTACATTTTGCATCAAATGCAAAGACTTGCTTTGCCTGTGTTGTAGGATAAAATAATCCAAGGTTATTCTTCAAAACTTAAAGAACTAATTCAAAGTACAAATTAATCTAAGAACAGAGTTAAGGTTTGTGTCTGAGAAAGCACAATCCTGAGCAATTTCTATAGTTAGAAAAAAATTCCTGGTATGAAGATCCTGCGTGGTGTGTGTTAAGGGTGAATTTCCCAGCTGCAATCACACCCCTCTGCTCACCAGGGAGAGTCCAACTAGCTGGGTGACATGGCGTTTTATCACAGATTTCCAAGTTCCTCCCCTGTAAAGAATACCTCAGTTATCTCTGCTTTTTGTTTTCATTACATAAATAAATATTTAGTAGTTCCACTGTCAGAACAGTGACTGTGTGCCAGGCTCCAAGGTCCCATTACCACTGGTAAAATGGTGCATTTGCTGACCTTTAAGGCTTCACGCAGAAAACAAGGGCTTCCCCTGTCTCAAGGCAGGGAGGAGGTGGAAATTTGTAGCTGGAGAGAGGGGGCTACAGGAGACATGATAAGCCATTGATGAAAGATTGAGCTTGGCTTTTTCTTTTTTCTCATTCAGGAAACCACCTCCAGCCCAGCAGGGGTTGAGAAAGGAAGGCTCCATTATGCCCAAACTAATCAACAGAAATCACAGTGATTACCTTTTACATTAAAGGCTTTGACTGAAGCAGGAGATGAGATAAGCCCAGGCAAAGGACTGGAGCAGCAGGTGGAAAGGCTGGCCCACACTGTGGAGGAAGGCAGAGCCCCTTCCCTACAGTGGAGGACAGGGGCAGAGTTCCGTGCCCAGAAACCCCACTCCCAGGTTTGTTGTGTGTCTCTGTTAAGTGTGAGCCCTGGCACGCTGCAGGGAGCAGGACACTGTCCCAGGACACTGCAGTGCCATCCTCACACCACCCTGCAGGGACACACCTTCTCAATGGGCACTGGCACAAACTGCTCCGGGACACTTCCCACCCTCAGCCCCAGCCTGGCATGTCACAGTGACACTGCCCACGAGGCACAAATGACAACAGCTCTCACAGCCTGCCTGGCAACACATTTAGGCAGTAGATTAATGGCTCTGTGGTACAGCCTTTTATAAATTACACTGCACATCTCAAATTCTAGCACGCCCTGTGCACCCATCACCACCCCAGTCACTGCCCTCTGTACCCACCACCACTGTGTTTGCCAGTACAGCTGGAAAAGGCCCCTGCAGTTTTGTACAAGAACTCCTTTAGCCCAGCTAGACAGAACTACCCATCCAAAGCACAACTGACACATTATTTTAAAGGCTCTCCAGTGAGTCTCATTGCTGCCACTTTCCTGGAAACTATACCCCTTGCTCAGCAGGCTAGTTCTTCTTTCCCTTGGCCTGCTTTGGCCTTCATTTAAGAGTTTCCACTCTTAGTTGTCTCCAGCTGCCACCTCCCTTGCCACAAGAACCAGCAGTTATTTGACCTGCTGCATATTCCCAAAAAGACAAGTGAACCTTCCCTTCTCCACTTTTTTCCAGGACCATTTCCACTGACTTGGCATGACATTAAGAAGGACCTGCTACAACATTCCTGCGAATGGCTCAGGCCAGGATCCTCCTTGAAACAGGCAAAAATGTTTCTCACAAAGTTTATTAAAATCAAAATTAAAGGATGAAGTTTTTCATTACTCGAATAAAACAGGTATTTAGCAACATAAACTCATATTTGCAAAGGGATACATTTTGAAAGCATTTTGTGAAAAGTAATTTTTGAAGCATTTACTTTTGACCAACAGCTCAGGCGCAGAAAAACTCAATCTGACAGAGAGTCTGAAGCCTTCAAAGAGTGAGAGCATTAAATGCTGGGGAGGACTGTAGAAAGTCCTCCCAAATCACACTATCTACTGCCCTGGGGAGAGGGGCAGAGAGAAGAGGATCTCCTAACACCTCTGCAGGCTCTATTACTTTATTCTACATTGCTTTCTACCTCTTCTAGACTGCCAAACTAGTATAACTAAGGTCTTTTTAAATAAATACCCCAACACATACTCATTTTCAAAGACATTTTCTAAACTCTCTTCTTTTCTTGTCATCAATTTTTACAAAGAAAGAAATTAATATTTGAATATTCTAGCAATAAGCTGTATTATTTGTTTATAATATGGGAACTTGCTGAATTCATTTTATAGGCTCCTTTTTTAGGCTATGGCTAGAGAACCTCAGTCCCCACACACTTCAGACCTGCACACTGACTGATACTATCTTGTGGGAAGTGACATGAGTATATATGTGTATTTCAAGTATTGCACACATCCAGCTGCTATAATGAACAAGGCCATCAGCAACTTGTCCCTAATGCCACATGCCTGACTCGCTGTTCCCTGCACGTACCCTCTGGAGAAGCTGAGCAGCAGAGGTGTAAACCCAAGATTAATATTTGAAAGACTGAGGGAATGTTGGAGCTAAGCAGCAAGTTCCAGCACAGAGCTGCAGCTATGGAAAACCTGCTCCCCCTTCCTGCAAAGGGCCTTCTCTCACACCACTGCCTTGGCACAGGACACATCTAAAGCATCCTCTGAGCTGCTTCCAGCCCAACAGTGATTGTGTGGTCTGGCTGAGGAGCCCCCAAACACACCATCTGCAGGGTTTCACACAGCTGGAGCTGAGGAGCCCTTGCTGCACAAGGACAGGAAGTGTCTCATTTCACCACCAGAGCAGACACAGCTCAGCCTTGTGAAGCAGCACTTGCAGTCAGTCACGGAGCATCCTTTCCCAAGTGCTGGGCAAAGACCTGCAGGCAAACAGGTGCTGGCTCTGTCAGTGAGATCCTGTATTCTCTCTATGGCTGAATCTGAGCTAGAACAGGCATTTAGTCCTACTGCTTTTGCTTTCAAGAAGTTACAGATCCAGGAGGACAAGAACAGGACAGACTCTTCACAGACATTGTTTGAAAACGTTAGTTTTGTAAGTGATTTCTGTTGCCAAAATCATAATAAATGAACCATTTTACCTGCCTCTACCTGTCAGCATCCAACAGCTTGTTGCAAACACAGTGAACTAATAAAAGGCATCTACAGGTTCTAAGGGCATCAGACAGCACCGGAAAAGATCAGTCACTGCAATCTGTCTGGCATGTTATTTTCCTTCTAAACAAAGCAAGGTATCATTTGTCACTGGCCCTCATCAGTAGTTACTGCTCAGAGATATAGAGATATGATGAACCAGGTGACACTCCACATTCAACACACAGCTGAAACAAGAGCTCCGAGAGCTCCTCACAACACCTGAAAGTGAAAATACACCGACAGAGACAGTGTGACATTACACATGCAGCCAGAGGAGGAGGAGGGCTGCTGTGACCACACAAACCGTGACAAGCCTGAGGCCTCTCAGGCCCACCAAGCAGCAATGGCCAGCCTTTACCACATTATTTCAACTACCCTTCTCCATCCAAAATGCCTAATATCCATCAGCTTGAAGGGGAGAGTGATGTTCATCATCTCAAGAGTCCCAAATCCCATTCAGGAACCAAACTAAAATGAAGCTACTCAGTCTCCAGTCTCTCATGTTGGCAGTCTGACTGTTCCAGCACATATTAGGGCCTCCTAGGTTAAAAGCCACACCTTTTACACCCTGCATACACACACTGAATTTCTTTACTGCTCACTGGTGTCAGGTTTTCACTGTCAGACTCATGTTCTCAGTACTAGCCAGTACTCAAAAATAAGTAGTTACTGAAAATTTAATAGTTGAGGCCTTCCTGAGAGGGAAGAGAAAGGAAAACAAACAGACAAACAAAACCCAACCCATCTCCCCTTAAAAGAAGTCTTCTCAACAACTCTAAAGGTGAAACAGCTGAGAGCAAAAAAAGTAAGATTTGGCAGGGAAACAGCTTTAACTGAAGTGTTTTAATGGAACTAAATTATTGGCCCTTGAAAAAGGGTAATTGCACATACACAGTCATTTATCAAAACCAACTGCCAGACATTGGGAAAGAAGCCAACATGTGTACAGCCCTAATTTAGCTATTTGCATATTAAAAAGAAAAACACTGGAGGGCTGGACACCAGCTATCCTCACCCAGAGCTCTGTATGTTGCTAAGTGACTGGGGGAGCCCAGTGTCATCCAGCTCACAAACCCAGCAGAGTGCTTAAGCAGGTGCTTATCGTTAAGCATGATAATAGCTGGTAATTACAGCTATAATTAATACCTGCAGATAAGCCTTTATAGATGAAAAGCTATATACAGGCATTAACCAGTCCAGCTGAAATCCTGACAGGTAAATCTTTCCAGGAATTCAAGCAGTGTTTTGCAGGCAGATATGGATGTGTTGTGTCAGTGCTGGGAGCCAGCTGAAAACAACAGTGCTGTGCAGAGCTATTCAGAACAAGACAAAATCAAGTGCTGCCTCTATGACAATGGCACTGGGCATTCCTGTTCCCCAGCTGGCTCAGGGAATGGGCAGGTGAACTCAGCCTAAAGCACAGACACAGATGACACCTATCTACAAAAGACAATGTAAACATACCTTTTGTTGTCCTAGTTGCAAGAAGAGAAACAGGAAAAACAGTTAGCACACTTAAACTAAAAAAAAAAAAAAGTAAAATCCAAAGTGCAGTTTTTGTCAGGGGTTGTGTTTCTGGTGTTGCATACTGTAACTGATCCAGGCTATCATGCAGAGTCATTGTTTTAAGATACATGGCAAATACCCCCAGGAGTCAGCTTTTAGAATTGCCTGGTGTCAGCAGTACAGCCTTACCTTCCCAGCTCTTCCCCAATGTCATAAACGTCCTCCACCTGCTGCTGCTTGAAGAAAGCCATACTGGGTCTTTCATTGATGCTCAAAGGTGTGCAACTAGAACATTAATAAAGAATGACATCCATTAGGATCTTCCAAGAGGCAACGTGTCAGTAACACACACTTCCAGTATCAGTCACTTTGGATTCACTGCAGCTCATTCATGGCCAAAGTTACCACTGATCCATCTAAATAATTAATTTTGTAGTCTCAGTCAAACAGTGAGGATTCAGATCTGGAAAGAGGTGAGCAGCTTTAAGTGAAGGTGAGTCTTGGCCCTCACTGACATACCTAACTAGAAGAACAGAACACATCTTGAAACACAAATGTGATGAAAGTAAAGCAATTAATTAATAATTTGACAAACTTCTGGACACTAAAGCCTCAACGCTACACTAAAGAGAGCCAGCATGAGAATAAGCATTACAGGCTCCTTCAATAAAAGTGTCAGCAGGCAGATCCCAATCCAGGGAGAGCAGCAGGCAGAGCTTCCTTTTCCTCAGGTCAGGCAGTGCTCACAGAGCACTCAGGCAATATACCTGATTTCAAAGATACCTGAACTGCTGCTGTCAAAAGGCTTTGTGATCCCACCTACAGAGCACATCTTTCATCACACACTGGATGTTTCAGATGAGAAGAACACAAGCAGCATTTTTGCATGTATTACTCTGTGTAACTGCAAGTCCTTTCCTGAACACAGTTTTTGAAGCTGACAAGCTCTGTGAGGTCTGGAAAGACCAGCCTCACGCTGGTGCACTTGAGCATCTGTGAATGCATTATGCTGGGCTGCTTTTGGATGAGAAGATGACCAGAAATCACATTATTCCTTGGGACACACCTCCAGAACAAGACAGGTTATGGTAACAGAACAGATTTGAACAGAATAACCAGCTAGCCAGGTTAGGACATGCTTGTTGTTCCCCACGTAAATGAACACTGACCTATCCCCAACAGCCCAAAAAACATTCCCTATCTAGATCAGAACATGTAAAACACCTGTGAGGCCTCCAGCATCACAATAAAATCTAACTGCATTCAGCCATACAGTTATTCTCACACATCTCCAGGCTTCAGCAGCATATCTGTGTCACGTGCTTTCCTGTAAGAATCCCAGATGCTCCTTGCTTCGGATGCACTGGGGAATTCCAGGTTCTATAATTCTACACAGCTCCTGCATCTTTTTAAATAGCAGTTGTTGGCATCTCACTGGGGCACACTGTGAAGCATGTTTCACTAGAAAATAAAGCTCTATTTTGATCCTTTAGAAATAAGCTCAACTCAATGTTGCAAGAAGATTCAGCTGTGTTGATAGATCAGCAGACTTATTACAGAACAGGACTAGGTACCAAAGAGCAAGTGCAGTATTCCTGTCAACTTGAAATGCACATAATTTGAAGAGTTTTCTCTAACAAAAGCATATATCATAAGCAGGAAATACATTGTAAACATCTAACAACTTGCCAAAATGCACTCAGCTTTTCTCATGCACTCACCTCAGAAAATGGACTGGCTGCTTTGTGTGCCCCCACCCTTTTTATAAATCATTGGCTTCTAACACGGGTGGAATGTTGAGTATCAATTCAATTCCTTTCCAAATAGATTCTTTCTATTGCTTCAAATGAACAGAAATAGTCTCAGTGCTTCTATGTGTATATTTTTGATTGATGTTGGCAAAACCTAGGAGAAAACTTATTTGACTGCTTTATTTGAAGCAGAAGGGCTACTACATCAATGCTGATATTAGTTGGGAATTGCATTCACTCTTCCAAAAAACAGTAGCAATAAGTAAAGGGGTATCATCAATATCAGATGTCCCCTTATTAGGCAGTGAGCACTAGTTACACAACATGCAGGCTGAGAAGTGGTACCTGCTTCCAGTGGAGAGAAACCACAGGGGTTGTGACACTGAAGGCCCAGAATAACCACCACACTATTAAAATACACTGCAGAAACCAACACTTGCACTGGTGAGCATGATGAGTTACAGTGTGGGTTTGTTTCTTTCCACTTCCACTTTCCACCCCAATTCTTTCTCAGACATTTTCTGCCTTTGTCTGTATTTTCATGTTTTCCAAGGTGAAGCCAGGTGAGCTGTTCTGTTACGCTGCTCATTAATTTCCTCCCCAAAGCCACATTCATGCCTGGGACAAAAAGGTCTATGTTTCTTCTCCATGAAAATAAACAACTCAGACTCTGTTTTGTAAGCAAATGACTGTATTCCTCAAGCAACCTTTCATAATCTCACAGAAAGCTCATTGACCAATATTGCTCAGGGCATGAAACCACAGTCAATAAATGTTTTAGCAGCATTTACAAGAACGAGGACCTTTCTGGGCTATTGGCTCCTTATTAAGTTTGTATAATGTTGCTTGCAATTGTTCAGAGCAGAATTTGCTGAAGTGTTGGTGAAAAACCAGTTCTGCCCTCACAGACTTCAAAAAAGCAAACAAGCCAAGCCTTGCTGAAAAACCCAAACCTTTTGCTCACCCTGAATTGCAAAATTAAGTTTTGAGCACATGCAAAAGTCAAGTGCAGGAAAATGCCCAGGTATTAAGGGATGCTGCTGAGACTTGCCCAAAGATGATAAATCCCTCAAGCTGACTACTCCCTTCATCAGAATCTGAGGTACATGGTTATAAACAACATTAATGCAAACACACCTAAAAAATCATTGTTTTCAGAGAGAGTTCATTGCCATTCAGAAGAGCAAGTTAAAAACACTGCTTTGAGAGTGGGGAACCCACCCAAAATGCCTCTGGGAACACAGTCACTTTATGTTTGATTGGCAAGTTCACTCATTTTCCCAGCACCCTCCAAAGAACATACCTAATTGTGCAGGTGCATAGAAGCCATGCAGTATTATCTCAAAAATAACCAAAAAATTCTCATCCCTTTTGCTGATCTTTTAACTTACACCCCTTTTCTGCAAAGGCCAAACCAGTCAATCTGACCACCAAGGAACCATTCAAGCATCCAAGTCAGCCTAGAGCCTTGATTCTGAAGGCTGAAAACAAAACTATTGCAAAGCATCCAGACCCCCCTCCCAGTTGTACCTCTGGTGTGTTGGTGTTTCCCACATCAATCACTTCCCGTTATCCAACCCTGCCTTCCACACATACCTCTCGCTGGCTTTCACCCAACAGCCACAGCTAGCAGATGCCTAAAATAGATCATACACTTGATGACCCAAAACAATTGCTATCAGCAAATACGCAGCATAAGGGGGATAAACCAACAACAAAAAAAAAGACATACCCTTAAAATTCATCTGAAATAAAAATGCCATTCCCAAGCAGGAACATAACCCTCCTTAGATATGCTATGCTGAGCTTAAGAAACTAAGGTGATTTCATTTTCAAAGATTTTTTTTAAACTCCAAGGGTTTTGCTGGAGTCCATTTGCAAGTACAGAGCACAGGTACATCAAAGGAGGAATGAGAGTCTTACTTTTTTTTCTCTAGTCAAGTGGTGATTTTTATTATGGTGAACAGTAAAAGCAGAAATTAATTAGAGATGGTCATTCGTCTTTGACTCCCTCAGACAACAAAGCTGTACATTCGGGATCTGAGGAAATAACAACAATCCACTTTTTTCCTGATACACTGCTTATGTTAACACTTTGGGGGCACGTGCCCAAACAATGCAATCCAACAAGTCAGGACCATTGCAATCACTTGGGAACTGCACCAGATTTCACTAAGGCCAGGCCAATGAGGGGATGTGTTGCTGTGAGTTTTGGATCAGAGCAGAGCTTTAATTGCTTCAAGGCAAGCTCTGCAGAGGACATAAGCTTCTGTGTCCTTTCACAGAACATGTCTGTCCCTCAGCCATCCCATGTTGGGCCATCTCTTCTCTCTTAGTCTCTTTGCTCTAGCATTCGTCACAGTGAGCATTTTCATACCAAGGCCAGCTTCTATTCAGTGTTAGTATTACTCTGTTTCCATAAGGATACTCCATAGGATAGTAAACGTTTGGTGTGAGTCTGTAATACTTCACCTTTGACTGCTGTATCCAACTCTCCTTTACACAGACCAAGGCAGCAAAGCATTGCTTACTCTGTGCAAATGATTTTCCTGCAGACATATAACAAAGCTGTTCCAAACCCAGAAATAGAATACAGGCCTCTGAGATGGCAGTTTCAGGCACTAGAAACATGCCCTGCCTAATCTCTTCACATTCCTGAACTCTGCCATACCATAAAATGGGATCTTTTTCACCCTAAGAAAACAGTTTCCCACGGTGATCTCAGGCATAAATTTAAACACATGTACTCTATATGAGTACAAGCCCTGGGTCTGGACATTCTTATTACAGCACAGAAGAGCCTTTTTAGTGCAGCTTGTGCTGTGTGTAAAGAAATTGATGTACAGAAAGTCACTCTTCTGTAGAGGGTGACAGAATTCCCCTTACCAGGAGCAGAAGAAAGTAGGTTCTATTTCTCACCTTTAATAAAGGTTTCCCTGCACAGGTAAGTTATCAGCTTGTCATTACCAAATTACATGACAATCACTGACTGGTCTATACATGTCAAACCCATAATAAATGTCCACCCACCACTGAATGAGAGCAGAATACAGACAACAAAGGTCAGACCAAAACTGTTGCACCATTTGCCTTACCAGCAGCCTTGCTTTCTTTTTGCCTTAGGGTATCTTCTACCCTAAGCAAACCAGTTTCAAGGGACTGAAGTAAGAGCTGAATAATCTTACTTTCTCTAGTACACCTGACATGAGCTGAATCACTAAACCCTTTGCCAAACTCAGAACCATCCCCTGTGGTATGTTTTTATATGGCAAAATAATAGTTATACTAAAGCAAAATCCAAAACACGTTAGAAAAGACCAAAGTAACAACTTCCCTTATGAATTGTTCCATAATACTGAAAGAATGACCACAAGAATTTAGAATCAAACCCGGACTGTTTTAAATTAATAATTTGGGGGTAGGGGGAATCAAAAAACCCAAACCCACCGACAAAATTAAAGTTATATTGTCTCCTAGTTTTGGTGCCTTAGGCTAAAACTAAACAGATTTTTATAAGGATTAAGGTGTTTTCCTCTTTCACCCTTCTTCTTTCACATTTCCTTCTCTTTTGTTTTATCCCAGAAAAGACTAAAAAATTCTGACAGCAAAAAGTCCCCAAACAATCCAAGTAGTTTTGCTTTCAAATGAACGCAGCACAGTTAAAAAGTATATTAATTTCATCAAACCCTTACTTTCAACCGAAGTGTTTTCCTCTTAGAAAACAGCAGTAGCCTAATTTTTTTTTTTTTTGTCAGAAAATCAAGGCAGTTATTACTGCAGTTATTACTACCTACGTGTCTCTAAAGGACGCAAAACACACCCAGCATCTGAGCATCCCGTCCCATTATAGAACCACCGCTCCTGCCAGCAGCTCCCAAAGGATGCCAAATTTACCCCGCAGCAATTACACGTGCGCCGAGCGACCCAAGGCTGTATTTCCACGCTCCAAGCACACGTACCGAACGCGTTGGCTCTGCAGCTAATTCCGGCTTGCCCAGCGGACAGAGGGGGCCGGGGCTGGCGCTGTAAGCGATCCTGGAGCCCGCTGTAAGCGATCCTGGAGCCCTGAGGCTGGAGCTGTGCCTGGGCACGGGGAGCAGGGGGGAAGCCCGCGATGCCAGGCGCCCGCGGGGATTACTGCCCCGCGGGGAAGGCGCACCGCTGCCCCAAAGCCGCCTCCGACATCCACTTTTCTAGCACGGGCAAATAAAAGTCCGACACTCGCTACTGACTCGGAACAGGCACCTCTACAAAGAGTTGAGCTTTTCGCCCACGCGTGAAGCAGGTGAGCACTCCGACTGCGGTCCTTAGCAGGTGGCGGCTGACCAGCCGAAGCTGCCACACATTTCCATCCCCTAATTCACATCTTCCTTCTTGACTGTCCACTGAAAGGATGCAGGCCAGGCCAGTCCCCACTGTGCTGCTGCTCCAGGACACCCCCAGCTCACTGCCCAGAGCAGCAGGTGGGAAGGAACCTACGAGATCCCAGGGGAAGCTGTCTGGGGGAACAGGCAGGGAGGAATTCAGGGATAAACACGATGAAGCTGCACAGTGTTGGCTGAACGGTGCGGGCGAGCCGAGGTGAGAACCCCGGCCCGGCTGTCCCCGGTGGCCTCGCACAGAAACAGCGCCGGACCGAGGGGGTGTGACAGGTAAGGGGTACCCGTGAGAAGGGGGACATGGGACAGCACACTGTGGGAGAGGGACAGCGGAGAGCACACCGTGAGAGGGGGGACAGCCCGGGGCTCCGCAGCCGCCACACCTCGGCTGTGCCTCGGGCACGGAGCGGGGCCCCACGAGGGCGGCTCGGGACAGGGAGAGGGACACGGAGAGGGGAAGCCTCGGGGGGGCAGCGCCCACTTACCTTGCCCGCCGGGCTCGCTGTGCGTGGGGTCGCGGCCGGTCGGAGGCTGAGGGGGCCGGGCCGCTGGGCAGGGCAGGGAGGAGACTGAGGGGGCCGGGCCGGGGGCTGTGCCGGGACTGAGGGGGCCGGGCCGTACCGGGACTGAGGGAGTCGTGTCGGGGGCTGTGCCGTGACTGTGGGGGCCGGGCCGTACCGGGACTGAGGGGGCCGTGCCTGGGGCAGGACGGAGGCTGAGAGGGCCGTGCCGGGACTGAGGGGGCCGTGTCGGTGGCCGTACCGGGACTGAGGGGGCCGTGTCGGTGGCCGTACCGGGACTGAGGGGGCCGCGTCGGTGGCCGTACCGGGACTGAGGGG
>JAWWEU010000017.1:19564515-19601028 GCA_035583155.1 Acropternis orthonyx
ACTGAGGGGGCCGCGTCGGTGGCCGTACCGGGACTGAGGGGGCCGCGTCGGTGGCCGTACCGGGACTGAGGGGGCCGCGTCGGTGGCCGTACCGGGACTGAGGGGGCCGTACTGGGACTGAGGGGGCCGTGTCGGTGGCCGTACCGGGACTGAGGGGGCCGGGCCCGGGGCAGGCTGAGGGAGGGCCGGGCCCGGCCCCATCTCGGCCCAGGGCAGCCCCGCGGGGGTGGCGGGGCCGTGGGTATCCACACGGCCGTAAGTGTGTCCCATTCCAGCGCGGTTGGCATGGGAGAAACCCGCGTCGCGGCGTGTAGGATGCAGACAGACCGCGCTCGGCCAGGGCACAGCCTTCCGGAGCAGCACAGCTCGTGGGAACAGCGCAGAGGTACAACCTCATTTCTTTGCACTAAGAAAATAAGGCAAGGTGCATAAGCCTTGTTCTGTATTTTACACAAGCCTAAACAGGTTAATGCGTGGACTGAAACTCGCCCTGACCCCGTGGAATTTGCCCGCTGTTTCAAGAAAACCTGTGATACAAAGAATGCCCTCGCTGTGCCTCCCGAGCTGCATTAACATATTTAACCCCACCAAACCTCTGCCCTCCTGCTTCCCCAGCTGCTGGCTGCCAACAGTGACATCCTTCAGAGGTTCACTCTCCTATCATAAAGACATCCCCAAAACCTGTAAAACTAGATTTTCTCCCTCGTTATTTGGCAGACAGTAATTGCGATAAATACTGTTTGGTCTCCTTACGTTTATTCTGGGCAAGTTAATATCCATTGTTTGTTAATGAGGAATGATGTGGGATTGTTCACACCTTCAACATCAAATACAAGTGCCAGGTTGCCCTCACTTCCAATTCTCCACGTGGTTAAGGTAACACAAAGCCATACATAAATAGGCAGGCTGTTTCCATTTGCAATAAGATGCAAATATGGATTAATTAAAAAATAATTTTATTCTAGGCAAGTGCCTAAAGGCAGTGCTTTTTATTACCACAGTTGAAAAGAAACTTTGCTTTAGAGGCATTCCAAGTCAAGAGGACTGAACTGTGCCCTGGGAGTGGTGTTCACAGCCCACGGGTTCCACCCAGCTCTCCCAATTCCGAAAAGTAAGTGGCTGCATCTGATATCACACAGGGTGGAGAACAGGAAATGGAAGCAAGAGTAGAGGTTTCAAAGGGCAGGGGAAGCATTCAGAACTCTCTAAAAGGGAAATAAAGACACTTCATTCCTCACCTTTAGCTCTACAATGTGGCATGATCACATGGAAGTCACAGCAATTGTCCTACAAAATTCCCAGAGCAAAGGGCACAGGAGGACAGCCACGTCTTTTTTATTTGGTCCCAGCTGCAAGGAAGGGAACAAAACATCATGGTTCACCCTGAGAGGCCACAACTGCTTTTCCAATAGGGACAAGCTCTCTCTAGACCCTGAATAACCCCAGTCTGAATTTACTATTTGCTGGCCAGCCCTGCAAGGTTTCCAAGAGCAAGGGTAGATTGCATCCCATCCCCAGTGCCATGCCCACAGGGTTTGCAAGCCCAAATACATGTTCTGCCTAAGTAAGATGTAGCTCTTGCATCATTCTGTATTTGCTCACTCTTAAAACACTAACTCAGCCTTCTCTGTAACATCTTTGGCAATGAAGGTAAAAGGCTTTATGTGCATACAGGCCAAGCACAGAAAGGAGAACTCAAAGCTGAGCAGTGTTTGAAGTAGGCAGCACCAGCAAACGCTGCAGCCATGCATCTGCCAGCCCCCTTCAGGAAGTGAGAGAGAAGGAAGTCTTTACCTCATATTCCATAGGGGGAGTTCCAGGATTAAATATCAGAGA
This sequence comes from Acropternis orthonyx, assembly GCA_035583155.1. NCBI lineage: Eukaryota > Metazoa > Chordata > Aves > Passeriformes > Rhinocryptidae > Acropternis > Acropternis orthonyx. The sequence goes on from JAWWEU010000017.1 coordinate 19,566,352, forward strand.
TACACCACCTGCATTTGTTAAAATAGGCAAATAGCTTATTTCACATTTTAACCACCAATCACAGAAGACATCACTCTGTTCATCAGCACAAACCTGGAGTACTGGAGGCAGCTCACTGCAAAAATGTAACTGGTTTGTACCCACCGAAGGTCCACTGTATTTGAAAGACACAGGCATGATGCCATTACCCAAGGCTAGGAAAATCTTAAAGGCCAAATTCATCTCAATTTAATAAGTATATTCTAGTATCTAATGCTTTAATTACTTTACTTCTTTTTACAAGACCCCAGGCTAATTTAGGGTCAAGCATATTTAGTTTTCTTATTAAATAACTGTTTGGTTTTTAAAATCACATTCAGTATATTCAGAGCTTTGCTTTCCAGTCTCACCATCTGAAAAGCTGGCACTGCAGATGGGCATCACTGAACTGGAGACAAGTGTAGCTCCTACAGCACAGAACACCACTCCAACTTCCTTGTGACTGAACCTTTTGCCTTCTTTTCCATGGAGGGAGTTTCCAAGGCAGAGCACACCCTTCCTTTGCATTATCATCTGAGGGAATGTACTTGTGTGGGAATTCTTAAAGCTTCAGGACTATGTGGATTCTGCTTTCAGTTGAGGTCAAGCAGCTGCAGATAAGGAAGCTATGTTTAGCACTTCTGAAAGTCCCACAGAACGAGCACCTGATATGTTGTAACACCAGCAGATTCAGTGTGTGCTCTGCTTCTCTGAGGCACCCAGAACACAGCCAGGCTCTGCAGGCATTGGGTCTCAGTTCAGGGTAGGCCAACTGTGTTTATCCTCTCGAAGTTATGCATTTCTCAGGAACAAAACTAAGCCACACTTGCATCCTAATTGCAATTCCACTGAGAACACATGTCTCAGGCTTAGTCCTAAGGAGCAAATGGGAGTCAGCTGTTCTTTACAGGCCCCAGCAGCTGCAAGGGCAGCACAACCTACTCAAGCTAAATAGTGTCCAAGTGAGGACATTGCTCTCTGTGCACTCTCTTCCCAGAATGTTCTGTTTATTTCTGACTTAAATTTTGAGTATACAGGACAGGAGGTCCTTAGACCATAATCATGTTCTGCCTTATTTGCTGATCTCTATCCTGTTTTGCAACTCCTTTGAACAGATTTCCAATATCTTCTGCTGTAACAGCTTGTAATTCTGTATCAGAGCCAGAGATCAAGAACTGTGCCCGATTCACCTCTACTTATGAAAGATCTGCTTGGACATGCAAGTAAAGTCAACTCCTAACTCCTGTTTTTCCCTCTCTCACAAACATTTAGCTGTTAAGTTTTATATCTGAAGTAGCTGAGGTACTTGATAGCCTCTTTAAGGGAATCTAGCAACTCCAAAATGCAAAAGTCACATCTGAAAGACAGACATTGGGACTGGCTTTTGAAATTAATTCAGTACTTGGTTAAATTTTGCAAGCAGCCAAAATTATGCATTTGACTACAAAAGGCTTTAGCAGAACATCAGTCCAGGCATCCTAACGAGGCCTCTGGTGGTCAGGAGGAATCATACAAATACATGTTTCCTAGAAAGTGAGTTCCCTGTGAATGCTCATGCAAATTCATCTTCCTTTCCCTCCTCTCCCAAGAAACTAAGGACACCAATCACAAGCTGACCCAATCAGCATCACCTGCACACAACATATCTATAGTTCACATCTTCAAGCTTCAAAGCCCAATTTGCATGTATGTTCCTCTATAGAGATTCTCTCAAATCACATTACCAGAGAAAAACACAAGCTGGTTTGTTCTGATGGCACCTGCAGATATTTCCATCTGTTATGGGGGGGAAAAAAAGAGAAGAACAAGAGCAAGCTATAAAGTAATAAACAATTTATTTTTTTCTTTACATTGATCTTTATGAAGATAACATCACTTATGTTTTGTGATTCATATTTCTTGTACCGCATATTGCTGATTTCTAACATGGCACTTAAGGGAACAGTCACTTAAACTGCTACACAGTTGCATTAAATTAATCACTTTTCCATTTCTCAGTTAAACATGATTGAACATACAGCTCTGTCAAATTTGAGACCATTCACTCATTCCTGATGTCTTAAGAAAAAAAATAATCTTTCCCTTTCTGCAGAAATATCATGTTTACAAAAACTATGGGGAAGGGGAGAACCTCTCACAGAAGACATCTAAAGAGCAACAAAAACATCCTTTTTATTGATTACACAGCTGGTAAAAAGAACATCACCAAACAATCTGATAACACTGGATGATAACACTACCTGTACACATGGACAGGTAGAGCTGAAATACTGTGCAGTTCCAGTAACTTAGAGGTGTAGTGCACCAATTTTTTGCCTGTTTAACAGAAGACAATACAACATTTTAAACAGGTAACCAAAAGTTTCACTGGGAAGTTGTGCACACGCGTATGAAAATAGAAGAATATTCTACAAGATACAACTTAGTGGTTTGGTTTACATCACATATTCTGGGAACCATGCATAAGGAATTCTTTGCCTTGAAGTTAAAAAAAAAAATCACCTTGGCAGTCTTTTATTTGCATTAACAGCTCAATTTCCCCCCAGCTGACTGGCATGAATGTTCCACCCTCATGCACCACTTCACAAGTTCCCACCCCAACACAAACTCTGGGTATCTCTGCAGTTCAGCTTCTGCAGGCCACCGAGTCACTCTGTATTTTGGCTTGGTTTCATCAGGTTTCAATACTGCCTGTGTATCCTGCACATCCCTAATGAGTTACTGCTCTCCAAAGCTACCAGATTAAGCACCACTGGAAGACCAAGTCACTCCGAGACATTTGCAACAGCAAAGGCAAGCTTTCCCTGATGGTGCTTCCTGCTACATGCATCTCATTTCTGTTCTGTGGAGACTTCTAGTGGTCAAAGCTTAGATGCATCTGCAGCTTTTTGACCTTTTAACTCATCATGAAATCAGTAAACAAGGCTTAACAAAGCAAAGCCAACAGCTTGTTGGAAACTTGAGCACAACAGCATCAACTTGTTTCATATTTACAAGCTGGCAAAACACCCAGAGACAACACGACTCCCATAAGTTTCTTGCATTCATGGATTAGAGTCACATCATGGCAGAAGAAACAGAGCTACTTATTTTTACTGTACAATTGGGTAACAACTTATACAATGAGACACACAATACATGCACACACAAATATAACCATCAGCACAACTGTAACATTGCAGGTCCTGTGCTGTCAGCCAGAGAACTTCCTGAATAGTTGCCCTAAAGTTAGTTGTATCCTCACAACCTAAAGACTTCAGTGGAATCAGTTTGGAAATATCTTGTAAAGTCATAGGACTAGTTCACAGCGAAGACTCAAACCCACTGAATAACGGTTGTAGAAATAGGGTAGGTACACACTTCTGAGTTCTTCACCTTGGTATCTCAGTTGTGGCTACTAAAAGGAAGATCTTCAGCTTAGGAAAAAAACTTTCATTTAACACTTGAAAACAACATTAAAGGAAACAAACAAGAAAAAAAGCCAACACGACAGATTGATTTAGAGACCAGCTCTTTCAAAACAAAGGCAGCATAGCTAGAAAATTAGAAAACCTGGTCCCATTTTTGTATTCAAATACTGATTGTAAGTAGAAAAAGAATACAGTACATGCAGTAATATCAAAACCCTGCCTAACAAACACCAGTACACAACCAAGAGTAAATAGGTAATTAAAAAAAAATGCAAACTACTACTTACAAGACAAGGCAGGGGACATTTTAAAAGACAACAAGATGATCACAACATGGGTCCCTCATTGGCAAAGATTTGCTGGCTGAATAGAAATTGTGTCATATAGGAAGCATATTTTATATCAAAAGTAGTCCTCTAAGTTACAACTTCACCTCTGATTAAATAGTTGCTTTGCAGATAAGCTAACATATAATATGCTTACTTGGAGAAGACTACAACTAAATTCTCTAAAATAATAAAAAAAAGTGCTGTGAAACAAAAGCAGGGTATCTCTCTGCACAAACTTATATTTACTAAATGATTACATGATTATACCCAATAAAGTACCACTACTTCTCAGAAAACAAAATCAAAACACAAGAAATAAAAGCTCGATGCACTTGACTCTGCCCAATCACTCCTTTTGGTTTTTTGCCAATTAACCACTTGCCCAGAGCTCAGTGATTTGCTGCCTAGTATTTGAATCTTAGTTTTATCATGGCACAGCATTTAAGTCAACCCAACAGTCTGAAGATCCAACAGTTCATGAAAAACCACTGCCAAGGGCAGTGAGCAGCCAACAGGGAGCCCCTCCTCGATCTCAGGACCGCGTGAGTACTGCTAATCACCCAAGGAGAAAGAGCAGCCTCCAGTGCCCCTTCCACAGCAGAAAGAAACACTACAGCTCAACACCCAGGGGCTTCCTTACAGCTCTCCTGCAGGATGTGCAACCACCAACACCCAGTAAAGCTGAGCGTGTAAGAGAATATTGCATTTTTTCTGTTGGCAAAGGATCTTCAAGTCCTGCGTGCATGTTGTGACCTTTAAGCTCCTTTGATTGATTGATAATAGCTACCATTATTGTACAATCATGCAAAAAGAACACTATGTTTCTTCTTAAAGAGCAAGACTTCACCTTAAGTCCTAAATAGGAAAAAGCATTAAAAGAAAAAAACCCAAAAAAACGTAACACCACAAAAAACAAACCACAACAAAACAAACCCTCAATAGATACACAGATAATTACCTACTAAAGAATGATACTCCTGTGACAAGCTCCATTCTTCCATAATATCTGAAGTTTAGTTGTGACCATTTTGAAAAATTGCAACCAAAAAAGTGAATGGAAATAAAATGGACTGAACAGAATGTGATCTGTAAACCACTTTGCATTAATCAGAATCTTTATCAACAGAGCTGCCCTGAAAAGCATAAATGATGTTTGATATCACTGTTTCAGTACACACAACATTCAGTGGCAAATACTTATTTTAGCTTTACTTTAGAGTACAAATATTCAAGTGTTCTGTTTGGTGATCCATTTCATGTCACTCCAGGAAAAGACAAAGGAATGTAAAAGTTTTCCTGTGCATCACTCCACACTTTTCTAGTTAGTGACCTCAAAACCATCTAGACTGAGCCAATCTGAGACCAGGAAATACAGTGTCCTCTCACACTGAACCTGCACTACAAAAAACATGATTACATTGAAAGCACACAGAATGGCAACAAATGCAGTAAACAGAGCATGGACTTCTCTTACTCTGGTTTCACATCCAGGCACTGACAGTGCACTGTGGGCAAACAACTGCCAGTTCAGCTGACTGACTAAACTGAGACAGGTATTAAGTGCTCTACAAACGACTCCATGAACACAAATGTAAACAGAAGTGTTTGGCCTCCATACAAAGCTGAAAGTGCTGGGGTTTGGAAATCTGTCCTGCATATTTCCAAAAGCAACTCGTTTACATTCTGATTGACAGGATTAATAAAGTGTTTTGGAGGTTCACTCACTTTGGTCAGGCTCCCAAAGGGAAGTTTCTGCTAAGCAGTTTCAGCTATCCTCCTCATCATCACTAATAAGGTCTCTTTTCTCCGCACACGTCTCCCGCTCCCGCAGGAAATCCTCGCGAATGGCTTCCAGTTCCGTGAGCTCCAGACGCACCTTCTCCAGGTGGTACGTCCTCCGGTTCCTGATCTGACGTAGGGGGAAAGGGTTCAGGTCCCCAAAGGCAATAGCAGTCAGTTTCCTGTAAGATTAGACAGCATTAGAAGGCAATAATTCTTATTGGGTGCTTTTTAAAATCAGTTTTGAACTTCATCCGTATCAATTTTTATTGTGTGTTAGATATCTCTGGTCTCTCACACTTGCCAGAATTTTCTACAAAGCACTCATATTTAAGGTTATTTTTAGTGATAAAGTGTTATCAAATGCTCAGGAGTTCACAAAGCCACCTGCAAACTCTATATAATGCTATAAGAGATCACAGCCTTGACAACAGCAAGCAGAAGACATGAGCTGGAGTCATCAGAGCTTCCCTTCTACACTGAGTACTTGGTACATCCAGTTACCCCACTGTAGGCTGGATAACTCCTCCATGTAAGCCAGTGAAGCTCCTTCAATCCCAAACCACTCAGCTCTCATGTTAGCCAAGATAACCTGATAATTAGGAGACCAGGTAAAGCCTGGGTAACACAGGTGCAGGCAAGGCTAATACAGAACATGTCCAAGCCAATCTTTATGGCACAGTGAGGAAGCTCTGGCACTTTGCTGCTGGAGCACAGGGAGCTCTGAGCTGGTGCCAGGTCAAGCTCATCAGGGCACAGCAGAGCACCACAGAGGATCCAGCACCCCTGCAGAGTGATGCTGCATCATATTCTCAGTGACAGCAAACCTGCCAGCTGACCTGCCTGGTCAGTCCACAGACAGAGGTAACTACATCGTTATTGTTGATCTACACCTAAAAATATCTCATTGTTTACTCAGGAAAAAAAGGGAACTAGAATATTTAATTTATTCTACTTGAATTATCAGATGAACCCAAATGTTAGAAAAACTTACTTGGACAGTTTATATAAGGCTAGTTTTCTATTTTTGAGCGAACAAGAACGATTTCCTGCTGTTTCTACACAGAACATTCCAACAGCTGCTCTACCTGTGCACAACATGCTATGGAACATGACTTGTATCTGCAGAAAAACCTAACTATGACATCCTACAGCCTAGAGTATAATCATGCACATGTTTGTAGATACTTTTCTCTACTAGAGAGTTTGAACTTAAACACTCTGTGCAAAATGATTTTTATCTCATTCTGGACATCCATGAATTCTATAAAAATATGTATTCCTGAATTTTTCCTCTACAACAACATAATTTTTGGTCCACATAAGGAAAGCCATCCTTCTACATGCTTTTGTACTCTTCAAATTTTGATGCTGTGAAACTTGTACAAACATGGTAGAATAAGTAACCAGGCAGTTTGAATCATGTCTTGCCAGTCCCAGCAGGCAAACCCATATTCCCTAGGTGGCACTGCACCACTGCTTCCAAGTCCCTACCCTAAGAAAGCAGGGACTTACAGAGCACATTTGTATTGGAAATATCTTTGATGCACTGAATGCTGTCCTCACCTGAACTCCCCATCTACCAGTCATACCCAACCAGCTCATTTTGTTAACAGCAAAGTGAGATACCCTTAAGCAATATTAAAAACCTCTAAAATAGGTTATTTCAGCACCAGAAAGTTTAGACAGGAGAACCAAGACATTTCCATAACTGGAAAAGGAATGGAAGGGCAAATCTTCACCTCTGATTAAATGCCAAAGTTTTGTTCAAATCAGGTAAAACCAAAAATATTTAATTCTCTCTCTGTATCAGTCCCAGCAGTTCTCTTCAAGCACAGAGTTAGATTATTCAGTTTTAACTTCTCTCCAGTCAAAACAAACACAGGAAGTAAAAATATTAAACAGCTCTTGCAGCAGGAGTCAAAGTATAAGCCTAAATCTATGTGGGAATTATTATAGTACAAAAAACCCACCTTAGATTTCAATATATGATTTTGCACTAAATTGAAAATCAGTGAGCTTCAATGTGTGTGCAGAGTATTTTCAGACATGAAACCAATCCCAATATGACTTTTAAAGACCAATCTGCTGCTCTACTGTCTTGAAACCAGGACCTAAAACCACTAGACCCTGATTTACAAACTGTAAGTCCTATGCAAGGGCTGAAGAACAGAAGAGTATCTAATTTGTATTTATTCTCTGCTTCCAAGTATATCTTGGAATCAGCTGGAGCCATGTGGCAGTAGCCTGTGCATTAATGATGCATAAGAGACCTAAGTCTTGTGGGACATTTTTAATACCTGAGCCAGGATGTGTTTGTATTTATCATAAAACATTTGACTAATTTAAGTTGTATCTGCAATGCAGGGGGAGACTTTACCTATGGCTGAAATTCTCCAGGGTTGCTACCATGATACAGCAGCTAAACAAGGGAATCCCCACCACACCTAAAAATTACCAATGAAGCATTCATCACCTCTGCTTCTGTCTGGGCTAGATCAAAGTGCTCACGACAATTCTTAGCAGTTAGCTGCATCTCTTGATGCTTTATACCTGACTTAAAACAAAAACAACTCCCCCCCACTTCTCCCACACCCCACCAGAAATCTCTCAATGACACACAAGTCTGAGTTACTCACCTGGCATCGAGTATATTGCGTGTGAAATAGCGAAGGTACTTGAAAATGGACATGGGATCTTGCAGCTTTAAGATTTCCTCCTCTTGGTATTTAAAAAGTGCCAGGGCAAAGCGGAATATTACCTGATAAAAACACACAGAGTATTTGGTATTTGTAAGTACAGAATGCACCAATTCTCATGATCATCTGGATAAACTCCAAGGCAAAGTGTTCCTCTTACACTGGCTGCATGTGAGCTCTCTATAATCACACCTCCCTCTATCTCCCTTCCCTGCCCCAGCCCCCGTGTCCAAAAGCTGCCAGATATTTCTGTTGTGGGCTGTACCCAAGGCAAGGTGTCCTGCAGATCTATCCAGAACATAAGATTGAGTTTATAGCTTTCAAATTCTTAGACATTCTTAGTTCTGAATTCAGTTGTAGCACACAGACCACTGGGCCTGTTGAATGCATTTATTAAGTTACTTCAGAGCTAAAATTAAGTTTTAATTTTTAAACAGGTTGTTTTCCTATGCCTTGAATCTTCCCAACACATTGTGGGACTGATACTGAAGGAATGTCTGATACCAGTTTGTCCATCAACGCTGGCATGAGCTGGAAGAAGCATTATTTTCCTTCACTCCAAAAAGGCTTCAGAGTAAGTTCTGAACTTCGTCAGTCTGTACCTGGCTGCATTCACAAAATGCTAATATGCTTAACTGATGTGAATGAACACACAACCACTGCGTGTTAGAAAGCCCAACAAGAAACCCAGCTAACACAGTTTTTGTCATTTTATAACTCACCTGTTCTCTCCAGTTGCCTACAAAATCTACTTTAGTGTTTGAAACCAATGACCTTTTCTCCTGCACTGATTTTATTTCACTGAAATTTAACAAGAATGCAACACATGAAAATGCTTTCACATCCCCCCTTCATTTATGACACAGCAGCCCAGACAGTCATTGTTTTGTCACTTGTGCTTTATATGTCTGCAAAGACAACACTCACATTTGCTGCTGAGACAAGCTAAAACTTAGCACTTGCTTACAACTAATTTTTACATATTTTCAATACTTTTAACTTGTCTCCTTCACTTAAGCTTTCTTCTTTCTAGGAGTACTTCTCATCTTGATATTTGAAAGTGATTGACAGCTGCACACAGGAGTGAACAGCACTGATTGTACTTTAAGTTTTCAAAGGGAGGGAAAAAAAAGGTGGGTGGTGAAAGGAAAATACTTGCATTTAAAATTCTTTCATGTAACTCAACCCCTTAACTTGCAGAACACAGATAAAATGGAACATGTTTTGACTGGTTATTTATGAACAATTCCTCCCTTGTTCTTCTTCCTACCAGTGATTTTAACTCACAGGATTCTTATGGAAATAACCTCCCTCCACCCTGCACTCCATAAGAGCACAGGGTTTTGTTATCAGGTAACAAATGAACTAGCTTAGCTCAGTCAGCTCACCTTTGGTCCCTCATACAGGAAAGAGTCCCAGATTTTAAAAAGGACATCACTGACCACGCTGTCCACAAACACCACCAGGAACCAGTTGAAAGTGATAAGAGTATAATCCACTTTGTACTGTTCAAAATGAGCATGCAGTCGTGGAAGCTTCTCGCTCATCAAATCCTTGAACACTCGCTGATCAACCTAAACACATGACAATTGCTCCTCATTTTCCAACACTTCAAGGTAGGGCTGTTAAGAGTCTGTAAATCCAAGTTTTTCAAGCACACCCCCTTTGCTGACACAGCTTCTCCACCCAGCCCCTGTCCCACAGGGTTCCTCAGACACAGAGGTTGTGTTTCTACCACAGGTCACCAGTGCTGGTGCAGGAGCACTGGAGCAGAGAACGTGCTGGGGAAAGACTTGGATGGAAGAGGCAGCACCTGGAATCAGAGCAGTGCCACAGCACATACTGCTCTCAGTCCTGCAAAATGCTCCCACAGAGCCCATAACCACCATCCCCCAAATCAGAGGAAAGGAAGGATAAATCCTCTCAGTGCTGTAAAGCCAATAACGAGAGGGGGAGCTGAGGACTGGAGCTCCAAGCAGGTCACTGAACAATTATTTCAGTGTCGAGTCCTTATCCAAACCAGGGCCCTGGTGCCTGGAGCCCACCCCTGTCAACAACACATCCCCCAAGAAGGTCTATCAGACAGTTGCAAAGGAAAGCTTCGGACTGGCTGCAGTTCCCAGGAGCAGAGCACATACCTGGGATCCCAGCAGTGTCTTAGTATAATAATCACGAGGCATGAAAACTTCCACTATTGTTACTAGACACCAGAAAGCATCTTCCTGTTCCAGGTACAGAAGTGCAATTGCTACCAACCTGAAAATAGGGTTTATTTGGAGAAAAAGATTATTATAGCATCACAAACCATATTAATAACCATTACAATAAAGTGTTTCTGTTCAGCAGAGATAAATGTATTAACAGGAGAGCACTGAATTGCAAAACTGTTATGAAGTTTCAGATGGGGCCTTCTCAGCCATACCAAGTATTCAGCTAAATAAGAAATCAGATAAAGGCAAAAGCTAAGTGATTTTTGCCAGGAACTAAGACAAAATGAGAAGCTTCCAAGTCCTAAATATAATACTTGATTCCCAGACTTTTGTCTTTCCTTATTGAAGAGAAGAAAGAACAGATGGCTCTTGAATTACAGGCAAAATTGTTTTAAGATTAGAAAAATCCTTTCTAGCACATTTGCTTTATATCCATTAAGATAAATAACACCAGCCATAAAATGTTTCAAAGACTAAACTTACTTGAAGTGTTGGTGTTGCTAATTTTAGGAGCTCTAGCTTAGCAAGGAGGCACTGTTTGTTCTGAGCAGGGTGTAAGGTGGGGATTTCCACAAATCAAACACACCAAGGGGTAACAAGTTACATCCTTTATACAGTAAAATTCACATGAACCTGCCTGTCTAATACATGAAACTTGAACTGCTTCTGATGTAACATAATCACACATTAAGGCTTAAGAGGACTAAAGCACGAACATGTATCCAACTAGCTTTTACCTCCTGCAAGCACATCCAAACTCAGAATTATTTACATTAAAACCAAAAAAGGTCCCAGGAGAAAGTAATGCTGCACACAAAGTTCAAATTTATCAGAAGCATTTGTAACACCTTCTAGTCACCAGAGACATGTTGCTCCAAGACTGCCACAGCTCTTCTTCAGCTGTGTCTTGTGACGTGCCAGTGACATTAATACTAGAAACGCATGATTTACCTACAGAATGTAACCACTAGTGATGAATACTCAGAAAAAGAATGCTTCTTATTACTACATTATTCACTACTTCTACCACCATCACCTCACTACCTCTGTGTTACTTACTGCCTCTATTCTACTCCTTCTTCAGTGCAGTTTCAAGTGATAGAGCTGCTCCAGTTCAAAAGCTGGTTCCAGTAAATAAATTAGTGCACAAATGGACATCTATAGCATGGTATTACACGGTATAGAATTGGTTTTCTTGTGTTATAGTATTCCATCATGGGACAAGGCAGGGTGTTTGCCAGACTAACACACATGCTTTGAGTAACACCTTTTACTCCAGGTCTCCAAGTGGCAAAGCTATTTTGGCCATGGCCAACTGCAGTGAGTTAAATTTTTTTCTAAGCACTGTAGCATGAGAATCACCTTTAATTCCTGCAATTCTGATTGAAGGCATCAGAGGGAAATGCTGAAATTTGTGGCCTTAACAATACAAAAACACTTTCAAGAATTTATTTCTGCTTGTTTTAGAAAAAGCCTAGCAAATTGTTGCACACAAAAGCAACTCAATCCCCTACAAGTGACACGAAGTCAATGTAAAACTACATTTAAGTAGCTCATTTCTTACGTGAGTTAATTCCAGTTCTTTTTTTTTTTTTGCCAAGCTGATTTTACAAAATTTTACAAAATCTGGGTCATCTGTTGGGGGTTTTTATTGTTTTAAAAAGTATGATACTTATTTGTTTATTAAAACAATTAAATTATGAGCACACAACCCATAAGGCAAACCCCTGCTAGGAAGCATGTTGCTATCCATGTGATTTGAAAGGCTTATTAAGTGTTCCACCGCATAGTTATTACTCAAGATTAGCAAAATCTTACCTGTTGAGGCCTTGGCAATATCCTATATCAGGATTTCTCCAGGAAAATGCCAGCAGCACATTTCTCAGCTTCTGGATCCCTTCGGATGTCGGGGAGGAATAATGTTTGTTGTTTGGCAAAGTTCTCAAGAGATCCAGCTCAATCTGTTTAGATGCGGGATTTTGTTTTTCCAGAGCATTTTGAAGCAAGCTTTGGAAGTACCCAGGTACCGTGCTGTCCTTGAATTTTTTAACGTGGAGATTGACACACCACTTCCAAATCTTGGACCGGTGCTCATGCGGAATTCCGGAGCGAATGAGGTTCTTCAGTTCCACACAGCGCATCATCTCTCTGTTCATGGTGCTCGCAAGGTAGTTCTCCCATTTCACTCCAGCAGAGATCTCTCGGTTTTCACTGAGGGACAGAGACCTCAGGTCCAAAGCTCGTGACTTTGCAACCAGTTTCTCCTCCTCGTCATCCTCTGGGACTGTCTGAAAGCCATATATGTCATATTCGCTGCAGGGGAGGGGGGGAAAACGAGAGGAGAGGAGGTTTGACACGTGTTCAGTAGCCCCGAAACTCTCAAGTTCCCATCATGAAGTGACTTCAAAGCCACTCTTTGCAGTTTTCAAGTTTTAACAATTATTATGCATTTTCCTGAAGTATATCCCTTATTTAGTAGCTACTTTTACAATTCCATATATGAAAGTCTTGGTGTCCATCTCCCAGTATTACTACACAGATGAAGTGATTTATTTAAGAACAGGGTCGAGTTCAAAGCAGCCCATCTCTTCAGCAGCTGTATGGCAGCATTTGAGCCTAAGTTTTATGCTGTACCTCAATAAACCAATAAATGTGTTAAGGAAGCTTCCCAGTCTGACCATCCACAAGCCTCTCTGGCACTTACACTCCCAATGCCAGAGACTTCCACTGCTGGGACCAAAGCCCCTTCACTGACCAAGACACATACATATTTATCTTAACAGGACCAAATTACCTGACCAGATGGGGTTTGAAAAAGGCTTGTTCTGGTTGTTCAGTAGTTTCTGCTTTCAAGGCATCTTCCAGTAACTGTGTGATGACCTCACGAGCAGGACTCTGCTCCTCAGAACAAACAGGAGTTTTCATCTCTTGAAGCAGGATCAAGTATTTACTTTCAATCTGGCAGAGTTTGGCTTCCAAGCTGGTATACTGCAGAAAACAATATATTATATAAGTCTTCAGACACTTACTTTGTACTACACTTCTTTTAAAATCTGGTTCAATGTTATTCTACTGGTTTATGTTTCTTAGAAACCTGTAAGTCAAGAACAGTCAGTTTGATTTGCCCATTTCTGTAGCACCAGTAAACAGAAGGCAGTAAAGTAGACCTGATGTCTTCCACCAGATGTACTTCTGCATACGGAAAGTCTGAGCAAGCTTTAATTCTCATTACATTGTATGAAACACAACTCAGCCATTTTGTGCTTTTGAAGTAACAGCTTTAGTCTGTACATGTTGGAACATGAACAGCTTGAATGGCATTTTAAAGATATGAGTTAGGCAACAGCATACAGGAATTACAAACACCCAGCTCCATGCCAGAACTCCAGCATTTAAACCTGCCCACTGTGTGCACTGCCTCCAAAACACCAAAGGCAAACCCTCCCAAGCCAGAGCTACAGGTGGGTGCATCTTCCCAGCCCCAGGCAATGGAAATCTTCATTATTTACCTGCAGTGTCTCTACACTCAAGTTCATCTACAGAGGAACACACTCCCAAATCCACACTCACCATACCACAGTCATCCTCAGTGCTCAGGAGAAAGCTCCACTCAGTGATACATCAAATCCATACATATCCTGTCACTGACAAGCTTCAAAGAAATCATTACAGCCTGACTTCTGAGGAAACACTGTTTTCAGAAATATATCCCTGTGTTCATAAGTTACAAAAAACTTGCACTGGGTCACACAATTTTAAAGCAAATTACTTCTTTCAAGAAGCCATTCAGAAAGATTGATCTGTAAGGACTAAGTTAAGGGGGAGTTTTTCTTGAAGCCATCACATTTAATACATTTAAGTTGTCTCATTTCCTGGGTAGATTTACAGCTAAAATGTTGAAAACATTTTAGACATTGCCAAAATGAGAACATGCTGTGTTGGTCTGACCTTTGCCTGCCATTCTCTCTCTCTTGTTTCTGCATTTCTTCGTAGAGCAGAAAGTTCCAAAATCTCCTTATTTAAAAATTTATTCTGGGTCTTATAACCCTGAAGATTGTCCTGTTGATAAAAACACAAAACCACAAACTTGATTTTTAATAAAAATATTTTACAAACAGCAAATGCCTGCCAGAGAAAGCACATCTCAGAACACAGAAACAGGAGCTACTAATAGCACTTATAATTTTTAGAACTTACCAGGGTCCATACAGGAAAGAAAATGATGAATGTTTATGCATATTTTAAGTGACTTATTTGTATTCCAAATTCCTTGGAACGTTAATCAATTTGGAATACAACATTTATCCAAAGGCAAGAAAGCATGTTTAGAGCAAAGTGGATAACTTGAGTAACTCCATTAAGAACCTGTGACACATTGACTGAGGTTAAAAGAAAAAAAAAAAAGGCATTAATAAGATCTGTAACAGCATCAGAAAAACAGGTTCTTACAATCCTCCCCCCTCTTCTGTCTCCTGAGAGCTTCCTCTTGCCATTCCACATGCTCTTTCGGCCTCAGTTTTGGTATTTAAATTTTTTATAAAGCAAGCTTTCTGTTTGTTTTCCTCCACACTTATATTTTCCTCTTACACTCCCTGTTTCCTGCTGCTTTGATTATTTCTCACATCACTGCTCCTCCACACCAGCGACCAATTTACTGAAAGCTCAGGACCCTGCACACTAGAGCTCCAGAGCAGCCCAAGGGAGAGAAGTGCTGGGTGGATTCTCACAGGACACTTCAGAGTGGAGGCTCCAAGCAGGGAAAGCCTCAGCTGGTGAGTCTCTTGGGGAGCTGCTGCAGTGATCTCAAACAGCTCAGCAGCCCAAGAGGTACCTTTACACGGATACAGACCCCCCCAAGCATGGAGACAGAGACATCGCTCTTACTTTTAGTCTGTCCAGTTCCTGTAGTTCCTTATTAGCACAGGTGGCTGTGGGAGAATTTATTGCTCCACTTGGAGGGGATGTAGTGTCCTCACATTCACTGAGCTGGCGAGAGAGTTTCATGATCACCTCATCTTTAGCTTGAATAGTTTCCATCAACATACCCAGCTGCTCATTGAGTTCTCCCACTTTGCATTTCAGATTCTTCACTTCCTGCTGGAGACTATCTTTTTCCAGATTTAATTTTTCAAGCTGATTGTTGAGACCCAAAATCTGGTCATCTTTTTGGTGCAACAGCTCTAACTTGTCTTTGGGAACCCCCTCACAGAGGCGGCTGGCAAAGTATTTATCGTACTGGGAAGACCGGACTGTTTGCTGCAGGAGTCGGACCAGTTCCTGAGAAGTGAAAAAAAGGGTAATGAAATTTTAAGTTTCTAAGTTTTATAAATTAGAAAGCTAACATCAAGAAAAACCAAAGCTTCAGAATGAGCTCTTAATCTGAATGATCAGCTTTTAAGAGGCCTCATGTTGTTGTTTTAAGGAGAAAGGAAACACTCACATGGTGTGTTTTCTAGCAGACTAACACCTAACAAGGACTGATTTAAATGTCTGTCACTGAGCTAAGGATCCTGCCTAGAAAGGCTGCAACAGGTTAAGGAAAAGCAGTGGACAGCTGTGGAAGCTGAAAAAAGCCTCACCTGCAAGCAGCCCTGCTGTAGGAACACGAGCAGGGAGAGGGCTTAGGTTAACAAGTGAACATTACAGAATGGAAAAGGCAGAGGTAAATAGCTCTCCTCTCTAACATGCACAGAAAACAGAGGAGGAAACAATACATGCTGCTCTGCCAAAAAAGGAAGTCTTTGGAGGGCTGTTTAGAAATCCTGACACAGAACAACAATGTAAGACACCGGTTTTCTGTTTCTTCTCATAAAAGCAGAAGCAGCTGTGAACACAGTGTTGCACTAGGCCAGTGAGACTTCTCAGAAGCTCGAATGTACTCCTAGGAAAGATAACACCTAAAAGGACTATAAACACACTCCTCCTTTGGATTCCTGTTGACCAGCTCACACAATGCAAAATACAAGGAGTAAAAGCAGCAGCTCTGTATAAGACCTACAAAAATTTTCTTCTTAAAATTAGCAGAAATTCTTTTTGATAAAACCCAGGTACTGAGTAAGTTGGAGTTACAAAGGCAGACAAGCATGAACACTGTGGGAGTGCAGTACTACATGCACAGATCATGGTCATGCCTATCTTCTACAAAACCACTCCTGAGGATGCAGTTAGGGTAGGGGGAAATCAGCTCTATTCCACACCCACTGCACAAGCATTGAAAGAATCAAATAAAAACAACAAAGAGAACCTGAAAGGATAAGTTCCTCAGAAATTATAACCACTGATGGAAAAAGAAGCTGTGGCTATCTGCCAGGATTCTGGCAGACCCTGCACAAACTACCTTCAGAGAATAAGGGAGATCTAAAAAACAAGTTAATGAACATGCAAATGAAAGTTTTGTTGAGGGATCTAATCTTCAACAGATGTAAAAGGTGGTCCTTCTTGTTTCAAGACTCTTTGTGTACATAGGTTTGTTTGGCACCACCATTTTATACCAACCAACCAGCTCTTAACCAGTTAGATGCCACAAAGGTTAAACTCACAATCACCGGCCAGATCCATTTGCTTCTGTGCGCTTTGCCTGAAGGCTTAATTACCTTTTGGCTCAAAAGATCCTTCTTTAGCTTCTCCAGCTCTTCCTGCTGACTTTGATACTTCAGTTGGAGTTCAGAGACTAGTTTGTTCCCACTGCCAGAACACCACTCTGTTGGAGAGGAGTCACTGCTGTTCCGGCTTTTGCTCGATCCAATCATGTCTTTCAACAAGGGGCGCCTTGCTTTGTGTGGAATGCGGCCAAAATCAAATGGGAAGGCTGAACTAGTCAGTCCTGCATAAAACAATTTCTTCTAGTTCGGTTCACTTAGTAAAAAGACATCTCAAAGCATTCAGATTTCCTCTAAAAAATAGACTCATTAACGTTAGACTTTGAGCAGCTTCTAAACCACCCAATACAATAGAGTTAAACAGGCCTCATTTTCCAAGTTGCTTCCTTTGGTGGGAAAAGTATATAGCTCAAAGTCTTCTCCCCTTCCAGATAAAAGACTTGGCTCATGCATTGAAAAATTCTCCACATGTCTTACTTCCCAAGTATTAATTTACTGCAGAAGATAAAAGGCGCCCCTAACTATGGCAAAGTAAACTTTGCTTCAAATAATTAACAGCTCCAAAGTGATCAGAGTAAAAGCATCCCTGTTATCAGCCCACTGCTCCTGTAAGAGGCATTGGTGCAACAATTCACCACCATTCACACACCCACAGGAGCACTCAGGGAGAAGGGGTTTTCTAACAGATTCAATCACTTGGATGTCAGCTGAAGTGCTCTTAAGGAACTCTAAAAATCTTATTCCACACACTGGTCAATCTGAGGCCCAGTTACAGTACACAGATGAGCTATCACTGCATTTCAGAAGCAGGCCAGCATAACAGCTACGTATTTATTTTGAGTCTAAAGGCAATTCTGACACTCAGCTGAGTAACCCAAAGCCTCAGCACTTCCCTTCATGTCCCAGCTTGGCAACTCAAGAGACAGAACTAAAGCCAGTAACACGCTCAGGAACCCAGAAACAGTGGATAACAAGGCTTTGTCCTTACTCTACTGTATTTGAATGGCAGAAGATTCCAAACACATCATAAGGAATTAATTATTTTAAAAAATAATCTACAGAACTATGGATGTGGTTTGTGGAGAAAAGAATCTTCCACTTATTTCTTAGAGACAAACACAACAGTACACTATACTGAGGGAGGCATATGCTGCCCTTCCTTCCTCCCACTTCTACCTTTACTTCCTTCTGCCAGGTGTTTCCTCTTTTCTTCCAGAGCCATGGAGTCCTCCAAGTCTTTTGGGCTTGGATCCAGCAGTTCCCACTCCTCAGTGGTGTAAAACACACTCCTGCGGTTTTCGTTATTTCCTTTTCTTAACGAGGACATGGAATTTCTGTGGAAAAGACAGCAGGGAAAAGGGACAAAGATTTCTGCATTTTGCATTCATTTTATAAAGGGTTTTCCATGGCAAGCACTACAGTTCAAACAGTGCAAACTAAAAGGGAGCTAAAACACAGACCAAACCAATACCAAATAAAAGCTCAAAGAAAATAAAGCATATCCTACCACACAGCACCTGCCATCAATGTTGCAAGAACAGAATTATTATGCTTTAACAGGTTATTGATATCTAGGAGACCACTGTGGTCTTTTCCATCCCCCTCTGCCTTTATCCTTGTTTTGGCAGTGGGGAAGCATAAAACAAAGTTAGGATTTTCAAGCAGCACCTCTTTATGGATCAGTTATTGTAGCTTAGAATTGTAGGGTAAATGCCAAAAAAGCACTAAACTGAACAGCATGCAGTGAAAACACATGTATGTTACAGTTCCATATCCTGGATTAATGTAAAACAGGATCATCCCGGAAACCTGCTGTGGCTGAATCACTGATGACAGACTCCTGAGCAGTTTTTCTCTCCTAAGGTAGAACATGGCCAATTATCTGCAAGAACATTTCAGAGGCATTGTCTAAATTCCAGCCAGATAATTCCAGAGCAGAACAACACATTTCCCAGCAGGACAAGGTTCCCTTACCCAGCTACCCCCACGACCACCATGCAATCAGAAATGTCCACTCCTGTGTCCAGGAGCATTAATGTGGCTCAGTGTTGTAAAGTCTGTTCAGCTAGACAAGGAGATTCTACATCAATCCACATGAATCAGTTTAATGTCTCAGGTATAAAACTGGAAATGGGTTCAGTATTTACCATGCAGTCTGTGTAAGCCCCCAAAGATGGTTTCACTCCAGCAGCCACATTCTCTCTTCCTACTCTTCACCCTCAAGCAGACAGTAACCCATAGTACACTTTCAAGACTACTTGATGATCCAAGCCAGTCTTTCAGCCTCTCAAGGGATTTAACACCTGAACAACATGAACTCTAAGCTAATCATTATGCAGTGCAAGATTTTTATAATCCAATGAACCCATAAATATTCAAGTACAACTTAAAAAAACACCCCTAAATGTTATAAATAAAACCATTTCAGCAATCAATTTACAAACTCGGCAAAGACTGATTTATGCTACACATTTGATTTTCTTCCAGAAAGAATCACAATTTCTGTTGGGGGCAAGAAGCCTCACTTCAGTTTTCAGACCTTCCAGGCAAATGAAACACCTCAAAATGGGCGACGATCAACATCTTTCCCAGGGCACTCAAACTCCCTGTCACCTGGCATCAAAGACCAAGAAGTCAAGTGTCTTCTAGAAAAGCTTCTTTAGAAACTGCTGTTAAGCCCATGAAAAATCATAGCTGATGCTCTGTTTTGTAAAGCTCTTGCCTAGGTTTGTTCAGGCACTGCTTTATTGCTTTCTATTAGATTAACATAAGATTTAAGGATCAGATACTTAAATTTGAAGACAATATTTATTTTCCTAAGCACACTACGACCAGTACAATTGGACAAACTACTCAAGAGCTGATCATATGATCTAATGACTCTATTTTTAAATGTTTGGGGTTTAAGTCTTATTTTATGGTTACGTAACTCTGGGTTACTATAATTCAGTGTGTTTTCTGGTTTATATTCTGCATAAATAAGATACAAGTAGCTGAGAGCATGAAGATGAAAAACATTCAGGCCTAAATGTCTGTATATGTCAACTAGTACTTGAAAATACATTTTAAAAAGTAGAAAAGCACATTGCAACTTCAGTTACTGTAAATATACACGCAGTTTAACTTCAAGACATACTCTTCCTTTTTACCCCATTACTACTTCCCCAGTGCTCCCTGGGGTGCAAACACAGCTATTGCAGCATCTCTGTCAGACACACCATAAATGTGTTCAGGAGGAAGGACAAGGCTTTAGAACATCTACATGGCCTCATACAGATTACCAAAAATAAGGCAAATGCATGCTCCCAGCAATGCAGAGGGAACTGCAGTCCTAGAAATCCTTTGATCCATCCTCTAACACTGGGGCTACAACCCATCACAATCCAGTAAGACATTGGATCATAAACACATATTCCAAAGGCCATTGGACTGCTGGAGCAGGGAGGAACAACAGCAACCACAACAGTCCTGCTGCTTGTATATGTTTACTGTAATAATGTCTAACATTTTAATAGGGCTTTTTTTGCCACCAGCTCTTACAGTTACAGCTTTTATACACTACTATGCAATTTTCATTTCCCAAGATGAATAATTAGCTTTCACTGTTATGAAAACAAGAAGAATCTTGTCCTGGTTCTGCAGAGGTCCAACAACATTAACTACACCTTCTTGTGATACACACTCACAGAATGCTGTTCCCCCAGGAAAAGAACATCACTTGTCAATGAAGTAGTGACAAGTAAGACCACACATGTTAAAACACAGGACTTACATACTTTTTGCACAGGAATTCTGTGCAAACTGGTTTGAGCACAAACCAAAGCTGTGCCGTAGGAAAGGCTGTTGTCTGGGGGACCCCTGCACCATTGCTGAAGAGTTCAGATTATTGATTAGGCATCATTCGTTTCAGGAGAAACATGTAATAATGATCATTATTGATGCAAAGTAAATCAAAATTAGGATTATACATGTCCTCCCTTCTCTCTGGAGCAGCTGAGGATGGCCATTAGAAAAAAATTTCTCTGGTCTCTAACCAAACCTACACTGAAGAAAATTCACCTTCCTCATGAAGACTGCTACAGACTCAAGTCTCAAAACAGATTTATCTTCCTGGATACAGGAACTTCAGTGCTCACAACCTGCTGGCTAGTGGCACTCAGCCTCAAAGAGCTGCAGTGGGAAGTTTTCTTACCCAGAATCACAGATTCTTACATGGAGTCACAGAATAACCTGAGTTGGAAGACAACCACATGTTTATTCCCAGAGATCTGCAAGGACTTCAAGCCACTGGGATCAGAGCAATGCAAAGGAGGCCAACCCTTGAATACTGTGCTACAATATCTGCTGGGCCACTGCCACCAGAAGTGCTTCCCTCCAGCCAGAAGTGCCTCAACCCACAACTCCACCATTGCCTTTCAGCTCAGGAACACCAACGCTGAGCAGCTTTCCTTGACCCTGTCCTAGCTAGACTTCCCCAGAACAATTCAGAAGAAACCCACAAAAAAACCCCCTCACCGACACACCAAAAATAAAGTTTTTTTAAAAGCCAGAAACCCTTGTTTCAAGCATACAGGAATTCACCAAACAGAAATTGTTCTGTGTATTTTTCCTTCTATTATGATCAAATAGAAGTCCTACCAGAGCAAAGTGGGTACACAGAGCCAAACAACCACACAATATTATCAGTTAAAACAGGACGTGCAGCAACAGGATTTAGATATTTCTCAATCCAGCCATAAGCCACCTTTTCTAGAACTTTGGTTACAGTCTACAAAGTGGAGGAAAGAAAGAAAGAAAGAAAGAAAAGGAGCCAAAAAAAGAGGCAAAACCAACAACAGGAAAAGAGCCAAAACCAACACCACTTTAAAACCGCTCAGATCTCTGTGCTAAACAAGAAAGCTTTAAAAGGCAACTGTTTAACTGAGCACTGTGATGAAAATGAACAACCTTTCACTCACAGCTCAACAGGGATGTGGTCTAGTTAACCAAGGTACAGCTCTGTGAGCCACTGTGCACCAGCACTGTCACAGGCTTCAAGAGCAGCAGAAAACGTGCGTGGGCAAAGCAAAGCGTAAAATCATTTAGAAAGAAACTGTAACAGGAGACCTGAAACCCAGTAGCACTGCTTTCCTTAAAGCAATCACTACTGAAGAGTTATCTCATTCTAAGTAAGTGCATAGTATGTGGTGTTGCTGCTGTTCAGGAAGGGTCTGCCACGTTTTTGTTCAGGAACTCAAACTACATCGACTTCAAATCTGTGCCATGTGCTTGCATCTATTTTAAGAAGAAAATGAAGAGTAAGGATTTATACTGGTTGGATTTTCATCATTAAAAATAGTTCCTATGCACTGAGTACTATGACTACTACAGTGCTGCAACAGGCAGCTCCATGGAAAAGCAAGGGTAGCCAAGAATGCAACTCCCAGCTCCCTGCTTGGGTTCAGAGAGTAAACCCATCACTAGAAGTGCTTTGCAAGGCTTGAATCTCCCTTTCAGGTAGCAGTGTTGCCACACAATGATGTTCACACTTACACTCTTCAAACAGTAAGTAAAATAAAGAGTTTACTTGAAGAGATACCAGTGCAGTGATTCACCCCACCATGCCCCATCCTTCTAAGAAAATCCACCAATTATATACACACATCTTTGAGCAGGAAACAGTCTCAGTCAGCAACTACCAATCTCCTGATAACTCTTTCTCCCATGTTCCCAACTTACTTGATTTCAGTACCCCATTGCTTAAGCGAGAAATTGATGGCACTTGCTTGGACTGGTGCAGGCTGGGAAGCTGCTTGTTCCCCCACCAGGTCTGTAGGAAAAGTCTCCACAGCTAGAATATTTCTAGCTCTCTCTGCTGAAGCATTTTGACTTAGGATACTCGAATCTATATTAAAACAAAAAGAAAATTAAAAAAAAAAAAAAAAAAGAGAAAGAGAGAAAAAGAAAAACCTTCAATGAGTAAAAGATACATGGCTATGGAAAGTCATATACTGCTAACCCTGCTAGCAATGTAGTTTTGGGGTTTATTTTAAACTGCCACATAACCTAATAAAACACAGTTCAAATGAACCTTCAAAACAGTAAACTGTTTTCCTCAGTAAGCTCTCACCACAGCCACACACTTTTGACAGCAGGTCTTGTGTGATGCTCATGAAGCATTATTTGAGTGATTTACAACCTCAACGAGTCAATATTGATTCATGCAGCTTAAGCAGCTATAAAGCCATAAAAATTAACCTGCAAAATCCCCTCATAAAACAAGCTCAGGTTTATCAGAGCCAAGTCAGGAACAAACCCACTGTGACAGCTTTCAGGGTGCGTGCCACCCTCCAAGTGACCCTGCTGCCTGCAAGTCAAGGAGCTCTGCAGTCTTGAGCCAGCTCCGTGCCAATCCAGCCGGGCATTCCCAGGGCCAAGAACGTTGGCACAGGCACTGCAGAGCCACCGGGGCCTCCCTGGATCAGCCAGGATTTACCAGCTGTGGGGAATGTGATGCAGCTACTCCTCAGCTGCAACTCACACAGGCACTGCTGGGAACGGGCACGAGCCCTGAGCCACAGCTGGTGAATTCCAGAGGATCCAGGCTGATCCAACAGAGCCAGCCAGGACTCCAACACAGCACCCTGTCAGACACGTACTGTAGAGCCTGTGGTGTCTATGTTACCTCAGCATTTCCATTATCCTGGATAACTTGCTTTTTCCCTCCAGCAGGCAGCAGGAATAAAAAATTTGGAACATGGAATATACTATTAATAGCAAATACGCCACAGAGAAGCACAAAGTGGCTTATGGCCTTCTACAGACCCTCTGAACAGGCAAGTTAAACAAGCTCAAATGTAATTTTCCAGCTCTTTTTGATGTAATTCACAAAGTACTGAAGGATTAAGGATTTTTTTACAACACTCTCGGACTTGTTCAGCATTTGTATTAGAAAGTAACACACTGGGCTGGCCTCTGATTTTAATAAAACCCTAGGAAATCATGATGCCCTCTTTTATCACTGGTGAGCCTCTCAGCCCTTGCCCTGACTATTACTTGGCACAAGCAGCAAGACCATCTTTGAGCAAGCTGTCCCCTCCAGTCACTCAGCAGAGGGTGACCTTTATTGAGCCCTATCAAAGGTCAGAAGTAGAAAGAACATTCTGTGACAAAGAATACAAAGTATAAAAGATCCCTGACACCACAAATGTCTCAAACCCTTGGAAAGCAGTATCTGTCACAGAAGTGCATCATGTCATGTTTCGAACAGAGCTACAAGTTACACTGCCTTGGTTTATTGTGAACAGACACTTCAGGGCCTTATTGGCCAAGCAGAATTCCAAGTTCTTTTGGACCGTGGCTGTTTGGGCTGAACAGAGTCCAGCTCAGACAGGTTAGCTAAAACTAGCTCTTGGTCATATGCACTGTCTAATAAAGGAAAACACAATAGGTTTTAATAAAAACAAAACCAAAACTAAAAAACCTAAAACCCCAAACCAACCAACCAAAAAAAAAAAAAAAAAAACCAAAAAACCAACTTTAAAAAACCCAACCACCATCCCAAAAGGAAACAAACAAACAAAAACCCAAAGCACAAAACACACAGACCAGAAGCTTATGGATACCCAAACCCAGGCCGGAATACTGACATTCTGCCTTCATACTCACAGTTTGTTTCACCTTCTCCCTGCCTGATTCACCACCAAGGCTGCCAAATCCCTGAGGATGGCCCAGGGAAAGGGATTGCTCAGGAGCTGCATTTCCCCTCACACGTGTGCCAATTGTCTGGCTGAACCTGACATTGCTCACTGTACCTGCTTCCAGCAGCCTGTGGGGTTTGCTCAGAGGTGTGGACTGCACAGCAGGGGCAGCACCAGGTTACAAAAATAAAACCCTGCTTTTGAACTTATTTCAAAATGCAACAATCTCATAAATGCATGGCGTTGCATTTTTTATTAATGCAAATTAAGAGTTGAGGAATAGCATAACCAAGAACTGAAATCATAAAACCTACACTAACATTCAATCAGTTTCAAGAAAAAAAACCAAATAATCCCATATCCTGTATGGAATAAATAATTTATTTGACTTCCATGCTAGTAAGGCAGCTCCGTGACAAATCCTACAGTCTAATTTTTGTAACATGAATTTTTCCACATCCCACTCTGAAAAACACTTTAAAGTATTTTTCATTATATTGAATGTCCTTAAAAAGCTTTCAAGGCTGATCCACAAAGTAGTAGCTTAGCTTTATGTGTGTTCCAGACTTCTAAACTGGGAGGAGACAGGACATGGGGAGCACAGAACAGGCAGGGTTCCAGCAGGCACTTCTGGTTTTGGACTGAAGACAGGCTACTTCCCCCTTTAAAACATTGGTGAGAGCATCTGTACTCAAGCACCAGCAAAACAAACCAATTTCTGTGCTCCAGTATAAAGCACATCTTAGTCATCAACATCAAACCAGAGCCTTAAAGAACCCCCTAATTCTACAGGAAACTTTTGGAGTACTTGATTAGTAAGAAGAAACAGTCGTGAATCACTCAGGTTATTTGCATTTTCCCCAGAAGAAATCCCTACTTAAACACTTCACTTGATGATAAAGTCATCGCAAAGTGATTTGTCCTAAAAATGACATCCTCAAGATGCAGTTCCAAATTCTCCACAATGCAGTTTAACTGCAGGCTGCCCCTGAAAGGGATGGGCCTACTCAGCCCATGCATTTTAATTTGATATTCCTGGATTTAATAACAATAATAATTTAAATTTAAAAAGAAATCAAATTATAAAAACAAACAACATACACAAAGAAGTTCAGCTCACTCATCCAAAAAACCCTAACAACTGAGAGGAAAGGAAAATACCAGATCAGTGACTAAATCACTGGATCTGATGCAAAACTGGAGTGAGGGAACAGTACCTGCACGTGGTGCAGTGACAGCAGGCTCGTTTCACGTTGTACCCGAGCTCTGAGGGAAGCAGCACAAACAAGAAGGAACAGATTTGTGGCCAAGTTGCATATTAGAGTTGATGTGATCCAACAAGCTGCTGCCAAGAGGGCAGGCCTGCCTACTCCTCTGCTCTGCCTCCCTGTATTTTCCACTATGCCTTGCTCTCTCCTTTCCATCAGCTCTGGCAGTCACCTGATTGCACAGGAAACATATTCCACTTATTAATCTGGCAGAAATGAAAGAGAAGTCTTCCTTTCTGGCTACCAACTCAGCACAGGGTCAGACAAACAACACAGAAAGGGAGCCTGCAGAGCAGAGAGCCAGAGGCTGAATTCAGGCAGAAAGGCAAAGGGCTGGCAAAGCAAAGGCGTGCTGCCCTTTCCAGCACAGAGGTTTTGGCACACCAGCACAGGTGCTCTGGCAGTGTCTGCCTTGCCAAGCTGCCAAGCAGGCCGTGTGCTGCCACAAAGGTGCTCTCACACCATCCCACCTGGCATTCACCTGTCCCTCCAATAAACCACTTCTGGAAACTACACTGGCCAAAATCCAACCTGGAGAACAAGCTGTTCCCTTCTAGTGGCAGTGCCTGCCCTGGCACACAGCAGGGTGAGACCAGCACTGACCAAGGGACCAGCAGTGACTGGCTGGTGTGGCTGAAACTCAGGCCGAGCCCCCAGGAAAGCACATCCCTCAGTCCAGTTGAGTTGAGCAAACAGCCACAAGCAGAGGGCTCTCAAATGAAAGCAGCAAACTGGGTTAGAGGACAACACTGCAGCCTGGGATCTGAACTGGGGGAGGGCACATGGGTGGGGAAGACACAGCTTAACATGAGCGAATCAAAATCAGCCAAAAATGAAATCTGGTGACAAAATATGTCTGACCCAAGAGAGGTTTACTAACGCCCAACTTGGCACAGAAGAGGACTTTACTCAGTCTTATTTATGGTGAACAGAAATCAGCAAGCAATCCGTTTCTGTAAGGACTCGGAAAACAAAAGAAGTGTGTTAAATAATTATAGCATCATCAACATTTACAGAGTTTACACAGAGTTACTTGATAACAAGATGTGAAAAAACTTCCCAAGGCTGTTCTCTACCGCAGTGCAATGGCCTGTGGAGAGACCTGCCTTCTGGTTTTACTCGAACTCCCAACGTACCAGGGTTGTCTTTGGCAACGAGACCTTTGGCGAAGTCGCTCGGCGTGGGGGAAGTGCGGCTGTCCCTTTTGGCTGCGTCCAGGTTGTTGCAGTATTCCCACCTCTTCTGCTGCAGCTCCTGCAGCCAGTAGGTCATGTCCTGACGCGTGGCAGCCTGAACATACACAGAGCCACAGCACTGGTGAGATCACTGCACGTCTTTGCTGTGTGAACACAGGGGCTCTCAGAGCAGTAAGAAAACCAACCCAGGTAATTAGCACACCAGCAAGCCCCCATCACCCAAAATCAGCATGACTTAAACAACCCCCAATGCACCAGCTGCACCTCGTGCACACACAGGCCCCTGATTCTCATCCAAATTCATGTTCTGTAAGAAGCAGTCACATGCATTCTTTTTCTCCAGTTTTACACTCAAGCATTAGAAAATGCAGCAGCATCTTATATTTTACACACATTTTCCATGCACCGTTTGAACATATAACTGCAAATCTATTTTAAGGAAAAAAAGATTCCACACACACTCAAGAAGATTCCCATTTTCTTTTAACTTGCTTTCTTACCAGCAGAAACCAACAAATCAATAATTCTTTGCAATGCCTCCTACTTTAATGACTAAATCTACATATTGTCCTTCTTGATGATCCCACGAGCCAACCAGCTGGTATAGAGAATCATATTTAGAATTAAAAAACCCAACATGAACATTTAGTCTACAAGCCCAAAGTGATTAATGTGAACAGGTAATAAGTGAGCAAGAATTCAAACACATCTTAAATCACAGCTCTAAGTCTTTTCAAAGCATGTCAAATGACAATATACAAACACCAACAAGAGACAAGTGATGGGAACTGACACTGCGGATGCTCCCATGGAAAAGTTATTGTTGTTCCAACATACACCCTCAGCTGCCAGTGTAGGACAAGCGCCTGACCAAGTGGCTCGGTCTGTTCAGGAGCAAAAGGTTAACACTTGGGAGGAGACACTCCTCTGAGTCCTTTGGCATCTCAGAAAACTGAGTGCTTCTCTTTTAGCCAGCCTTTCTCCAACCTTCTCCTGGCATTATCAGCGAAAAACCCTCCTTACCTGTGCAAATGACTACTCTTACTCTTTAAAGACAGTTTAATTCCAAATAGCTTCCTGCTCTGTTTAGCACAGAGGGCACCTGTGCAAGGCACAGCCGCAGAAGAATGAAAAGCCACAAACCCGTATTTCCTTACAAAAGAAACACAGTAAAGCACAGCAGTGGCACAAAACTGCCTTCATTATTGATATGACAACACTTTTAGTCTAGTCATATTGACGATCCATTTGCCATCGTATTTTGACCCTGACAAAGCACAAACAGCCCAGCAAACAAGGACTGATGCTCCCCAGGGTGCTCTCTCTGGCTCAGCAATTTGCCACCTCAGTGTTCAGCTATCAGAGACATACATTTTTATTTTACTATTTGGGTTTTTGTACCTATATGAGCTTTAAATCCCCAACATCCTACAGCAAACAGCTCCAAAGCACCGTTCAAGGAGGTCAAGCAGAAAACAGATAGTCCTGGAGCTGCTGCTCCAGCTCCTCTCAGTACATCATAAACATGATAAGACATAAGATACATAAATCATGTAAACACTCATAAATCCAGTAGTGATATACAAGGACACTGCAGGTTCACTCTTCTCAGCTGGCAAGAAAGATATGTAAGCAAGACATTTCTAATCTGAAGTGGAGATTAGTTCCATATATTTTTTTCTTGCTTGCTCATGGGAAACTGGAGAAAAACACTTCTCTCATAAAAAAAAAAACTACATGGCAAAAGAATAGTTTAGAAGAGTCTATAAGGTTTCTCACTGAGTGTCAAAGAACTGGGCACTGGGAAGCATCAATCCCCACAGCGCCCTCTGGCAGTGTGGGAATGACCACAGCAGCACTGCTGTGCAGTCTTGCAGAGAGCAAACGTCCCCCCTTCTATTCCTGGCACAAAAGTATTCCTTTGCAGTTTCAGCCAGTGGTAAGTGTTCCCTTCTGGTAAACCTGAGAGCTTCCATTTCCTTCAGACAGACTTCACGCAGGCCTCAAAAAGCAATGTTTTACTGTGCTCCAGCAGAAAACCACCAAGAATTCACCGAGCTCCCACTCGCACAGGATGTAGCACTCAAGTGGTTCCCTCTGCTACCACAACACAGCTAAAGAGGCCATCACCCCGAGCCCATCTGACTTATACCTGCAATTAACTCCTGCCCATGACCTTTCCAACTTAATGAGCCTCTCTCTCCATTTTCCCTTTATCCCCTCCCCAATCACCTTTGGAAAACCATGAATTGGTTTTAATGGAGCTACTCCTTGTTGTTGCTTTTAAATTCCCAGCTGCACTTGTTCTCCTGCTGAGCTGCCTCTTACCTTGCCTTCCTGCCTTCCCATACATAGCCTTCCTTCTCCTACAGTTCCCCACTCTCTTTGAACAGTTTTTGCTGAGTTTATATAAGCATCTGTTTACCATTAAAACAGTATCCTGGAAATTTCTGTTTAAACAAGTCTTGTTTAAACAGAATCAATCTTTGAAGCTGTTGTTTGAAATAGACTGTTTAAAAAAACCCAACACACATGGAATATCTCAGGTCTACCTCTTCCCCTGCTCCTAACCAACACAAATTTGCAAACTTGTTTTTTTAATTCACTTTAGCTGTCAAAGAACGGAACACTTCCATGCTTGCCCCATTTCTCATGACTTCTCTGAGCATTTGCTTACTGCGCACCATGAGAGCCAGAACATTTAACCAGGTGTAGCATCCATCAAATCTCACAAAAAAAAAATACTTATTGGTACTAAACTACTGCAAAGCTCCTTTCTTACTGCAGTGCCACACCAGTCACATTTTAATGGAGGCATTTCTGAGAGGAAAAAAAAGACCACCATGAATGCCACTCAAACTGGTGCGAAATAAGGAACCACTACAGGCAACAGCAGCAGCAAAAGACACTGTTAAGTGAAGAGACATACAGTACTATGTAGTTTTCTACTTAAATGCTGGAAAATTATTACAATTTAATTACTTTAAATCACTCCCTATATTCTCCCACTAGGAATGATGCAGGACCTGCCTTCTGATGCACATGTGACACAAACAGAAGAATTATTTGGGGAAAATAATCACCCTCTGGGTTCCTCCACCTGGACACACTGGTGAAACGTGCGTGCCAACAACAAACACTCTAAAGAAGAGTCCAAAGAAAAGCAACAAGCAGACCTGACATTTTGGGGAATCTCATGAAAATTCTTGCCACAGTTCTTTTCTGAACGCAGGCAAACTCTCCCTTGAGCATTTTTTATCACCAGAAAGTCTGCATTTCTTAAGATTTACTAGTCCTGCTATGCTCAAACAGCAAATCTGGAGCCAGATGGCTTTGTCTGGAGGGCAGCCCAGCTTTAATTAAAGCACTGCAACCACTAACCAGCAGAGTTTAAACTACAAAGCATCAGCTCAGGCAGCCTCGCTGCTGAGCCGCCCTCCCAGCCAGGTTAGTTGCTCCAGCAGTGCTGTTGGAGCTCAGCCCCCCCAGCACTAACCACTGCCACATCCTCCCACATCACTCACAGATTAAGAGTAGAAGCTCCAAAGCAATTCTCATTTCAGCAAGTCTGGTGTCCAGCATTTCCAGGGATCCGGGCTCTGAAATCTGCAGTGGCTGGAATGCTTACACGTGGCCAATAACCCAGGAAAGTTTTTTTTCTTTCAAATTTGTGTTCCCCGCCCAACTCACCGCTGAGTGACCAGACACAGTCCAGCATCACCGGTCAGAGTTTCTTTGTTTCAAAAGCAAGAAAACTGTGTCACTACAGGACACTGCTTTAAAAATAAATGAGAAATGAGCCCTCTGTTCATATACACATACATATTTTCCCCCCCTCCATGTGAGGCCTCACTGTGTGAACACAGCCAAATGCTCACTTGATTGTATTACCAGCATCCTGTGCTCCAGCAAGTATTTACAGGATCAGTATTTGCATGCCTTTCCATGAAAACATCCTCAAACACAATTTATCCAAATTCATAAAGCACACAACTTTCTGAGCTTCTTTACCTAAAGAGATGGTAACTTGTAAGATAAATTTAAATAGAAAAGCTTTTTACATGCACTTATCTTTTCCTACTGTACTTCAACAGCTGGAAATACACAGAAAAGCTGCAACCACACAAGTGGCAGGTTGGTTATTTACAGTCCTAAAATATGAACAATTTGCTGTAAAGGCTGCAGTGTCTCTTTTCCAAAATGGTTATCTGACTGGGAAACAGAGATTGAGTACATCATACAGTCCTCAGCCCCCATCAAATGACAAAGGACCGAGCAATCCAGATGATGAAATCATTACATTAACAAAAACTTGAGGCATTATAAAAAATAATGCATTCCTCAGCAGCACCATCAGCTCAATCTGGAATTCCAGCTGCTTATGTCCTATTGCTCTTCTCAGTCTATAATTCTGCCTGGGAAAGGCCAAATCACAAGATGTGGAAATTCTGAACCGCAGCAAATTGAGGAAAACGAGGCATGTGAGTTACAGGGTGAAGAATACATTTGACTTGACTTTATTCCTCGTGCTTTGCATGTAATGTTTTCTTGACAGATTAAATCACATTGGCTTTTAACGGGGACTGGATCAGTGCGGGGGAGGCTTGGGGTTGTTTGGTGTTTAAATTGAACATCTTGAATTCATTCTTAATTCCACATCTACCTAATTTAGCCGAAGGATGTTTTTAGAGGCCTTAAAGAACTACCATGTTGGGAAGAAGAAAATTAATTCCAGCTGCAAAGCCTTGGTGAATCACATGGCCACAAAAGCCAGTAGGTCCTGCAACATCCCTCAAGATTTTCATTAATTCCTAATTTATTACATAAACACGTAATAGCAATTTATGGACAATCACTTGGCCACTTTAGGGCAAGCATCACACCATGAGAGGTACACAATGCAAAATTAGCTTTTCCCACTAATTACAGAAATGAACTTGACTTTCTAACTGGCACCTCTTCTCAAACCCCATAAGGGAAATGCGGAGAGAGCTCAAATCTATGCAGGTTCTTTCCCAGAGAGTAGAGGGGGGAAAAAGGGATACATAAAATATGGGCAGAGCAGTAACATCACAGACTAAAAGATAACAAGAAAAAGGTGGAAAAGGAAACCCCCTGTTCTCTACACTTGCGCATCAGTGTTGGTTTGTGTCTCCATGACTGCAGGAAACACCTGAGCTGCTGCTCCAGTGCTGTCTGACACACTAATTGCTTATTACCCAGGTGGCAGACAGTATTTCCCACTACAATCCTAATCACAAATCCCACCTTACTCAGTAAAGGCCCTCCTACTGAAAAAGAATCCTCAAAACAAAGAGAGTGCCTTAAATATTTTTCTGAAGATTTCCACATAAAAATCACTAAATGCTCATTAAAAAACCCCAACCAAACAAAACCCTCTCAAGCTCTCAAAACTCCTACACCAAGTCTGCAGCTTTAACACAAACACTCAGGTTGTAAAAGCAGATTCATGGAAAGCAATAAAATCTGGGGTTATGGCCATACAAAGATAGCTTTTAGAAGTGATTGCACACAGGCTGCTGCTTACACTGCTCCTCCTTAACCAAATACAGTTAAAATTATTGTATCAGTTTTCTAGTTAAATAGCCTGCTTACTCTTCAGTTAAGTATGTTGATGAATCTGGATTTTGACATTTACACTTATCAAAACAGAACGGAGAGCTTGATACAATCACGTTCCACCATCTCACCATGTGCTATCGCTGCCCAGATCTCCACTGTTACAGAAGTGCTTGAGATGTTTTCCAGTATTCAACAGGAAGTTCTGCTGTTCAGTAACTCGATGCTCTAACTCTTAAGGATGTTGCTCTAAAACGTGCACAGCTCACATGAAAAGTCACAAGGGCATTCCCTGAGCGGCACGTCTGCCTTGACAGCAACCAACAATAATGGATGCTCGGGAGGATTTGTTTCTTCTCTACCGAGTGGAAAGGGTTTCCTCGGTTGTTTTTTTCTCCCCCCCCGCCCAGGCATGACAATAGAGGAAAGATATGTAACACAACGGCGGCGTTTGGCTCTCTCCCCGTGCAGTCCGAGCGCTCGCACAGACACGGCGATAAGGAGCCCTGCCGCTATCAGGAAACAATTCTCCTTCCTCTTCCTTCCTCCCTCCCGGGGCAGCCCAGGCACAGCCTTTCACAATAACCACCCCAGACCTGAGACCCGGCCGCTCCCTCCCTGCTTCCAAACACGCAGCCCACCAGATTTCTAGGGAATGCTCCCTTTTCCCACCCAGCCGTGCCCGCAGAGCCCGCTCGCTCCCTCCCTCCCTCCCTGCCCCCGCCCCAGGGGAGCGCTGGGAACACAAAACCGAGCAGGGAAACCCCAAAAGGACCCCGGGACCCCCGCGGGGCCAGCCCGGCGCTGCCGATCGTGCGGGGTTTGGGAAACAGCACCTGCCGGAGAGTGCGGGGCCGCCCCGAGCCACGGGGGGAGCGGCCCGTGGGCAGGGGCGGGGATGGCGTGGGGATGGGGAGAGGACAGCAGCGGGGACGGGGACTAGGGTGGGCACAGGGATGGGAACCAGGCAGGAGCGAGGACAGGGATAACGATGGGGATGGGGACGGGTCCCTGGCAGGAGCGGGGATGGGGACCGGGCAGGAGAGGGGACAGGGGTAGGGATGGGATGGGGCCGGGTCCCGGGCAGGAGAGGAGATGGGGCCGGGGCAGGGAGCGGGGATAGGGATGGGGCCGGGGCAGGGAGCAGGGAGCAGGGACAAGGGATGGGACCGGGATGGGATGGGGCCGGGGCAGGGAGCGGGGACAGGGATGGGCTGGGCTGGGTCCGGGTCGGAGCGGGCCTACCTTGAGCACGGCCAGGGCGCCGCCAGGCCCGTGCACCTCGAAGGCGGCGGGCTCGTCCCCCGCGCCGGCCTCGGGCTGGTGGTAGCTGAAGCAGGCGGAGGCGATGTCGATGTGCCCGAGCGGCAGCGGCTCCTGCGGGCCCTTGAAGTAGTAGAGGTAACAGCGGCGGGGGTCGAACACGAACCAGCGGCTGCGGAAGCCGCGCAGGGGCCCTTTGCCCGAGAGCTTCTGCAGGTACCCGCACAGCTTGGGGGCGCCGGGGCCGGGCTGCTCCGGGGCCGGGCCCGCATCGCCCTCCGAGCCCGCCGGCATCGCAGGCACCGCGCCCGCCCCGCCCGCCGCCTCTCGGGACTTGTAGTGCGGGCCCGGCCCCGCCCCGGGCCCCGCAACGCCCCGCCCGGGCGTGGAGCACCGGGAACACGGCACCGGGATCGGGGGTACAGCGCCGGGACGCAGCCCCCGGCACCCGGCTCGGCCCGCGGCCTCGGCACGGCCCTGCCCCGGGAGGGACCGGCCGCGCTGACGTGGAAGGCGCGGCCTCCCCGCGCTGTGGGCGCTGCTGCGGCTGCCGGGGGCGATTTACCGGCGGCACCCCATCCCACCGGGCTCCCTCCCATTCCGCACCCCATCCCACCGGGCTCCCTCCCATTCCGCACCCCATCCCA
>JAWWEU010000017.1:19601128-19622818 GCA_035583155.1 Acropternis orthonyx
CCGGGCTCCTTCACATTCCGCACCCCATCCCACCGGGCTCCCATTCCTGACCATCCCATCACACTCCCATTCCAGACCATCCCACCGGGCTCCCATTCCTGACCTTCCCACCGGGCTCCCATTCCTGACCATCCCATCAGGCTCCCATTCAGACCATCCCACCGGGTTCCCATTCCGCACCCCATCCCACCAGGCTCCCATTCCTGACCATCCCATCACACTCCCATTCCTGACCATCCCATCACACTCCCATTCCTGACCATCCCATCAGGCTCCCGTTCCTCACCCCATCCCACCGGGCTCCCATTCCTGACCTCATCCCTGCCCAGAGGCACAGCAGCAGCCGAAGGAATGGGGGAAAAGCACGGAAAGCTCAGGCAGCATCAGTGGATGGAAAGCTGCAGCTCATGGGGTTTGGGCTTGTGAATGAGCACGGACCAAACTGCATTTTGTGTTCCTAGAGCATGTTGGGCTCTAAGGAACTTCTGGTGTCAGTAATAGAGGACTTCTGGAATGGCAAACTGCACTGTGAGGACATCAAGCTGCCAGACATAACTTCACACCATCTCTCCTTGTGTTTGGAACACAGAACAGGCCTGTTTCCTTCAGACACATCCAACATTCTGGGTACAAACGGAGAAAACAGCCAGAAGTGACATATTCATCCCAAACTGGGAGGAGACTGTTCCATATGTAATGACATTCAGCTTTTCATTCTCACCCTTAAGTGCAGCACAAAAGGTTTGCTGTCAAAATAATTGTTACCATGGTTGGAGCTGATGTTTGCCATGGTGTTTGTATTAGGACAGTGCTATTTCTGAAATGGGTTCATCTGAGTGAATTCTGACGGTTTGGAATCAAGCTACCCAGAAACCTTGTATTCCCCTGAGCTTCCTACTCTGTCCTCATTTCTAAATGCCTGGATTAATTTCTAAATGCCTTGTTTAATTTCTCAATGCCTTGATTCATTTCTCAATAAGAAGTAACTGCCTCATTGGCCACACAGTATTTTCATTCTATGCTGACGCATGTAAAGGATATAAAGCACCTGAATATTCAGTGTGGTTGTCCATGGGTTCTGCTTGGAGCTGACATAAGGAATTCCTGGAGTCCTCCCCTCTGGACATCACCTGCAGATAGGGAAGTGCTGAGATAACAGTGCCCTGTTGGCAGAGGAATGTGAGTGATTCCTTACAGAACCCAAGGTGTGGAAGTTACCTCCCCAGTCCACTCACATCACATGAGGTGGGATCCACTAAGAGATGAAACATGGCTAACTAAGACTAATTTTTTCCCTTTTTTTAGTAAAGGTTCTTTAATAACAGGTCAATAATGTTTCTTCCATACATCTCAGTATCTTCTTCCTCAAATACAAAGCATTCTTGGTCTTCTGGTAGCATCATGCTCATTCTTGGCAGGTGTCCTTTGCCAAACACGAGTTACACAGAGAAAACACTGGTTGTGTTTGGAAGCTGCCTGTTCCTTATCTCGGCCATTTAGACAAGTTAAAGCGCCCCAGCACTTATCCCTGGAGTTACCTGATCTCTCCAGGGTGGTGGAGCCTGGCCTTGCTCTCCCTGTGCTGGACACCCGGGACTCCTGCTGGCTGTCAGTGGTCACATCCTGCAGAAAATCACAGTCAGAGGGTCCAAAATCCTCAAAACTTTGGGGTCAGTACTTCCTCTTTTTCAATTTTCTGTTCAGCTTCCTTACGGCACACAGCAGGAGAATCCCCTAATTTCACAGCTGATTCATGTAGACAGAAAGTTCCTCTTCTTAGGGAATAAGTTCCTTATTTCATGTATGCCCTTTTTTTTTTTTTTCAAAGACAGATCCAGATGTGGACCGGTAAATAACAGCAACTCATTTCTAAATTGTTGTGGTGAATATAAATGGAAACAATACTTTTTTCTTTACCTGCTTCTTCCTTGCGTGTTTTCCTATCCAGGATGCACAGATGGCATAGATGACATTCCGTTGCTAAGAAATGTCTAGAACACAAATAAAAATAGAGTGTCACAAGACAGGATTTCCCTCCTGCCCGCTGAAGCTTTTGGGGTGCACAGAACTACTGAGCACAGTGCAAGTCAGTGTTACACAGAGAAACAGTGGCCACGCTCCCAAAGGACCACAAAGCCTGTCAAGCATGAAAATACTTGAAATTCCCTTTTATTCTGGTGTGTTCTTCTCTCCCAGAAGTTAATTAATGTTTCAGTAGCAGCCCTTTTGGCTGACAAGGCCATCTACTAAACATGAAAAATAGAAATGTGTTTACTCTCAAAAATGAGAGACTGGTCTAACTCTACGTAACTGTAATGGCTCTATCTTATAATGAATGTAAGCATTCACAGTTCTTGAATAAGCTCATGTTTTATTCTGAAAAAAAGATATAAATATGCAAGAAAAAGAGAGTGTACCATTAATGTGGAGGCAGAGGGAGCCCAGCTGGGGTGTGTGCCAGGCTCATGCTGTCGTGTTTACAGAAGCACAGGAAACACCAATAAATTACAAGCAGCACATCTGTCCTGTTGCTTTTGGTTAAAGTGAGCTCATGCTCCAAATTAGAGTGGCTGGGAGCATACACTGCTTCCTTTCACAGAACAGAAAGCAAAAATGGCTTTGTCTCTTGTCTGGTGTCTTTTGAGAAGCAGGGATTCAGTTAGAGATGAGCCCCAGAGTTCTCCAGGGCTGGCACAGAACATCTACTGGTTCTTGCTTTCCAGAACAGCGGAACCACAGCCAACTGCCTCCCTTAAACCTCTCCCCCAGTGCCAGCCCAGACCTGCAGTGCTGGTGGAAGTCAAAGTGCTACTTCTACTGCCCTTTAGAAACCATCATGCAGGTTCCTGCAGAGAGCTACCCAGGACTGTCACTGCCAAGGTGACTTGTCCCCCTGCCACAGCCTGCTGGTGTACAGGCCCTGCCTGCTGTATTGCTCATTATTGCAAAGGCTGAGCGGGTTTGTCTCACTACTATTTAAATTATTTGGAGGTGGGGAACAAAAAACTTTCCTAAGCTTCTTCTTTAACCAACAAACAGGCAAAATATTTTTCTGAACTGCTGTTTCTGATGCAGTGTCACATGGCATCCTACAGTCAACAGTGTCCATGAAGAACACCCCATTACTGCATTTCCACAATCCATTGTTTTCCTACATGCAGGCAGCTCAGCCAGAGAATTCCACGGCCTGATTTAACTGATGGCCATGTTTCCTCCAGCATTATCCCTTAAACGCTAGATGGTGCTCCTTTTCCCCTTGCACACCCAGCATTTGTGTTCCCCCTCTCAAAATGGAAAAAGGATGCAGTGAATAATCGGGGAAGCTTAGCTGCACTGTCTGATTCAGTAGGAAAGATCTTATTTAGCTTAGTTTATCTGTCTCATCTAAACCCAGCAGAGTATATGATGACATTAAATGCATTGGGTTTACTTTTTTTTTTTGGTTGCACTGCATCTTATCAAGAACTCCTCACTATGAAAAGGCAACAATTATCCAAGTGAGTGAATGGCAGCATTGATTTCTAGCTGGACATCTGCGATGTGACTTGTGAGGATATCCAGGCAAGCTGGTAGCCATGAAGGGGACAGAGAGCCAAACTAGCCCCCTTAGAAAAGAAAAGCAGGAACTACTTGAGTGTGGCAGGGAACTGAGCAATCCATATGCACATAATCCTTGGCCTGTCAGCATCCATGTGGATCCAGGCTGGCTGGAGAGCTGCTACAGTGCTTGTCAGGAATGCTGGAGAGGCAAAACAGAGGAGTTTAGAGTACTGCTTTAGAGATTTAAAGATTAATGGCTAAGACATATAAGCATATATAATGACACAATGAATAAAACATAATTATTTCAGCTGCTTACAGTGGAACTCACTTCCATGTGTATATGGACTTCTTTATTTATATTATTAAATGTATGGATATGCTTCCAGGGAATACTTGATTTCCAGTGGAGAGCCAAATAATATATAAATATAAAGGGGATTTACAAGAAGTGTCCAGTAAAGATTCCATGATCACCTAGATTTGCATCTGATCACAACTGCTAAATAGTTACACTTACACAGTCATTTGGTGTTTGAAGTTGTTCCACTTCCAGCACATTTCAGAGGCCCAGCCAGTTTTCTCACCTGTCAATCACACTGTGGCCCTTTTCCTGCCTTTCTAACTCATTTCTTGCTACAACATGTCCTGGCTGACACTGTTTCATTGTATTAACTGCAGCCCCAAAGCTGCCTTTCTTCAGTAGTTCCTGACCTTCCTTCTTTCCATGTCAGCAGTGGGGGATCACTGCCCTCCCTCCACCTGAATCCCAACAGAACCCTCTCCCAAGACAGAAATGCTCATGGCCAAGCCTTAATGCTGCGGTCACGGGTATATTGAGAAATGCTCACTGCCTCATTCCAGTTGTCTTTCCCAGGAATTGCAGCCGCTCCAAGCCCAGGCAATCCCTCCCTGTGTGTGCCTCAGTGGCTGGCTCTGTGTTAGCTCACAGCTCCAGTTTCCACACAGCCCCAGTGCTGTAATTCCACGGGTGTGATTCCCATCCAGACGTGCTCATTCCTTCCCCTTTTACCTTCCCTTTGATTGTCCCTCTCACAGAGCTCAGGTTCATCTCCCCAGTGGCAAGCTCAGTGCAGTCCACAGCTGGAAGGGATGTTGCGAGTGATAAATCCATTTGCTCCAGCTTCCATCAGTGGGAAAGCAGCAGATATGGATGGAGAAGCAACTCATTTCAGAGTCTGAACTTCAGTGGGATGAATTCCAACCTAAATGCTTTGGACAGCAGCTTTTCTTTTGGTGTGGACTGTGAAGTGCTTAACATATTTACAGTTATTAGTTAAAAGTTACACCAGTCACACCAGCTCTTTGCAAATAAGCTTTCTTCAAATAATTTTACTTTTTGAATTCTTAACTGTATCACAGATCCATTCACCCCTTTTCAGTAAATAGATCAGATATTCTAGTAAAGGGTAAATGTATTTGTCAAAGCTGAATGGGATTGAACAACACTACAGATGGTCAGCTGAAAGACACTTAAATATGCTTTAAATAAAAATTAATAACTGGCACAATGTGATCTAAAAATAGGCAGAATTAGCCAGACTATTTGGTCTAGAATCCAGGCTACATTTATCACAAGAAAACTATTTTGCAGGAAATCTCTCCTGCTGTTTGTTTCTGCTCAAGACAAACATTACCAGAGCTGCTTTTCCTGTTGTTTTCTGTTTTGGAACTTCTGGTTTTTGGCTTTGGATAAAGACAGGAAGCACATGGAAAGCTGAGGAAATACAGATTCAAGAGTAAGTCATAACATTCAAATCTAGAGCCAAACTAAGCCCAAGTCCTTTCCAGCTGAGACAGATATCAAACAGTACATTACCTTAGAAAATGTGAGGGGGGATTAACCCATCATATCCAATTTTGCTTGAACAAACAAATTTGCAATGACATGAAACCACTGGCTCCCCTGGCAGTAATAAACACTTGTTCTGGCCCTGTTACACCAGCATGTATGGGAATTCTGTATGCCTAGGAAAAGGGACCTGTGGCCTAGGAAAAGAGATCCCTGTCCTAGGAAGAGATACATGTCCTAGGAAAAGAGATCCCTGTCCTAGGAAGAGATACATGTCCTAGGAAAAGAGATCTCTGTCCTAGGAAAAGAGATCCCTGTCCTAGGAAAAGAGGTACATGTCCTAGGTAAAGAGATCTTTATGCCTAGGAAAAGAGATCCGTGTCCCAGGAAAAGAGATCTGTGCCCTAGGAAAATAGATCTGTATGCCTAGGAGAAGAGATCTGTGTGCTAGGAAGAGAGATCCCTGTCCTAGGAAAAGAGATTTGTGTCCTGGAAAAAGAGATCCGTGTCCTAGACAGAGACACTTTTGTGTGGGATCTTCCCAAGGCTTCACTGCGTTAACCTCAAGCTGGGTCCTGCCATCACCCGGGTATTTCCTGCATACACTCAGGAGCAGCTCTCCCAAAGGATCTCTGGCGAGTTTTCCTTTGGAATTGGTTCCTTACAAGAAGTTTGGGAAGCAGATGGCTGTATGCCCAGACACTGTGACTCGTGGGACTGGACTGCTGGGGCTGAGCATCCCCTCAGCACCGAGACCTTCTGGTGCCACTGACACCGCGGCAGGGTTTGCAGCTGGTTATTCCCCTGGTCAGACAGCCTCCAGGTGCTGTCAGACACCTGCAGCTACAGCTGAAGGAACAAGTTAAAGCCAAAAAAAAAAAAAAAGAAAATAAATAAACCCCCAAGAGGCCAAATCACACTGGTTGCACTTAATTCCACTCCTCCTACAGCAGACAGAATGCCAGTGGAGTAACTTGTTTTAACTGAGAAAAGTCTCCTTCTCACAGTGTCCAGACACTCTCCTGTGCTTTTTGGAAGACTCTGGGTACCAACCATACATCTTGTTCCTTGCTCAGTAAAGGGCAAAATACGACCCCTCATAACAAAACCCTCTGCAACCTCCCATCTCTTAAAAATTATTCGGTGATGCAGCAGTTTGGGCTCGTCCTCTGTAAGAATCTATCCAAGATTTTGCCCAAAATATCTTATGTGAACCTTGGAAAAGCTCCGTTAAAAAAAAATAAATCTAATAGTGCTCTGCACTTTTGCATTTCAGCTGGACTGAAGACAGAGATACAAGGAAGGGGAATTCCCACCCTGCAGATCCCAGAGCTGTGGGAGTATTCCAGAAGCACAGCCAGCTCTTTCCATTCTCTTAATTTGCTTTCCCTCACCACGTGCACTCAGAGAAGCATCAGCCCAAAATTCCATTTTCTCACTGACATTTGAATACAATTTTTTTCTGGTTTAAACAAGCCCTTTTTAGCAGGATGAAAATGCAAACCACTCAAATCATAAACCCCTGCCATGCATCACAATTATAAATCAAAGCTGCCAACAACAAACCCCCAAACTTCTATTGTGAGCTAGCAAAAATCATTTAAAAAAATTATTTCATTAAATAAGTTTAAAAAACAAAGTAAAGAAAAAAACCAGGCAGCCAGAATCACACTAGAAACATTAAAAAAAAAAGGATTATATTAGATGGAAAGCAAATCCCATTCACAAAAAAGAAATCACCTATGAATCTTGATTTAAAATTATTGCCACGATCGTCTTTTCCTCCTGCCCCTATAATGGATTTCTAAGCTAAAGAAGAGTTTCAAAATTGGCTGCCTCAGCAGCCAGGGAGGTGATTGAAGGTCCTGCTTGGGGGCAGAATAAATCAGTGAGTGACCAGGGAAGTGACCTTGACTCTCCTTTCTTTGGCATCCCCTTCATTTCCCCCCCTTTTTAGTGAAATATAAAAAGAAGATAATTTAGAATAATCACATTTGTACATCAGTTAAACAATTCCACCTGCTTTACATCTGTAGGCAGATGGGACAGGGAAGGTTTTGTAGCTTCGAAACTCAGGTCACTGAGTGGAGCTTCCCGGGTTCCATCCCAGGATTTTCCCAACCCTCTCTCAGTTTTGTCTCACTAAGGGAAGATTTTTCCAGGCTCTCCCCAGCGAAGAGGCTTCATTTTCCCTGCACTGTTATTCGAAAGGTGAATACAACAGGTGGACTGCAGAACTACTGAGTGTTCCACCAGTTCTCTGCTGAAAATAAGAGTGAACCTTCAAAGGATGCACTGATATTTTCAAAGGGATAGAACAAATCTCAAGTTTCTTCCCAGGAGGAGTTTGGGTCAGAATATGAAGACACTGTTTGAAATATTTACTCTGGCTTTACCAGAATTTGCTTTATGAAACGCTTACTCACACTGTGGAGGGCAGTGGCATCACTGGGGAGCCTGAAACCTCTCTGAGCAAACAATGTCCTCATTTCAAGGAAGCAAATGAGAGGGAATGTCAGCTGAGATTTACAGGAAAGAACCATAAAGGGAGAACTCAATGCCTGTGCCCTTCCCAAAGCCCTTTGCTTACACCAGTAAAGCAAGAACTTTCAAACAAAACGTGTGAGGCACAGATGAAATGGCTAAGGAAGATTTTAATTTTTTTTTTTTTTTGGCGTTTTTCAGCATTCATGTTCTAATAAACTCTCCAAAACCAAGGGGCCACACCAGAGATAATTCCCAGTTTGTAACTCCCCTTCACTCACCTGTCTTGGGAAGTT
Organism: Acropternis orthonyx; assembly: GCA_035583155.1. Classification (NCBI taxonomy): domain Eukaryota; kingdom Metazoa; phylum Chordata; class Aves; order Passeriformes; family Rhinocryptidae; genus Acropternis; species Acropternis orthonyx. Next base: position 19,609,262 of record JAWWEU010000017.1, read on the forward strand.
TGGATGATTTCTACCACGTTACATGGACTCTCGTGAAGGATGAGGCAGTGAAATCCTCACAGCAAGCCTGTTTTCCATCTCTCACAGTGCCTCATTAGCTTTTCTCCAGAAATTTATTATCTACAGGTTTTGAGATGCTGTTTTTACACATTCCATGTTTGAATAAAGCCAAATATCACTAAAGGAGCTGCTTTAATGCCTGCTGCTGAAGGGATGCTTTAATAAACCCCCTGTTCCGCTTTGTGGAGTCCTTGGAATGAAAACAGCTCAAAATACATAAACATCAATTATTCCCTCTGCTTTTTCAGTCAGGGGAGATAACTGGAAATGGAAAAAATACTGAGAACTAGTCACGTGGGATTAAGTAATTCCATTAGGAATACTTGCTAGGAAATCCAGCAGAAAGCCAGAGTTTAAAGATGTGTAGTAAGAGGGACTGGTGAAACTGTAAATTCTAATGCTGCTGTCAGTATGAGGATGTGGGAAATTACAGGAGGGAATTTTGTCTGTGTTTCCTTATCACATTTGGCTGTATCATTAGAAGAACAGTAGTCACTAAAATTTCCATAAAGAGATGAAAAATTTTAAGCACATGAAAAGCCTCACTGAATTTCTTGGAATTCAATTCATTTCTGTGCATATACACACCAACTAACCTATTTATTTAGGCAGAGAAACAACAGTCTTCCAGTTTCCAGCTCCTCCAAGAGGGAATTCTCTCTGAATCTACAATTTTCTGTATGCAGGGGGGGGAAAAATCATTTTCTGAAAACCCAAAATACCATTTTGGTTAAAATATCAGTAATCTTTTTCCTCTCAGGGTCTGCTAGTCCATAATGGCAAAGTGGTCACAGCACCAAGCCTGTCTGAGTTCAAGAAGCTTTTGGACAACGTTCTGGGGCACAGGGTGGGATTCTTGGCATGTCCTGGGCAGGGACTCCTTGATCCTTCTGGTTGCTTCCAAACTCAGCGTATTCCGTGATCCTGTGAACAGATGTCTGGGAAGGAGATCGTTTCCTTTCAACAGGGGGCACAAATCTGGTGAATACCACTTTATTTCTCAGTGCCACTGAAGTAACCCTGAGTGTCAGAGTGCCAAATACAGACCACTGGCAGCGCTGGCTGGGGTGTGTGAGGAGCAGCCACAGCCACGGGGGATGGAGGGCTGTGGAACAGCTGGATCTGGATTCTGCACAGAGAAACCCCTTCTCAGTCTGGGCTGAAAACCATTCCCATCATGTAGCCAGAGACACCTTGTGCCTGCTGCCCCAGAGCTGTCTGAATTATCACCCCTTGAAGCATCAGCTCCCACCTCCCCAGGGCGAGGGGCACAGAGAAGCCCGAGCTGTGCTGAAGTGCCCAGGGTGTGATGAACCCTCAGCCTGGAGCTGCCCTGCTCCTGGCAGGCTGCCACAGCCACTGATGCCACCTGAGAAAAGTCAGAGTGAAAAGGGAGGCTGGAGTGGTGCCCACAGCCCTTTTCAGGGGGGCTAAAACACCCTGCCCCACGTTTTCAGGCACACTTGGGTCTCACTCTGGAGATGCTGCTTGTGCTGCAGCTGGAGAGCACGCAGCCCACGGCACCAGAGGAACCTCCTGTGAGCAAGAGAGACAGGGATTTAGCCATGAAAACACTTGGATCTGAGAGATCTTAACTGAGTGAGACCAGGGGGCAGGAGGAACCTGCTCTGCACAGCAAAGCACCCCGGGCTGACACACCGGGCTGGGCGATGCTCCGGAGAGCGGGAGGCAGAGGGAAAGGCAGGGGGGAGTTCCATTTGGAGCTCAGAGTGGAAAATGTGTTTTACAGACAAGAAAGGCAGAACCTGCAGTTAAATAAAGGCACTTTAACCTGTAATGCTGATGCTCTTTTAATTCTACCAAGAGCAGTCTCCTCCTTTTCCCCGCCACAGAGGATTTGATAGTCACCCACGTCCCTGCGAGACACCCCGAACTGCAAAACGATACAGACAAAAAGGGAGAACATCTGTGCTCTGTGTCCTGTCCTTCTGTCTCCCATACAGGAACAATTATAATTTTATTATCTTTAATGTCTTCCTCATCATGTTGCAGTCCACTGTCTGTCCCAGCCGAGGTGTACTGGGCAATAACATCATAAACCCTTTTGAATCCTGCTGTTCCTTCAGCCCAAACAGATTTACTGTGGATCCTGAGCTGTAACATTTCCCATTCCACAACCAAAACTCTGTCTCTATCTTACTTTATATTCTGCCATTTCAGAATATATTAATCTATTCAAATGCCTGGAATATAAGTTTTTATACCTTCAGCAAGAAAATCCCTCTTTAATTTTTTAATGTACTTTTCACTTTTCAGGGATTTTAATAATGCACTTTTTTATTAACATGCTGTTGAGAAACACAAAACTTCCAGTGTAATCATGTCCAGTCTTAAAATCGGTTATTAGCCACTTTTGTTTGTGGCATCAGATTCTACACAGTGTCCTGTATTTCAGGGAAATTTAAACAGCTAAACGAAGTTGTGGTGCCACCTTGTGAGGTTTCACCGTAAGTGCCTCTAACGTGCAAGGAGATAAAAATTAGCCCTGGGGAAAAGAGGAAAGGAGACGGTTCCTGTTCCACTGCCAGAAGGTGCAAGAGGCTCCAACACTGAGCCTGTTGACAAAGAGGAGCGTGTGGTTACTGAGTAAGAAAGGGGCATTCAGCATTTTAAGATTACATTAAAAGGGCATGAGAGGGCACAAAGAACTGCACCAAAACCCCAGGTACTTTCCCCAACACAGGTCCAATTAGAGACATGAGATAATCCCACTGAAGTCAGCAGAGTTCCTGGAGATTAATGTGGAAGTAATGATTTTGAGCTGCAGGCTGTTACAAATCTTGGCTTACAGTATTTCTTCAAAATAATGATCAACTAAAATAACTTCAGTTATTACTTACTTTTTGACACTGTTTGCGTGTTTCCTTCACTCCCACAAGCTCCTTTTTGTCCCCAGGATGCTTTGAGTGTATATAAATTAGAGATAACACACACACACACACACCACACACACTCACCTAACAGGGGCTGTAGGTAATGGGTTTTCTCTGCCCATTTTTGAAGGCAAATACAGAAATGCCCTTTTCATATTTAAGACCTTTTTTGCAATACACGATTTCTGTCCTCTTGTTTTTAGGCCAAATCCAAAAGTGTTTTAGATCTTTTTACTGTTTCAGTTCCTTTCTAAATGGCCTGATAGTTCTTTTTGAGTAAGCAAGGCTGGTTGAGGAAACACTTGGTAGGGAACCTGTTAGAGTCTGCCAATAGTGCTACTGCAAAAATCAGCTGTTTGTTACCTCCCAGCAGGAGTAAATTCATAGTCCCTCATGCTGCCCTCCTACTCACTCAACTCTCGCTGGAAGAAAAGTCCTAAGACATCCAACTGCAATTAAAAGATTGCAAATACAAAGCTGCTTTAGAAATCCATCCCCCACCTTTGCCATCAGTGCCAAATCGCCCAGTGCTGTTTCCCTCTGGAAGTGCTTAGTGCCTGTATCCCTCTCAAGCTCCAGGAGCACATGATGCTGCTCCTGTTTTTGTTGCAGGAGAGGAACAAAAGCCAAAATAAATAAGGGGAGTTAGGACAACTGCACATGTGTGTGTCTGCAGCGTTCTGCAAGGAGTCTCCTTTAACTGTGGACAGGAATATTTCTTCCCAGGGTGCTCCTGATTTTTTTTTCTCTTTATTTCTCAGCTCAGCTGGATGACTCCAAGGTCAAACATCTGGCTGCAAGCTCAAGGGTCTCTTCAAGTGCTTTGTGACATTTTGGTCAGGGAGGACACAGGAAAACACACTGAGAACGTTGCTGAGGTCTCCCATTAAGAGGGGAGGATGACCCAACCATGGAGTGACACACAGGAAAACAGGAATTTTAGCTGGCAGAAATCTTAAAACACAGAAGAAGAACACTGATGTCAGAAGGAACTGACCTGTGCCATCAGCACCGGATCCTTTCGGTCTGAATAATCTGACCCAGCCTCTTGCAAACTGGTATTTTACAGCACAGCCTAATCACGACAGGAAAACACACAGGGCTTTCAAGATTAAATGTCTGTCTTGAAAGAAATAAAAAAACAATTAGGCTGACATTTCATTTTAGCATAATCCCTCTTAATGTCAATCTCTTGAAAATAGTTTGAATCAACCAATATATCAAACTTAATCTGCTCAAAATGAAAAAACACTGAGGCTTGAATCTCTTCTGACTCAAACAGAACCAAGTATCAGGATTGATTTAGGTTAATTTCAACTAAATCTTAACTCAGGTTTTAATTCCTTTATCTAAACAGAAATCAGTAGGAGGAAGCAGTAAAATGCTCAAAGCATCACTGATCACTAAACGATCACATCACGGTCACTAAAAATATTTTAGAGGTGTTATTACTAACACACAAGTTTCATTTTCACTGTGCTATCTTAGACAAGTCTGTCCTGGATACCTTGAATATCCCAAATTCCCATCCACACTTGGAATGTACAACCACACTGCTAGACAAATACTCCCTCTTTATGCAGTGTGTAAACTGGAACAGCAAGTTACTCTGCACACACCACACATAACAGGGTCCATCCCTGCAGAAATGATGATAAGGTTAATTTCTCTAACAGCTTTTTCAGTAAGAACAACACCTTTCATCCTCTGAAAGATTTAAATTTGCAGTAATTGGAATAGTGACCAGAAAGGAAAGTAGTATGTGCTCAGCCTCAAAAATTCCCAAAGCACAACAGAATGAGTCAAAAGTTTTAATTGTGATGACTTTGATACAGAAGCCATGTAAGTGATAGAGCCCTTCTATTGACTGTTAGAACAGTAATTAACACACATGTGATTGTCTTCAGGCCCCAGTACCTAAACAATACTGGAAGTGGGGAAAAAAGGACCGAGCTGATTTCCAGCTGGAGGGGGGAGAGAAATACAGAGCTGCATTCATGCATTTTATGGGAGAGATTGCATAGCTGGTTTAGAAAGAAAATGTCTTTTCATGTCCTCAGGAGCAGTTCTGTGCTTCTTCAGCTTCTTCGTGAGTTACAGACAATCATGTTCTTCCACTCCACATCATCAGCCCAGAGAAGGAGTAAAACACAGGAGCCCCACTGGAATAAGGACACAGTTCCAACATTCACCTCGGGAAGAAGGGAATCTCGAATGCAGTTGTCATATACAAAAGGCAAGTGTTTCAAGTTTCATAAGGACACAACGATCCATAAAGTCCTGGTTGAAGGGAAGCACCAAACCCGGCGGCGCCGTTTCAGTGGCTGAAAGGCAAACCTGGGCTGTGGTTTTCTTCAACACTGGGAGCTTGATCTTGGCTGCAGTTCTTTCCCCTCAGAGAGTTTCCATGCAAGACCCCCAGCTGTCCAACACAGTGATAGAGGCATCTCATTAGTTAAGGCCCGTGCTTTCTTCCAAACACTCTTGGAAAACGCACCAAAGCTCATCTTTCTCTCAATCCTTTTTTTTTTTTTTTTTTGCACTTTTAGGAGCAGTATTAAATATTCATAAATATAAAAACTATGTGGAAATACCTTTAGTAATATTCTGATTCTGAGTGTTTAAAAAAAGGGGCGGGGGGGAGGGGGAGAAAAGAAAAACCACAAGCCAACAACCAACCACCTTTGCCAGAGGGCTTGGCCAGCAGTGGAGATAAAAAGGTGACTGTTCCAAATATCCTGTAGAACACATGATGCTTCTGTCTCCTCGTGGACTGGAGCTATTTCAGCACTTTCTGCTGAGCTCTAAGAAGCCCTCATTAGAGGACAAAAGCCCCTGGAGTGCCTGAGATTCAGAAAGGCTGGACTGGAGAGTCATTTCTGGTGACACTGGCTCACAGAAACACCTTCAGATCCTGATGTGGAAAGTACTGCAGAAGAAAGGAAAAGATTAAGAGATATAATACACGCTTGCCATTATGCACAGTGTTTCTCTTAGAGTACGAAAGGTGAGGTGCTGTGTGATGAAAGTGATTGTCTTCTTTCACACTTGGAGAAGATTTAAACATTATGGGAGAAAATCCCATCTTCTGAGAATGTCAGCTCAGGGGCCACGCTCAGCTCTGGATGAGATCGAGTGCAAATTGACCTATTTATTGGATACAGAGCAGAACTAAATGTCTCCCAGTGGTACTTTTGCTTTGGAACAGCATTTGGGTTCCTAAAGAAGACGAACCAGGCAGGTAAAGTTGTTTGTCTTGCTGGGACAAAGGGATGCTGATTGTTGCCCCCTTTCTCTTCGCACTGTGGTACAGCAGCACGTCCTGCCACTGCCATCGCTTTGGAGCATCCCAGCAGGCCAGGCAGAGGCAATTCCAGGAGGGCACACCAAAAACATCTCTGTCTCCAGGCCATGACAGGAGAAACTCTATGTTTCTTTCCTGACTGACTGAAATCAGAAGGGATTATTATGTATTTTTAGATGTAAATTCTTTAATTTTGCTGCCTCCACTCAAGGAAAAAGCCTGAAAGGCTTGGAGCGTTTGAGGTGCTGAAGAGTTCTGGGTGTGCAGTTTTGGGATTCTGTTCTGTCAAATTGTTTTAATTACAGCAATTAGATTTGAATCAGAAGTTCACTGAAGGAAGCCTGTGGCATGTATCTGGAGGAGATAAAATTGTATATTCCCCACAGTCCCTTGGAACTTTGTCTCTAGGGATTGATTCAACCCGGATGCAGCCTGGCACACCAGCCTGAGGAGAGGGAGAGACAGCAGGGAGTGATGCAAAGAGCTTACAGGTACTAAGGCTTTTTGAAAAAAGAATTATAAACATCTTGTTCACAATCCAAGAAATGTCTAGAGCCCCATATTAATCCAAACTCTTAAAAATTTAACTCCCACGCAGGTAGTATCTTAGGAACTAAAAAATCCATAGTGTTGTATGTGAAAACATTTTGGGCATGACTCCTCATCAAACCCCATCCAAATCCACCTAACTGCAAACCTGTTTATTGGGAAAAAATCCTGTTTTTATCAGAGTGCCATTGTGGCCTTTGCAGATTCAGCTTTTCACCAGGAAACAGCTGAGATGCTCTTTGAAAAATACTGACCAAAATTACTGCCTTCCACTGTTTGTTTGCCAATTGCCACGAGCTCTAACTTGAGTCCTTAAGAACTAATTAATCTGCGTGTTGGGACAGGCCTATGAGACACACACTGCCTACAGGAGAGCTTTGGGCAGGCCTGGAGTCAGGATCAGAACTGCTGTATATAACACATTTTCAGTGCCATCATCTTGTTTAATCTGTTGTCTCTCTGCCCAGTTCTGGCAGTCCCCAGGTATTCCCAATGTCAGATCCCTCCCAAGCTCCATTCCATGTTGTTATAACGTGTGTCACCCTCAGGCATTCAAACAAAGTGAAACTTCCAGGGTGATTTATAAAACAATTTCCTGCGGGAAGCGTAGCCAGTCTTGTAGAACAGAACACTTAGCTGGTGCCAGCTCAGACTGCTAATACTTCCATTAAACTACAACCAGCTTCTTAATGATAACAATTCTGGCTGAAATAAAAACTACTGGGATCGAATTTTCTGAACTAGCAACTGTCACTATCATTTACAGCTTAGTCAGGGTGCTGGGACCACAGCCAAGGGCAGAGCCCTCCATCCCTGCTCTGCTCTGCACTTGAGCTGTGTGGGAAAAGGGCTTCAAAACCTGAGTGCTTGTTGTGTAAGAATGCAGCCCTCAAAGGTTTTCCGCAGAGCAAAGAAGATATTCCTCCTCAGGAACTTCAGATCTCACCGTAATGATGATGAGAATTTTTAGTTCCTGTCATTGAATTCCCAGTGTTTGTCAGAATTCATGGAAGGGCTGGTCCCATGGAACAGAGCAGAGAGAGCAGAATGATCTGGGGCTTAGCACAGACCACCTGCTTGAGCAGTGGCAGAGCTGGGGATAAAACTTAACAGCCTTGAACCCTGCATTTCCTCCTTTTACAATGTGAAGAAGCGGCTTTTGGTGGGGAAAACAGGCGAAGAACAGAGTAAGAAATCCTTTGCTAAAAATAAAAAAATCACCTGAGGTCTTGTTAAGTTTTTCAGCATTTCCAAAAGGATCACACAGCAGGTGCCAGTATGGTATTCTGGGCTCAGATGTTCAGAAATATGGATTGCCCCACAGCAAAATCCCTGCAAACTGAAGCTCCCAGCACCTCTAATGGCTCACTGGCAATCTCTGGCACCCACTGGCTGCTGCTTTGGTTCCTGAGTGCTCCATTTTCCCAGCTGCTGAGCAGCTGAAAGCATAAATCAATAGGCAAGCTTCCTTGAATTTAAATTCTGGAATGCATTCAGCTGGGCACAAGAACTGGAGATATGCAAAACCAAACGAAATGGTGACCGTCTCTGGACATTGACAGGCTGGCATTTCTCCCACGCATCTGCTTAAGATTTCAAAAGGGACAATTTGTTTCAGGTGAAAACACTTTTGCGTATCTTTTTGCAGTATTACGCTGGTTCAGGCTACATTTGCCACTGGCACAGAGGGCTGGTGATCTGTGCTGAGACACCTCCCGTGCTTTGCTTGCTCTGTGTCAGGTTACCCAGGGAGGCTGCAGAGCCCTGCCTGGGGCTGCACACATGGCCCTCTCTGAGGAGGGCACTGCAGCTGGAGGCTCAGAGGGGAGGAAAAGCAGAAGCCAGGAACAGAGCTGGGGCTGAACTCAGAAAGATGTAAGGATGCCTTGTTTCATTAAATGAACAGGTAACATGTCCAAGGCTCTTATGGCACAGCTGGTCTGGCCCCTCAGTTCAGGAAGGATATTGAGGGGCTGGAGCGGGTCCAGAGAAGGACACCGAGGCTGGTGAAGGGATTGGAGCACAAGCCCTGTGGGGAGAGGCTGAGGGAGCTGGGGGTGTTCAGTCTGGAGAAGAGGAGGCTCAGGGGAGAGCTTATTGCTCTGTACAACTCCCTGAAGGGAGGGTGTAGCCAGGTGGGGGTTGGACTCTTCTCCCAGGCAACCAGCAGCAGGACAAGAGGGCACGGGCTTAAACTGTGCCAGGGGAGGTTCAGGTTGGATATTGGGAAGAAATTCTTTACAGAGAGAGTGACCAGGCATTGGAATGGGCTGCCCAGGGAGGGGGTGGATTCACCATCCCCGGAGGTGTTTAAGCCAAGACTGGATGTGGCACTGAGTGCCATGGTCTGGTAATCACAGTGGTGCTGGATCAAGGGTTAGGCTTGATTATTTTGGAGGTCTCTCCCAACCCAGCTGATTCTATGATTCTATGAACTGAACCCAAAGACCAGGAACTGGTTTCTGTGGTGAGAGATGAGCCCCAGGCACTGCACTGCTGCCCCATGTCACAGCCTGTCACAGGCTGCTGTCAGAGAGCCCCCAGTCAGAGCTGGCTGTCCCTGCTGTGGCACTGAACTTCAGGGAGTCCCACTCCAGAAGCTGTCTCACTTTAGAACACAACATTTACATGGCATTTTAAAAATGAGAGTAAGTCCCTCAGATCAGGAGGTTCAGTAGTAACAAATATGTCAGTCCATGATGCAGTACGTACAGGAAAAATAGGATTAAGACCCTAAAAAACTCCAAAACTTTTACAGGCCGAATGACCAGTAAACCATAGTGAGGCAGAGGTATCGAGTCTTGCACAGAGATTGGTTTGGATAAAAGGGGTCTTGGTATCCTGTCACCTTCTTTTCCTGCAGCTGTTAATTCTGGCTGAAGCAGAAACCAAATCAGAGAACCTACATATTCTCTTCTCAGCTCTGAGATTTTTTTTCTGTTATCATTTCATTTTGCAATACAGCTTCAGAGGTTCAAAACCTTATTGCTGAACCCAGAGAAACATCAGCACCTTGAGAGGATTCTAATACTTTCTTTATGTATATTTCCAGCTAAGAAATTGTTCTCTTTGTACTGCTGTCAGTCTAGAAGCTGCTGTCCATACAGAAAGTGTCTGGTCTGAGGCTCTGAATCCTTTTGGCTAGGAGCTGGAAGGAAACCCTTCTTTATGTCATCAGGAGCTCTGAAGCCTGAGGACTTCAGAGTTGAATCCTGTGACTCAGCTCATCTCCTGAACCTGAAAGAAGAGGGAAGTTAGGATTTCTCTTGAAGCCAGGGATGAAAAATATCTGCCTTCAACATGCACATCACCATCCTGAACATGCAGGAGACACCCTGATAACATGGAGGTCACCAGGCCATGAACGTGGATCCAAGGACGGGTGTTTAAACTGAGAACTTGGATGCTCAGTCTTCAGCCCTTGGCAGCCTTTGATTTTATTGCTATTCTACTTTCTCTTACCCAACCTCTAACAGGGGCTTTACTTCTCACTCTATCCCTCTTCTTACTCATCATCTTGCCCTGTTGAATACTCAGTTCTTTCCACTCATTCCCTCAGTTCCCAAAACATCACAAACTTGGAAAAGTAATGATGACAGTCATCCCAAAGGCTGCAGTGTCTCCTCTCAAGAGGCTGATGTTTCTCAAGGTTCACAGGAATCATGTGCTCACACATTACTTTATTATCTTTCCTCAGAAATTTCACTTATGTAAGAAATAAACTGTTGTGTGTTCTGCAGGACACTTAAAAGTTCTTAAAAAGCATTAGCACTGGAGATGCACTCGCCTTCTCAGCACAAGAGATCGATGTGTTTCCATGTATATCTGTAAGGTGCATACAATAAGGACACACAATCCTATGCAGACAACAGGGATTCTTGATAAAGGCTTAATAAAAATATGAATTTGAGCTTATAATGGATCAAAATACTTTCCTAAGAATATATTTTCCTGAAGAACCCACATAAAAAAATCATTGAGCTCTTAGTCTTCAAGTTAGGAGAGAACTGGAACATGCTCCTGAAAAATAAGCTGAGTGAGGGTAAGAGGTCACTCTCGAGACTCTCTGCCATTTCTTGTGTTATATTACACAGTGATATCCCACAAAACACCTGAGAGTGTGCAAGAGACTCTCTTTTTCCTAAAGTAATACCTGAGGAAGTCGGGGGCTTTGGAGATCATGTTCTCAAAATCTGCAAAGCCCAGTTTCCCGTCGCCGTCCATGTCAGCCTCTTCGATGACCTTCTCACACACCAGCGTGATCTCCTCTGCCGTCAGCTCTTCCCGGGTCAGCTTATTGAGGGTTTTTTCCAGGTCTGATTTACAAATGAAGTTATCTGTGTTAAAATCTGACCAATAAAAGAACCAAAGGTCACCACCAACTCTCATGCCCCGTGCGCCTCCACCCCAAAGAGCACACCCGAGCACCCCACGGTACCATAGATCTTAAAGGCATAGATTGCTTTAAGCTCTCTGGGAGCCATTTCACTGAGCACGGAGAACATGTCCACAAAGTCATTGAAGCTGAGGCTCCCCTCTCCATCTTCTGAGAAAGATTCCACAATCCTCTCTTTGAAGGGATTCTCCTGGGGAGAAAAGCATATCTATGTTAGCATTGGAAGGATCAGAAAACCTCAAATAGGCTCACTGATAATGAGCATTTAATTCCACGGTTGGCTCTTTGAAGACAACTTTTTCCCCCACAAATGCATCCAAAAATCGACATTTATATGCTTCTGCAGGAAGGGTCAGCAGCCCACGATGCTGCATTGCACCACCTCCTGCCCAGGTTCTTCCTCTCTAAACTGGTGCTCATCTCACTTCTCCAGCGCAGAATATGTGCTTTATAAATGTTAAAGGCACAAAGAGGCTGAAGATGGTTTTCTGGTAGCAGGTTGCTGACAGGGTGTCAGCCTGACACGGGCAGGAGGGTGACAGCTCCTGCATGAAGAAGCTGGCACAGAAAAACAGGATGGCAGGAGGGGATGGAAGCAGAGACCAAGGGAGGAAGCACAGGAAACAAGCAAGGTCTTCCTGAGTGAAGGCTGGAAGAACAAAGAGGATTTATGAAGCCACTTTAAAAAGTCAGCGTCTGCATTCCACACCTGACTGATGCAGGACCATGAGCCAACCATCAGTCTTTTAGGATGTGGAGCCACATCCCAGAAGGATCTTGTAGAAAAGTCTTCCGTTTTCACTGATACACATCCATGTCCAGCCTGTGGTTGGACTGACTGAATTCCAGAGATTTAAATGGAATTTCAGCTCCACAGGAGATGATCCTGAGATCCTCTTCTAGCACCCAAGAATAAGACAATATTCCAAACACACAAGCAAGCATAAGAAAAGCTGCTTTATGACTCCAAAGACCAAACCAAATGTTTCTAGAGGATCAAACCAACACCTTTGTCACACCTATGTAAAACCCCCAAATTAACTTGTAGCTATACCTATAAAACTGGGAAAATCAATTCAACTCAATTCAATTCAATTCAATTCAATTCAATTCAATTCAATTCAATTCAGTTGAACCCGAATGGAACACAAACATGACTTGGGCTTTGGGCAGTATCTCATCAAAGCTGTCCTACAGACCTTATCTGAAACCAAGACACCAACTAACATATTGATCTCCTTCAGTGGTGGCATATCATGCTTGATATTTTTAATATGCATGCAGCATTTTGTTTGGCTTTGAAAGAAGCAGTATTGTGAAAGCTCAGAAGCTCAGTCATATATCCATTTAATTTCTTTATTTTCCTCTAAATTCAATTACTTAACAAGGATTCATAAACCACCCAATTATTCTAAGTGAAATCACACAAAACAGCTATATTTGAGAGGCAAATGACCAGAAAAATCTCATTTTTCAGTTTACTTGGATTCTCCCTTGATAGTTCACACACGGAAGGGATGCATCTATAGAACATATTTTCAATATAACTGTGGAGACTAAAAAAAATAGAAGCAGCAAGGAAAAAGCAGAGTTACTGAAGAGATTGATGTTCTGTATTTATGTGGTATCCTTCATCTTGAAGAAACATAAAGCACCTTACAAGAATTGGGCCACTTCCTTCTAATATGCAGCTGCCTCTGAAGGGAAATTCGGCAACAGCTCAGTGGTGTGCAGCAGCTTCCAACAGGAGCTGAAGGTCCAGATGTCCAGCTGAAACCACAGGGGAAACTTGGGGGCATCACCAAATTTGTCACCCACACTGAGATTACACTTAAGACACATTTTGTTATAACCTCAAATAATGGAAAAGCTCTAAGGATTCTTGTTCAAAGGCAAGCACAATGCAGCAAAGCTTGATTTCTGTAAGAGCAGAGTGAGGTGACCCTGCAGTTCCTGGAAAGCAGCTTTCCCTCCTCCTGCAGGCGATGGGTCTGTGTGTGGATCCAGAGCCCAGGATGGCCCTTGGCAGTGCCCAGTCCTGGGAGGAACACTCCACACACGCACCAAGTCACATCACCTGGGGATTTTGGGATAACATTCCAGTGGCCATCCCAGCTGGAACTTTGGGACACCGTTTCTCAGAAGCTTTGGTGGCCTTTCACACCCTCACAGAGCACACCTGACATTGGAAGCAGAATTCCCTGAGACAGGACTCGAATCCTGCATTTGGTTTTGGGCCACTCACTGCCAGAAAGACATTGAGGGGCTGGAGCATATCCAGGGAAGGGAACGGAGCTGGGGAAGGGGCTGGAGCAGCAGGAGCGGCTGAGGGAGCTGGGGGGGCTCAGCCTGGA
>JAWWEU010000017.1:19622918-19654321 GCA_035583155.1 Acropternis orthonyx
TGGAGCATATCCAGGGAAGGGAACGGAGCTGGGGAAGGGGCTGGAGCAGCAGGAGCGGCGGAGAGAGCTGGGGGGGCTCAGCCTGGAGAAAGGGAGGCTCAGGGGGGACCTTCTCACTCTCTGCAACTCCCTGATGGATCCAGGGGAGGGTCGGGCTCTGCTCCCAGGGAACAGGGACAGGAGGAGAAGGAACTGCCTCAACTTGCACCGGGGGAGGTTTCAATCATGGATTAGGAAAGATTTCTTCACCATAAGGGTTGTCCAGCCCTGGATCAGGCTGCCCAGGGAAGTCACTGAGTCACCATTCCTGGAGATATTTAAAACACATGTAGATGTGGCCCTTGGGGACATGGTTTAGTGATGGCCTTGGCAGTGCTGGGTCATGAGTTGGATTTGATGAGCTTAAAGGTCTTTTTCAACCTAAATATTTCTATGATTAAAATTCACTACTAAATGCCAAGACCTTCCCAGTGTTTCTGGCTGTGATCATGGCCAGGAACAATGATGTCCTAATGGGTAGGAGAAGTATGGACCACAGAGGCACAGGCTCAAATGACAGCCCACTGAAGCAGTCAATCCTAAATACAAATTCTCCTGCAGGATTCCATGGCTGAAGCAATTCCACAGCAGGGCCCACGCCTTTGGATTGCAAAGGGTGGGTGCTCTGAGCTCAATGCATAAGGCTGAGCTCACTGTTCAGATGAAGAAAAAGCCAGGCCAAATAAAACGCAATTAAATAGAGTAGAAGAGAGGGATCCCTGAAAACAAAAAGACAGCAGCCTCAAAAAGCAGCAGGGTCACATCTCTGAAGAGTCTCAGAATGAAAAACAACACCCCTGAACTTGCCAGATGGCTGAGAGAACCTCGTTGTAAAAGGATATGTGGTGATCTCTCATGTCACGTGCAGGATGTGTAGGTACAGCAGGTGAGCATCTGGGGCTGCTGCTGAGCTTAAAGGGTGTCCCTTGAGTGCCTGGAAATGTGCCTGTTGGTGGAACACACATATATCTGGTTGTGATACACACATATCCTTGTATGTGATATACACATACACCTGTCTGTGATATACACATATCCCTGTCTGTGATATATATATGTGGAATGCACATACATCTGGTTGTGACATACAAATATACCTATTTGTGATATACACATACATCTGGTTGTGATACACACATATCCATGTATGTGATATACACATACACCTATCTGTGATATACATATATACCTGTTTGTGATATATACATAGAGACACAGTGCAAAACAACTGGTTTTATTGTTTCCAACTGCCAGTTTATTAATAAGACAAAGACTCATTTGGGCTGAAATATATGAAAAGATCCCATTTGTTCCTAAAACAATGAAAAACAAAAAAAAGGATATCTTTTAAATTTTAATATTTGAGAATGCCAGACATCAAAACAGATGTCAAAACTTTAATTTTTTTTTTTTTTTAATTTCTAAAATACTGTGTAGCTTTCTTTGGAACAAACCTCATGAGGAGTAAGTGCCATGGTAACTGTGTGTAAAGGGACATCTGAGAGGCAGGTTGGGTGCCAGACAGGGAGCACAGAGATGCAAATCTCCCTATCAGCACTGCCTATCAGAGCCGGGACTCAGGGCATTGGAGATGCCAGGCAGGGTCTCACTGACTCATCAAGCATTTGCAGTTGCATAAGATGAGCTATCTCTTCGACATGTCAGGGATCTTGAAAATACAGCTGAATTAAGAAGGAATTAAATGGACCTAAGCATACTCCTTAAGTAACTCTTTGCCAAATGGATCTCTAAAACCTAAATGAAAAATAAAATCTTTCCTCCTATTGATTTCTTTCCTTTAACTTTCTCATATTATGTGTCTTCAGGCAGTATATCTGTGGCTTGCACAATGGAAAGTATTAGCTTACCTTCACAGATACTTTTCACATCCTTTCTGTAATTTCATTACCTCGACTCTGAAGAGCACAGATTAGGGTTCCATCATATTTAAAGGAAAAGCCATGGGGGAAGGGAGTAAAGGGGAAAACGATACTGTTCCTTCCTAGATTGCTTTCCCTTAAGCACTAATTGTTAAAAAAAAAAAAAAAGCCCTTTAAAACTAGAAACTTGCCTGGTTAAAAAGCTTTTTTTCTGTGCTCTCGCAATAAAAATGAGAATGGAGACAAGAATTGTTACAACTGAACAAAAGAGCTTCTGCTGTTCTGCAGGTTGATGCTGTCGTAGTGGCCTGAGAGGATCCTCCCAAAGGTGGTAACAATCCCTTCTGCTACTCAGTACTTGTGATTCTATACATTTTTTAATCTCAGGGGGCATCTATTCCAACATACAGACTGAGAGCACCAAACAACAAAACATAACCATCACTTCCCTAAGAAACTATTAACAGGGTTTATTCCTGACATTGCAGCTGCATCCTTTGTCCTCTAGTCCGCCAGTTCCCATCACAGGCTCCAGGAGAACACTGTGCTGCCCTTCTGCTCTGTTTTGTAGCTTGAGGAATTCATTTCAAGCACTCTGTCCTACTCCCACAAGCTGACTGCATTTTGGAAAGAGGATGTTGCAAGGAAAGTTCTAAGATGGGTCAAGATAATAAAGCTGGACAGTCACAACAAAATGCTTCACAACTTTTATATCCACAGATAATGATTATTTTCTCTTTTGTGTTTGAATCAAAGTCCCCACTGACTTTAGAGAATATATTTAAAAGCACAAACCAGTGCGCTTTGCAGACTACTGAAAGTCAGAATCCCCTTGGATCAGAACTGATCAAAAGCTAATCTTTCTCCAATTTCAGGAGTTATTCTTAAAAGAAACACAACAACAAAAAAGAAATTAACTGTTATCAGACAAACATGAGTATGAAAATGGCCAAATTGTCCGTTACCAAAGCTCCACAGGAAAGAGTGGTGCTTTGGAAAGGAAGCACAATAAGCAGCAGCAAATTACCCCTGGAGCAGACAAAAGCAAGTTTCTTGAGCTTTTTCTTCATTTTCTTCCTCCTCAAAATCAATAACGTGGTTTTTATGTGTATATGATTACATTAATGTCATCAACCCTCTCTGCAGTGCCTGCAGGGCACTGCTTAAGAAATCCCTGCAGAAGCCAAGGCTAAAATACAGCTAAATGGGTATGTTCATGTCTTAAAAAACAGGGCATGTCATTCTGCCAGAAGGCAAAAACACAGGATGGGTCAGCAATGACTCTTCACTGAAGTCACAACAGCCAAATAACCAGACTCTGGCTGGAGACAGAATGGCTTCAGTAGTATAGAATTTCATGGGGTACCTTGGGAAGAAAAGGGATTGGGACCAAACCTGATTTCCTGTGCCGGGAACTGCAGAGGAAGCTGGAGACCACCAGGAAGGTGCAGGCCTGGGGTTCGGAGGGAACACGGCCCTCACTTGGGGCACAGAGAGCTGAGACACAGAGCTAAAAAGGGGCTTCAGAGGAGCAAGGAGAGTGGTCTGAAAGGAGTAAACCAGCAACAGCCAACAGGATGCAGACAGGGATGCTGGGATCAGCTGGAGGCAAAGATTAGCTCGGGAATAGCATCAACCTGCTCTCTCAGGTGTTGCTGCCCATTACATGGAAAGATCTGGACCTGAAGACTCACTGAAATCGCTTCTAAAATCCCATTCCTATTAAAACTGCATAAAAGTATTTTTATTTTATTCTGAAGCAACCCACAAGCATTCACGTTTAAACTTACCAAATGTGTGATGGATCCACATTCTCTGCATGTCCCTGCTCTCTCCTGGCCCATTCCTGTGCCTGCTGCCCATCCTGTCCCAGCAGTGTGTGACTTTATGACCTGCCTTACTCCCCAGTGCGGACAAGGACAAGGTCTGGGAGCCGACACCAGCAAGCTGGGGGCTACCAAGGGGTCATTCTGTATGTGGGGAGTTATGGGGTGCTGGGGGTATAAAACAGGCGAGACACAAAGCACGTAGGGCAAAGGGTCCTGTCTGAACCCCTTGCCAAGGGCCCTAGGGCTGGGATAGGGATTCACAGTGTTTAAAACTTTAAGTTTCCAAGCTTGCCTTGAAACAATCAGTAAATTTGAACAAGGCATGGCTGCTTTTCCCACCTTAAGGCAGCCAATGGGAGTTGGGCACTCACAGCCATTCCTCTGAGGGAAGGAAAGTTCCAGCAAAGCCAGAATGGCTTTTCCCACCCAAAAGTGACCAGTAAGGGTTTAGCACCAAATCTCCTCCTTCTGAGGAGTGACATGGGCAGGCTCGGGGAGGACTCGTCTCCAAAAAGCACACACTCCTGAAAGAGGAGAGGTCTTCCCTGGGCCAGCAGCAGCCAATAAAATCCAACTTATCCATGAATTTTCACCTTTTCAGGAAAGGGAGTGAAGCCCAGCCTGGGAGGGGCTGGCTTCCAAGAGAGGGTGGCCATGCAAATGTCAGACACCCTCAACTCTCCGTGTGCTCAGACCCGTCCCCGGGCTGAGGCACCAGCACGTGCTGTTAATAAAATTCTTTGCTTCACAGTTTTTGGCTGTATCCAAAATTTCAATAGAAAGAGATATTTCTCCCCAGAGCCCTGGGGACACGGGCACAGCCGCCCACCCACTGCTGCCCATCACACGGCTCTGGCACCCGCTCGCATCCCACATGGAGCTCCCTGGGAATGGCAGGGGAATGGGAGGGAAAGCAGCTGCAGATTGGCAAAAACACCACTTTGTCTCCTCCCTGGCCTCGCACTGAACAGCCACGTGACGGCTGCAATTTGGCAATATTAATTACTGCAATCCCACAGGGGCCCAGATGCCCTGAAGTTAATTTATTACGCAGCCACCTGTGTGACCAAGATTGTCAAAATTAGAGAACAGAGACTGAAATGAAACGTGGGGGGGGGGGGTAAAGCAGCTCTGTCAACTTCAGTGTAATGGTAGAACTAATCAGCTTAGAGTACCTGGCCCTTCTTTATTTATTTATTTCTTGTCCTGACTTTCAACTTTTAAGAATCACGAGTTAGTGAATAATTCATTACCAATTAAAGTGAGTGACCACCAGCATTCGTGTTTTTTTTTCTTTGAAATACAAAAATCCTGGCTCAAAACACTAATGCAGGAGGTAAAGATCTTTCTTTATAGTAGCAGAATCTAATTTAGAAAAGTGCATTATTGATTCTACCCATTTGTCAGAATCTGCAGGGGTATTGAGCTCAACATTGCCAGTAACTAGAAATGTAATGTGTATATGAAAAAAGCCAGGTGCACTGAAATTAGCACTAATTTGATTAGAATTCAATAGACATTTAGTTCATTTATTTCTATTTTAAGATTTAAATGTTGGCTTTGTCTTCACCTTGATGAAAATTTACCAAAGAAAGAAAGCACCTTAACGATTTGCGTTGGGAGATCTGGTCAAGCTGCAAAGGTTGAAGATGTTTGGGGAAAGACTCTCTGCCCCTCACCCCCATCTGCACGGGTAATCACAAAATGCTTCATGACCCAGATGGACCTCAGTTCACAACAGAGATCTTGGGTGGCATTTCAGTGTTTAAGTGTCAGTGCTTTGGAAGAGTTTTGGAGGAACATCTAGTCTCCTCTTACTGATATTTGACTGGAAACAAGCTCATGAGCTCTTGGAAACACTCTTCCCTGGGAACTGCTAGAATTCCTGAAATAAAACTAGCTGTTTGACAGCTTTCTAAGGTTCTTCCACAGTCTTATGAGAGAATTTGTATAAAATCTGACACTGACTTTGTCCTGCTGTTCTACTAAAGTTCCATTACCCTGGAGACACCTTCTAAGGCAGGGTCAGAAAGCCTCACAGACTGGGTGTGGTGCAAGAAGACAGATTATGATCCCCTTGACATATGGAAGGCTCTCAGCAGGTCTCTCATTCCCACCTGTTTGTTAAGGCAGCAAGATGTGCTCCTGTGTCTCGACCTAAATAGGTTCCAGTACGACATTTCTGGTTTGCACATCAGCCTGAGTACCAGGCTGTCTTGCAAACACAGCAGTCTCCCATCTCTAAAGTTCTCACAGACTGAGAGGGTTCAATCCTATGTCACTGAAGCCAAAAAGACATTGTGTGTGATCATAATTTCTCACTTTTTTTTTTTTCTGAACTCAGCCTTGATTTGCCACAAAGCAGCTCTGAGCCATCTGGTAGTTAAACTCTAAGCAGTCACAGACCTGTGCCTGAGGATTTCACATGGCTCTGTCAAGGTCCCAGAGATGACAACAGAAACCTTCAGGAGCACTGATGCCATCACAAAGAGTATAAACATACACTAGGATTTGGCTGGAGAAGCCCATGCTTACTGTGAAAAAGAATTCTAAATTATTTCCCAATTTCTTCAGAAACACGAATTTTTAAGCTGCCCATTGGCATCTGCTAAAGGAGAGTCTGAAGAACAACTGAAGGATGAACATTTTTCCAAGGCCGTCTATTGAATTAAATGCTCATATGTGTTTAATGTTTCCATTTGTATGAAATGCTGGTCAAATCCTTTTTAACAAACATCCTTTAGGGTGAAATGTGCTTCTTGTTCCATGAATGGTAATGTCCCACAATGTGTGGCACTAAAGGAATAAAGAGTGCTGTGAACTTCAACCTGAAATCTAACTCAAAGGTTTTTCACTTCATGTTGGCTCAACCTCCTCCCCAGCTGAATTTCTACAGCACTGCTTCTGCTTGTAAAATACCAGACATTTGGGGGAAAAAAGGACAGCATTAAGGAAGACTTTCTAAATCATTAAAATTAAGGGGAAGGCCATCAGTCACAAGGTTTTTATGGCATTGTTCTTAAAAAGCTTAAAAATGTTTCACCCAACTATCAGATTGAACAGATAGTTATTTTCACATTACAGCAATTTAAAGACATCAACTAGTTAGCTTACATAAAAAAATACACCATGAGACCAAACACAACATAATTCAATCAACTGTTCCATAAATAAATGCTAAAAATCCGTATTTGTCCTGTTAAAACCATATTAAATGGCTGAACTGATAAAAGAAGAAAACCAAATAGCGTCCCACATGGTTTTTTTGCAGATTGCTTTGTGCCTTCTGCTCCTCTCACCTGCAGTTACATGGACTGTCCCTCCACCAACTATCCTGTACCCTCCCCATGACAAATGGAAACTCCTGACTGTGCTCAGGCAGCTGGAAAAAAGGGGGAAACCTTTCCTTTTTACTAGCAGTGTTCTGCACACCTCTAGGAAATGTCCAATCCACAGAGAGATAAAACCTGCTGATTTCTAACCAGCCCTTCACACAGAAACCCCATTGGCTTCTATGGGATCGATACCACACAAAGGGGAAAAATCACTAAGTTTATTTCCTCTTCATTTCCTATTAACAGCTATCCCAGTTGTCTCTGCAAGAAAGACATCCACCTAAATATTTCCCAGTTTCTGGGGCTGGTTTTGCCCTTGAACAGCAACAGGAATGGGAAGACCTCAGCATGCCACATTGCTTCAAGGACATCAAACTCACTTGGCAAGAAGTCTGGCAGACGAGCCACATAAGTCAAGATACAGTTTGTAAGCACTCAGAAGCGATACCTTTAGCTCAGGCATGTTTATTATAAGCTGCATAGGTAGTTTAACATCTGGGTCCTTTGTATAGTCCATGGGCACAACGTTTGGTGCCATTTCATAGTACCGGCCATGCAACCTGCAAACAAGCAGAAACAAACAGCCAATAACCAATTTTAAAGAACTGATTCCATTCATGCAATTGATCAGATACAAATTTGCCTCGCAGCCCTAATCAGTGCTTTGGGGGCACAAGTCTGAGCCCACCAAATTCCCATATTTCTGGAAAAAGAGGGCTTTGATGGAGGATCCAGCACAGCTGCTCCCAACAGCCCTGACTCACTCCTGAACTCAGCCAGCCTCTTCCCTCTCCGTGCCTGGCTGACACCACAGGTTCAGTTTTGCAGTCCTGCACTGGCTGGCACCAGCACACAGGCCATTTCCACTTCACTCTGTCTCACAGAATGAAGCTTATTCATAAGCCAGTATATTTAAAAGGCAATAATACAAATATTTTCACGGAGAGATGGAAGTCGAACATTCACAAACCTAGTTTTGCTCTCTAGAGCTTGCTTACTTTGCAATAGAATTAAGTTTTGTCAGACAGCTGGGAAAGGAAGAGTCAAAGGTCATGAAATACCAATGCTTCTAAATGTTTAGAAGCAAACTATAAAACTGCCTCAGTTTTTTGCACAACATGGCCAAAGACTGCACAAATGTTTCTACAACACCACTGCAAATTGTTAACTGAACTAATTTAACAAGAGCTCATCCCACCCTTTGTTTGCTGTCTCCAAATATTCTAGTGAATGAGTGCAAAAGCACAGCCCAAAAGGCAAGAGAAAACAGCCCTATGGAAAGGAAACCCCAAATTAAGCAGGATGCAAATTTTAAAACTATCTTAGTACATTTATTGTCACTCAAAGTAGGAATGAAAACATTTTGAGTGTGATGGGTATCCAATTTAAGCTCACCAATGGATCTCAAATTTCAAGCTCTCAAACAAACTACAGGCAGAAATTGCCTGGTAAGTAAAACATTACCTTTCTATAAGCAATTCATGTGTTGTATTCAATTCTGCTGATTTTTCTAATTTGACTGGTTCTAGTAATACCTCATTCTTATGGGCGAGTATCTGCAATCCCAGGCTCTGCCAAGTAACAGAGCCGAAAGGATGGAGAGGGAACACGTGTATCTGCTGCTCGAAGGTTAGTGAGAGATCAGTGTATTCAGCACAAATCTGTCAGTCCTCTGTCCAATGCCATATGTGGAAAAAGAAGAGGAGTGAAGATCAGGCAGTTGTTGCTCACAGAAAACATCAGGTACTGTAAAATGTAATTTTATCTTATGTGGAAATTTAGTCTGACACTGAATTCATAAAGTGCTCAGAGCAGAAAGTGGTCACTTTGTCATGTTTTATGTACTAACACAGAGTATTCTGAACTCTCATTAGTATATATTAAAAAGCTGTATTTTGTGGCTTATTTTCCTTCTAGCAAGAATTCCTGCCTGCTCACCAGGTGTACTAACAATGACAAATAGGGGTGACCATGTTTAAACACACGAACACAAACCAGTTACACACAAGGAATGCCTCACCAGCCCCTCCATCCTTCCAGCTTTAGCTGAGCATCCCTCAGCCACCTCTCCATCCTTCCAGCTTTAGCTGAGCATCCCTCAGCCAGCCCCACACCAACCGAGCCAGTTCAGATCCCTGAGGGTAATTAACCACAAGAGCTAGCAGAAAATGATCTCTTTTCTCATGATTACAATGGGAAATGAGACACAGCAACAGGTTTTGTCTGGATCTTGGGAAGCCGAGACCTTCCCATGGCACAGCAACGTTTGTGCCACAGCAGACATGAGATACCCACTGATCCAAGCACATCTGAGCTGCTCATCACAGCTCAGCCTGGCATTCCATAAATCCCATGGAATTCAAGATGCAACAGCCATTTCCCTCTTCAGCAACTCATTTCTCTGTTGGGAACAGCAGCTACAAAGATGCCTCTAAATACAACAGAAAAACCAGCTTAAAAGCACTTTAAAGCAAGTAAACCTTTCAAATCAAATCTCCATCTAAGGATTGTCTTATTTTTAAAAAGCTAGAACAGTAAAATGGTGTTCTGGTCTTCAAGAAAATAAGGCATGTACTCATCACTGGCACAATGTGGGCAACACTTCCAAACACAGGAGATGACAATCCCTGCTTGTTTTCACTGCCAAGATTTGCTTCTCTGCTTCCTCCAGAATTAGACTTGCCTGTCTTTGCTCTGCCTCCTCCAATGGGACTGTGAATCCAAATACCAAGCCAGGCACCTTCAAGGAGTTCTCTTTTGGAAGATAGGGAAGGGACTGGAATAAAGTGGTGTGTGTTTCCTACTTTACTAAGCTTGTTGTATTAATCTACAATGCAAGATATGGAATTTCTCCAGTTGTCAATAAAGAACTCTTAAACCTCATATTTATTTTTAAAAAAACCCCAAAACAACAACAACAACAAAAAAACAAACACCCCAACTGGTTCCCTTTCTACTTGCAACAAATGTACGGCAAATCTAAAAATGTGGGGAAAATGTCACTGAAATACAAGTGTATCACAAAAATAAACAAACACCTGCTTATAGTAACAAAAGAAACAGCCACAACCATGTGAACTTAAAGTTGCTTTAGTACTGGGAATAACACAGTGCTGGAACTGAGGCTGAGCACTAAGATGGCAAATAAAATGTCCTTATTAGAGGTACATAGAAAAGCACTTCACTGTCACCACTGTGACTCAGGATTACTTTGATGGCAGTACTAAGGCTTCTTCTGATCCTCACCCAGTCAAGGGAGAAATTTTGGAACAAGAAACATCATTCTAACCCCAAAATAGCCCTTTGGGGCTGTGTCCAAGATGCCACTTGCTGTGAAACAACAACCCTGTTGAAACTTAGAGGGACAGAGACCAAAGAGAGGGGACAGGCAGAGCTCTGACCTGCTGCTTACTGACATTCCTTTTCCCAGTGCAAAGCAAACCTGTCATTTCTTGCTCACAGAATTCCGTCCTGTCCACAGAAATTACAACAGCCTATTTATACTGCAGCTCATCCATCTCTTCAGTAGCTTAAAGAAGGATGTGGTTTTTCAATTCTAGGCTGGACCCTGCTAGAATGAGCTGGCAGGCACACAGAAATGGGCAAGGAATCAGCAGCAGGTTTGGGGCAGCTCTGACATCCTGTTTTCCTCCCAATCCATAACTCACAAATTGGTCAAAGATCTGCAGGTAGAAGAGCTTTCCACCTGAGTGGGTCCCACGCTAAAGAATCCAAATGAGCCTGTAGGAAGTGGCTGTGATCTGACTCCTGCAAACTAAATTACAGCAATAAAAGAGTCTTCCCCAGGCTTTTACCTGCAAGGATCCTACAACTCAGTTTGCAGCAGCCCTATCACATGGCGTGAGCTGACACCGCAGTGGAAAAGGCCGTAAGATTCCTCCAGCTCCAAACCCAACATGTTGCACTTGCTCTGTTATCCTTTATAATAAAACATAAAAACAAACAAGGGCCCCTCACCAACTGAACGATAACAAAACCCAGGAACACCTTTTCCCACTGGAAGGTTCTTCAGGGACACAATGCACTATTTTATGACAAACTGGATTTCCAGGGTATCAAATGCTGGATTTTTGTAGAAAAGAGGCAGAAAAAATTCCTCAGCCTCCTTACAGGATTCCAAGAAGGCCCTTTTGGAGGAGTCCCACCAACACTCCTGTTTACTTGGATAACTTCTCTTACGCCAGGTGAGCACTCCCTTCTTGGCAAGGAAACTGCATATCTGATGAACTGTGCTGTACCACAATGTAAAGCTCAGCTGACATGGGGTTATTTACACCCATAATCCCCCTGCCTTTATGCAATACATCACCACAGCCTGTGCTGCTGGGCACTGTGACAAACCCTGAGTCAGAGCCACTAATCCTCCCCCAAACGCTGCTCTGATCACTGGCTATTCTGACACAGCTCTCAGTGCCGTTAATTACGAACTGCAGATAGAAAAGAAACAAATCTCCAGTGAAGGCTTTGCTGTTTCTCCTGTCCTTGTGGGAGCAGGAGGCTCCCAGGCCAGCCTGGACACATCAGAGTAGTTGTGTCCTAGAGAGGAAAAGCTTTTTGTGCTTCCACTCAGCGTGCCCCCCACAAGCAGCATGTCTGAGAACAACCCAAGGCTGCCTTAGCTACCTGTCCTACACACAGAAACGTTTGTGTCTTTTCAAGGAAGCAGTGGAAGGTCTTCCAGAGCTGTCTGAACACCTACAGCCTTGGAAAGGCTGCCTTTACCATTACAGACCATCAGGTACATTCAGAAGCCCAAGATCTGCAAACCAGCCTCACTGTCTTTGCAGTAGTGACTGCTGCAGGTCCTGCAGTCATATTTGCTCTAGAAGATTCTTCCTGATGCATGCAGGAGTATTTTCCCATTCCTGGATGTGCTCTCTGTCACCAGGGTGCCTCATTTACTCTGCATGGAAGAAGGAGAGGGAAAATAGCAGTGTCTTCCCTGCCACACATGAGAGTGGGAGGGAATGCAGTGATAAATTTAATGGCAGATTTAATTTGCTGATGATGCTCTGTCCCCACAGGTACTGGTATATGCTTAAGCTTCATGTACTCCATTCAAGGACTAAGGCTGTGATTCCCTGTCACTGAAATCCAGTCTAAACACAGATTGCTGATCTGCCCTTGCAGAAATTCGAAGTCCACCCACCCACTCACGTCCCTTGCATAAGCACCAACACTTAAAAATCTGCAGTGAGGTTCAGGGAACTGATGTGTTGGAAAATACAGAAGTTTTCACAGTCAGCTCCTTGAGGTAAGTGAAGCAGTTGCAACAGCAGTGTAAGAAAATTAGGTCATTTTTTCCATTAAAATAGTCAACTAAGGAAAGGCAGAACAAGACTTATCCCTGCAGACAGCAGTAGTTTTAAAATCCATTCCACTGCCCATCAGCAGTGAAAACCAAAGAAGCTGTGTTCAGAAAAAAACCCACAACTCAGTGTTGCCCCCACAGCTAACTTCTGGTTGATGCCAACTTTCCTTCTACCACTTGGGGTATTTCACAGGGCAAAAAAGGTGGGTCAGAGGCTGTCCCACTTCCCAAGGGTGTAGCACCCCGGGGTCAGCGAGGGTGACCCTTTGTGGGTATTTGCTGGCCACAGCCTGATGTCTCCAAACTCATAACCGAGCCTCCAGCTACACCTGAGGAGACCTGAAAAAAGAGATTTCTAAGTTTACACCCTGCAGAGACCATTTTAATTCGCTATTGAGCTCTGAGAGCAAGTCAGGCTGTCCCCAAGGTCACCAGGGGTGTGTTAAAACCCAGAGCAGCTCTTCCTTGGCTTGGTAGCCATACATCTCCACCATTAAATGTAGTGACAACACATTACAGCTGGCTGGGCTGCCTTTGTAATAGGAACTCTGCTCTGAAGGACTGCTGAAAACAAAAGATAAAAGCCTGTAATGGCTCATTGATTAGAAATAAGTAGAGGCTTTAAAGTGGCCTTTAGAAACGAACAAGCAACTCCCCCAGTTCTGGTCCTGCCTTCACAGCAACAATCACCTGATTTATGCTGTAAGGGGAAAACATTTTTATTCAGCAATGTACCTCCTATTTATTCCTAAGTAACAGGAATGCATTCAAAGACTCTAACATTACAATCAAGACCATCTCAAAGAGCAAATTTTCGATTGCTCTGCATGTTCACAGAAAGGAAACAGCAAAATGGCCTGAGTGCAGGAATGAAAGGCAGTGAGTGCTGATGGACAGTCCCACCAGGAGCTCCCAGGAGCTGAGCAGAGCCAGCCTGTGCAGGATGGAACAGCCTGTGCCAGCTGCAGGACCGCAGAACTGCTCAGCTGCACTTTGGGTTCTTCACCACAACCAAAGCTGTGGGCTCCTGTCCAGATGCCAGGGCTGAACAGAACAGCTGGAGAAGCATTTCCTGTAATATACAGGGAAGAATTCACCACTTGAGAGACCAGCAGGAGCACTGGCAAAGGACCCAAAGCCCTGGAAACAGAGAGGTGTGAGCAGTCAGCCCTTCTGAGCCCCTGGAGACTGAGACGACTGGAAGCAAAAGAGGCACCAGCATTTGAGAGGGGATGGCAGAGCCGGCAGGGCAGAAGGCACTGATGGGAACTGGTTTGGCTGTGGCCCTGCAGAGGTGCCAGCTGGGGAGCTGCACACACCCCCTTGTCCTGCAGAGCCTTAATACACGGGGACAGATGTGTGACTGCACATCTGGAGACAGCTCCAGGCAGGCCCACAACTCTGCCAGCACAGGGGGAACAAGCTGCCTGAGCTCAAAAAGGAGATTCTTTAACATGGGGCTGAGAAGCTGAGGAGTGGCTCAGATTTATGCCATACTCGAACAAACTGTTTTTGCAACAACAGTTAAATGTTGCACATGGTAACTGAGGCATAAATCTCTGGGCTGCACCAATTCCTCGGGGAATTATTGCCTCCAAGGACTGCAAAAGGCTGGAACAGTCTATTAGAGAAAGGGGTCTACCCTGTGAAGCTGAAACCCAAGTGATAGGAAACCTGACACCAGGAATTGCAGATAGAAACTGAAACCACAACTCACTAAATTCCACATTTCCACAAACAGATCAAGAACAAAGAACAGTGAGAAACACAAGCAGGGAGAGTTGAAAGGTGAAGGAATTCTGTTACTGATATGCCTTGTCCTTTTCATGCTTTCCAGTTGAAGTTATTTTCATTATATCAATAAAATACAATAACTGGACACAGAAACTGGATTTATAAAATGGCAGCACAATAGGATAAGGAAAGGTGGATAGATGAATTTTCTGATAGTTTTTAGTTATCAGCCAGTTTTTAGTTAACATGTCAAGTGTTTGTTCATCTCTGCAATGCAAAATGAAGCAGCACAAATTAATTCAAGGGAATATAAGTACCTCCCAAATCATCTGCAGTAAAATAAAAAAGAAATGATGAGAAATGTTTTTAGCAGATAATTTATAATAATACATTTCTCCTAAATGATGCAGTCATACTTAGGAAGGCTCAGACTTGCAATACATGTACTCTGCTATTCCCAGAACGACACGATGCACAGTAAGTATAGATAAAAGCAGTTCATAATGCTTTCCTTTTCTTGAATCACCACTCAAACCCTGCTCTTTTCTGCTGGTGACTCAAAGAGCCATAGAATGCCTGAGGCTGTGACTATGAGAAATAAAAACATGGTTTTATTACAAGAAAATGATTCAAAAAGAAGATTCATTAACTTAGGAGTTGTATTTTTGACTCATAGGTGAACTGTGAAAGTTGTGAGGTACCAGGTCCTGTCTGGAGCTGAGGCCAGGGACAATTTGCGTTGGGGAATAGGGAAATTATGAAATGGATAAAACATGTAGCTAAAACAGCCCCTGCCACGTGGCAGGCTTTGTGTGCAGATGAAAGTGGCCATCCTGACCAGGAGACCCCATCTCCCTGCACAGGGGGGCATCCCAAAACCAATCAGAGAGAGAGGACCACTGCCCTTATTAAGCTGACAGGGCGGGACCCTTGAAATCTCTAACAAGCACGATTTTTGAGGTGGGGGCGTGCTCTTTGGACCCTCATGGCTTGAGCACACAGCACGTGCTGAAATAAAACTTTCCTTGTTTGCTATGCTTCTTTGTTTCACAGATATTTGCAGTTTTTCTAAATTTAATAAAAGAGATTTTTCTCACATAGGGAACCCCTGGAGCTGCCCTGGCCAAGCAGGGGCACCCACAGCAGGCTGTCCAGCACCGCATCCGGGTGGCCTTTGAGCATCTCCAAGGATGGATATTCCATAACCTCTCTGAGCAGCCTGTCCCAGTGCTTGGTCACCCTCACAGGAAGGAAAGCAAACCAAGAAGTGCCTCCCTCTGTTCAGCCAGCAGCTCCTGTGTGCCGGTCTGTACGCACTGCCCCTGCCCTACCTCTGTCTCCTCCGCACCCTGCAGATCCCAGCTCTCCCAGCCTTCCCTCACACAAAGGTCTCTCCATGCCCTGTTCCCTCCTGCTGGCCCTTTTCCAGGCTCTGCAGCAGCTCCCTGTTTTCCCCGTGCCAGGAGCACAGGGCTGGACACAGCACAGAGATATCCAGACCCTGCAGAGACCAACACTGACAGCGACTCTGCCCTCACATGAGCCTTGGCCAGACAGGGACAATCTGACTGGAATACAATAAAGGAAGGGTTTGTGGTACAGAGATGCAGGAATTGTCTGGAAGCCTTTTCCTTTATTTTCCCTTCATTCACAGAGGATACAGAAACGTTATTAACAACAAAAACACTAATATAATTAACAAGATGATCAACAGCAGCTTCAGGATACATGTTCTTCTCATATGTAGTTTCTTGCCTAAAACTCAGGGACGTTCCCAGGAGTACAAAGTTCCCTCAGAGTATATTCTTTAGGCCTAAAGTTTTTTCCCCCAAAGCTGACAATGTGGGAATTCCTCCTTTCTGCACATGAACCCCAAGCTTTTTTTTGAAAGAAAACCAAGAGCTGTGTCCTGACCCCTCCCTCCATCTGCACACAACTTGCTCCCCAGCGAGCTGCATCTCAAGCAGTTTGCTGCATTTGCTCCCTTAAAAGGAAGGCTTTCCACACTTGGAGGAAACCACTAATAACTCTCAGGCATGTCTCAGATTTAAAATCCAGCACAAAGCTGGGCTGGCTCAAAGGGCTCCTCTGCACCTCACCTTTCACCCATCAGGAACATGGTAAGAAACAGGCAGAGAAGAGAAGGAAACAGAACCATTAATTTTCTTCTCCAGAGAAGTTCCCAAGGTTGCTGAGTTCCCATATGGTGCCAGCTCACTCAGGTAGGGCCATACTCAGTGCAGTTGTCCAGCTTGGTTAAGTCAGGCTCAAGTGATACAACCTTAATTTACAAGTTTAATGCTTTGTGGCTCAGATAGACACCCAGAAACACCTGCATTTTGAGTGCTGGGGATTGGCCAACTGTGCCTGTCTACGGGGAGAAACACAAACAGAAGGGCTGGCCAGCAGATGACCATTAATACTGGAGTAAAAGCCTGTCTGCTGCAAAATCAGATTTACAAAGCTGAGGAGGAGAAATACTGCCTTTTAAGAGACAACTCGACCATTTGTTCCCATTTACAGCCGAAAGAGAGGCACGTTGTACATCGAGATTCATTGCTGTGAATAAAGTGGTTTTCCAACCTTCCTTCACAGGTCATTTTTGCTTCTTAGTTGTGTTTCTCTCTACGGGATGTTTTGCAGTACAACAAATCTTTTTTGACTGGTGATGCCCAAAACTGGGCAGTCTATTCCTACAGAGGGCCCATGGCTGCCAACTAGAATGGAATTCTCACATTTTATAAACACTGTTGAGTCTAATGCATTGTGGAAATACATTTTCCTTTTTTGCAAGAGCACTGGAAGAGGGGGGGGGGAGTGTGTTTGTTAAAATTACACTCACTTTGCTTAGATCACTAACTCCCTGCCCTGCTTTTTTGCGTTACATTCTGCACTTGCAAATTCTTCTCTTGGCGCTTGAGTGTGCGAATTTCCTTCTGCTCACTTTGAATCTGCTCATTTCTCTGGTATATATTGAGCACTGTTGATAAGCTTGATCTTCACAGTGTCTGCAACTCTCTTCACCTGTCCTTCCTTAGCAGGCTCACCAGTTTTCAATGTCCAGCAGTACCTGAACCAAGAGGTGAGTGCACTTACACAAGTGCAATATGTGAAACCCCTTACCAAAATAAAGAGATGCTGTACCTGCTTCTTTTCTCTGACTTACAAGAGCAGCCACTCAAAGGAAGATTTGCTTTTAACAAATGCACAGCAGCTGCCTCTGAGCATGTCTTGTATTCTGGGCACTTGGGAACTGACTGTCTACCAGGTGTGCTCTGCATCCTTCCATACAGCACAGTTGTGTCCTGGTGGGTTTTCTGGTGATAAATACCTACCAAACACCAGAAGCAATGGTTTCTATTCTCCTCTTTCAACAGGCACACTTGCCTCTGCTGCAATCTACCTGACTTTATTCTTTTCCTAGATCCATTTTCAGTACTGTGTTAATTCCATCTTCACTTTAAATTTGTAAATTCTACTATTTTCTAGTAATTTGCAAATTATCTGCACTCAGATTACCAATCAAGAGAATGAGTCCTCGAGTCCTCTGACCACAGCCTGTGTTTTTGTTGACTTAAGCTGATGCTGACACCAAAGTCTTGCACGCTGTGTAAGTCAGCCTAACACTTCACTGGCAGGGGAATGCTAAGGCTTGCTCTCCTCTCCTCATTTTCCCTTGCATTTGCTCACCCTTCTGGCAGCTTTGGCACTCCTCTGATCACTCAGGGAGCTGATTCAGCTTATCAAAGCAGCAGAAAAGAGATTTACTGTTGTCTGGGGCATTGCTGGGCTACTTTCCCTGCAGGGACACATAAAAACCCTTAGCCCATTTTACCAAATTGCAATCTTGTGCTGGTTTACATCAGTTTAAACCAGCCTGAACTGGAGCTGCCATCCTAATCCCCTCATCCCCAGCTCCACAGCTGTGCCCCTTCCTCACCAACAGCCATGCAAATGGATGGGCAGCCACACGGGGCTTTTTGTGTTGCAGTCTTGGTAAGGTTGCTCCTTGCTGCATCATCTCACTGAACTGCAGGGAATTCAGTTCAGCCTAACTAGAACTGCTCTTCTTTAACATCACGTCTGGGAGCCTTCTGCAGGGCATAAATAAATCCCCAGGAGCACTCAGTTGCCCCCTCACTGAGACAGGGATGTGCTAAACCAATAAGTGCTAATTAACCAGGGGATCATAACCCACTTTATTCCTGCTCAGGAAAACTTCACATCAGACATGTAGAGACACTTCTTGATTCTACTCCATTCCTTAGACAATAATTTGTATTCAATCTAAACTGGCAAGACACAGGAAGAATTATCCTCCTACGTAAAGGCACAAAAATGTTAAGTGTGGGTAGCACAGGACTAATTACAGTGGTGACCTGTCCAAGGTGCTTACACAGACTGGTGACAGAGAGCGAGGAGTTTCCAATTCCCCAGTCTCTATCCCACCCATAGTCCCCACATCCAACCTGCTCGCACAGAAAAGCATCCACTTGTTCTTGACAAGCAGGAGCATCCCTCTCCCAGCTCAGTGCTGCTTCCTTCACACAGTGACCTCCCCGACTCTGTCACGCTGGCCACGCCAGGGGAAAAGGATTGCAAATTCTCTGGCTGCAAATGCGGTCCCAACGACACAGCTTTTAAAGAGGCACCTGCAGTGCTCTGTGTGGCACTGTGCAATCTGCAGCACTGTGCAATCTGCCTAAACCAGAGCACAAATCAAGCTGCTTCTACTCCGATATCCCTGTGTGCTGCCCACAGTCCTGCAGGACAAGGCAGTGCTCTTCTGGGATAAGCTGTGAGCTGTTCTTGCCACTCCTCGAGGTCCTGTGTGCAGCACAGTCTCGGGTTCTGGATGTGGCACATCCCAAAATACTGCTATTTAAAAATACTTGCAAATCCAGGCAATTTATTTTTACTGCCTTCAGAGCCCTGATAGCAAACTCCAACATTAAGTTTCACCTCAGTCTCATGAGTCCAGGAAAAGTGAAGAACACATGGGAATGTTTTATGGCATTCCATGCAGGAATACCTGCTCACTTCAGCCAGTTCTTATCTGCTTGTCAAAGCTGCACATTGCAAACTCATCCTCCACAAGCATATTTTACCTTCTGCAACCCAGAAAAAGAGAACAGAACTTGTTGACTCTTGATTTCCTAGCCAGGTTTCGCAATCCTGTAAATCCCTCCCTGCCTGCCATGAAAAGACATTTTCTCTTTTCATCACTTTGGAATATCTGTTCCTGAGATCTGCAGTGTATTTGCCAAAGTGCACTTTCTGTATTTACTCAGTTGCACAGGATGGTTCAAATTTACAGTTTGAAAATGTTCTCCAGATTTAAAAAAAAAATTAAAAAGTTTGCCTATTCAGATTGAGCAGTTTCCTAATTACAACTTCAGTGGAGATGTTTGATTTCTTATTTCCTTTCTTTTATCAGCATCTTACAGTTCTGACCCCACCAGTGTTATAAAAATGGTCACATTTTATGTCATATTCTTTAAATTGGGCCTGCACTGCACGTGTTTTATCCTTATTTGCCCACAAATTTCTCTTCAGATGTACTCGAGGTGTACAAGTACCAAAATCAATCACTTTTCTTCCTGCAGTGGAAATCAAAGATTCTTTCAGGTTAATTCCAATATTTCCTTAGAGATCATCCCACAAAGGAGGAAAAGAAGTCACTCCTAAGAGCAGGATGGCACAGCATCCCCCAAATCACCCACAACTCTCAGAACAGATCAGCCATTCAGAGCGACAAAGAGAACCTTAACTTATGTAATATGTCAAAACCTTAATTAATAATAATTTCCCCCTACAGGAACACAGTACAAATACAAGCAATTGACTGTTCATAAAGCTTTAACAAATCTAAATGAAATTTTAGAAAAATAAAGCGATTTTTTTCAGTTTATCCAATCCAAACAAACCTACTTCAGAAGTTGTGTATCAAGATGGCCCTGTGAAGCAGAAGAGAAGTACTTGCTGATTTTTAAGACTTAGAGGGTGGCTAAAGGCCTCCTTTTTGCAGGAAATTAAACTATTTGGGACTTTTTTTCCTCTGGCTGTATAAAGTGTGTGTGTCTGAGATCTGGTGGCTGCACGGGGACATCTTATATTCCATATCCAAATGCTGGAACTAATGATGGCACAGATATACCACTGAATCACTTCTAACATCCAAACCACAAAGCTCCTGTTATTTTGGGCTCCCAGCTGTTTTTCTGAACGATTTGTGATGGGAAATTCCATTCTTACCAAATTCAGTGTTCTCAAGCAGAACTAACATCGTTGCAGCCCTGACAACATAAAAATGACCACTCATTTTTATTTAAGTTGCGTGACTTTTTTTAGGATACCACAACCACAGCATGCAACTTGTTTCTAGCTACTGATTATGTGTCATTCCTAGAGGCTCAGAGCTGAGGAATTCTTTGCTACAGGAGTGACATCCCTGCTGGGAAATCCTTTGACGTGCGCTAAGCTGAGCTTATCTTTGGGCCAGCCATAGCCACCCACTGCACCCACAGCCACACATCAGCCTTCCCAAACATGCCCTGCAACCCTGGGAGTGGATTTCAACCTGCAGCAGTGGCATAAGAGGAGCTGGCCCAGATGCCACCCTGGCTCGGGGGGTGGCACTGCCGTGCCCTCCCCGCACGGGGGTCTCAGATGTTGTGCCCTGCTCAGCAACGAGGGCATCATTTCTCCATGAGCAATGGGAACAAGGCAGGCAGGGATTTACCTGAAACACCATCCCCACTTTTCCAGCAGACACTAAAGCAGCACCCCAGTAAATGGCCTTAGTCCTGCCTTAGCAGAGCCCCAGAACGTCAGTGTTACTGAGGTCTGCAGCAACAGCAGAGGTGAGCAACACTTCCCTCAGACTCCATGTCTGCTTTTGATGTCACAGCTGTCCCCAATGCTTATGGAAACAAATTTTCTTATGTCTGAGAAGCTATTCAAATTTGGGAACCCAAAGCATTATGAGTTCCTAGGGCTAGATACATACTCTGGGTTTATTCTCCCCCTCTGATGGGGCAAAAATCCCCAGGAAAAACAACAGGACAGGATCTGTGTCATCCTTTCACAGGTCCTTAATGGTTAGAAGATCAAGAATCCATGGCAAGAAGTCAGCATATACATGGGCAGAAATTGCTTCAGTTTGGGCCAATCCATCACCACCAAAACCAACCCCAAGGCCCTTCCATTGCAAACAGTGACCCCAATCTTTGTGGCTTTCTGGGGCGGGGGGAAAGTCTGCACCGAAACATTCTCAGAGCTCTGCAGTTTAAGCTCCACCAGTTCTGCCCACACTTCAGTCCATGCCAGAGCCTGCACTGCCTGAAGGATGTGCCCTCGTGGGTAGAACTGAGCAGAGAAGCAGCAAATCCCTTCCATGCAAACTCACTGGCTCATCCCCAGAAAAGCCTATGACCTTAAGCTGATCACCATCAGTCTCCTTACAGCAATTACACAGCAGAAGTACATCTTAAGTCACATCCTACACTCATTTGTTCATGCAAAATAACTGGCTTTATCTGGTTTGCTCACAAGCCAGATAAAAACATTTAGTCCCTTCCACATGAATCACAAAGGAGAAATTTAATACAATTTACTTACCGAAGGATTTCCTTCCGAGTGAAGAACGTGCAATCCTGTTAAAAAACAAAACGTGTCACTGTACCACAGAAATATTGAAAACAACTGCAAAGAATTATTTTTCAACCTTTTGGAAGAGCAAACTCAGATCTGAGAGAAAAATATTAAAGATGACATTTGTGTATGACCTACTTTTGACTCAGAAAGCTGTAAAATAACTGGAATATCCTAAGGACAAGCCTATCAGTAAAAAAGATATTGCTAATGGGAAACTCCAGGAGAAAAAAACCCAGCTTGTGAAAATACTTCTCCAATGTGGAATGACCAGACCAGAAACAAAATTAAATGCAAAAAGTAAGGTACAGGCTAGAAAACTATAAATAACAACTAGACAAAGAAAAATGTCTTCTAATTTGAAGTATTTCTCTACTTGAGATAACAGGATTAATAACACAAGTTAAGTACTTATTTATTAGTTTTAGCTCTTTTTGCTAACAATGACTTGGTACTGTGGTCACTTTAGCAAAGGCTCCAAACTCCTGTGGTCAGGAACAGGGATAATTGGATAGTCCCTGCTCTGAACAGCAGGCAAACTGTTCAGCTCTCCCTGTGCTACCACACAACGTGAAATAGCTCACTAAAACACAACGCAGAGCTCGTTGAACATGAAAGAAGAGCTTACAAGCATCACTTGCACTCTGAAGGGCTGTGGTGGGACTGGTTTAATGCACTTTATGAACACCTAGAGAATCCACACACTGCACCAAAGAACATATGAGGAGTGGAAGAGTGTGCATTTCATGCATTTCTAAAGCAGGCACAAAACAAGTTACAATATCAGGCGCTGGGAGGAAACAATGATCAGTCCCATCCCATTAATAGAAATATCCCCTAATCCCCACTATCTTATCTAATACATAACTAAGGGAAATTCTGCCCTGCATCCAAAACCAGCAACACTGGTGGCAATGAAATATCTGACAATCAGGTGACAGCACTGCTCATAAATTCAGAGAACGTGCAATTTCTTGTTTTAGAGGCAGCTCGTGAGGGTGCACATACAGGGAACAACCACCAGAAAACACAATTCTTCCTGATTTCCCACCCATGGGATGTGGCAAGGAATTTGCCTCAGAATACAGCTCTGAGTAGCTTTCCCCCTTTAATGTAAATGTATTTAGAATAGATCATATTTTAATATCAGCTACTGACAAGATAGCAGTATCAGACTGGTAACTCTCACTTGAGAGCATGTACAGTAGTTTGACTGCCCCAGTGAAACTATACAATTATACAATATTATTATTATACTACACAATACATATACAACAGTTTGACTGCTCTTCAGTCAACCAGTGAAGTATTTCTTTCCCAAGCTGAGAATCCTTCTGGCTAAATGCCTGCCTCTTCCAAGGAGGGGGAAAGCAAGTGATGCAGTCCTGCTCCTGCCCATCACTGAGCCTGCTGCTCTGCATGGAAAGCAAAGGAGCAGCAGCCCTGCCCTGGGTGGGTTGGGTAGCAGAATCCTGTTACAGGGCACAGGAGGAAGCACCTCCTGAGTGCTGACACTGATGGTACATTGTGTGCCACCACACCAGGTGAAATCGGAGCCTGCTGGTCAAGCCCTGCTCAATTCCAGCATAATCAGCAGTCAAACTGGCACTTAAGGATGATTCATTCCCTAAGAAAAGGCAGGTGTAATCTCACAAATAATCGCGATGCCCTCAGCAGCAGCCACGCTGTAATTATAGAGGCTGGAGGGAACAGCAGCTGCTGTTACTTAACCAGAAAGCTGAAAGGGAAGGGAGATGCAAATGGAGACAGAGTAAAAGAAGTTACCCTTTACCTTGTAGAAATCATGCAAAAATGATTTTGGAAGACAAACTAAAAGGTCAGATCATAAACCACTGTTGCTGACAGTCCACATATTTATTTTTTTATATTTTATTTTAAGCTGAGTTGCCTCTTGTCATTGTCAACAAACACTGCCTGCCTCCTTCTTAATCAAACAACCCTTTTGCTAGCAGAAGCTAAAACCCACTCACAGCAAAAGTCATCCCAGCTCTCTGCCTGACCCCTGGTACTGCCAGCAGGATTCCAGTCCTGCCTGCCAATCACGTGGAATTGTGTCAAGAAAACCTTCCAGTGGCTTCCCAGACCACCTGCAGTGACGCCAAAGCTACTGAGGGTCACAGCACCGCCAGTTCACCAGGCCCTGGTTGGCACTGTTGATGCACAGCCAGTCACAGCTCTTAGGAAACGATTTGAGACTGAGTGGCAGAGGCAGAAGTCACAGCCCCTCCTGATCTCCGGCAGGCGAGTCCTGCCATCCCTCTGGCTGCTCCCACGGCCTCCTTCCTGCCCCTTCCTTCACATGGATGAGCAGAAGGGCTGCATCAGAGGACTCTGAAGGAAGGAACTAATGTGTTCGTATTATCCTAGCAATAACGGATGCATTTCCTTTTATTTGGAATACAGTGTTGGCAGTGCTGCTGTGAGAGATGAAGATAAGAGAAGTATCTATTGCAGGAGACAGGTGAGGACCGACCTTTTTTCCCCCTTATTTTTTTTGAAAGCACAGCCCCAAGTTGGATTGAAATCATGATGGAACAAAGACCTAAATAACAAAACGACATTTTATAGTTGCTGGAACTCCAGCAATTTAATTCCAATTTAATTAAAGACTTTTGGCCAAAGAAGCACGGAGGTGAATCATCCAATTTTCTCCTGGCTACTTTATTCATACAGAAAATACACAATGATGGACAATAAAGAGTAAACCAACATGTTAAATTCACTCTCTCATGAGGAAAGGTGAAGTGGGTCCTTTATGTACGTGATAACTTTGATCTTCCTTCAAGCCAAAGATATCGTGGAACACATCAGCTGTTTTGGGGACTGTATCTGAGTTTATCATCAACACAAAGAGCAACCTGTGTGCTGTTTGGACACTAAAGCCACGGGGAGTCCTGCTGGAAAAGCACTAACTAAATACTGAACAAAGATAATTCTTATCCATTCAACATTTCTGGCAAGAATTGAGCCTTAGAATCACTGCTCTTATTTCTAGTGCCATACAGTGGCCTGAAAGACCTCTGCTCACGGCAGGTTCCCTTTGGGTTTTAGCTTGTTTAGAATTCAGGCTTTAACAGGTCACCAGTTCCAGCTCGTGAGAAAATGCCAAGATCAACTGCCCCACTTGGTCTGTCCCCCTGCCCTTAATAATCAATTAATTAGAAGTCTGGCATGGGATCACTGCTGCTTTTCTGGAGGTAAGATACCCCCTTAAACAAATCTGCAATTATCCACTTAGCATCTTATGTCTGGCAAAGACAATAAAATCAAGCAAACAGAAAATTTCCCATTGATTTCTAGGAGACCACTGGATTGTGTAATGGGACTTGATTCTCAGATTTAGCATTTAGGTGCCTTAACTGCTTCTTAAAATCCTTTGCAGAGAGGGCAGAGGGCTAGTGTGTTCAGGTCCCAGGGGTATCTTGGCTGGGACTTCCTGCAGGTCACTCGACACTGCTCGTAAGGAAGGGTTAACAGTCTCTGCTCTTCAAAATGATGTTTATACAAGAACAGAATGCACATGCTGTTGGTTTAATTCCTTTATCTCCTCTGTCAGATGAAGGCAGGTTTAGGACAGAACAGACTGAAATTTGGTGGGCCGCTACCTTTCCCACCGGTCTGTAAGACTTTACTGCAAATCCCCAGGTCAGTTCTGCTTTGAGTTCTACAGAGACTTGAACAAAAAACAATGAGAGAGAGAACTGCGCTGATACTAAACTTTCTGTCAAGTGTCCACACACAGCACAGCACGAGGTGTGGATCCACTATCAGCTGTCCTGGGGGATAGAATTCCAGCTCCTGAGTGCAGCTCCCCAGTGGGAGCAGAGTCCAGTGAATGAAGGTTGTGTCTCCACTTCAGAAGTGTCAGTGTGCATAAAGCACTTCTGAAATAAAGCTCAGTCCACACACAGGTGCAAAACACTTGTCCACAGAGGAAAAACTGGAGAAATGAGCAACAGAAGGAAAGAATAGAAATGCTCAAATATCCAAAGCTACTGTGAGACAGGGGTTCTTAAACCCATTAAGTGCCTACTTCTGCTCTAAGACAATACAGATATATTCTGCCTTTTCTATGTATAGATTCATAAGGGCAGGTTTACTATGATTCTGCAACAGCTTCATTGGAAAGTTTTATAAATAAGAAAAATAATATAAATCAGTCAAAAAAATCACTCCAAATTGGAAAAAAAACAAACCCCAGCCTTCAACAAAAGCCAGCAAACTACACATAATGTACACCAATGACTAACAGGAATTCTGACAATATCCTTAAGGAGCTATCTTAGTACTGAATGATGCAGCACTTTAAAAGGCAGTATTTCAAGCAAATTATTTCCAAGGTCTCATTTTTAAAATTTTTAAAATCACAAATGATGTTTTGTTCTGTGCCAAAGCACACAATGTGTGAAGAGCATTTGATCAAAGCACCATTAGAACATCCCCCTGTGCAGCAATCAAAGATCCGGCACCGGAGAGAAGCAAACGAACTTACAGATACGATCTGTTATTAACTCCATGCTGGAAATGTTTTACAAATGCAACACTTCTACTGAGATTGGTAGAGAGATGTGCAGGACTGAGTCAGCAAGAGATTTATTGATGACCTAGTTTCACTTTACAAATGGTATTTCTCAACAGATCATAACATAACTTGTTTCATCTGGTCTTGCCTAATTCTCAGGAAATCCTTCTTTGACTTCAATTTTGATAAAAGGAAAAAAGTTAGTTCTGTAATAGACAAGTTCCTGTGTAAAAGAGGCAAGTCATTATTTCATAGCACTATATATTTTTTTTGCAATAGTGCCTGTAAGACTGCCTGGGTAAACATCAGTTTTGCGGCTGCATTTAATAATGCAGAGTAAATAATACCATTAATAAACAAATACCAATATAAATGGTTTGCAATAAAGCCAGAAATATGCCCTACATTATCTGCATTCTATCTGTTAGAAGAAAAAAAGCAAAGGATCACATTTGTATCCAATTCAGGTCATTTATTCCAGTAACCCCGAGACTGACTGAGCATTGCAGGAGTTTGCCCACAGCCCAAGCAGATTTCTCTGCATTTCCTACTCAATGTGACTGTTTCTCAGTGAGAAATGCAGTGCACTGAGGCAAGAAAGTGGCTCTGATGCTGCTTTATTGCATATTTCCTACTGCCTCAAGCATCTTTACACAAAACCCCTCCAATCCCCGTTCATTTTCTTCTCTCAGCAAGGCTTGACCTCCAAAAATCTATAGGCAACTTTTAAAACCTTAATTTGAAAATGTTCTTTTTATTGCAATGAAATACATCTTGCCTATTAACATTTTCTTTTTCCCTAGCCAGATCCTGGTTAGATTTTGCATTTTATGTATTAAAAAAAAAAAAACCCAGCCAACCAAAAAAAGCCCATGAACAACCAAAACCCCAACCCACAAAAAAACCTAAACCATAAAACCACCACCAGAAACCCAAAGCAGCCAAGTACTCCAAGGGCAGAAGGATCAGAAATTCTCAGTAGAATTCATGTTCTTACAGGGCCAGCTTTTTAAACGAGGTGATTCTCCACGAGGAAACCAGTGAGAGCAAAAGCCTAATTTCCAAAACATTTCACTAATCTCATGGAAATTTAAAAAGGGGCCAACTAGAACACCATCTTAATAGCAGGTGATATGACAAGGTGGTAGGAGATTTATAGCCTTCCAGTCTTTCTTTAATCTGCTTCTACCTCTTCTGAATTAAAACAAAAAGAAGCTGTGAGGTTTGATTTTATAAAGCTCTATTCCATGTCTCTTTTACAACCAGTTTCAACTGGCTGCCCATCACCAGTCTCAGTGAAAGCACTTCAAAGGCTTGCCCATGAAAAGCACTGAGGTCATCCTGTGAGGGACCAGATTTACCATTCTTTCATTTAAATGTAAAGGTTTTGCTAAAAAGTGCCTCTACAACATGACAGTTCACATGCAGAAATGTTTCTATACAGGCATTTCTTAAAGTTGCAGATAAATCAGTAAGGTTATTTCATGAATATCATACTCATGCTCTGAGGTTTCTTTATGCTAGCCCTTCAAGGAGGTGAGTTTTCTGCAGCTTCATCTTTACCCCCTAAACCCAAAGTCACTTATATAAGACTTCACCATATTTTAAGCACGTGAACTTCTCACTTTTCCATCTCACAATGTCTCCTCCAGAACAAGCACATAAAGCATGATGAATTGTTTAAAAATTGTAAAAATTTCCCTACTAAAGTAGTATTTAGGTGCTATAAGCTCAAAGCAATCTGTGTTAAAGACAAAAGCAGCAGAAGTTGCAGCCAGATAAGACAATGTCCAGAACTATATTTAAACAAGGACATTATAAATCTAACCACGAGGAAAGTGAGGTTTTGAGCACACTTCTAAGAGGAACTGTAGGGAAGTTAAAAAAAACCAATCCACACTTTAC
Organism: Acropternis orthonyx; assembly: GCA_035583155.1. Taxonomy (NCBI): domain Eukaryota; kingdom Metazoa; phylum Chordata; class Aves; order Passeriformes; family Rhinocryptidae; genus Acropternis; species Acropternis orthonyx. Next base: position 19,651,169 of record JAWWEU010000017.1, read on the forward strand.
AAAAAGGGTTGACTCTTTTGCTTCTGCTATACTGAGTCTGTGAACAGTGTACCCCGGGGCATTATTGTAAGGAGTACAGTGCTAACTCAGAGACACACACATTAACAAGACATTGCCTGGTTCTCCTTGGGGGGGGGAGGGGGAAATAATCAATGATCCATTTTAAAAGTGATTTATATGTACACTGGGGTACAGATGTGCACAACAGCTGTTGCAAATGGGCCCCTGGTACACAGTGGTTTGGTTTGGTTCAGGAACTCAGCTGCTGGCTCAGGACATGAAAAACCTGCATTAAAAAACCTACAGAACCGTCACCCCACTCGTCCCTTTTCTGTTCTGAAGAAATGTCACACGTGACAAAAAAGCAGGTAGGATGGCAAACTGTGAGTCAAACAGCTCCATTTGTGTTTTATCAACTGCCTTCTCCCCAAGATACAGTGGAGAGACAAGAGCTCTCAGTGTGGGTGGCTAGAGCACTCAGCCCAGGACCTCCGGGGTTAAAAGACACAAGAATTATGCAAAATTAATGGATCAGAGGCAAATCACCATGAAAAGAAGGTCTTTATCTGATCTTCCACGAGGCTAATGTTCCTTCCTGACAAGTTCTGCAGGTCAGTGACCGTCCTGGAGCTCACTGTTTGGTGGTAGTTACCATATATAACAAGTGCTGTTACTGGTCAAAAATTCCCCAGCACTCCACTAATGAACTAAAGTCTGTCTGTAACAGAGAACTCCCCAAGGCCCCCCAGTGCCCTGGCCCAGCTCCTGCCAGGCCTCGAGATCAATTACCCAGCATTAAGGCAGGCAGGGGCTGCAAAAGCCATTAGAGAGAGGCAATTTCTGCATGAGGAGCAGTGAATTAGGGATGACATTTCAGCTCCTGCATTTGCCAGTTTATGTCAAGAAGATAACATTAATTACATTTGGATTTTGTTTTGCTTCACTGCAGTTGGGCTCTGTTCTGTGTTCACTCTTATTGTTAGTAGGAAGACAGACACTGGTGTTTTACAGATCTTTGATTTCCCTCTTGCCTATCCAGCAGGGATGTGAAAAAGCCTATCTGGGATCTTGGACTGCTCAGTCTAAGACCATTAACTTAGACTAATATACTACAGTGACAGACTCCTGGTGAGGATGAGATGTGTGACAAGGTGGAAATTAAAGAAGGTCCATTTCCACAGTTCCTACAATGACAAGAAAAAGCCTAGGTATTTATAAAAAGCATTTAATTAATGCCTTATTTTCAGCATGGGTAATGATTCGAAGCATTTCAGCATATACCCCTGACCTGATGCCATGGCTAAGTATTTACACCTGTGAAAAGTCCATGTCAGCAGTAACTTGAAATAAAATTAGCAACTAAAATAACAGTTTCTACTTGAAGGGCTTTAATCACAGATCCCTCAGGTAAATTGTTATTCAGTTATGACTGGATCTGCCCCTTGGTTATCACAGGACAAACTAAATCTTGATTTCCTGCACTGTTAATTCTATGACTGTCACTTCATGTAGAACAGAGCACGCAGCCAGCCCTGTCTGTATCTCTCAGTAAGTAGTCAGCTGCCTCCTTCAGCACACTCCCACTCCATGCATCACCTCACTGCTTTTTCAGAAACTTATTCAAGGTGCCCATTGTGCAGAGAGCTTCCTGCAATCCATTTCAGTGATATCTGCAGTGTGCTGAAACATGACTAGAAACTGGGAATTATTTTTTACCCTACTGAAAAATCAGTTGATGCAATGTGAGTAAATAAAGAAGTACCAAGTTATCCCTAAGGTAAAATACAACACTACTTCTGTTAAGGTAAGGAACTGCCACCCCAGAGTGGATGCAGGCATAACAATACCTATTCTGGAATTACAATAAGCATATTTCTATGACTTATCCTTAGGAGAAGTGAATTTAGATATGACCATCTATTTTTTTCCCTTTCCACTCTATTGTCAGCAAAGGCACCGGGGAGAGAAAGGGGGGTTATTGCTACACTTTGTCAAGCTCGTCACAATCTTTATCCTGATTCCTAGTCCAGGCACTGAGGATGTGACTCTTTTCCCTGTATACAGAGGGGAAATTAAACTGGGTATATTCAACAACCCAGCCCTAGAACACTCTTACATCTGCTGAATGAACAGTAGAATGGATGCATGCAGGTTACAAAGGAAGTTTTCAATTATATTCAGACAAAAACCACTCCCACAAACATGAAGATTATTCCCTTCCATCCCCTAACGCGATCCAAGGCACCTTACCTGGTAGGCATCTAGCTGTTCATCAGTAAATATCGTTTGCTTATTACCCATCTTAAATGAGGAACTCTCCCTCTCTGCAGATGCATCCCATTGGAAGCAGCCGGGCTCCCCTGTGCTGGAGGCATTTAGAGCCGGGATCCTCGGTGAGCGTGCTGAGAAACTCCCGGAGCCCGCATCGACCCGGCCGTGCCTGCACCGCCGCCAAACCCGCTGCCCAAGGCTTGCAGGAGCGTGCCAGCAAGGAGGCGCGGTAAAATCACAGGCAGGTGTCGTGCACAAACAGCAATGCCAACCTCCCCCTCTTCAGTGCTCCTCTGACAGGCGTACAGAGCTCTCTTACAGCGCCAGACCCGAGCCGGCGGCACTGGGAAAGCGGCTCTCTGGTGCCCCGGGATTGCTGGATGCTCCTCCCGGCACCTCCAGGTTTGGGAGCAGTTTTACGTCAGCCGGGGGCGCTGGGAAGCGCAGTCGTGTTGGACAGACACACACAGAGCACAGCTGGAAACTGGAACGGGCACTGGACACACAGACAGAGCACAGCTGGGACTGGAACAGGCACTGGACACACACACAGAACACAGCTGGAAACTGGAACGGGCACTGGACACACACACAGAGCACAGCTGGAAACTGGAACGGGCACTGGACACACACACAGAGCACAGCTGGAAACTGGAACAGGCACTGGACACACACACAGAGCACAGCTGGAAACTGGAACGGGCATTGGACACACACAGATCACAGCTAGGACTGGAACAGGCACTGGACACACACAGAGCACAGCTGGAAACTGGAACGGGCACTGGACACACACACAGAGAACAGCTGAGACTGGAACAGGCACTGGACACACACACACAGCACAGCTGGGACTGGAACAGGCACTGGACACACACAGAG
>JAWWEU010000017.1:19660303-19714961 GCA_035583155.1 Acropternis orthonyx
CCGCCCCGCGGGGCCCGCTGCCGGCCGGCGGGGCCCGGGGGCGCTGGGGGGGCCCGGGGGGGGGGCCTCGGGGGGGGGCGGGCCGTGCCGGGCCGAGCCGGGGCGGGGCGGGGCGGGCAGAGCCGGTTCCGGTGTGGCGGCGGGCGCGGAGCGGAGCGCTGGGCCCCCCACCCCCACGCCGAGCGCCGGGCCCCCGGAGCGCCATGGCCGCGGCAGCCTGGATGCCCACGGTAGGCGGGGGCCGGGCCGGGGGTGCCCCCCTGACCTTGGCGGGGCCGCAAGGTCGCGGTGCCGCCGGGCCCTGCCGGCGGGCCCGGGGCTGAGGGGCGGAGGCGGCCGGGCCTGCCCCGGGCACTGTGTGAGGGGCCGCGGGCACCGGGACCGAGCGGGCCGGGGCGGCATTCCCGCCCCCGAGCGGCCTGCGGGGAGGTCGCGGTGTAGAGGTCACGGCGGCGGGGGCGGTGCGGGAAAGGCATTCCCGCTGGGAGCGGCATTCCCGGTGGGAATGGCACCGGGGCTCGGCTTTCCCGCCGGGAATGGCACCGGGAGCGGCCCCGCGGGCTCTGCCCCCACGCCGGCCCCGAGCGCGGCCCCCGCCCCGGAGCTGCTGCTGCTTTTTAGCCCGCAGTAAATCCCGTTTCTTCCGCGCCCCCAGATGAAGCAGCAGCCTGGTGGGTTAAGTGGGGAGGCCGCAATGACTTTGCCTCTGTGTCTGCTGAAATAAGGGAGAGCTGCCCAGGGCCGCACGTGGCTTGAAGGTCAGGATGGATCGGTTTCCTTCAGCCCCACTCTCTGTCGGTGTTATCAGTGTTAACGTAAGAAACTCCAGTGTAACGTACCCGGCCTGTGGTTTCTGACAGGACAGACTGTTCTCTTGGCCAGGGCTGTTCTGGAATGTGAATCCCGGCTCTGGATGCAGGAACTGTACCATGGGAACACTTACGCTGTGTAGCCAACCTCAGGTTTTCCTTTAATTGCTCCAGCTGCTTCCTCGGCCACAAGGCTGCCCTGGCTGCAACGACCTTGGGCATCTCATGTGGCCCCATCTCATGGGGCTGCAAGTAAAAATAGATCTAGCTTAAATTACTTGTCCCACAGCATTCATTACAATTTACGTGAGAATTGTATTGCTTGTAGTTGTTTCTGTTGGTGCCCACATGGCTTGTCCCCTTTGCCATCCAGTGTACGTGCCGGTAAAGGTGAGAAATAACAAATTGGACAGGAGAGGAATACGAATTGTCAGATTCCTTTCTAGCTGGTGGCTGCCGGCAGCCTACACATGTGAGTATGGCAGAGCTGGAGTAGTGTCTGTTTACACTTAACAAGCCTTCTGGCTCTTAAATCCCAGGGGCATCAATAGTCCTAGAAAGAAGGGTAAGATTGGGAGGTGGTTTTTCTGCAGGTTGGGGATTTTGTCCATGGTGCTCAGCTGGACCAGAGCTCGAGCTTAGATACCATCCCAGTTTTGAAGCTTAATGCCAGTTCAGAATATTCAGGTGTTAGAAAGTGTAATTCTTTGGCTATGCTGTGTAGACTCGTTGCTATGGTGAATTTTGCTTTAATGTGCATTTCAGTTACTTAAAACCCATCAGGCCTGCAGAAGGCAACAGTACAAAACATAGAGCTACAAAAGGCAGAACAACAAAATTCACCACAGTTTGAAGTTACACCGATGCAAAGCAGTTTTGGCAACGTCACCTCAAACGTGTGAAGACATTTCCACCCAGCTGCCACCAGTGAAGTGTTTCATTTTTCCCTTTGCATTCTACAAACCCCAATCCTTAGCGTATCATCTGTTTAGCCAGACCTGCTTGCAGCCTTGCTCCCAGTGTGATGTGTGTGAGAATTCCAGCCATGGGGCAGGGACTTCCCCTCACCCAGGGCACCACAGGCTGTCCTGGGCTCACCTCGTGCTAAGAATACTCTGTGCTCAGGATGTTAGACAGCAGCTTGGCAAAGTCTTGGGTACTCCTGTTTCACTTGGATTTTTATACTACTTTGAGATAGGAAATTTAAAGCAATATGATTTTAAAAATGCAGATTAATGTTAGCTTTTTTTAATCCCATTTGTGCAGTAAAATAGCATCTTTCTGGTTTCTATATTTGCAGGTTTCTCGGTTGCTAGGTGCTTTCAAAAACCAAAAAAAGGTGACCAGAAGTTTTGGTAATGCTGTGAGTATAATAGTCCCATTTTTTTCTTTTATGAAGTTTCTCAATAAAGGGGTTTGAAAATTTTGTTGTCATTTTTATATTCCAAAAAAATAAGGTCTAAACAAGTGAACATACATGCTCTTAATGCCATCCTGGATTTATCATTGGTTAATCACTGTCATTGGCAATTGCATACTGACATGTAAGTGATAATACAAGAGGCTGCAGCAAAAGATACAAGTGGCATGGAGAGTTTTCACAAAATACAGACAGAAGTCAATCTTCTGAAATTCATCTGGAAATGGACAAATATTGGGCAGAACGGAAAAATTGTTGAGAAGCTTCTCATTTTCTTTCTTTTGCAGACTTCCTTCCCAAGCACTAGATTTACTTTACTGCTGCTTTTAGAATACCTTGCAACTAAAGCTGTGCCTTTTCAAGGTCCTCTCTAAAGTATCTTAGACGTTGATTGTGTATTTCCCTGTAGCTGTTCGACCTTCATGTGTCTGTGTTTGAAGTGCCCACGGGCCTTATTTTCCAGTGAAGGCAGGAGCAGGGCTCAGCACTGCTGCACATAGCTTTAAGCAGGGTTTAATTTTAAAGAGGAACTGTGGCTTCTAATTGCAAGGTTTGTGTAACGGCTAGAAAAAACCTGAAGGGTCACTCTTATTTTATACAGTGTAAAAAGAATGAGGTGTGGCACCTCTGGCTCTGTTTGTTGCACGCTTTAGCCCACGTGGAGTCCTGCAGTGCTGTAACAAAGCTCTGGTTTTTTTGTTGTGCACAGTGAATTTCTTTGGCTCAGACAAGTTAAAATAATCAGTCAGTATCTATTGAAATTCTAAGTATTTTGTGTGGAGAAGGGTGGAAACATACCTTGTGAGTTGGTTCTGTCTGGGGCTTTGCAAACAATGCTGTATTTGAGCTACCTTTTTTGTGGGTAATAATGAGCCCATGCAAAACTGTTGGAATTCTTCAAATAAAACAAAAAGAGCTGGGGCATGTACCCTTAGAATAGTGATCATAACTTATTCTTTTTTCTCATCAAAGCAGAGTACTTTCTTCCCCTGTTACTCATTGTTCAATGATGATGAAAGAAACAAGACTAAGAACATTATGGGAGGAAAATAAGCTGGTATTGTTAAAAATGGGTCTGAGATTTTTAGGAGGTCACTTGAGAAGTTTCCATTGGCATGACCTTTTTTTTTTTTTTTAAGGTGAATGGAGCTTTTCATACACCTTAATCTCTTCTAACATGTGTCAGTGTTACACAGTATGTTGGTAATACTGGAGGCACATGTGTCACAGAGCCATAACTAGGTAATGTCACCTCCTCTCCAGATTTCCAGAGGAAAGCATGCTGAGATCATTAATTTCAAGCAGTACTGAGCAGGAACCTGCCTTCCACATTCAGCCTCTCTTTTGAAATAGGAATAGATAGTAGGCAAATTTTTAAACAGTTATCTCAAAACATTTTCACACTCCCTTGGAAAGCAAGTGACTCATTCTCACTTCAGTCCAGGACTGCTATTCTTCATAGTGAATATTTGGTAACTGAAAATCACTTCTGTTTTCTAATACTTACTTGGTTCCTACAACACATGAAAATGTTTTCTATGTAGAAAACAAGCATTCATTTGTTGTACTACTGACATTTCTTTACCTAGGTACAAACAGTAACTTTAATCCCAGGAGATGGCATAGGACCTGAGATTTCTGCTGCTGTCATGAAGATCTTTGATGCTGCTAAAGTAAGTCATATTTATGTTGCTGTAGGCATTGTAAGTTTAACTACAACCACCAATATTAACTAGGCATGTTAAAAAAGTCTTCCCTTCAGCTTTCAAAAGATTTAAGTTGCATTTAAGCTATTACAACTTCTGGATAATAGAGTTTGAAGCTTCAGCTAATAAAAGACAGGAATGTGACATCAAGGCAGGGCTTGAAACTGTAAGCTGGCAGAAGAGTAGAGGGTTGAGAGCAAATGCTGTGCTTAATTTTTGGAAATACAAACTCACTGTATCATGTGCAGTATCTTGTTGATGTAATCCTGAGCAACTGATAAGAGGATGTTCTTTCATTGTGGCTTCCAGTGCAGGTGAAAGTGTGTGTGAAAGGACGGGCTTATTTTTAGGAATCAAACTGCTGCACTGCCAAACACATTAACTGAAGTGATAGGAGAACTAACTATCCAGGTACTCTTGTCCTGCCTACCTGAGAAACTTCATCAGAACTTGTCAAGTTTCCTTGAAAGGAAATACAGCTCTTCAGACAAGATGCCAGTTAAATTGTTCCACGTTAGTAACAGCACCAAGGCATAGTCCCTTTCTACTACAACTATCTAGCTTAGATTTGGAAAAAGGGAATTTCTCTTTAATTATTTTGTGTCTTTTCCTTCCTGATGAAATGAATGGGTCGCAGCCTGTCTCCACTCAGAAGATTCCTGTGGTGAATGCAAATTCAGAAAGCATTGTGGAACATGTGCAGATTGGCACACGGATAACAGATACATATCTATGCCATGCACTGGCTTCCAGGCAGTAGGCATGATGAGTTCTCAATGAGTTCTGTTTTGCAATTCAAATAATTTCTATGCATCTGACACCTAGGAGGCATTGTGGTATTCAAAGTGCTGTTCATGCTATTTCATTTTCATTTACTTAATTACCTTTTTTTAAAAACTGTTTTAGTTCAAAGATCTCATGCTTACTTTTGCTCACCAGGCAAAAGGCCTGGACAAAATTCCTAATGCACCTTTTTTGTGAAAGGAAAGTTAAAACTTGAGGCAAAAGTCATGACATTTAAGTTAACATGGAGTATATGTGTTTAGGCTCCTATTCAGTGGGAAGAGAGGAATGTTACAGCTATCCAAGGACCAGGAGGGAAGTGGATGATACCCCCAGAGGCCAAAGAATCCATGGATAAAAACAAAATGGGATTAAAAGGTATTTTAGGGGTTAATATGTACATGTTAAATGCTGTGGGTTTTATCATGAGTCTGATTTAAAGCCAAAGTTCTTCATCTGTAACACAGTATAATGGGTAATTATAGGGGACAGCCTGTCCTGTTGTCTGTAATCTTGAAACAGTCCTTCATTTCCAAGCCATAATTTTGATAGTTCTCATAGCTGAAGGTGGGTATTATCACATTCCAACCTTTGGACTCTGCAGAAGGCATTTATAAGATACACAATAACTGCATTCATAATGACTACTATCTTTATGTGTGTTTCCAATGAGAACCTTTGTAAAATCTCCTACTCCATGTAAGGATTGTGATTTGGCCTTTAAACAGCTGATTAATGTCCTGTGCAGTACTTGGTAGCGCAGGGAGTTGCCGTGGCATTTCAGCACAAGGCTTTACCAGGAATTTGGAGCTCCTCTGTCACAGCACACCTGACCTGGAGCTTCGACTCTCAAATCCATGGACGGGTTTATTTTCTCACTCATTCTCGTGCATATATTTTTGTGAATCCAGGGCCTTTAAAGACCCCAATTGCTGCAGGGCACCCCTCCATGAACCTGCTGCTGCGCCGAACCTTTGACCTGTACGCCAACGTGCGTCCCTGCGTGTCCATCGAGGGCTACAAGACGCCCTACACGGACGTGAACATCGTCACCATCCGCGAGAACACCGAGGGCGAGTACAGCGGCATCGAGCACGTGGTACGTGCTGCCACTGCTGGGCCCCTGGGGGCTTTGGGGGCCCCGGGAACGGCAGCTTTGCCCACCTCAGGGCTGGGTTTGGTTTGGCACTCCCCTGTGAAACACGCTGTTGGGGCTGCCTCCCTCAGAATTCTGCTCTGTGAAGTGACCTGAGGAACGGGCTGAGCCTCAGTGGTGGTGTGATGTGTCCTGCAGATCGTTGATGGGGTGGTGCAGAGCATCAAGCTGATCACAGAGGAAGCCAGCAAGAGGATTGCAGAGTTCGCTTTCGAGTATGCCCGCAACAACCAGAGAAGCCACGTCACTGCTGTGCACAAGGCAAATATTATGTATGTTCACACTCCTTTTTGAGGAGGACAAAAGAGCAGTATGCAGTTAATTATAGACAACTTCTTAAGTCTTACTCAAATGTGTAACTTCTGTTACTCCCTCGGAGTAAGTAAAATGGGAAAAAATTCAAGTCAGTGCCTCCTCAGTAAAATAGGCAATACTGCCCCAGTGTTGGTGGGGCTGCAGTAATGATGTACTGATGTTCTTATTGGGAAGTTTGTAGGAATCCTTCCTTGCCAAGCTCTTATTTTAAAATCTTTTAAACAAGGAAAATTAATTTAAAAACTGAGGATGAAAGTGGCTATTGTCTTTCACAGTTTCCAAGCCACTCTGTACTGAACTGGGTCATAGCATGTGTGATCTTATGTGGCACCACCTTTAGAAATTCACTAAGCCTTTAGTAAAGGAATAAAAGTCATTCTGAGAATGAGTGTATGCCTCTTAAACTACTGACACCAAAACGTTTTAGGGGGAAATTTAGAAAGCATAACTTCACTGTAATATGTTTAAAATACCATTTTTATTTAAGGGATAGTTAGTCATACTAATATTTCTATAAATCTCTGTTGGATGCAGTTTACCTTGAGTACTGCCTCCTTACAATAACTGTAATATTCTCTTACTTATCTAATTGCAGGAGAATGTCTGATGGGCTTTTCTTGAGAAAATGCAGGGAGGCAGCAGAAAACTCTAAAGATATTAAATTTAATGAAATGTATCTGGATACTGTGTGTCTGAATGTGAGTATTTATATATTCTAATTTTGGTTGGGGTTTTTTTTGTGTTGTTGTTCAAATTCTTAACCTTAATGAAAATATACCTCCTTCTAGATGGTTCAAGATCCATCACAATTTGATGTGCTCGTTATGCCAAACTTGTACGGTGACATCCTCAGGTAGGGAGATGCTAAACTAAACTAACCCAGCATGCAAAACACTGATAGTTCCCCAGCAGTCACTGAGGTTGTGTGCCAGCCACATGGGTGATCTGTGCATCCAGAGTTTAAAACTCCAGAAACTAGACTTCCGTGGGAGGAAGGGATGGTATTATTACACTTGAATTGTTAATATATTGGTGGGTGGGGCTGTGTGAGGAGAATGTGCTTCTTATTTAACAGAAAGTTTCTGCTTATGGAGTCTATGAATATTGTTGAGATGGAGCAGAAGAGAAAGTTCTCCAAATGTGTGGAGAATTTAATGGCTTACTTTGCAATAAAGAATGCATGGTTAAATATGAGGGAAAAACTTTCTCATCTTAAGCACTAAAACAGATTTTGTAAGGTGACTGTGGGACCATGGTGTATACAGAGAGCTGCTCATACAGGTCAGTGATTCTGCATAGTCACTGAAGAACCAAATGTGTGGCCCCTTAATATCCTGCCAGCTCTTGTTTTATGGATTATGTTTGTTCCTTACCTTCAAATTAAATGTGAATACCATTAATGCTGGAGGCACTTGGTGTCTTGAGGGCAAAACCCCCCAGCACACGTTCTCCGTTCTGTAAAATGTTTAGGAAGAGTGTAAATTCCATCAAAAACTGTGTGCAAAATGCAGTGTCTTAATCTGACCTTGTAAGTGTGTAACATAACATGGCTTCTCCTTGCATCTCTAAGGAGAGATTGAGAAAACAGCTTGAATCAGGATTTGTTTAAAAGTTCAATGACTATTTACATCTTAGAATCCATTTCCTGGTTTTGTACAGATAATAAAGGTAGAGGTAACTTTTGTATAAGAAGTGCTTCTTAGGCTCTTTTAAAACTGCCCTCTCTCTCCGATAAGGATGTCTGCCCACTCTAAAAAAGGTCAGGTTCCAGCCAATGCTTCTTGCTTTAAGAATTGGTGGAGGAGTGCACAGGCCCTCACAGCTGCTCCAAAGTGTTAGCTGAAAGAGATCAAATCACATGAGTCCCATCATCAGTACTACTGCAACTCACTGCACATAAGTTCAGTAGCACCCATTTTAAAGTTCTCACAGAAATTCCATTAAAAAAATTCAGTTCTAAAAGCTTTCAGTAAGTCTGAGTCTGTTCTTGAAGAGGGCACTTTCCCCACTGGGTCAGGCCTCACCTGCTGCTTTTTTAAAGCATGAGCACAGTGCCAGACAGGCTTCTTGGACTGCATAGGTACAGAAGGAAATCTCTTCTGGAAGCATTAAATACAGTGACAAATGCAGACTGTATCCATTTCCCCCCAGACTCTATAGAGCTAATTGGTTTATTTTAGATTAAATTTACAATCATGTCCTGTAAGGTCCTACAGACTTTTTTCCTGCTTGTTAGTCCCTGGTGAGCTGAGCTGTAGGCAGAGGTTTAAAAGCCTTGTCTGTCAGTATGTTCAGCTCAGGGAGTACAGTATGATGACTGTTTGTCCTTGGTTTGTCTTTGGTTTGTCCTTCCCCAAGTTAATTTTGGATGCAGTGGCTGATGATCTGCTAATGTCAGACTTGTGACTTGCAGTGAGGAGAGGGGGAAAGTCTGGTGTCACTTGGGAAGTGTCCCTTAAGCTACACACAACACACTACAAAACTACTGGCAAGTTAGCTACCTGAGCAAAACTCTTCCATGTTTTTAGAAGGACTTTACATGTGAAAAGTAGTTCTGTGGCCCCTTAGGGGACATAGGGCTTCTGGATAGGTACAGGGAACTCTGCATTACAGGTTTTGCTTGTTTTTGAGACTTGGACACGTATTCTGTGCTTTTAGTACTTCTTCTTGTGCTTGTGTCTTACCAGTTCTATCCTAGCATTTGGAATTTCCTTTTAATTTCCTTTATGACATGGCCTTCTGCTAGCAGTCCTGACAATTTTCAAACGTTCTAACAAGAGTACAAATGTCTCACAGCATCTGTTCTTCCTCAGTACTGCTGTCAGATTGTGGAGATGTATAGAATAAGTTAGAGCTGCAGTAGATTGATAACCAAAAATACTTCAGTGCCTTGCAGAGAGGCAGCTGCATATGGAAAAAAGTTGTGGGTTGTTTTGGTTTTTTTTTTTTCATTTGGTGGTTGTTTTCTCTGCAGTGACTTGTGTGCTGGACTCATCGGGGGCCTGGGAGTCACACCGAGCGGGAACATCGGTGCCAACGGAGTGGCCATTTTTGAATCGGTACGGTTTGTTACGTGGGGTGGGGCAGGAGTGAATAACTGCTCTGGGTCCACCTGGGAATCTCAAACTTCCATACAGCCTGGCTGACATGGAATCTAGTTCTCCATGAGACTGGTTTGTACTGTGAGGATGGTGAAGCTTTACCCAGGGAGACTGGTTAAAGCATGTATCACATGTAGGGTTTTGCATGTCCTTTTTTTGATCAACACTTTATTTTCCCTCTTTTCCATAAGATAAATGCCCTGCATGAAGTAGAACCCGACAGGCACAATTTAGAGGTGTTAGGTGACTTAATTCTGCCCTTCTGATGCCTTTGAACTGAATTGTTTTGGTCTTTGGTATCTCCTTTCCACTGACTGTATCACAGCAAAGTCCTGTTTTAACATGCATGAGGATCTATGGTTCAGGTTGCTTGCACACACTTGGGCTGCCCAAGACACTTGAATCAGCATATTGACATCATAACTGATAGGTTTACTTTTATTTTCCAGGTCCATGGAACAGCACCAGACATTGCAGGGAAAGACATGGCAAATCCAACTGCCCTCCTTCTGAGTGCTGTGATGATGCTGCGTCACATGGGACTACAAAAACATGCCACAAAAATAGAGTCAGCTTGCTTTGATACCATCAAAGATGGAAAGGTAATATTAGGGTGTGCAAAGAAAGGTAGTGAATTAAAATCATATCAAATCACAGCAAAAATTAACTTAGAACATGAACACCAGAATGGTGGCTGACCTGCTGTGCTGGCCTGTTGCATGAGCAGTGCCACTGTCCTTCTCTGACAGTAATTATCTTCTCTTTGATGATATTGAGCCTGCCCAGCTCAGGCATAAGGGACAGGCTGTAGCACTGCTGATGTCTCAGCAACGGCCATCTTAACATTTCTACACCTTTGTGAACTCTAAAAGCTAGAACTGGATGTCTGTTTTTCAGGAAGGGCATTAGAGGCTTAAGTAACTAGTGGCATTTCACTTACAAAGTTTGTAAAACATTCAAAGCATATATATTTAAATCTGGACCCTGAAGTGAAGGACACTCACTTGCCTTTCACAGGCTTAATCATCCACTTCATTTATAGCATTTCAGTTCTGACTGTAAAACTTCTGTTCCTATTTTTTCAGCTCAGTTATTTTCCTTTTTCCATCCTTGCTGTTTTCACTTGTTTTTCAACTACAAAACATCCACTTTCATCCAGCATTAACTTTTCCCCTTAAGATTAGATACGATTTCCCTTTGGCAGTAAGTGTCTCCAGATTCAAGACTCAATTGGGATATTTGGGGGGAGAGGAGGGAGCTTATGCTCTGAAACTTGACTTGAAGGTGTGCTCTTACCATTACTGGTTCACTCCTGCACTTTGATGTCCATCTTTTCAAAAGATGCTGAGGATGGGCAGTTAGCCCTGCTGCTTCAGGTATCCTACCAGGACCAGAAGAAGCTGCTTTGCAACTAAAAGTGACAAGCATGCTGAACCCCAAAGTTGTCATCCCTTTGTAAGTGGTCTGTTTGCAGTGACCTTACTGTGTGTGTAGGAGCCAATTAAAAAAGTACCTAAACTTACAAGTGAATAAAGGGGTGCTCCTGTGAAGTTCCCATTTACTGCTCTGGAAATGGGATCCTCCATCTGCAGGTCAGTAATTCTCTGGAAGATAACACAGTGCAAGTTTGGGACATGGCTGCTTGTTTACTAGTTACTACCAACATTATGATTCTGTGCTCACAGTGGAGAGAATCTTTTTAATTGAAAAACCCCATAATGCAGTTAAAATCACAAGATCCTAAAATAGTAACCTTGATTGTTTCTCATGCTGCAATTCCTCCCTGTCCTCCCCTCCCCTCAATCATTTCCTTAGGATATCTGCGTGTCATGTAAGGGAGAACTAATGATTTTATGTTACCTCCCAGACTGCTTTAATCCAGCTGTGTTAGACCAGCAGTGTTGCTCACTTTTTATTTTAGTGTCTTTTAATGCTACCAGACAGGAGCTGTACTTAATGACAAAGATGCTGAACTACATTTTCCATCTCGTAACTAAACTAAGCAAACTTAAAGAATTGTTAACATGAAGCATTAAGAGTTATGTGTGCTTTTTCTGTGTGGGTTTCCTTGAAAAAAACCAAACAAAAAACCCCCAGCCAAACAAAAACAAACCCCAAACCAACCAACCAAACAAAAAAACAAAACTAAACACCCCCCCAATAGGAATTACTCTCAATTAGCTGCCTTTGTCCTGAGCCTTCATATATGAATTTTACTTCCAAAGGACAAACTTCTTACTGAAAGCTTAAATACTTAACAATTAAGGACTTAACAATTAAGGACTTTGTAGAGCTTTGAGCAAACACACTTTCTTCCTGTAGTTAAGATAAAATCATGTTCAAATCTGGCAACATTTGAAGTATTTCATGCAGATCCTGCAGTTGCTCTGCCTGTGTCCGTCCCGACTGATGTCTCTGGACGGGCTGCAGAAGAACTCAGACGTTACGTATTCCCATCCCATCCACACATACCAGAAGAGCATCTAGAACTGGTCAGAGACATGTTTTCAGCCCCCTTAAAACATTCCAGTAATGCTGTTTTTGCTTTCTTGCAGGTCTTGACAAAAGACCTGGGGGGCAATGCCAAGTGCTCAGAGTTCACAGACGAGATCTGCCGCCGAGTACGGGACAAGGACTAAGCTCAGCTCACCTCCCGTGGGGGCTGCAGGAGGACATGTCACAGAGTACACGTGTGTAACCTGGTCTCCAGATGCAGATAGTTTGCTTATCTCTTGAAGAGCAAACTTTTTAGTTAAGGCCTCTCCATTAATAAATTTAGTCCAAATGATGCTTGTGCCTGCTTTCAGTGGACTTTTCCAAGTGCTTTGTCTTATTTATTTTATTTTTTTTTCTATCTGGTGAACATTTTTATGTAAGTGAATTCTTTTATTGGCACTGTAACTGTCTACCATTTTTCATTTCAATTAGAGGGTTTTAGTTTCCACAAAGAAAAGTTATGCAAATAAACCGGTAACAGAATTAGTGAAATGTAAAAGCACCTTAATGGTTCAAACCTGCTTTATTGATCTTGCTGAAATTGAAAAGGCTTTCAGCCTAACAGCAGCACAAGATGACCTTCATAAACAGAAAACGGGTATAAAATAACTTAAAATAGCAATTTCCTGTTAAAAGCAATGAGAAAACCACAGTAGATGCTCTGGTGATTCATGAAATATAGCCCTGCCCACCAAAGGCACGAATAAGGAAGTGCAAAATTCTAGAGATTTCATCTATTTGTGTATTTTAAAAAATCCCACAACCATTAACAAGCAAGTGGTGAGAATTAACGCTGAAGCAAAGTTATTTTTTCAAATCTAGGTACCAAAATAATCCTTCCAAATTTTCCCTCTCTGAAACACCCTTTCCAACAGGGTTCTAATGAGGGTCAATTACACAAAATGACTTCTGCCATATATTGTGAGGGGAAAGTATTAACTTTGCAAATTGATACTAGATATTTCATGACTTCTGCTGGAATGCTCTTTGTGTTGTAGCTTTATGCATAGTCTGTTCAGTGTGTCTCACTGTGTTGACTGGTAATTTTATTCAAAACTGAATGTAAGGGACTAGTCCTAAAGGGATTAAGACAGATCAGTGGTTTGGCTCTGGTGCCTATGTTCCAGAAATACATTTCATCCCTATTCAAGGGGATCCAAGATTTATTTTTTTCCTTGCTTCCTGAGCTAAATGGGTGCAAAGCAGCTCTTTTCCCTGCCTCCCTCCTCACATGCAGATGGTCACAGGAGTCATTGTCACCCCTTTGGCCACAGGTGTGCTTCCATTAGTGCACCCCACAAGGAATGTGTATTTAAAACTCCTTAGCGTAGCACAGGATTATCCCTACTGCCAGAACCAGGCTTCTTAGGGCTTAATTCTATTAATAGAAAGTACCTAAGTGGAGTAATATCTATTAAGACTGTTCTAGGCTGGTTGTTTCAGAAGTAGAATCGTTTTTGAGTAAGGACTTCTCATGTCACTCTACAAAGTGAGCATCCCAGCTTTTTTCTACAGTCTAACAACATGCTGGAGGAGCTTTATTCCTCATGCACTCTGCTTTTGGTGAATAGGGCAACATTTCTTTCCGTGTTTTACAAGCTGCTGCTTCCTTGTTTCCTCCAGATGAATATTGTTAAAGAACCTCTGAATTACCATTGCGCACAAAATGGGGAAGAATAAACTTTTCAAAGTCCTGTTGCTTGTTTTGTTTTTATAATCTTAGGCTGCTAGCTTGTCTTATGTGTTGAGCTGCTTACTGGTACTTGCAAGAATCCTAGGTCTGTAAGAGGCTGGTAGTGGAATTTCCATGGAGCAATATCCTGGTGTGCATCGTGTTTTCCTCTCAAGAGCAGTGGCTGGAGCTGCCTGTGAGCTCTTGCAGCCAAAGATCGCTCCCAGCACACCCCTGAGACAGCTGTGCCAGGCATGTCCTTCACATAACATGATTTATTTCTCATATGGCTAAGCAGAAATGCAGTGCCATTTGTCAGAATTGGTACACTGGGAGTACTGGCACGTGCAGGCCCACACTGACAAACACTGCTTAAAGAAAGGCACTGGAAACAACTTCGAAGAGGTTTCTGTTCCAAACACCACTTCGGTGTCAGAGCTCCTGGATTTATTTACTGCTGTTTGTCTTTCAGGCTTAGGGAGCTGCTCCCCCCAGCTTTTTTGATTGTTTTGTTTTTAGGAGAAACAGTATTTGCTTTTAGGAGCAATAGTTTGTTTTTAGGAGAAATAGTAATGCTTATTCCAACACGGACTTAAGAAATGAGCTGCTGTTTTCACAGAAGTCAATTCCAGCCACTACAGGAATGGAAGAGGAGTGTCTTTAGGTTCTGGAATAAGTGAACAACAAGAAACTCTTTTGTAAGAGGGGGAAAAAAATTCAGCCCTTTTTATTTATTTTTTTTTATATAATTCTCTCTGGAGTGGTCTGAGAGTTTAATTGCCAACTACCAAAACATATCCTGAGCTACATGAAATGTCCTGTAGAGCAACAGGAGAAAAAACAAAAAAGGAAGATCACTATATTAAAAAAAAAAAAAATCTGTGTTTCAATCTAGAGGAATTAATTAGCTATACCCACTTTATACAACACAGAAGGATGTTTTAATCATTTAGGTCATAAAGTGAAAACAATATTAGAAAATGGACACCCTGGAGGTGGTTCTGTAAAAAGAAGACACATAATCAGGAGAGTATCAGGAACAACTAAGTTGACACGGCAGCTTTCTAGGGGTTCGATCAATAGACTACAAACCCAACCAAAGCATAAATCTTCATTAATGCTTTTGATTAGAAAATAATTTCTTTTGCTCACAGATCTTAATGCTTGGATGAAAGACCTCCTACTCTTCGTAGAAGGAGTCCACCTCCCTCCTGTATTTCTCCAGCACCGTGAGCCGCTTCAGCTTCATTGTGGGACCTGGAAGGAGAGGGATAGTCACAATCCCAGAAATGGGAACAGCAATTCCCACCCAGTCTGGCCTTTGGTGCCTGGGTTTTGTGCTGCAGAGCCTGTTGGGAAGAACATGCCCCACTGTAGGTGTAGGTAAATGCTAAAAGGGAGAAGCCAGCATGGTGTTTAAGGCTGCGTCCACACAAGCATGAAGGACTTCAGAAGGGAGCTGCAGGTAAGAGGGTGTAACTGACTACTGCTTTTTTTCATTAAAAGTAAAGAATGACAGTTTTGAAAGCTCTTAAACAATTCCCAGTTTATTCAAAGAGCTTGGTAACGTACTTTGGGCTCTGTTATCAGGCTTTCACTGCCTTGCTTCTTTTTTTAATGAGAAACTTGCAGTGTTATTACTGGAAGTTATTAATACTGCACAAAGAATTAACCAACACTGATTGCTTAATTCCCCAAAGCGATCTGAAATTTAACTATAAGAAATATAACTCCTTGCAATTAAGCACAGAGTAATAAACGTGTACACAGCTAAAACTCCCCGTTTTTGTACTCTTTCCCACAGAAGGCTTTTCCCTTTCCCTCTAGTGGCTGTACCCGGAATCTGGCACGCAAAGCTCTACCTGAATATAAAGCAGTAAACCTTACCTAGTTCTCCCCCCGAAATGGAGAAGTCTCTTGGCAGGACCCTCCACTTCTGAATGCACTGGGCCCTGCTGGCAGCGCCGCTGTTGACCCGGTCGATTCCCTGCTGGATGGCCCCGAACACGGCCGGGTCTCTCGTGGCCACAATCTCAGCCACCCTGGTGGCTTTGCTGCCAACCTTCTGGCAGAAGTCTCTGGCTTGCTCAGTGAGAATGTCAGTGGGATCAGATGTGTCTGGGTCCAGCTCACTCTGAGACACCAAACGAAGTGGGATCACCAAATGCTCCTCGGAAAAGCGTTACCAGTTCTCTGAGCGGGTCGTCCCCGACTGAGAAGGCTCAGCACAAACATTCTGCAAGCCTTAAAAAGCAGGACACCCACAGCTCACAGTGCTTTTCTTTCCACTTGGCTACCAAATGCAAATCTTTTTGGCTTATATGTACATGAACAGACTTAAAACATGTGAATGAATTAGGCAATAGAGTCCATCTATAGACTGGGAATTTCTACCATATTTTCCAAATGACTCCATCGGTACAGGGAAAAGTTTAGCTCATCATTAAATGGAATTACCATGGTGTAATGTAAACAGCTTGAGAGAAAAGCATTCTTTTAAGTTAGACTTCTTAAATTAGTATTTCTGTTGTACCTGAACAGAGGGAGTATCAGTCAGGGAGGTAAACAACCTGAAAAACCTGGAGTGTCAGTCTCAGTATGTGCACAGAACACCAAGTGCAAGTGTTTTAGGAAAACAGTGATTTTTCAATTGAAGACAATTGTAGACCACAGCAAAGCCATTAATTATTTTGTTCTACAGTCACCCTTCTTGTGTTATAAAAATAACAAGTGGAGAAATGTTTCTGTTGGGAAGTTTCTGGGTTTGCCCAGAACAGAAACATTTGTTGGCCTTGCTCCTCTGTCACAATAAACCCCATTATTGTGCTCTGTACAGAGATTTCTCAATCTTCCAGCATTTCTTAGTGAAAAGTTTCCATTGAAATCGAAAATAGCTTTTATTTTATATACAGGAGAAACAGCAGTAAATATGCAGATGTTTAGCAGATTGTGTAAGCAGCAGTTTAGAGCAGCAGGGTTTGGTTTGGAGTTGCTACACATTTCCCCCCTGCTAATATCTCCTCTGTAACTTTAGATCTTTTTACAAATGATTCAGAATTCTTTTTTGTGGTTGCAGGTGTATAATTTCACCAAAAGCAATATTAAAACTGGTTTACCTTTAGGGTCAGGAGCATGGACAAAAACTTCTTTTCATCTCCAATCAGCATGGCATTACTAACAATTGGGAGCTCCTTTTTAACAGCATCTTCAATTGGAATTGGAGGCACGTTTTCCCCTCCAGCTGTAATAATCAAATCTAGGCAAGGAGAGAAAGGCTCTCAGTTGAATTCAAATAAATTCCAGGCTAAATTCCTGGATCTACCCACCTTCCTTATTCTGACATAAAGAGAGATTTTTTTCCCAACATAACAAATCCAATTAATTATCCTCAAAATAAAGATGCTACTATTTTTCAAACATGCTCAAGATCTCAGATCTCCCTCAATGTAACATATTTGCTCCTGATAATTTTTACATAATCCAGGAGCAGGTTATTCTCAAGGCACTGTTACATAATCTGGAATTTTTCTTTGAGAGATCATCTCTTCCAAATTGGGATTCTGTTTTATTGTTGCTGTCTCACCAGAAAAGCAAATTCATTGTTAACATCACAATTAAAACCAATTCTTAAATCCACCAAGAGGGGTCAGACAACAATAAGTTACTGCTGCAGGGAGGCTCCATAAAAGCCTCATGAGAAAGGAGAGAGGAGTGTGGGGGAGAGTCCAGAGAGGAAATGTGCAGAGGAAGGAGGGATTCCTGCCCTGCTGGTCATACTTTATTCTGTCACTAAGGAATGTGTGTTTTATTTTAATACCTTGGTTCTGAAATATAATACATATATTCAATTAAATTATTGCAAATGGAGTATTCTCTAAGTAAATCCCAGCTCTTTGCTTTCATTACATTGCTGACTTCTCCCTGTCCTCAAACAACAGCCTTTGCAGCTTTTCAGAATGTGCTTCAACAAATAATACAAACAAACTTTTCTAGGTCTTACTTTCCCTTTCATTCCACCCTCCTTTTGCAATAGCCCTGGTTTTGTCTTAGACCCTCTATCCATATTCCTGGCCCTTAGTTTTTCACTGTCAGCTTTTTCCCAGCTGATCCAGACAACTCTAATAATTGCAGCAAGGTTTTCCACACCTCTACAAGTATTCCCCCTGTGTGGATTTCTCCAGCTGCATCTTTGAGCTCATGAGTCCTAAAACTTGTATGACAGAGAACCAAAAGAAGAAGTCCTGCCGCAGTCACTACAAGAAAAGCCTCTTTGCTACCTTATAATAGATTTTTCCTTGTTTGGGCTTGAATTTAAAACTTTAATGAAACTGGACATACAGTTATTTTATCCCAGATAGATTATCCACCCTGTAATTTACAGTAATTGCTTTTAGTTCAGCAGTCAAGGCAGGTGTAAGAGCAACACAACGTTCAGATGGATTGAGACCAGGGGTTGTCAACTGCTGCACTAAAGGAAGATGACCCAGACAGGAAAGCAAGCTAAAATCAAGATACCTGATTTGGTGCAGGCTATTAATAGTGCCACCCTAAGCCCTGATGCCCAGCAGGACATGAAGGCACCTCTGACAGGGTCACTCACCCACGTTGTCTCCCCAGTGATTCACTGTGTGCTCTAAGGTGACACTTACTCAATTCCTAAATCTTCTTCACTCACACCTGGCCTGTGACCAATCCCACTCGTGGATAGTAAGAAAAAGCTCCCAAGTAAGCAAGTGACTGGTCTGACTCTCACTGAGACTCCAGTGCTGGAATAACCCCCAAGCTCATTGCTTGAGCTTTACCTTCCCCTTCTGCTCCCAAGCTCCAGCTCTCTGCAAACCCATCACCCGAGGCACGAGAGGAACCTGCCTCTGACCCACAGCAACAACTGCCAGAGCACACATGGAGCCCTCTCCTTACTGTCCAAACATCCTAGCGTGCAATTAGGACAATTTAGCAAGATCCAAAGGGAGGCTGGACAGCCTAATGAATCACTCAAATTGAAGCAGACACATTCAACCTGTGTTAGCAGTTTATATTGCTAATTGTAATTAATGCTGAGTAAAGGTCTGGGAGATAAAAAGCCTCACTGTAGGAAGTGAATCATCCCCACCTATTACAGACTGGAGGGAAACCTTCCCTGAACACACAGCACACTGTGGTTTGCTCATGGAGAAGTTTATTTTCCCTTCCTCTGAGGGCAATGCTGCTGGCATGAGAGGAAGGGCACACATCTGGCATGAAGGACTGAACATCTGACATGAGACTGAACATCTGCTGTGAGACTGAACAGTGCTGAGCAGTTACCATCACAGGGAGCAAGATTTTGCCTATTACCTTTAATCCTTCCAGTGACATAGAGAAAGCCATCCTTGTCTAGCTTTCCTAAATCTCCAGAATGCAGCCAACCCTCCTCATCAAAGGCTTCTTTTGTTCTGTCTTCCATATTTAAATAACCCATGAAAACAGTCCTTCCCCAGAAACAGATTTCTCCATTGCCTTCTGCATCTTTGTCCACCAGTTTCACTCTGCATCCAGGTGCTGGTTTACCACAGCTATCAGAGAAGAGCAGAAAAACGCCACAGGAAGCACAGAGATATCAAACACAACACTGATAAGAAGGCTAACATGCCAAATGCCTGAAACTACCAAAATAACAGTGACTGCAAATGACACCATTCATTCACCAGGGAAGAGATGTTGGAGCATCCAAGCATTTTTTAGCAGTCTGTCTTGCCTGTGCTTTCTGGATTTCCCCCCCCTCTGTATCTTCAGGCATAAACCCACTTTGGTATTTGAGGTCTTGCATTTGAGAGTTATCCTACCCTGGGCCAGGGCTAGGATAAAAATCAGATTTAGTAACTGTTCTGCATATAATGCTGCAGCTCTCTGCCAATGCTCCTGGCATGGCAGTGTGTTCAGCTGCTGACCTGGAAGTTGCTCTGACTCCCAAAGTCACAACAGAGTGACAATGCACTCAGAAAAATTCAAGTAAGCCATAAGACCCTTGCTGGCCTTAGTAAATACTCTTTCCATAGATATACTGAAACAGACCATGTAAAAAAAAATACTAAAAAAGGTAAAATTACCTGTGCTGCCTGTAAAGGTAAGGCCCAGACAGGCAGTGGGGGCCCGTGGTCTCACTCATGCCATAAGCCTCGTAGAGGGTGATGTTCAGCCCCAGGAAGAAATGCAGAGTTTCGGTGTTGAGAGGAGCAGCCCCACAGAAATGTTTGTGGCAGCAGGACAGCCCCAGAGCGCTGCGGATCTTGGCCAGCACCAAGCAGTCTGCCAGCCTCGCCCACAGCTGCTTGAGGTCACTGCTGAGCACGAAACACACAAGTCAGAGCAACCTGGGAAGTTTTCTAGAACAAAATCAGCCACAAATTTTGTTCACAGATGTATCTGTCATTTGGGGTTGGGTGTTGACAGAATCTACATCAGTGAGAACAGGTGACATGTTCATCCTTTTTGCATTTATTCAGTGGCTTTCATTGCTCCAACTTTCATACCTCCAACTCTTCAGGTATCTGAATAAAGAATCTATAAATACACAACAAAGCTCTTGTATTCCTGATTCTTTTATCACCTAAAAGTGTCTCTGAGAACCTGTCCATAGAGAATCTGTCCATAGCCCAGCAATCTTCCACACCACACCACTAAAATCTGAAATTTGCAGGACCTGTCTGAGAATTTGAATGATCAGACAAACAAAGCAATTATCATGGAGTGATCTTTTGGAACACCGTTTTCCATAAGCAATTTCACACTTCATTGCACTGTCATGCTTTAAAGAACCTTGGAACAGGAGAGAATTGTGAATTAAGCTAGTGTTTGAATTTATACAACATTATTTAGCTGGGCAATCTTATGGAGAAAAAACACCAGAGAGATAATGTCCTTAGAGCTCAGAGAATTAATGGGGGTGTCCCTGGGTTCTTGCAGGCAGATGAGATGTTCTTAACTCACGTATCCCAAACTGTCCTGAGCCCCCCAGATTTCCCCCTCCCATACACACCCTCCAGTGTCCTGCCTTTCCTCTGCCTTCCCTCAGAGCCACGGCAGCAGTGACTGCACCAGGGAGCTCTCCCAGCCTGCTAAGCCCAGCACAGGCAGGGGATGTGGCAGTGAGAGTGTGTTCTCAGGGAGGATGGAGAGACACTTGGGACAGTCACCTGTGTTTAGGGTCAGTAATTGAGAACTACCCCCTCCCTCTTGCACTGTATTTGTGCGGTGCCAGGCCAAATGTTACCCATTTATACTCAGAGTCTCACTGAGGCTTTGCAGTTCATTAAAAGCTCCATTCAGGTGTCTGGGAGCCTCACTCACTGTAATGCTCACCTGCTTGAGCCATTCAGGTTCCTCTCTAGGCTAAGTGACATAGCCCATGAGAGCATTTTCTTCTTCACAAATCCTGACTGAGCAGAAGCATCCTTTAATTTCTCCATGATTTTCTCCCATACTCGGGGGACTCCCATGTGAGACGTTGGCTGCACCTCTTTCAGAGTGTTGATCAAGCTGCCCTGTTATAACCATTAAATAAATTCAAAGCTTTGCAAAAGGCACATGGCAGAGCTAAAGAGGTTTGGCGATGCAAAACCTGCATCTTTAGGGATGTAGAACATGAGTAAATATATAGGTTATAAAGAAGGACCTGCCCCAGTCAGACATGCACTCACACGTGTCAGGTCTGACACAGGGGGAGGTACAGACACAAGAAGGAAAACACTCAGGTGGGTCAGTTTCTCCCGTCTCCCTTTCCTCCAAAAATTGCTTGTACTTCTTTAGCTTTGCTGCTTACTCTTTTGCCATAGAAAACCCTTATGGATCTGGATTATATATTTTAATTGGAATCTAGAGCACTGGATCACAAATTTAATGGCCTTTATTTTTCCATAATTCTTACAATGACACTCAATCTGCATCCTTTACAACTTCTCAAATGTCATACTCTCTCCTCAGGGAGTTTTCTAAGAGGAAGACGTGCAATCTTAATTAGATGTAAAGCAAGACAAGATACCTTTAGAGCATCTGGCTCAGCAAAGTAGACCTGCTCTCCCCATTTGATTCCAGTCCACAGGTCATATATCTGTGCAGCTATGTGGCTGAGGGGGAGGTAGCTGACTATGGACTCCTGCTGGACCTCTGCAGGCTGCATATCTCCTGCTCTGCTGCAATGTGCTGATGTCCAAGTTATCTGTTTGAATAAATAATACAACACATTAGGTCTGCTGGGGGGGTTGGGTTGTTTTATTGGGGTTTTTTTTCCTCCTTTAACACAAACTAAGGATCCTCATGCTCCACTAACGTAACTGTGCAGAATCTGTGCTCACAGAAATTGCTGAGGGCATTGCAATACTGACTGTCAGTTCCCTGGGGACACTCAGGCCAGAGCCAGATGACCTTCACAGCAATGCAGAAGTGCAGATAACAGAAGTAAATAGAGTGTCTGCTGCCTGCCTGGGCTGTGTCTGCCTCCCACTCCCCTCTCCCTGGTAGCACACTGAGCAGGCAGCCACAGGCTGGGGGGACAAGGAGTAAATTATCTGCCCCTTCCCTTGCAGCTCTCCTGCTGAGCACACTTTCTGTCAAGCTGGCATTTGGCACCAGTGCTGTGTCTACAGGTTTGCCTGAAAAAGAACAATAAATAGTGATCAGCGAGCTCAAAGGACAACCCAGTATCAGCAGCAAGCTCATTGCCTTGTGTTTTCCATCACCTGGGTAAGCACTAAGGAGAGGACAGCA
Source organism: Acropternis orthonyx (assembly GCA_035583155.1). Taxonomy (NCBI): domain Eukaryota; kingdom Metazoa; phylum Chordata; class Aves; order Passeriformes; family Rhinocryptidae; genus Acropternis; species Acropternis orthonyx. Next base: position 19,682,507 of record JAWWEU010000017.1, read on the forward strand.
GCTGATCTCTGCTGCTCTGGAAGCCTCTGGAACATTCACCACAGGGGGTTCACAAGTGACACGCAGCCCTCATGAGAGGCAGCACACACAGGGATGTTTTTGAGGGTGTGCTGCTTGACTTCTTAGTGAAGCTGGATGGTATTTCCCTCCACTTCTTCCCACATGCAGTTCAAGGATGCTAAATATCCATATCTTCATTATCAGAACACAGCACATGGAAGACCCACAAATATATGTGATGGTATGAGAGCTGTGTGTATAAAAACCCCAACAAAAATAAACCCCCAAAACAAACAACACCCCTCAAAAAAACCCAACCAAACCAGAGAACCCCAACTAACATAAAGAAACAGCTCTTTCTCAGAGGAGTGTGTAACCTGAAGTGGGTGGTGCAGGACATAGGAATGGGATGATTCAAGGTGGAAGGGTAGAGACACAAATCCCATGGGACACACTGCTGTCACAGTGTGGCCCTGCCACCTCCCCAGGGCATGAATGAACACCTGGCCTGAGCAAACAGGGATGCTCAGGAGAGGGTTTTAAGGAGCAGCACGGGGCCAGGCCAGGCACTCCAGCTTTAGAGGGCAGCACTGGGCAAGTGGCTATGGGATACTTCCCGCAGGAAGGATGGGATGTCTTTAGGATGTGTCTGTTCATTGCTTACCCTCCCAGCCCCACAGCAGAGCTGTGTGGTGCACACAGGACTGACTCAGCATTGGCTTTGCACATGGACAGTGGCAAACACGTTTGACTAAAGAAGGCAGCAGCACAGCTACAGGCATGGCATGCTTTCCACAGTTTGTCAACATAAAAATAGCCTGTTTGTGATCAGCAGCCAAGAATAGTTTGGCAGCTGCCAGGGAAATGACACCAGACTCCTGTGAGATAGAGGAGCACAGATTTGCAACATCAGATCAGTCTTTTTGTCTACCAAGTCCTCAGTGTTCTGTTTCCAGGTACTACTGCACTAATTCCCTACATTTTGGTGAATTTCTGTTCACATTGTGCATGTCTGCAAGAATTTCTGCTTTATTTTAAGGGGAGAGGCCTTAAATTCAGACCAGCACTTTCAGATTCTCTGTGTATTCAGAAAGGCTCCCCACCACCTTCCACCCCTACTCAGACACCTTATGAAAAATTAAATACATAAACTCCCAACACAACTACACTTCAAATCTTTGCTAGCAGACCTCTGTGGAAAGTCCACTCAGCAAACAACTTTGCTCTTCCCTTCAACTGGAAATGTCCTGTTTGCAGCAGTGCAGGTGGGGCTACTGTAAGTACCAGCCCTATGCCCTGGAGCTGTGTTATCCCCCAGCGGCAGATGTGGGAACCCGCACACCAGTCTAGGAACACAAAATGCCAAAGTACAAAACCACACATGCCCCCTCAATTTTAATAAAATCTGCAAAAGCAGTGCCTCAGGCTGGCTGATAGTAGCTGGCTGATGTCTGTGATTTGTTTTACAATGACCTGTGACATCACCTGAGAGACTTTATCTGTGAATTTCATTTATGATCTCACAAGAAATCCAGGGAACAAAAAAATCATATTCACAAAGAACTGTTCAACCCTGTGGAGTGCTGGTTTGAAGGGAGTTTCATTCTTTACCTTACTTGTGCTTCCCCAGAAGCAGCCAGCTGCGCTTCAAACAGTGCTTTGCAGTGCACTGCCCAGGTGGTGAAAGCAAAAGGATTTCAGGGCTCTGGCATGTGCCAGTCACTTCAAACCACAGCAATAAACACCCTCGTGCTTTGCTATTTCCCTGCCCAAGGCAGAGCCTGCAGTACATACATTGTCATGGCTCAGCATGGCTCCTTTGGGCTTCCCAGTGGTTCCAGAGGTGTATATCAGCACACAGCACTGATTAGGCTTTTGAGAGTTAATAATGTCATCCAGAGCAGTGTCAGGTATGTCATCTCCCAACTCCAGAAACTCCTCCATCTAGAACATGGAACAGAAATACAGGATATCAAATGGCTTCTCACTAATTGATCCAGTTCTGCATCTTTCCCCCCTTCCAAAGCAGCAGGACACTTCAGTGCCTTCTTTGAATGTGTATCCAAGGCAGGTTTCCCCAGGTCTTGCCTATGTAACAAACATGGCAAGTCTAGCTTTGAAGTGAATGTGTGAATTGCAAACAGACTGTCTAAAACTGTGCTCCCATGAGTCTTTTCAGTGAATGTCTAAGAAGGGAACAGTGATACTATTCCTCCTCCAACATGGATAGAGGGGTAAGTCATGGAGGCTAAAATTCTGTTACTATCTCACAGTGTAAGAATGATTTTGAGTCTTACTTAAAGGAATCTGGATGTATCATTTTTAGGTAAGTGAACACTTGTGACATCTCCTGTATAATTCACTGTACTCTACACAAATATAACTATAAAGCAATTGGATGAAAGCTTCTTTGCAAAAGCATCATTACCTAGATGTGTGTGAATGTTTGCCCAAATTATCTGCTATTTTACAGGAAACAGAGAATATGATGCTGGTCACAACCTCCATTCACATTTGGCTCATTCTAGAGTGGGATAAACCTTTTATGGCCCTGGACTTTTGTGCCACACAGATGAGCCCAGAGGAATCCTGAACCTGATCCTCTGTATTACACTGCTTGTTCCCAGACACTTCCACTGCACAGCCCTGATATGCTGCTGAGTGCACCATTAGCATTGAGCTAATTGAAAACTGGGGGATGACAGTAATTTTTAAGAAAATCAATAACCAAGCTGTCACTTTCCCACTGCAATCCTGTGACCGATACTGTGCTACAGCACTGTGTTATTTCAATGCAGCACCTCCATTTGTCAGGGATTTCTTGGAGCTGTATCCAGGCCCACAAAGCAGTAATGAGGGTGACTTGAAGGACAAGGCACAGGCTTGAGTTCTGCCAGGGGAAATTTAGGTTGGATATTGGGAAGAAATTCTTTACAGAGAGAGAGTAATCAGGCATTGGAATGGCCTGCCCAGAGAGGGGGTGGATTCACCATCCCTGGAGGCTTTTAAGCTGAGATTGGATGTGGCACTCAGTGCCATGATCTGGTGTGTTGGATCACCAGGGATCACAGGGGTGTTGGATCAAGGGTTGGACTTGATGATCTCAGAGGTCTTTTCCAACCCAATCAATTCCATGGTTCTATGACAGCAGAAGTAAAACAGGAGAGTCTGTGCTTGAGGGTCTTTCAGCTGACAACAGTCAGCCTCTGTGGCCCCTTAACTTCCTTCTCTTGGGTGGAAAAGCTGTCCTGCGGATTATTCACCAGCTTTATCCTTCCTTCCAACAAACCCCATCTCTGACAAGAGAGGCACTGTGCTGCACAGCTCTGCAGCAAGCAGAGATTTGCCACATCCTCCCCCTTCCCACAGAACGTGGCAGCACCAACTTCCCAAGCTCCTGGAGAGCGTGGCAGTGTCAAGGATGCAATTGTTTGGGTGTCCCTAAGCAGCTGTCCCTGTTTTCCTGACCTCACTGCATTCTCCCACTGGAATGCATCATCCCTGGGAATCTGTCACCCAGGCTTTGTTGACTGAGCAGCACCTGGCTGTAAAACAGTCACACACACACACACACACACACACACACACACACACACACCTGACTTTGCATTTGCCTTCTGGAAAGAGGCTCTGCCCCGGCTGCAGCAGCCCCTGATCCCCCACGAGCTGCCCCACCTGGGCTGGGTGCTTTGCTCTGCATCAGCCCTGGCTGATGAACAGGCAGTCACTCCTGCCTTGGTGAGCCTGTCTCTGATTTTCCCTTTGGATGACATAACCCCTGGCACCTGCCACACACTCTCACAGCTCCCCTGCCCCACTGGGAATCAGCCAACACGACACCCGAAACTGCTGGAAAACACAGCAATTCTCAGGTGGTTGGGTTTCAGCAAGTTGCTCAAGAATTAAAGGCTGGCACTTATTCTTTTTACTAAGAAATACAAATAGCAACATCAATCTCTGCATTAACTTTGCTACTGTACCAATGCAAGGCATGCTCTAACACCAGTGTGTACAGTGCTGGAACAGTCACAGTTATATGGAAGATATGGGGAAAATAAGCACAGAAGACTTTTTTCTTATCAGATTGTCCAAATTGCAAATATTCTCAAATAATTCTTTGCTGTTTACTCTTCATTAATATACTTTTTCCACAGTTGAAGTTTTGCACCCTAAAATCTGATTATCTGTAGTCCACTGAAAATGCTGAGTTTTGTATTCTTATTGCTTAAGAATTACTTAGCTTCCATTATATTTTCCAAATACATTAGAATAATGTGTTTCCAAAAACCTGCTTTGCTTCAAGCTGTTATACTCCTTAAAGGCTGAACTTCTACCACTCAGAAATTTCTGATCCTGCCTTTGTCCTTTTTTCTTTATCTTTAACTTGTGATATGAAGATTCTACATGTACTAAGAAAATGTGCTCCTCTGTGTAGTCCATAGTCCCTTCTCTTCACTTGTTGCCTGTCCCCAGAAATATTTGGTGCAGACAAAATGCAACTACCACCTGTAAAAGAATGAGAAATCTCATGTTCTTAGATCCAGTGTAACTCACAATCCAATTTTCACCAGGGGACAACTGTTATTTTTAACCATTTTAACCATTTCCCACCCCTGAAACCTGTAAGTGTCAACCTAAATACCAAGAGGGCCCAAGACAGAGAGTTAAGCAAGGTAGCTCTAATTTTAAATGTACAGTCTCAAACATGAAGTTACAGGTAAATTAAACAGAAAAAGCTGATGAAGCTTTTGGATGTGTTTTCTGGAGCACAGAAATGCATTCTCAGTGACACTCTACTGAGAAAACATAGTAAGAATTTATCAAATAAATAATTTCCCCAAATTCTAAGTCTGTTCTGGCACTCACATACCGTGTACAAATTTGGGTGTCTCTCTGGAATGGAGTCCTTATAGAGAACAACAGCTTTCAAGTGTGGCAAGCGAGCCCAGATCTGTTGGATTTTTTTAAAACAAATTTATTATTTATTATTCATATCTTGTGTGGGCTTTTTTCCCACTAAAATACTGTCAAAACTGCAATGGCTTGACAGGCACAAAACCACTCCTGTTCCCCTCCGCCCCCAAATATTCTCCCCCAAACATCCCCAACTGGCTCTGCTCAACTCGAGGCGGGGGAAGGAGGAGGGAACTACACAGTCTACACAGTCTGCTTGAGAAAATCGGGTCAGAAGGTTTGAAAACAGTGGAAAATCCATCAGAAATGTCTCCTGAGCATCCTTCAGAAGGGCACAACGAGGCACGGTGTCGACCAGGCTGACCCTCCTTGCTGGGCTTACCAGTAAAGCCACTCAGCAAAAACTGGTGTTCAGGTGCTAAAAAACATCCTGCTTCCTTCAGGAAGAAGGAACACAAGAGCCATGTGCACACTGGAGGGCACATGAAGACACAGAGCTGCAGGCAGGAGCTCTGCTGTGCTTGCAGAAAGCTCTGCTGCACTCCTGCCTTGCAGAGATGCCTTGGAACTGATCACATCTGGAACTGAATCCGTGCCAGGGCAAAAGCTGTGGCTCCATGGGAGTCATTATGTACATATTATTAAAGGATAGCAAATGAAATGTTATGTTATTTCAGTCTTGGGTTCTTCCAGGAAACGCCCCTCATCTCTGTTCTAGAATACTTACAAAAATCGCTCTTTCCTACAAATCACATACAAAACAGAGCTACAAAACAAAAGTGATTAATGCACAACTTATATCAAGTACATTTGGAAAAAACCATGGGATGTTTTCTCTCTGCCCAAGCCCTGTGATGGGGATCTTCCTCTCAAACGGGTCCTTCCCTGTGACAGCCCTGCTGAAACCCAGTCACAGCTGCTCAAGGGCTCTTCAGTCTTTAAAGAGGCTCCTCCTGCTTTCCCACCCAGCTCTGTCTCCTGTTGGCCATCACACTGCCAAAGTGCAGGACCTCAACAGCCCTAGTGCCTGATGTGACCAGCAGGAAAAGATGATACCTTGCAAAGGGGAAATCCTGAACACTGGCATCCTTAATATCTAAATGGCAGGCCTTTACATCAGCATAATCTCTTCCATTCAAGTCTGGCAACGCACAAACAGAATCAGGTGGTGAGAGTATAAACACGGGATGAAATGTGGTTTTATTGAGCTAAGCCTGCAGTGACCCACACACACACACACAGAGCAGCACGCTCCCCAGGACCTCATGCACTGCATTTCTGAGTGGGGACACTCCCACGAAAGCTTTCATGACACAGATGGTGTGTCTGGTATTTGGGACCAACACAGCACTGAGAAATGAGACCACCCTGGCTTTTCAGTAACCCTTCAGCCACCTTGTACCTGCATTATCTTCTCCAGTTGTTTCTGATTTTCCACAACCATGACGTTGGTTTTGCTGTCATGAGCAATGTAGTGACAGGCCTCTGGAGAATTGGTTGTATATATTCCTGTGACAATTCCTCTGTATCAAAATATATATATATATATATATATATATAAAAGAACATATATTTATACACATATACACACAATACACATGCACTTAGTCTCGAAAGAGACTGAGAATCAAAGATCAGATGAAAGTTGAGAGAGTCTGAAGATGTGGAAGCCAACAGCAGCACAGCTCTCACATTTGTTTCATGTATTCAGACACAGGAGTCTCTGATTATGCCCATTAAAAAAGCTGACCTCTGAACTCTGTTCAGTAGAAGGTGCTGTAGGCTATGATTTGGTGTCTTAACCCACTTGAGGCTACATGAGAGTCAGCTCAGAAGTGGTAAAAAATCCCCTCCTCTGTTCAAGTTGTACACAGCCACAAATCGGGATTTCATTGGCACAGAACAGCTTAAGGAGTAAAACCCAAATTGTGTAAACAGGAACCAGGACAGAAGGAATCAGGCTAGTCAACAGTCATAAGCTATTTTATCTACTTGAATATATATTGCTGTAGACAAATATCATTAATATAAAACTGTGAGTCTCATCTGTTTCCCACCTCTTCCAGTGACTAGATACTGTACAAAAGCCTCTGTCACAGTTAAGCCCACAGCAAACAGGATCAGTTTTAGGAGTGTCTGGACTATGTCAGATATGAGACTCCAGCAGGTCTCTGAATGTGCTAATCAGTAGCAACACAACTTCCAAAATATGACACCAAATACTTATTTTCTGCATTTCCAGCCCTAGCAAACCAGAAATCCTCAAATCCCCCTCAAAATAAACCCCCCTCCCCCCCAAAAAACAGTCTTACCCAGCAAAAACAGCTCCAACAGCTGAGATGAACCATTCTGGAGAATTAAATCCAAGGATTGCTACGCTGTGGAATCGTTCAAGACCAAGCTTAAAAACAATGAGCATGAGGTTATATAATATAGGCACACTGGAGAGGAACAGACCCAGAAATGGAAACACGGAAACTTCTGATTTATGATTGCAGTATTGACAAGGCATGTCCACACACACCTCTGCTTTGGTATCCACAGCAAACCCAGTATTTATCAGCAATTAACAGGAGGGAACTTTTCCACTACCTTCTCCTGCCTGCTGGAGCTCTGCTGCCCAGGCAGGCCTGAAACCAGAACATCCCAATATGTACAAGAGCAGAAGGAGTACTAATATTATCTTATGTTTAGAAGGTTGTCTTTCTCTCACCAAATTGTCATGAATACTGCTTTCCCTTAGTTTTCTTTTTCTAATCTGAGCTCTGTAGCCACGTCCCAGTGAGACAGGGCAGCACAGCAGCTCTTCCCTTGCAGCCAGGCTCCCCTGACAGCAAACCAGAACCCATTTTCATCATTATTTCAATAAAGAACAAGTCTCCTGATCTTCAAGTAGTAGGAAAAGCCTCTTATATGTCTTATATGGTGGGTTTGGGGGTTGGTTTTTTGTTTGTTAGGTTGGTTGGTTGGTTATTTTAGAAGAGACAAAGGGAGAAAAAGAATGGTGGGTTTTTTGTCCTGTACCTACCTTCAAGAAGCTCTTGGCTGCTTTCCTGGAGAGGCAATAATACTCTGAAAAAGTTATTTTCTCCCACTTTCCATTCTTTTTGCTGGCCAAAGCATTAAGGGACCCATATTTTTCCAGGCTCTCCTTGAACATCTGATGAACTGTTATGGGAGTCTGTGGACATGAGTTATCTATTCTCAGTCTGACTCTGCCATCAGCGAAGGAGGTCCACAGGGGCTCTGGAAGGTAAAACACTCTGGTCAAGGTATTCTGTCACTGAGAAATGCCATGGGACTGTGCACCACCAGACAAGAGCACTGAAAAAAGACTAAGCACAACTCTGGCACTTCCCACCTTTTGAGACAAGGGCTGTCCAATTTTATTACTATCAACCACACCATGTAGAAAGGGGAACCTTTATTTGCTACACTTTGTTCTGCATCTGGAACCGAAGAGCCACGGTGCAGAATTGTGCTGATCTTGTGTGTGTTACAGGCACACCACCAATTCCAGAGCCATCTGTCTGCCCATGCTCAGCCCTGTGCTAATGGAGCAGTCAGTGAACCAGAAAGGTCTACAGAGATCCAGAATATTCAGTATCCAACCTCTTTTTGCTGGTTATAATTCTGCCCTCCCTCCTTCCCCTCCAGCTCTTCTCCCTCATCCTGTCTCTGTCCCCCACTACTTCCCACAGTTTTTTCCTTGGTCACCTGACCCACTTTCACTCCATCCACTCCTGTCTTGCCCTGTTTCCATGTCATTTTTCATCATTTTCTGCTCTTGTCTTCCTCACCCTGCCTTTCTACCATCCCCTTTTTTCTCCCTGTATTTTTCCTCCCCTTCCTTGACAGGACACAGACAGAGCACCAACAAATGCCACTCGGCTCTCACCACTGGTGGCAAGGACTTCACAAGAAATGTCTGTCTCAGAGACTCTACTTGGCTCTTGCAGACCCAGCAAGAGACTGAATACACTCCTTAGAGGATCTAGGGGGGTAGTAAGTTGGCAAAATTCAGGTGAATTCTCACAAGGAAACCACAAACCCTCCCACAACTCCCCTGTCAAACAGTGCCCATACTTCTGAATAAAACAGTACAAGAACATTTTAAGAACGACACTTTTCTCTTTAGATTTACCTTCATAATTGAAGATATATTATTAGCATAAGCGTAACAAATATATATTGTAGAGTGAGCTGATGGAAAAACTTCAGATCAAAGTGCTTTGGTTTGTCAGAATTAAGTGTAATAGGAAAGAGGACTTTTTGAAGTTCCTGATACAAGTTAATAATCATGATTGTCTTTAATAAGCAGGATTGTCTTTTCCTACACTTATGGAAAGCAAAGACTGTGAAGAAAGCTCAGAGAGTATCTGCACTGTTTCCTGGCACTCCAGTGGCTGAAAAAAACCCAGTTCTGGAGCATTCAGAAGTACAGCATCCCTTCCCAGTGCTGTTCCTCTTGTTTCTTCACAGAGAAACCACCTCTCTGAGAATTCTGACAATCTGTGAGCTCACCCACCCCAGCTGGATCCACCCCAGCTCCTTGGGACACCCCTGCAGCCTCCCTGGGGTCAGGCCTGGCAATCTGCACAGGTAACAGGGGCACAGCAAGCTGCTGGAGGCTCACAAACACTGTGTTCCATTCCTGTGCCTGGCTGGCAGATTTGGATTTTTCTCTGGACAAACAGAAGGTATTAATGACAGCAATAAATACAAACAAAGCTGCTTCATCTCCACGTGCCTTCATTTGCTCAGGTGCAAATTGCATATAATGATTTCCAAAACACAGGTGTGGAGCTTTGCTTAGGTCAGTGGAGAAAGGGCATCATAAATCCAGGCAGTTCAGAAAACAAGTAGCTGTGAAGGATTTCAGGTAATAGAGAGACTTTATCAAAGTGTAAACAGGAGCACCCAGTAAATATTTTATGAGCTGAGAAGGCCAAGCAGGTGTTTCTGCACTTAATCCCAATGCTGGTGTGAAAGGATGGGAGGGAAGGGCTGTCAGAAGTTAATCCAAATGCTTATTTTCTGCAGTGACACAACGAGGCCCAGGTGAAAAACTCTCTATATAGATGTTCTGGCTTCTAAACCGACAAAGGTGGCAGGGATTGCAGCTGTGCTGGGGCACAGATGGGTGACTGCTCTGGTGAAAGCAAAATTGTACCACACAGAGCTAAAATGCAACATCCTGGATCATGTGTTATTAAAAATGCTTTTGGGCAAAGAGTACTTCTCTTCAAGGGAGCTGAAAATACTAGCAACGTTCCTAAAATAACATTACAAAAGTTGCAGACATACAGCAGATAACAGAATCAATCAAATCATTGAGGTATCTATACACAGAAACCAAAAATGTACTTGGAAACTGGATTTCCTTTTGCTTCTCCTTATGCAGGTTTTTCTGCTGTCAAAAAGGCACCTTTGGTTCACAGCAAAGGCTAAGAACAGAACCAGTTTCAGACTCTGCATCCCCTTAATAACACACAATATACAGTACAAACAAAGATAAACCTGATGCCCATTCAGTGTCTGCTTTTGCATGTATTTGCAGGGAGAACTTAAAACATTCTGAAATCTAGATATAAGCCAAATAATGCCAAAAATCTAATTAGTCTGTCCCACAGAGTTAGTAAAACCAGCAGAACATGAACAATATATTCCTCTGTCAGTGGAATGAGCAGAGGGCTCATTCTTCTCAGAAAGAGCCTGGGAAGGAATGCCTGGCAAAATCCTCAATGTGGCAATTATAAACTTTGGGAAAGGCAAAATAGGTGCTGTGCCTTGCTGTCATCTGAAAGTTAAACTGCTATGTCCAGGCTGGAAATGAGCTCAGCACCTCCTGAAACCACAGTGGAGCTCACAATTAGACACACTGTTAGCATTGGTATCTTACACAGTGCCAAAGGTTTACAGAGAGCACCAGGGAAAACCAATATTCCAGCTTAAAGTACTTGATGGCACTGAAATTTCCCTAAATGCAACCAAAGAGGAGTTCTTTCTCCCAGCCTGCACTACACTTGGTACCCAAAATGCTTGTTCATTCCATTCCTTGGCTCACGTCCTTCATACGAATTCACTGAGGTCAGCGATGGCGAGATTTCTGCTTAAAGAAGACAATATTGCCATTTAAAACAAAAACAGCAGAGATTTTATTCAGATAAATCCTTTTGACTGTCACTCTTGGAGCCCCTTGAGCATCATCCCCCTCACCAAGGCCAAATTCCATGATGAGAATTCCTTCTCCGTGGTCCAGTGTGCCCTCACTGCCGAGGGAAGGGATGGCTCAGAGGAGCCCCATACCCACAGTTATAACCCAAGGACTGGCACTGCAGCTTGTCTTGGGAACTGCCCTAAGGAAAGCTGATCTCAATGCTTGGGATTTTTAGCTGTGCTCGGGATTTCAGTTTTCCCACTAAGGTGTAGATTTTCAACAAGGAACTTTACAGGAGGAAAAAGGTAGTTAAGAACCACTTAAAAGACACACTGAAAGTTTTCAGTCCTGAACTTATGAACCACACGTGAATACTGATTTATTAAAGTACATTTGTTACTCAAATATTTTCATCCAAGTCTGAAATTATACACAACATAAACACATTGCAATTCTTGTATTTTTATCAGGCAGTTTACTCCTTCCACCATGTATGATGGAACAGTTCTGGCATAGATACCAGCCCAGATACCAAAAATGACTTTAAATAGACAAACAAACAGCAAGTCCATATTTATTTACTTTTTGGGCATGAATAATCAATCTGGCTGAAACTGCTGGACCTCTGAGATGTATGAGGGAGACCATGTACTAGTTAAAAAAAAAGAGAGAAATACACTAATCCTCCAGTTTAAAGCTAATATAATTAATGAAACCTTCTCTCTGTTCACTACCTGCAAGGATCCTGCTGACTGCCAGCAAGGATTTGAGAATGTAAATGAATTCTGATGTTTATGGAGGAGCAGCTCTGAAAGCCATATAAAATGCAAAAGCACCAAGGTCACCTTTGAGACAGGTAAACAGGCTGCCTGTGGAACAGCCCCGCTCCATGACCTGAGTCACTCCAAGTGCTGTCCCACAGATGTGCCCTGAGAAGCAGGAACTAAACCAATAATTTAACTTCTGCTTGAAACTGAATCAGATTTAACTCACGAAACAGTGCCTTGATTATACGCCAGTTGCTGCAAAACATCCCTCTGCCCCAAGGAGGAGAGCAGGAATTCAGCCCTTTGCTGGAGGCATTCCTGACAGTCATCATCCCAGATTCCCCAGCTGTGATGCCATCACATTCTGCTGACAACACAACTGTATCATTCCTCCTCTCACCCTCTATTTTTTACTTTTCTTCAGCATGTCTGTGACCCTAACAGATGAAGTTCTTTTTAGTAAAAGCTGGAGCTGGGTACACACAGGCTGGAGCCTGAGAGCTTGGTATGTGTGTCAAACTTCCCCCCCGTGCCAACAAACAGACTAAACAAAAGTACACAAGTTGGGAATTTCAAGTACCAGCCAGATTATCCACACAGTGAGTCTTCTAACAAAATACAGAAACCAGCTTCCTGTTGCTTGCCTTGCCATAGCTGGGGGAGGAAAAGGGTTTTCTGCTATATTACCAGTTTTCCACAATAAACATGTAATCTCACACTCTCAAACAGGAAAGACTGAATAAATGGAGGAAATCTCTTTCAATTAGCCAAGGCACACAGAAATATTTCAGTTCATGGAAGCTTGTGCCTTTTGCATTGGAGGAAAAGGGAGTATTTATGAATTGCAATAAAATACAGTGCTCTTCACAGCAGTGAGCTACAAGTGTGGCTCAGAGAAATTAGATCTCCTCCAAAGAATCCTCTCCAAGCTGACGTGGAGGGAGTGGTGCATCAGGACAAGCACAAAATAAGCCTCATAACGACACTGACGCTTCTGAAAGTGATTACGGTGCACCAAAATGGAAGTGTGTGGAGGGTGTAATCAGGAGGAAACATCGGCCCCGAAACACTGCCCAGGCATGCAGGAATGGAAAGGCAACACCAGGAACTGAGATTGGCGAGTGATGGGAAGAGCCACAAGAAGGGCTTCCACAGGTACACAAGGAGAACCGGTGGCATCGTGGGCGACTGACTGACACAGGACTGATGCTCTCAGTGCCTCCTTCACCCCAGTATTTACTGGCAGGATGAGTGAAACAGGTGAGATGTTTTACCTATAGCAGAAGAAAATCAAAGGAAGGGGGCACTTGCACAAACAGGACACAGGCAGAAGTGTTGAAGGGACCACACGGGGTGCTTACGAGTGAGCACTGAGAAACCAGGTCAAGGCCACCCCAAGGCTGCCCTCTGCCACTGAAAAAGCACAGCAGTCTGGTGAGGTGCCCATGACAGGGAAAAAGGCAAATGTCCTCACAAAGCAGAAGAAAGAGGACTCAGATAACTAAAGACCAATCAGCCTCAACTCAGTCCGTGGAAAGGCTACAGAACAAACTCTCCTAGAAATCATTTTGAGCTATAAAATGGTGACTGAGACCAGCCAGAATGGACAGACTAACCCAACTACCTTCCACGATGAGTGACTGGCTCTTATACAGTGAAGCCAGTGGCATGGTGCTTACTTTTTACCTTTAATGAGGTCTTTAATTAAAGTCCTATGTAACCCAGCATCCTTGGAAGGTTTGAACCTGATTGGAGTTGGAGGAATACATGGATAAAAAATTGGCAGGGTAACTAGTCTTTGAGTGCAGTGGCAAACAATTCCAAGTCCAAGTAGCAGTCATTTACCAGTGACATTCTTCAGGGGTCACTCCTGAGAAGGACACTGCTCAGGGATGGCACTGCTGGCCTGGGCAACAGAGGCAACACTCACAGCTTCGGAGATGACACCGAGCTTGAGGAGCTGGCCAACAGGACATTCCATCCAGATGGGCCTCAGCACACCAGAAGAAGGTCTGACATAACCTCAGAGCTCAGCAGGGGTGAATTTAAGTCCTGCACTCTGGGCAGGGTAACCAATGCCCCAGCATGGACTGGATGGCAGCCGGCCCAGCGGGACAAGCTCCTGGTGGACAGGCTGGACGTGAGTCAGTACATCCCAGTGGAGAGGAAGGTTGGCTCCATCCCAGCTGCACTAGCAGGGTTAGAGCCAGCAGATCCAGGAAAGTGAGTGTTTCCCCTGTCAGCACTCCCCAGGGTGTATTTGAAGCTGGGAGCAGCTCTGGAAGCCCCTGCAGAGAGAGATCCTGACACGAGCCCAGGATTCCCAGGCAGTCAGGGGCCCGGAGCACACCGTGTAAGACAAGTCCCTGCAGGAACCAGGTTTCTCCAACCTGGAGAAGATGAAGAATGGATCTGCCTGCTCTCTGCCACAGACCAGAGTGGGGGATGCAAGGAAAACAGGTTCTTCTCAGAGGAACTCAGCAGAAGGATGAGAGGTGATGGACGTGAGTGGCAGCAAGGAAAATCCTTGAGGATCAAGAGAAGTTGTTTCACAATGTTGGTGACTCAGGCTAAGAAGGGGGACTGACAGGCTGTGGAATTTCCATCCCTGGAGGTTTTCAAAACTCAGCTGAACAAAGCCATGAGCCCTCCTGTGAGCAGAGAGATGGACTAGTTGCCCTCCAGTGGTCTTTCCCAACAGGAATTATTTTGTGATTCCATCAGTGTAAAGCCAGCATGAATGAGTTCTCCTTTAACTTCATGCTGGGTTTAAGTCAATATAATGCTTGCTGCCAACAGTAAGGGTACTCTGAATTTACACATGCATTGGAAAACCCCAAATCTGGCCTGCTCCCACAGGAATGAGCTTCTACCTGCTGGTGGAAAGGAATGGGGAAAAAATTCCAGAACAATCTGTGGTCCCCATTAAGCAAATTTACTCCTCAGGTTGCAGAATGTATCAATTATAAAGCGAGAAAGACAGTTCTGCACAATTAGAAAACATCAGAGTCTCCTTCTTTCCTCTTTGTACACACTGCTGAAATTAGACACTGAACTCCCTCCTCATGAAAGTCTTTTTGGGAGAAGTTTTTGAAATGCAGCCCTCCCTTTGCCACTCAGCATCTGCAGAGCAGTGTGATGCTTCCAAGTCAAACACTGCTTCTCATTTAAATGGGTAACAAGTAGTGCCACAGATTCTCAAAGTCAAATAGAAGGCAAAGTCTACCAAATTGTAAACTCCTGAGTCATCAACTTAGAAGCATATCTAAACACTAGTAAGGGAACTGCTTAATTAAAATGGATGAGGTGTGGCTTGTGTTTGCAGGAAAATGAGGATGGAACAGCTGGAATGGCTTCTCCCCCCAGCTGTTCCCCTCACCTCTGTGGTCACCTCTGCAGGAGTGGCTGGATGGCATGTGCATTCCTCCCTGGGCATGCTTTACAGCCCAGCCTATTCCCCCAAAGTGCAGCCAGCAGCAAGCTCTGGGAGCAAAGCAGGGTAGGTGGCTGAGAGCAGGAACCAGAGCCCCAGATAAATTTTGAGCAAAATAGGTCAGAGCCTTCCCGAGCACACAAGGACTCTGCAGAATCACAGCCTCGGTAATAATCTAAATATAGAATGTGTGCCTCAAACAGTTCAATAAAACACCCTGAAAATCTGAAAACACAAGTTAGTTATCACCTTTATCCAGCCGAATTTATTTCCTGCTTACTTGAAAGAACAAAAAGGAGTTCAATTCTTAGAAAGAACCCCACCGTCTATCAAAGAACTGCCTTTTTAAAAAAAAAATATATATATATGTATATATCAAGTGTATCAAGTCTGCATGAGAGATTGCTACATAGTCATTGCTCCAGTTGTCCCTAAGAACAAATACTCTGTTTAAATGAGCGCATTTAGACACCAGCAGCAGCCTCAGCAAGGCAACAGGGAGCTCTCTCAGGACTGCAAACCTTCCACAGAACCTCAGAAAGTTCTGACAAACCCGCTTTAAGCCACACAGCAGCACCTTTAGGTGGGTAATTTATCACTGCAGCAGGTTTAAATGACACCAGGAGGCACATGCTGTAATGCACCACAGTACAGAGATTCTTTAGAGCCCTCAATAATTGCACTGTACGACAAACCCTCCACAGGTGACAGCTGGGGAACCGGCTGTGATGCCAAAGGTAACCCCACAATTTGTGTGACCTGTAATGGGATCAGGCTATTCCTCATTTTTATCTGGTCACTGTCTCAAATACAGACAAAAATTGGGAGGAACTACTGAATCCATGCAAATTTACAGGCAGCTTCTGAAAATGTTTCAGATGCCCTGACTCACTTCAGCTTTACTTTGTCCCTCCTTATCCCAGCCCTGAAAAGTTGTCAGTCGTAATGTGCTGAAACAGACATAAAAATTACATTAAAAGAAAAAAAACTCAAAAAAGAGCTCAGATTCCCAAGGATCACCTTCCCCGTGCTCACCTGCTGGATCTATTCCTTCACCCTGGGTCTCCTCCAAATGGGGCAGTGAATCTCTGCAGACAGTCTGTGCATCTGGAAAGGTTCTGAAAGAAAATAACACCATTAAAAAGTTATCCAGGAGTGCAAGTAGGATCCAATACAATCCACATTTCTTTGAAGTGGAAATAAAAACACAGCTTGTAAGCACTTGGAAATACAAACAGGTTAAAAGAGAAAGCTCAGAGGTACCAAGAACATTCTGACTCTGTTGCAAACTCCACTAAAACCCAATTAAACAGGGAAAGGCCTTTGCTCTAAGGACGACATTCTTTATTTCATACTTTTGGTTTCACCATCATGGATTACACCAGATGAAGGCATTAACTCCAAACCCTATAAGTGTGAAGAATATTGATCCTAACTTGATCATATTGCCACTGGACTGCTACTGGAAGTTGTCACTGTTGGTATCTGTTGAAGCTCTGAGGTCTGGGGCTTTTTGGTTGTTTTTTTTAAAGCTAGGAAGAGCAGGCAATTTAGTTCCTAATCATAATAATAATGAAGTTCCTCAAAAGCTTCACCAACACAACAAATTATCATTAACACATGGATGACATTAACTTTTCTTGGCTTAAAATAAACAGACCAAGTTTCAAGCATAAATACAAACTCCAACCCAAAAGGTCTGTGACAGACTGCAAAGAATTACATGAGCAAAACATCTGAACAATAACTAAGCATTCAGAAATGACTGGCTGTATACAGCAATGCATTGCAGATTATTCAGGAATAGCAGCATAAGGAGTTTTTAATTTAGCTCCTTTCATTTCACAGACCAAGTGGTGGGAACCAGCAGCCCTTAGAGGCCGAGAACAACTCAGGATTTCCTTCGTTCCTCTCAACAGAAGAGTCCTGAGTGAAGCTCAGAAAGTCCTTCCCCTCCACAGTGTAATAAATTAACTCAAAATGTAGGAAAAGAAAGTTGAAATGATGCCCTTCTCAGCTTTCAAATAAACAACAACCTCAAAAGCAGATTTTTACACAGCAGTGCCAGGTACACACAGCAGGACCAAACCCACATCAGCCACTATTTCCTATCTCATATTAACTTGTATTTTATTAACTCTTGTCGAATACCTCTATGTGGAACACTCCCAGAATTTATTATTGTTATTCCCAATGAAATCATAGTTTAAAAACCCCTTATCCAAGCTGGGTCCCTTTTACAGTGATTCAACAGACTCTGTGATTCTTCACCCAGCAGGAGTGACAATCCCAGTTCGTTTGCTCCCTCCCTCCTCCCCAGATTCCCACTCGGAGCAGAGCCACGGGTCACTCAGGCAGCTGAAGGAACACCAGGAGCCATCACTAATCCTGCCTGCGAGGATATTTCCTCTCCTCTTAATGGCATAATGGGACAAAACATGAAAGGGCTTGTCTGATAAGCAAAAAAAGGGATCTGAAAATAGTCACTGGCTTGGTGAAGGCGGATGTTGATGAGAAACTGAGTAATTTAAATATAGAAGGGATTATACTGCATTCTGAAAGGCAAGCCTGTGTCTGACAGGTGGAAAAATGGTGACTTAATGAAGTGGGACAGACCAGTAAGACATATTTGGGAATAAAATCAAAACAAAACATCTGAAATAACTTAAAAATATGTGTTCTGTCTGACATCTCAGAACACTTGATAGTTCTGGAATATTTTCCTATTTTAAAGAAAAACTCCATTTGGTGTTTAGAAATCCTGTGGAATCTTTTCCTTTAAATACCTTCTGAACAATACAGCTTTTAAAATTTCTATTATTCTACAAAACAAAGAAAACAAAGTGTAAAGATAACTGAACGTTACTTCTGAGGAAAACAAATAGCAAAAAAAGCCTCCAGAAGAAAACAGCTCCGTAGTAATGCATCAGAAGAGCCTCCTTTGAGGCTGCTCAAAACTTTAATAAACATCATTAGTGACTTTTCCCAGATTAATATCCCTTTAGTTTGCTGTAGTCTCAGCTGTTATAGGACACTGGTTCAGGTTATATTACATTCCCTTTAGAGAAAACTAACCAACCAACAAGTCTGGATTGCTGGACTCTCTCTGGTAATGCCTCAAGGAGCAACAGAGGAGCTCTGCACGCCCAATTTGTGAGTGTTGCCTCTGCTAACACAACCTGCAGTGAGCTGGAACCTCCCTCCCTGGATTAAGGAGCCCATTAAGAGTGGAGGGAGGGTTTTTTTCCCCTGAAAGTACAATTAAGAAATTTTCTCTCCCAACAGCAATTTCTGTGTGTATTCAGAAATCCCTTCCCTTCTGAGTGAAAGGATGTGGGTTTTATGTCTTTCCTTTTACCTGCTGTTAGGAGTGATTCCTTGAAAAACGAAGTAAAGAGCCAGGAATGGTTATGTTGTCTGGGATTGTTCAAGTAAGAGTGGACTGAGCAGAATCCAGTGGAACAGCTTGGCCAAGAGCTTGCTGAGCACACTGAGAGAGCAGGGAATGCACTGCAGAGCCCCTCCTTGCTGCTGGGATGTCTCAGCAAAGCCAGGACTCTTTGGAAATCTGGACTTGGGCTCCTAAATATTTCATTAAGACTGAAATTCTCCATAAATTATTCAAAGTTATTAGTGCGGGGCCAGCATTTTCCAAAATCCAGCTACCAGTTTAAAAGTGGATTTTCCACATCTGATTTTTGCATTGAGAGTTTGCAATTCCAAAGGTAAATACACAAAAAAAACCCCGTACAAATCATGCACAGAGAGGATTTAAGAGTAGAGGTCACTTGAACAAGTCAATTAAAAAACTGAGATCATGTTACAAACCCTTGACCAGCTAGAACTCAACAAAGCCTATTTCTGCACAACTCCATTGGCAGGGGTGGTTGTTGAACGACAGCATTTCCTGATGTAATTTGGGATTTAATTTCAAGGTGCCATCCTAGCAAACATGACTTCACCTGCTGCCTGAATTCAGCACGCTCCCTTCAGCTCAGGTGGAGGCACAGAATTCTTTGGCTGACTGGCTTGTCCAGAGGGTTGGGGCAAAGAACGACCCCCCCCCCTGCAGCTCCCACCACTGCCCTGTGCCGGCTGGGGGCTGTTTCACAGCGGAGATGTTCCCACACATCAGGCCGGCCTGGAAAGCAGGAGTGTGAACATTCCCTGCGTTGGATTAACAAAGGGAAAGCTTCCTCAGTGTGTCCATGATTGGAACAGCTCTAGTGAGATGCATCTTTGCCAACCCATGGAAGCAATTGCGTGTGTGAGGTAAAATAATGACTGATGGCAGCGACAGCCCTTCCTGCTGGGATGAATCACCGGGAGCAAAGCATCCCATCTGGATTTGCTGGCGTGGCAAGTGTTGGTTAACCTAAGTGCATTTGATAGCAACCAATGAATGCAGTCTCATTTCTTATTGTAACTCAATGTACTAAATCTCTGCACTTTATTGTTACAAAATGCAATGTCTTTTGCTAATTACACCCTCGAAAAACTGTTTGTTCTGTTACCACAATGATGCTGAGTGATTAATGGCACTACTTACTGTGATACTAATTTCCATAGGGGTTTTTTTTTGGTTTGTTTTAAAGGAATTTGGAATCAACCTTTTCCTTCCACAGGCTCTGTGTTTCCTTCTCTGGTAATTAGAATTTCTGCTGACATCTCATACTCCAGGTCAAATACAGTCAGATATTTGCTGTCCTCTAAATTCTTCCCTCATAGTAAAATCTTGTGAAAATACTACCACTAAAACAGAAGAGAATCTCTGAAGTCAGTCTTTAACATGATAATAAACCCATGTTTTTTTAATGGAGAAAATGTTTTACAGAAATTCTCACTTGAATAAGCCTTACAGGATACACTGGTTGTCCAGTGTAATTAGGTTGCAATCTTTTCTCTCAAATTTAAAAACTATGAAATTTATGTTCCAGGGTATGATAGATTTTGGCCTTGATTCTGCAGAGTGATTTCTAATATCATGAATTGAACCAAGAGAATATGAACACTGTTAAGCAGGAGTCATATTATCATGAGATTTGAGGGGAAGCTATTCATTTAGCAGGTTATGTATAGTGGCAAATAAACACATCTCATATCCTTCTGTATTCCTACTCTTTATCTCTATTGGTCAACTCCTGCAACTTTGTCAGTGTGAAGTTTACACCCGTTGGCTCTTTACAGGGGTTATTAAAATTTAAAAAAAATAAACCAGCTTTCTATAAACTTGCAAAACCAAGCTATTTATCAAATAACTATACGTCTAAATTGTTAATATATTATCCAGGACAAGGGATTCCTTTAGACTTCAGGATATTTACTCATAACCCTTTACACACATATAGCAAATCAAAGAACTTTTGAGTCTGGAAATCCCATTCACAGCTGCTCACAAAGAAGACTTCAAGTACTTTCTGCAATTAAACCAGGCAGTAGCTCAGACTGAGCATTCACCCAGAAGCCACACTCTCTGCTGCCTGGATTCAGGATGAAGATGCCATCTCCTCCTCCCTCTCCTGGTATTTCCATGCAGAGGCTTCTCCCATGACACAGCTTCTCCACTCCCACCTTGCTCCTGGGTACTGTTGTACCATATGTGTGAGCTCATCATATAGTGAAAATATTTTTATTAATTAATTATCTTCATTCTGGTTTAATGCATAAGAAATAGTCCCTGTTGAAGATACTGCACTCATAACACACATTATCAGATAAGCTGAGGTTTACGTGATGCCTAATTTTAGCAGGTACGTTCCAGGTGCACAGCTCTGCCTATGGCCAACCATGTCACTGCAGCTCAGGTCCCCTTAACTTCCAAAGCTTTTACTATACAACAACTGCATGATTTTGGTGCTTTTGTCCCTTCAAAATAAATTGATTTTCCACAACAGAGAACATCACCAACAACGAGGGGGTGCTCAGTACCAGCGTCTGCTGAGCGCACACCATCTCCCTGTCCCTCACAGCCCTTTCCCAAATACAATCCCATTTAGCTGCTCCTGGGAGTTCTCTCCCAGCCCTGTCTCCAGGCTCTCAGGAAGGCTCTCATGTGATGACCCAAACCATGCAGCTCCTTCCTCTGCTTTGCTCCCCTCCACCAGGCCACATTCATGTGGCAGCAGGCATTGCCTCATATTCCTTACAACACAGACTCCACCTCATAATTAAACTGCTTTCTCTGCTTGCCATGCCCAAAGCAGCATTTGGTAAGACACGGGTGTTTATCTCAGACACCAATGTGTGCAGATCCCCATTTGCACAAGCACTTTATTTCTCAAACACTTCTGCTGAACTGGCTTTCCAAACTGTTCATCTTACTTAATACACAAAAAATAGGCTGAAGAGGAAAATACGCATTTTCCCAAGACAGAACTTTTCAATAAGTTTTGTTTTAATCTTTCACTGTTTGCTTCTCCTGAGGATGACCTGGTGAATTCCTTCTCCAAACTCCTACAGCTTGGTTGGTTGATTATTTAAGTAACCCACAATAAAATGGTTGATACAACATCCTTCTTCCAATCAGTGCCCATCTTTGGTTGTTTCTTGGTGACAAGTGTCCTAAATGTTTATCTCTGTTCCAACAATGAGAAGCTTTTTACCTTCCAACCAGCCTTCCTCCACATCAGAGCTGCTTTGGGGAGTGTGTTTTGGCTCTACCTCTGCACGTTGTTAAGGACTTTTCATTGGGTGTTACACACTTTCAACAGCTCATTGTGGCATTTGAATTCAAGAGGTATTAAGTATTCACCTGACAACCCTTCTGGCAGCAAAAAGCAATGGCTTAAATTACCTATGGGTACCTCTGAAAACTGTAATGCTTTTGGCACTTTGCCCAGAAACTTCAGAAACTAAATATCTTCATCTGGATCCCATTCACGAGAAAACCTTTCCCGATTCCCTGTGCATCCCGCAAGAGCCAAATCCAATATTTTAAAACAGGGCTCTGGGAACAGACTGTAGCACAAGACAATAAATTCAGAATCACAGATCTGTCCTAGAGTTCTAGACAAAGGCAATAAAGTCACTCTGACTTGAATAGCACCAAGGCTTTGACAGCTCAGAGCAAGTCTCTGTGAGCAGCCCAGAAACAGCCAGGAGCAGATCCTGCACCCCCCGACTCCGAGGGGCTGCCAGTTGTTATCCAAGACATTCTGAAGAGGTTTTCTACTTTTTACAGCATAAGGAGGGAAAAAAACCCCACCATAATGACACACCGCATTGGTTCTTTAAACCCTCATTTTCTATTACATTTAAAATTCTTCCTATAATAAAGGCTAAAGCAGAGAATCACAGGAGGTCCATTGCTGTCTATTATGGTCATCTTATTTACTAATTACTCCTCTATTCAAATGAGGGCAACATTATGATACACTCGTTATTAATTCTATTTAAAATTTCCCTTTGCCCTCGAAGAACAGGTTAGATTTAGCTGCTAATTGGTTCTCATGCCCTCATGAGACTTCAAAAGGGGGCCAGGGATCAGCCCAGATACGTTCCTGCTCTTGCAAAAAGGGTCAGCTGATTCAACAATCAGTCTGCTTTCCACAGAGCACAGGAAGCCAGCCTTTCTCAAATTACTCAGACAACTTCTTCTCTCCCAAAGGTAGATTTAAAAGCCAAACAAATGCTTAATTAAAGAACAAAGTAGCAGAGCAAAGTTAGCAGCTGAGACCTATTTTACCATGTCATACTTTTGGCACACACCTTCTATTAGAAGATCTTTACTTGCAAAAAGTAGAACTGAAATATTTTTTCCCTTGTTAAGAATAAATATCCTCAAAAATCAGGTCAGTTATTTTGGTGAGAGACCAGTTTCAGGGATAGCTGGGAACTCTGTGCTTGAATGGGAAGAAATGAACAATAACCCCAGGCTCTTTCATTCCCCGCAAAAGGCTCGATTCAGCAGTTGGGAGGGTACCACAGCCCTTCCCTGACCTTGGTACGGATTTGCTGGCTCTGTTCTCCCCTGCACAGCAAAAACCTAGACCTGAGGGGGAAACCTGCCAGAGGCTGCTCTGTCTGGCTGTTTGCAGGGAGTGCAACACTCATTATTTCATCTTTTCCTCATTTTTTAGGTCACATTGATTCAATTTCAGCCTTATAAATGGTCTCTTTTAACTCTTTCCAGTTTGCTAGGATTTTATTCTCTTTTTCTAGTCCTTTCTCCCTGGAATCCAACTTCCAGTGCACCAGAAAAGGTACCTGAGTTTCCCACCTCACTTCAAACCCCACCAGGTAAAAACTACTTAACAGGACAACATACCCTGACTTCTTAAAAAAAATAACACAGAAGTTTTATGTCAAGGGTTTCGAATACATTAGCAAAAATATTTGGAGTTCTAGTGTCTGGGAATGTCACTAGGAACACAGAAACAAACCAAATGTTAAACATCTTTCTGATACCAGAAGCTCAGATTTCCTGTTTGCAGTGAATGCAAATCACTGCATATGTTTAAATTCTCTTCCAGCATTTTTTCTTTAACAAAGAAAACACAGAAACGTTTTTTTTTTTCTTAAGCATGTTACAAATGGAAGCATGCATGGACTAAAATAGAGGTATTGCTACTAATTTAGCAAAATCCCAACTTTCCTGGAGTCAGAGGGTACAACATATATCTATACTGATCACAAATCAAAGAGTGTTTTATGATCTCTGGACAGATTAAACAAAAAAATTACAATTCCAGTATTAACTGCATTAGGATTCCAGAAGCAACAACAACACGTTCAAAAGTTTTCAAAGATTTCTTAACTTCTTCCTGTTTCAAAAACCTTAAGTCTTTGGATTGCTCCTTATGATTCTTATCCAGGATTACAAAGCCCAGAACAGAAGAAAGCATTATGATAGAAATTATCCCAACAATCCTTTACCTGAAAGGGTCAAGCAAATCTTCCAAGAGATATAATATGCAAGTTGTTGCCTAAACAAATCTGAAGTTAGATTCAACATAACAGAAGAGCAGGTATCATACAAAGTTCAGTCTCTGGGAATGAATAAGCAGTACTCAGCAATACTGGCAAACTTCTAACAATCAGAAACTAAAATATTTCGCGTGGGATGTCTTGTTCTATTTTTAAAATCAGTATTTTTATTATTATTAAAATCAGAAACTCTAGAGATGGGCAGCTTTCTCTAACAGGAGACACCATTCCAGTGACAGAGCAGCAGGAAGAAGAGTGTTTTCCTTTTGTGCTGCCTAGGACAGAGAGAAGCCAGCAGCCAGTAGGATTGTCTTACATGTAAAAGGTGACATAAACATTAAATCAAACTGTTCTAAAATTCAGTTCCCCACTCCTGTCTCTAAGAGATGGGTTACTGGTGAAGTTCTGTTGCCTTTGATGGGAAGGAGATGCTCTGTCACAAGGATCCATTATCACCTAAGGATTACTCCCCCACATCCAGAAGGGAAGAGACCTACTCCCAGAGCTGCAGGCAGGGTATTTTTTGAAGTCCATCCAAAGTAGATTCTGTGCATTGTGAGACATGCAGAGTGACCCCCCACTGAACTTCCAGAGCCTTCAGTGCTGCTCTTGCCATCAGAGACACATGACGGGACGGCACAGGAGCACAGACTGTTGGCTTTTTACTCCTGACTAGCTGGACTTTGCTATTTTCTGGGGTTTGAGAATGCCTGTAATCTCCCCACATGGCAGAAAAGCCACTGACCACTGAATATTCTGAAGCTTAACAGTCTACAAGTTGCCCAGTATGTTCAGCCACCCTTCCATAGGTTTGGTGGGAGCAGCTGAGCCCCAGGAGCTGGACACACTGCCAGAACTGCTGTACACAGACTCCTGGGGCTAAAGAGCCCCTGTGCTATAAAACCAACATTATACAGCTAGATATATGCCAAAAGGATACAAGCAACATGGTCCATCCTGAAGGATGCTATTAGGCTTAACACCAAAGTAGAAGTTAGCACAGGAGAATAAACCTGTTTAGAATCTTCATTGCAACTTTCTCTCATTCTAGCCTCAAAAGATACACCTTACTCTGCACTGGAGACACCGCTAGGCAAAGTTCTTGCTGCAGTACAAGGCAAACTTAAGTTGTGAAAAACTGGTAGATCAGTTTGTTAAAATAAAGGCTCAAGCTACTTTACCCATTTCCATGGCTTCCTGAAACATTCCCTGCATTTCCATCTCGTGGTTGTTCCGGGAGAGTCTCTCCACTGTTAGGCATGCTGAGAGACCCCGAGAGCTGCTCACAGATATGTCGGAGAGCTCTGTGGGTCAGGCATAAATAAGCTGCTTGGACAACTGAAGAAACCAACAGTAACTGGTTATTTGTTAAAAATACAACACACAGTACAAGAGGAGGAGACTGCTGCTACAAAAGCTGGTTCTTTCTGATTTTAACATGCTTGAAATGTCGCAGTGCCTGTGAGCTGCTTACTGTTAAACTTTCCTTTTAATTCAGTTTTCTTTAATTATCCATGAGAAGAATTTTAATGAGTCTACAATGCTTTAAGATGCAAATCTTTTCTTTTGCCAAGATTTCCAACAAATTCGTTCACAGAAGTTGAAGCAATTCTAACTTTATTAACTCTAGTTTCAAAAAAGAACATCCAGTGAGGCTATTTTCTTAAAGAAAACACAGATTAATTACATTAGGAAATGCCTTCAAGTCAATTATACCTATGGAGCCCAACACTGCAGCAGCCAAGCCCCTCCTGCAGCATCACAACCACACCAGCATTTCCTCGGCTTCCCAGACCAGGCTTGTCCTATAATGTGGAAGTTTCCACACATGACTGAACAAATTCCTTCTCAGCATGTAAGAGAGTCTGGTTCAGCTGCTCAGGCACTTCTGTACTAGTAAAGCAAACAAGATGCAGAGCATGGCCCGAGCCACCCACTGTGAGCACCTTCCCTGGGCTGGTTTTGGTGTGTGTGAAGGGGCATTTCCCCAAGCCAGGGGATAACCCAGACCAGGGGCTGTTACTGGAGATGACGTTGATGGTTTCCCTGGCTGGAGGGGAAAAGAGGGATGCAAGCCACGCTGTGCCACAGCCTTCAGAGCCAGAAAACATCACCTAGAACATTTTATTTGCTGGTACAAAGACAGCCACAAGGATTAGGAGTATCTAAGACTTGTAAATATTAACTTTGTACAAAGACGTGGATTTTAGTCCGAGTATCTTGCACCATATCCAAATGTGTGACTGTGGACAATGCAATCTGACATGAAAAGAAAGAGAACTTTGCAGTGAGATTCTAAGGGGTCTGTTCTCACCCTAAAAACCTGCTTTGAAAATACCCAAACAGAGAATGGGGGATATTGCAATGGTAAAAATGCAGCAAAAATTCATTGATTTAGTTCCTTCAGTCTGGGATAATTCTCCAAACTCTGACTTTGTTCCAGTGATTCTTTGCAGGAAGCTGCTTAGGTGTCTTCCTTGGGCTTGCAACCAACTTTGCAGTAATATAATAAAGAAAACTCTGTTCCAAGAAAACTATTTGGGTTTATTCCTCTGGTCATCTGAAATGTTGTACATGCTCTATGAAGGGATCCAACTGGAAAACTGCTAATTACCTTGCTTGAGTGGCATCTTGGGCGTTGAGTGACCAGGTAACAGGCTGGTCTCATGGAAGCAAAACTACCAAAGCTTGTACTTTCAGCAAATCAAGAGAAAACCTCAAACATGCACACCTTCTAGACACACTGTGTTTAGAAAGTTTTTTTTTTTGCTTTGTTTTTCCTATAATCTTCCTTAAATTTACTATTGATATTTCGACACAACCAAGATTTCCTCAGTGATAAATCACTCCACCCATCACAAGGGCAGATGCAGGGCAGCCAGGTGGTGAAGCAGGGGGGAACTGGTGGACAAGAGCTGCTTTTGCACTCTGTATTGTGTGGCTGTAACAGAAAACTCACATGATTGTGACAAATTCTTAAGTTTCCTGCAATTGTCAGCCATGAACAGTGCTGTCACTTGAACAGCAGGCTCATGAACTTCAAGCTGTAAGAAACAGTTGCAACACAAAATTTGCCCTTGTAGTTCTGGTACATTTCTAAATACTCTTCAAGTTTCAAGAGAGAAATCCTAACAAATAAGGCTGGCAACTTGTGCACAATTCAGTAGGAAAGGCCTTCATCTTGAGACGATCTCCACATGCTGCAGCTTCCAGGATGATCCTTTTCCTTTCTGCCTAGATCTACCTCCGTGCAGGTTGCACAGGCCTGCACTAGACCCAGCCTGGATTCTTGTGGTGGGATGGGCTGCTTTTTGCAGCTCCAGGTTAAAGTTTCTGGGCGTTGACAGGCGCACAAAGCTGTGAAGGACCACGAGAGGCAAAGGCAGCTCCTACGCTGCTCTGCAATTACCACGGGCATCTCTCAGAAACATGCACCTGCCACCCCAGAGCTGAAGACACTGGCACCACAGTGAGCGTCACCACACGCTTGCAGCCTCACAGGATCCCAAAGAGAACTGCTGGAGAGGCCAAAACAAAGCCACGCTGTTGCTGAGGTCAGTGAGAGCCCCGGCGTGGGTGGAGCATGGCCGGGACGGGATGTTTCAGGTTTAATTCACAACGCCACTATGGCAACATGGAACAAGCCAGGGCTGTACGCTCCCCCAGCTATTTACTTGTAAGGCAGGAATGGGAATGTGTGTGTTTCACCATAGAGCTTGTATTTATTTTAGGTGCATGCAAGAGTTTACTAATTCTGGATGCTCCTTGTTCTTCATCCCAAGTTGTTTAAGCAACTGTGTGATAGGGCCCCCCTTCTTTTTTTTAGCCATGTAACAAATATCTTAGTGTAAAACAATACTTTTGTTAAAAAAAACATGATATCATGACATTAAACTGGTAGTCCTCTTGCTATCCCAGCCTTCCTGCACTGAGTATAAATAAAACAAGCCCCTCACCCCACCACAGCCACCAGCAAAACATCGATATAACCTTTACATTTCCTATTTCAAAGGCTTTGTTACATTTCTTTACAAAAATGGCACCACTTCTAATCTTTTCTCATTATTTCAAATCAATTCTCTTAGAGCCTGGCACCTTTTCAACTTGCTACTAATTGCAGCCCTGTGCCTGTTAACTGTATTTACTGTGATTATTTACAGCTTTCACACAAAGTGCATTCACAGAGCTTTCTTTTTCCCAGTTTCTCATAAAATTAAGGACTTATTTTGGCCTCTGAAACATTTGGCCTCTGAAACAAAAACATAATTAACACCACAGTTACTATTACATGAGAGTAGGTTTCAGGGTTTACGCAAAATCTGAAATCCAAACATCTTCAAACACTGCTGTGGCAAAGCCTCCATTAAGTCTTACTAAACAAGTGACTCTCAACACACACCTTAAATATCATCCAGTTTGCACTACTTTGGGCCAAGATGATGCTGAGGGCAGATTTCATAATGAAAAACTCTAGGCAAGCAACAACTTGTTAAACTCATATATGCCTTTTATACTAATTCATTTCTAAGGAAGGAACTCAGGTTAGAAGAAGCGTTTTTGCCCCTAGTTGTGTCTCCCCACACTTGTGGAACTGTGGAGAATTTATCCATACTCAAATCAGCATCCCCAGGCAAAACCAAGGCTGCCTCCTGTACACCCATCAGGTGAAGAAGCAGTTTAGCCCAAGAAACACTCTGCTATCCACAAGCACAGCCTGCTGCTTCTGTTAACATTTCACAATATTTCCACCAGCAGCCTCCCTGTAGAAATGTTTTCTCTCTCTGGCCACGCCACAGCAGCAGGAATTTCATTCTGCTTTTCTGAACAATGCGTTCTGCTTTCTAGGAAACAATACAGAGCAAAAGGCATTAGTTTGTGCAAAGCTTCTGGAGTCTGAATGCCAGTAAAAATATCACACAGAATTGCCTGTAAGTACTAGTTTGTATTAACTAAGGAAGAGATTTTGGGAGAGGGGGTGGAGTAGCTGCAAATGCACATCTGGAGAGAGAGGCAGCTGTTTCTGAGCAACCGGAGAGAGGCAGAACATCCTGTCAGGTCAAAACAACGGTTGGTCTGAGGACAGGCACATCCAGAAACAATTCTGCTGCTTCTCTCTGAGGAAGAGGTTGGTTTGGACTCAAAGCAAGTGGCTGCACCTTCACATTTACCTGGAGGTGGTCATTTATCCTGCCACATGTGCAGTCAGATTTTCCACAGGCCCAAACCACTTGGAGATGCCCAGCCTTTAACCAACCAAAGTTATATTATGAAAACAAGTCTTTCTTACTCTTTCTGTATTACTAGAAATTAAAATTACTACAGATTGATGCACGTTTTAATTAAAAGTTGTCTCAGAAGAATCCTCTAAAGACGCTGGTCACTCACTATACAGTGCCCTGAAATAGCTCAAAACAAATGCCATCATTTAGATTTTATTGCAGATACAGATCTTACTCTCCATCTACAGAAAAACGATTTTCCTAAGAGCTTGTGTCTGTGTGAAACATCTTTTTCAGATACTAGTCCAGTACCGTTAAAGGTCCATTACATGAAACTGTTATACTTTACTTCTTAAAGTTTATTTTTAATAAGACTAAATATGACAGGTTAAAAATATTATTTAAAGAATGTTTTCCTAACAGCCTTGTAGAAATTGTGATACCTGTTCAGGTTTGGATGCTTGAAAGAATCCAGCTCAACACTAAGGAAAAGCTGCTGCGATTGTAATTTCACCTTCCTGAGGAAGCACTGAAGCTCTTTATGCAAATTTAGTGTGACTGAAAACAGACACAAGTTTCCAGCCCTCAGATTTCTGATTTTTTTTTTCAGGTGTTTGTAATAAAAGTTATTCTTGGCACTCCTTTAGGAAAATCGAGGGTGCTGCAAGAAGCTGCAATTCAGCAGGTTGTACTCCTACGTGTGTCTCCAGGATGCTGCTGTCAGCAATGAGGAGAAATGGCAATATGGCCAGATAAAAGACAGATGGGTTCTAGGAGTATTTTCTATAGCAGGGATTAAAAGATAAATGCATAATTCTTGTGGCATATGAAGATGCTGATGCTCCAAGGTCAGGTGAGAGGCCAGTGGTGTGACTCTGGTTTTGTGCTGGCAGTGGAACACCCATTTCAGAACCCAAGGCAGAGTCCTCTGGTGATTCAATGGAACGGGCAGCAAATCTAATTATTGCCCTTTCCCAGGCCAGTCTTGCCTCCCTGCAGAGAACAGACACTCTCTGCTTGTCTGCCTGTTTGCACCTACACACACATTTGATACTGGGCAAGTAAAAAGAGGCAAGGTGATTCATATTACATGTGGCAGGAGGGAAAGGAAAGGGAAAGAACAGTGAAAGAAATTAGCTGTTCATCTGAAAACTGGGTTAACAACCCCAGAGGTAAGGAGGCAAAGTGTGTAGCAAAGGAAACAGAATGGGGTGTACACACCCTTGATCACCAGGTTGGTTGAGTAAAGGAACCAGCACTGTAATTGCTGAGAAATATGTTGCATGTGTGAAGGCACATGACGATGAAAAGGATATCCATGGTCTGGTGTCTCTCCTATTTTTCTAATCCAAGACACCAATCCTTACTACTTTTCCCACTAATTCTTTGAATAAATAAGGACTTCAGTTTTATCAGCTGGAACCAAGGACGGAGAAAACAAACACTGAGTATTAAAGTCAATGTAACCTGAGAGGTGTCTCCAATAAAATGGAAGTAAACGAAGCAGGAGGCTCAATCCCCTAAGCAAGGACCCACAACCAGCCAAGTTTTTCGTTGTTACTACGAGTAACAAATGCTAACAGTAAGAAACCACCCACCAGTCTGAGTTCTTATTATATTTACCAATATCTACACACACCTACACAAGGATTTCTACTCGCAGAAATTATATACTGTCTTTTTACAACATATTATAAATGGAGCTTTAAAATTCAGTATGTGCTTTGAAAGCATCTCATCTGCTGAAGCATTCAGCTCCTGTAAAGCTATTGACAGATTTATGATTTCTTCTTAAATGGAAATATTATGTTCAGGACTACAAGATTATGGTGAACTTGTTTTTAAGGTGAAGACCTTTACAAGAACAAACCTTTTTTTTCCCTTAAAAGGGGATATATGGTTCTCAGCCAACAAGTTTACAAACTTACCATAGTTATTTTAGAAATAATTTCTGCATTTGCTTGTCACTATAATTTCACAATTGCAAAACACAAATTTAGATGTTCAGCTGCTAATAATTATTCTTAAAGAAAATAACAGTTACCAACCCTGATTTCTTTCTTGTGGTTTTGAACTGTTCCTTGCATTGATATTTCAGGTTATTTTTCTGTAATTAGCTCCCCCTCCTTCAGGAAATTTTCATGCTTAATACAACCAGGTTGCACTAATTCAATCTTCTAATACTGTTTACCTGAAATACAGTAGGAAGTTCATTATAACAGCACTAAGACTTTAAATTATGAAAATTTTTATACATATCCCACATTTTTGCTTTCCCCCCCCCCTTTTCTTTCTCTCCTTTCCCACTGTTGGACAACACAGGGGAAGGGGCAGGAACCTCAGCCAGCGGGGAGGCTCCTGTGGGATGTCCACTTGGACCAAACTCATGGAGTTTTTGGAACCAAATCCATGGAGTTTTTGGGACCAAATCCATGGAGTTTTCGGGACCAAATCCATGCAGTTTTCGGGACCAAACCCATGGAGTTTTTGGGACCAAACCCATGGAGTTTTTGGGACCAAATCCATGGAGTTTTCAGGAGCAGCCCCAGAGTGTCCCTCCCTCTGGAGGAGCCCCCTCAGCCCCACCTTACTTTAGGCCTGTCTAAAGCTGGCACAGGTGGATCATTTCCAGCTTAGACCACAGTGGTTGTTTCTACAACGCAAAGATATAAAATATGGGGGTTTTTAAAATGCATTTTGAATTCCATAGTCACATTTGAACCCTGAGGGAAAGTGTACCTTACACATGCAGAACGCTGGAATTTCCCCAGTGCAATGGTACAAGGTATACAATGGTATAAAGAGGTAAGCACAGGCCTGCACTGCCACGTTAGCGGTGCCAAACTCCTCGTTCCTCCGCTGGCCGAGCACAGCTCGGTGTTCCCTGAGCTTTGGGGAGCCAGGTCTGTGTTCCCTGAGCTTTGGGATAGGCCGGGTCTGTGTTCCCTGAGCTTTGGGACAGGCCGGGTCTGTGTTCCCTGAGCTTTGGGACAGGCCGGGTCTGTGTTCCCTGAGCTTTGGGACAGGCCGGGTCTGT
>JAWWEU010000017.1:19715061-19728988 GCA_035583155.1 Acropternis orthonyx
TGTTCCCTGAGCTTTGGGATAGGCCGGGTCTGTGTTCCCTGAGCTTTGGGATAGGCCGGGTCTGTGTTCCCTGAGCTCGGGACAGGCCGGGTCTGTGTTCCCTGAGCTCGGGACAGGCCGGGTCTGTGCCCTGCTGGGGCCAGGCTGCACAGATTAAAACCAGCCATGGCACTGGACGCGAGCCGAACCCTCATCCCAAAGCCCGGGCTCACCCTCAGGCTCAGGCCGAGCCCCAGACCCGCCCCCGGGCCCGGCCCGAGGCCCCGCCCCCGCCGGTGACGTCACGCGCGGCCGTTCCAGACCGTTCCAGGCCGTGACGTCACGCGCGGCGTCATTCCAGAAGATTCGGCCGGGGCCCGTATAAAGGGCCGCGGAAGAGGCGGGGCCGGGGCCGGGCCGGGCGCGGCGGCGGCGGCAGCAGCGGGGCCGGCATCGCCATCGCCATCGGCATCGGCATCGGCGCGGTGAGCGCGGCCCGCGGGGCCCCCTCGGCGTGGGGTGGGGCGGGCGCGGGGCCGGCTCGGCTCGGGGGTCCCGGCTCGGGGTAACGCGGCGCCTCCTCCCCGCAGGGGCACCCGGCACCATGGTGAAGGAGACCGAGTACTACGACATCCTGCAGGTGAAGCCCAGCGCCTCCTCCGAGGAGATCAAGCGCGCCTACCGCAAGCTGGCGCTGAAATACCACCCCGACAAGAACCCCAGCGAGGGCGAGCGGGTACGCGGGGCCGGGCCGGGCTAGGCTAGGCCGGGGTTAGGCCTGGGTTGGGCTGGGCCCGGCTGGGGGATCGTGGCTGAGCTAGGCCGGGGCTGGGCTAGGCCAGGCCTGTCCGGGGGGCCGGGGCTGGGCCCCTGCCCGCTCCCGCAGCCCCTGTGAGGGGCAGGGCCGGGGGCCCCCCGTTGCAGACCGGGTGTTGGTAGATCCAGCGTGCCCCCAGCTCTGGTTTACACTGTGCTCTGCACTTCCCACAGCGGTAGGGCCCTCAGCTGGAGGCTCCCAGGTCTCTCGGCAGGCCTGCGAGGCCCAAACAGAGGGAGGGACCCCTCGGTTTGGCCCCTGGCAGCCCCCCCCGTGGCTGCAGTGGCAGATCAGCCGTGGGGGTGCTGGATAAAGGAGGCAGAGCTGGATTCCTAGCCGTGCCGCCGGGCGTTACAAAGGCCGGCGGTGGCAGGGTTTGTGTTGCTCAGCTGGAGGGGTTTTCTCCTGGGAAAAGCGCTAATGCAGATGTAGGAGCTCGCCATCCCCGCGCTGTGCACGGGTGGGCTGTTTGCAGCAAAAACATGCTATCAGCACAGGCCCGCTCAGCTCCACGTGTGGGCCGGGAGGGGAAACGAGCACACCGCAGTTGGGGAGCTGTGGAAACTGCGAGTGGTGGCGTTGTTTATCTAAAAGCTGGTCTGATAATACCTTAACTTAGGAACAGAAACTCCGTATTTATGTCTCTAGTATACCAATTCACAGAACTCGAGATAAACAGTAGTCAGAGGTAACCTTTTCTGCTTTTATTCTTGGCATGCCTTTTTTTCTTTTTTTGCTTACATCACTTTACCTGATCATAAGTAAATCAAGTTTTAAATGGAAGTAGTCACTTCAGTAATAGCAAATTATGTTTAAAAATTCAGTTGGTCGTCTCAGTAATAGGAAATTCTTTATAGTTATTAAAAAAAGAAGTCCGTAATTGTTTTGATACAGTGGGTGTTTTGATTTGTATCTAAGTCACCATGTCTGTGATGAGTAAGCAACCCCAGTGCCTGGTCACATCAATCCCTGGCCAGTTTGAGCTGGATGTACCAGCTCAGCAGGCATGGAGGGTCCCTGGGTAGCTCTGGGTGAGTGGGGCCCTGCAAGACTCAGGGACAGCACCATGGCCCTCTTAGGGGTTACAGTGGGGGCTGCAACTACCCCAGCCAGCCAAATGTAGTTTGCATATGCTTGTAAGGTGGATGTG
The DNA here is from genome assembly GCA_035583155.1 of Acropternis orthonyx. Taxonomy (NCBI): domain Eukaryota; kingdom Metazoa; phylum Chordata; class Aves; order Passeriformes; family Rhinocryptidae; genus Acropternis; species Acropternis orthonyx. The sequence continues at coordinate 19,717,008 of JAWWEU010000017.1, forward strand.
ACTCTAAATTAAACCCACTTAAAATACGGGAGGAGGGGGGAGAGGGAGAAAAAGGGTGGTTTTCCTGAACAAAAGCGTGCTGTTACAGTCTGTTCTGCATTTGTTCAGGGAGTTTCCTGTTGGAAACAGACAAATGCTACAAGAGCGTGCTGTAGTGGCTTGACCTGAAGATGGAGTTGCATATGAGAGGGTTACTTTTCCTCTTGGTCATAGTTGTTCAGAGCTTCTTTTTTCTTTTTAGTTTAAACTTATATCCCAGGCATATGAAGTTCTGTCGGACCCAAAGAAAAGGGACCTCTATGACCAGGGTGGGGAGCAGGCTATTAAAGAAGGAGGCCTGAGTGGCGGCAGCTTCTCTTCACCCATGGACATCTTTGACATGTTCTTTGGTGGTGGAGGCCGAATGAATAGAGAGAGAAGAGGTACACAGTTCTAAACAAGTTCTAGAAACTCTAACCATGCACTTCAGCATAAAACACCCGTGCTATGGTACTGCTGTTCTGCTAAGTGCACATAGTGTGGATTTTACTTGTTGCAACAATAGAATAAGTAAACTATGATTTTTCTAGTTACTCTAGCATTGAGATTCTAATAAAGTAGATAACATAACTTAGCCATAGCAATCTTTCTGCTAAGTTCTGTTTATTTTTTGTTAAAGGGGGTGTGGGCAGTCTGTAGGGGAGGGGGAACTATTAGTAGGTCAGCAGTTGAATTAAACCTGTTTTAAGTTACCTTTTTTCCAGATCTGTGCCTCACTTGCTCATATGCTTTGGGCAACTTGCTTCAAAGGACACCATCAACTTAAACTTCAGTCATGTTAAATCTCATGAAAATATTTGGGGGAAATTTTGTGAAACTGCACAGTGTGCTGCCAAAAGCACTATATGATTTTTGTCTTTTCCATGCCCAGTGCCTATCGAAGGAGCAAGTAGTGACTTGCTGTAAAATCATTGAAATTATGCTATGAAGGGGCATGGAAATTCATAGGTAGGCATGACAGCAACTTCTAAATTCCCAGATCTGAAGCTGGTAGTGTCCTTGAATCTTGCTGTTTCAGTTAAGCTTAAGGAGTAGGAGCAGGGATAGGGTGGCTTTAATGATGCGTTGCTTAATTACAGCTCAACTTTTATGTTTGGACATAAATGGGTGCAGCTTAGTGGAAGCTGATGGAACTGCACATGCTTTTAAGGGGGCTGAGCTGTGTTCAGAGTTTGGAATGAAGTTTGCATTTCTTCAGTGAGACTGCATGAACATTTGTCTTCACAACAGCTGAACAAGTATTAATCTTTCCCTTTTGTTTCTTTAAAGGCAAAAATGTTGTGCACCAGTTAGGTGTGTCTCTTGAAGACTTGTATAATGGAATTACAAGGAAACTGGCACTGCAAAAGAATGTTATTTGCGCGAAGTGTGAAGGTAAAAAAACCCACAAGTAGTGGTTTCGAACCCCTCTTACTTCAAGGGATATTTTTTGTGTGTGGGGATTACTTGGGGCTGAGAATAAAGTGTGGAGGTTTTCTTACTTTCCTCTTTCCTTTTTCTTGTCCCTCCTCCTCCCTAAGAGTCTGCCAGGTTATTTAGGTCTTACTGATGCTCATCCAAGAGCAAGCCTCTCAAACACAGTGGTATAAAGTGATTGTTGTAAAAGCAGACTAAAACTCACTGCCAGTTCTAGTTAGGGGTACCTAAATTAAAAGTATCCTCATCCTGAACTGGAATATATATGTCAACTCTGTAAAGCCTTTTTTAATTGCTGTGGTAGAAGTCCAGCTTGTGTTATGCAACTCATTTTACAGTTATTAAGTATCCATAATGACTGGCCTTCTGTGAGGTAAATCTTAATAAGGTCTTGTATCTTAGTACTCTGTTAGATACTTAGCAAGCAGATTCTTTTCCAATTATTAATGGAATGTCTGGGTCCTGAATTGGTATGTTCATAGTTCCTTGGAAACCAGGATTTACAGGGAGGTGGGGCAAGGCTAATACAATAAGCTGTACAAGCATTTTGCTTGGAGAAACTTCCAGCTTGTGGGGCAGGTTTTGTGATGGCAACTAAATTCCTTTACTGAACTACTCTTAAGCTACCCTCAAGATGCTCTTGAAGTCAGTGAGTTCCAGCCTGAGTGCTGCAGAGTAACTCGAGACTGAGATCCCTCTAACTCTTTTGTCAAAGGTTATGGTGGAAAGAGAGGGGCGGTAGAAAAATGTCCCGTGTGTAAAGGAAGAGGAATGCAAGTTATAGTTCAGCAGATTGGACCTGGCATGGTACAGCAAATCCAAACTGTGTGTCCAGAATGCAAAGGCCAAGGCGAAAGAATCAATCCAAAGGACAGGTGTGACAACTGCAATGGCTGCAAGGTTGTGAGAGAGAAAAAGATCATTGAAGTCCATGTTGATAAAGGTAAGAACTGTGTATTTGTGCTGTGCCCCTAATCTTAGCCTACAGTTAGTTCTGCTGAGAATAAATGGGTTTCTCTTCTCCAGGTATGAAAGATGGTCAGAAGATAGTATTTCATGGAGAAGGTGACCAGGAGCCTGATTTAGAGCCTGGTGATGTTATAATTGTGCTTGATCAAAAGGATCACAGTGTCTTTCAGAGACGAGGGCATGACTTAATCACAAAAATGAGAATTCAACTCTCAGAGGCTTTATGTGGTTTCAGGAAGACAATTGAAACTCTGGATAACAGAATTCTTGTCATATCATCTAGGCCAGGTAGGTCTTAAAGAGTTCTAATACTGTGTATAAACTATGTCAACTGCTTGTCTGTTTCACTGTGCTTGGACTGGAGTTTTCTGGGGAGAACGTTCTGTTTGGTTTGGGTTTTTTTCCTAACCAGGTGATGTGACAGATTCAAACTAACACTTGGCAGTCATTTCATTTAGTTGGTTCTTTGTCATTCCTTCTAAAATATGCTGAGTTGTAACTCAGGTTGTCAAATGCTTAATAAACCTCAGTCTCAGCTGGTGGATAGACAGGAAAATACTGAAGGCAAGAATCTTAAATTCTACTAAATTATCTGTTAATTCAGCCTGAAGGATGTGCCAAGAAAAGCTGACTGCTGTTACAGTAGAGGAAATAAATGGCCTTAGCTCTGTACAGCTTGGGTTTAGTACTTTTCAGTCTGCAGTCCTTGCTAGGAATTGCTGGTCTGTCCCTGAGATGCTGAGAACTGTTGTGTGCAGCCCTGTGAAGGGCCTGTCACACCACACAAGCTTAATGCAGCTCCTGCCTCCCTGCAGGTGAAGTGATCAAACATGGTGACCTAAAGTGTATCTACAACGAAGGGATGCCTGTCTACAAATCTCCCATGGACAAAGGCAGCCTAATTATACAATTTTTGGTAAGCTGAATACTTGTCTGTAGCCAAGATACCCCTGGTGCAAACATGGGTAACTTACTCATTTTAAAAAACGTGTCAAATTGCAGGTCCAGTTTCCAGAGCACTACTGGCTGCCAAGGGAGAAACTGTCCCTGCTGGAAGCTCTGCTTCCTTCAAGAGAAGATGTCATGGTCACAGATGACATGGATCAGGTGGACCTTGAAGACTTTGATCCAAACGAGCAAACCTACCGCAACAGTGCGGGAGAGGCGTACGAGGAAGATGAGGAGGGTCCAAGAACAGGAGTACAATGTCAGACATCTTAAAGCAAGGTGGAGTGGATGTCATCTAAAATGTAAATTTTCACAATGAAAACTGCATGGCTGTAATAGCCACTGCTTGTGGTTTTTGTGTTCAGCAAATTGAGTTGCTGCGCTGTCAGTATCACCTTTTTGTAACTAATTTATATTGTGTTCTTGTAGTCTTTCTATATAAAGCAACTGTCACACAGCTGAGAGCCAGCTGACTTGGTATACATTTTCCTTGCTGTGAAGGTTCTCAATTTATTTCACCTATGCTATTTCTAAGACCTGGGCAATGTGCATAGAGGCTAAGTGGAGTGTCCTTATGTAAATACTTTCATACTGGAAAATTAATTTCATAGAATAAAACATAGCAGAATAACTTCTAATAAATAGTACTTCACATTTTCTCATGCTTCTCTTGTACTTTCTAAGCCACTCTAGAACCCCCCCCCCCTGCCCCTTTAAGTTATCCTAAGCTCAGACTCCTCTCATCTAGTCTAGATCATTGTCCATGTCAGCTGCACCACCAGTACCTGTCTCATCTTGTGTTCTGGAAGCATCCTGTGCATGCCCCCCCCTCGCTGCCTCTCCCCCCCTGCCCTGTGTTCCTCGGTGGGTGTACAGTAGCCTTCCTTCAGCTGCTTCTCTCTGTGTAAGTGTGAATTAAGGTTACAACCTGTCCTCTAACGTGTTACATACAGGCAAATACTTGCAAATAAAATTTTGACCTTTTAGAAGCTCAACCTTTGTATTTCAGCCTTCCCTAGAAAGGATTTTTACTTCCTCCTAGGCATTGTATACTGTGCCTTAACGAAGATGATGAATAAACCAAAATCCTAGACTTGGGGTACAGTGCTGCTGTTTCATAACATAAAGTACCATAGTAAAATGATCACATCAAAGCTTTTTTACCTATTTTCTAGCAGTGTTTGTATTAAGTGAGGGTTGCAAACAACTGCCACCCTTCAGGACAATTAAGCCATGCTGCCTGAGCTCACTGTACCACACAATTGTTGAAACAGGTGTGCTGCTTGAGTGACGCTGGTGCACTCCCCAGGAGAGCATCAGGCTGAGCCCAGGCTGTCATTTCCCACCCATCCACCACAGCCTCAGCCACTTTCCTTCTGCTAAAATAAGCTGCTGTGAGACTTGCCCAACACTCTCCAGCTCTGGTCTATTTATGTAGAAAGGCAGGGGAGATTAACTGAGCAGTTACTTCACTCATGACTACATATTTCCAAAAATACATTTTTCCAAGGATTAAGCACAAGGACTTGCATCTGTAGCTTTTATTTTATAAAAGTAAGGCTTTTCTCTCATGCTAAACAAAATCAAAATTAGATATAAACATACCTGGTTTTGCAAGTCATTATGAAATGCTTTTATCATACTAAAAAGTTACATAGGACAGTAGCAGTCCCTGAAACTGCCACAGGATTTCACCAGAGGGTCTGAGGGGAGACATTTAAACTGGACAGTCATAAATGTGAATTTCTTGGTCATCTCCAACAGATACAATTTTGGACCCACTTCCATTGTATTTCACTCCCCATACCTGCAAATAAGATAGAAAAAGTTATGAACAGAGGACAAAGAAAAAGAATGTGGCAGTTACATTTACTACAGCAGGCACAAGAAGAGGGATTATTTAAAATCGCTGGTGCAATTGCAGCTTCTGCTTTAACAGCAGGTGAGGCTGATGGCCCAGAGAAGGGACACTGCCATCTAGGAGCCTGACAATGGATTACACAACCTAAAGAGACTTGAAAAAGGCTGGAAAGGTGCATAAATCAAACCCAGCATTTTCACTCTTGCCCATCCTGTGGTCCTTTCTGAAAATAGTATTTTGCCAGTGCAGGAAAGCAAGAGAGGAGGTATTTTTCATGCAGACTGACACCTCCTGACAGACTGAAGAATGACCTGGTTTAGCCATGGGGTTTTTGAGACAGACATTTACTTAACCAGTGCAAAACTCAGCAGAATTCAGGTGAGTCCTCTGATTTCAGACACTTCCTCAAACTCTTAAGCAACACCCCCTGTCCATCAGAGTGGCAGCAGGAGGGATGAAGGTACCCAGCAGAGTAAGGTGAGATTGCAGAATGGGCACATTGACAACAGTATGCTTGAGGTAATTCTGTACAATATCCTGCATTAATATCAAAACCCAGCCTTCCCAACAACTGATACACCTCTGCTTGCCACAGACTTACTGAGATTACAGACAACAGCCTAAAACAAGAGAGGAAATCAAATTCTACCTGGTATTTCAAACTCCCACTGAAAACAAAGTTGTCAGCAAAAAAGGACTTTGGAAGAAAGAGCTCAAATCTGGAATAATTTCTTTTGTTAAGTCTTCCTCAGTGATCCACTAAAATACAACATTGTTCTATTTATCACCTAACATTTGGACAGAGTAAATGGGTAGTAGAAACCTAACTTCTCCCCTCACAGATTTATCACTGAGCAATCAATTAAAAAACCCCACAGTACTGCAGACCTTGGAGGGGGGGAAAGTCCCAATCAAGGCTGCTTTCAGGCATCTGTTTAGATAATTCCATCCCTCTAAGTAAGTATTCCCCCCCTTGAACATGCACATGCTGTGTAAGTGACAGAAAGCAGTAAGACCACAGAGAAAGGTAACAAATACAGTCTGGTAAGACTTTTGGCCACTCAGGATTGCCCTTATTTGGGCCTGAAAAAACACTAATTACTTGGAAGAGTTCAACCTAAGCACTTGGAGTATTAGTTCAATATTAAGTACCAAATAATGACAAAAAACTTGTAAGATTTCATCATAACAAGCTAAAGTTGCTGCATTACTGCCAGGCCAAAGCTGCAGCACCAAATGTGCACAAGTGTTGCAGCTTAGGTTCTCTGGGAATGCTGCCCAGGGAATCACAGTCCTACCTGATCCTGGTGGTCGAAGAAAGTGTGAACACAGGTCCTCGTTCCAGCATCCCAAACCTTCACACTTTTATCAGATGAACTGAAAGAAAAATACTACTGATCAATGTTTAGATTAATAGATTAACTAAAGTTTAATGCAAACATTAAAAGGTCTCACACGGTAGACAAAAGAACCCCTCTTTCACCCCTCTAATACAAAGATGAAGTAGCAAAGGAGAGCATCTTCTGCCAGGTCTCAGTTACCTTTAAAATACTTCACTGTTCCAATATCTGCAATATGAAAATGAAGACTCACATTCTGGCCAAAAAATTCTTTCAGGCAAGTTCTCTGGATAAGGAAACTTGTGTTACATCCACTTGGTCCTCCAACTGCCTGAGCTGTTTTCAAATTAACACTGCAGTTCAGGTAGATCAATGCACTACTGCATTAGGGTTGTGCTTTTTAACTCAACAGCTATTTTTCAGCTATTTAAAATCAAAGTATTTAGAATCACCTAACCCTTCTCTCTGGTTAGGTGTCCTTCACTTGTAGGGAGTTACACTGCAGTGGGATGACTGACACTATAAAATGCTGTTCACGGTAACTGTTACTGGCTCTTGAGTCTTTTTATTGCATGTTATTCCATTACAGACCCACTGTGATTTGTACACATGTACTTCTCACGATCCATCTCCCTTTATAAATAGGAAATTATACTTTTTTTTCAGTAAGCATAAACAAGTTAGAAGTCCTCCATACCTGGAAACAAAATGGGTATCATCAGGACAGAATGCTACATTTAAAACCCAGGATCCGTGACCACTTAAGGTGCCAGCCAAGTTTGCATGTTGCCTGTGGAAAGAACAAATTCTAACATTTGGGTTGTGAATTCCAGGGGAAAAGCAACACAAACATACTCTAGCTAGTGCAGTCAGGAAGGGGTCAACAGAAGGTGACCTCTGGACATTTGTTCAGCCAAGCTGAACTGGTGTTACAGCAGATTCTGTTTTTCAAACAACATAAAAACAAATCACTAAGAATGTACACTGGAGGACAAAATAGTTTCACCCTGAAGAGGTCGAAGCAATGCAGGTTTAGGGGAGTGAAGATTACTGAACATGTGGCTTTCCCCCCCTCCCCAGGGTCTTCAAAGCCTTTGCACAATGCAACAGAAATAGGTCATAAACATAATTTCTTGGGTACAGAACAGGTGTTTCAGATGGATGAACACAAACTCACGGGACAGATACACAAAACAATCAGCCTGTTGCCTACAGGGCAAACATGAGGAAAGTAATTTGTTGCCAAGACATGGCTGTCATCTACCTATGCAAAATTTAAAAACCATTTAAGGATGTAGTGTTTTATGATGTAAGATTATTTGTTATATAAGGAAGTCACCAAAAGCTGAAGGGAATTACAGAAAGCAGAGGGTGTGCTGTATCTTTCACAGAAGCAGCCTCTCTAGAGGCTGTTCTCCTGTGAGCATGCCTTGCAAAGCCCAACTTACACGTCGTAGATTTTGATATAACCATCGTCTGAGGCAGTTACAAGTAACTGAGAGTCTGGGGAGAAGGTCAGGGAACGGATGGGCATGGCATGACCTGAAATTCAGAGTGACACAAGGCTTAGAATGGAGCTGTACCTCTCACTCATGACAGTGCAACACCACAACAGCGCTGCCTGCTCAAGGAAAGCAACCTCTGAAGCCTCTTCAGCTTCTCCCCACAACAGAAAATAGAAATGCACAGTAATTCTCAACTTTTAAGGCATGTCTGCAACACAGGAGTGTCTTATTTTTTTCAGCTGTGGATCTTTAGTAGAAATTATGTCATATTTCATAGGATGATTTCATATTGGAAGTGGTTGGGTTTTTGATTAACTATGCAACTGCTCAGAAACTGCAAAACGTTTAAAGCCCATTTATCTGCTAAAAAAATGCACATTTTCTACAACATAAAATACTCATTTTTTTAAACAGCAATATATTGCTACAGGAAAAACCATATGCAATGGCAGCACACATTTGGCTTAGCTTGATTCCCTCTGCAATACACCGAACTACAACTGGAGAATTTAGTGAAGCATTTACTGACTGTGTCCTTTGAAACAGGCATTTATGATGCAAGCCCGAGTTTACAGTTTGCCTCTAACGTTTTAAGTGGTTGAAGTTAAGAGCACATTAAAAACTAAGTACTGTCTAATGGACAAAAACATCACCTCACTTATCCCATGGCTGTCGTGGCTCATTCTGACTTGCATCGTATCCTTGAATTTTGTTGAGGAACGAGGCCAGAGCTTGGGTACTGCCAATAACCAAACCCTTACCTTCGAGCGTATGCAGGAGCTTCCCAGTTGCAATATCAAAGATATTGATAATGCCATCTATTGCTCCACTGGCCAGGTATTTTCCATCTGGGCTCTGTAATAAAACACAAAAATTGTGATTCAACATCTGTGTGCATTTGTGCCGTGTAACCCCTGACATTCTCTTGGCAACCCTGCACAAATAAAGAACTGTGCAAGACACCTGGAAAATCCTGAAGATTTATAAGGAAGATCAAAGTATATTTTCCATATATGCAGGGGGAGAAATGTCACACAGTTTGTATTTGGAGCTACCAAAGTATGACTGTCATTTAGTGTTATGTAGAGATAAACGGATAGATGGAAACAAAAATACCTATTTACAACATATCATAGCAACAGCATTTTCATATGAGAAATTATCAGTTGTGCTTCTTACATAGGCAATGCTAAGGATGAACTTTCCTCTGGTGTCCAGAGAATATTCTTTCTTTCCAGTTTCAACACCAAAAATATTGACTTTCCCCACATGACTTCCTGTTGCAAGGTACTGGGAGTCGGGTGAAAAAGCCAGGGACCAAGCATCAACTGCATTTAAAGGAAAAAAGGAGTTAGCTGGATCCTGCTTCCAGTTCTTTTTCAACAAGTGTCAGCTCTATATGCATCTGTTTAAGCATTTAACCCCCTAACTACTCTTAGTACTTCTATGTAATTATGGAGCACAGCTTGAGCTATTTATTTACGTTTAGGGAAATACTACATTTTCCAGTAAGACCCTGACCTTATCAGACCCTCCTGTAACAATAAATTGAGAATTCAAGACTGCTACAGTTAAGTCTAAATTCTTACTTTCCCCCTGCTACCAAAAGATATTAAAACCAGTGAAGGAAAGCAACACTGGTTATCCAGCAAAGCACAGAAGATGCAGGAGAAATGCAGATATACAAACATAACACAGAAGGGAAAAACCCACCATTTTTTATAGCAGTAAAATGTATTTATCTAGCATAATGTAATTCACAGGTTCATTTCTGTAAGTTTAATACTAATTGCCTAAAACACTGCAAGATTGTTTGCAAATTACTCACTGCCAGGGGACCAGTGAAATACTTGGAATAAGACCTTGGGCCCTGAACTCCAGCTTGGAGAACATTACCATTGCTAACATTGATAAATGCTCTGACTTGCTTACTCAGGGCTGGATGTGCTGCATAAAGAAGCACCACATACACAGCTCAAATTCAGTGCAGTGTCATCAAGAAAGTTCAGAGTTTCTTTGTAAATTAATCTGAATAAGCACTTGAATTATATCTTCCAAACATCCTTTACCAATACATCTGTAAGAGCAAGCTGGTTTCCACCCTGCTTTATGCACAGAGCAGAAACCCTGTGTCTGAGAAAGCATAAAACTGTCTGCCACTGCTTTGTGCTGAGCTCGCAAAACCACCAAGACTTTTGCAAATAAAGATGAGAAAACCCCAACCCCCTCCAGTCCCTGCACAGCAGGAGCAGCTCAGCCCTGGCACCTCACCAGGCCCAGCATCGATGGATTTGATCTGCTTGCCCGTGTCCAGGTCCCAGAGGCGGATGTGGGCATCCAGGGAGCTGGAGGCTGCGATGGAGCCCGTGTGGCTGATGTCCACAGACACCACTCCCAGCTGGTGCCCCTCCAGGGTCCACTGCAGGTCCAGCTTCTCATCATTCCTGGGGGGAAGGAGAGCCCAGCCATGAGCAGCTGGTGGGGGTTGGATGATCCTCAGCCCCACACAAAGCAAACAGGACAAACCCTTTTGTTCACACAAGGGGGAAGCCAAGCCCACCCGTGGAATGTGGAGAGAGTGATGCACAAACCCTCTGTACCCAAAGAACTGACCAGCCCATCACTTGCCACAGTCCTGCAAAGCAGGGACTTCCCCCCTCCCCAGCTTGTAAGCAATCCCACCCAAAATGCCCAGCCCAGCCCAGACTGTGGGTGCCCACAGAGCCAATGTTGGTGTCAGCACAGCATGGCAGTTTTATAGACGTCCATGTCACCAAAGTGAACCTCTTACTTCACACTGCTTTGCCCAAGAGACAGAGGAACTTCTTTGCAAAAGCACTTCCATGAGCATGATCAGGATTTTTTTAATATTTAGTAACAAAGCAAGGTGTCATTTCTGCTTTTATGCTATTCCCATTATTCCCTTCACGTCTCCAAACTGTCTCATCAGAAGCTGCATCTCTCATTCCCTGGTTCAGAAGCACACCAGGCACTGTCTGACATGTCAAGCCTGATGTGTATCTCCAGAGGGGTTCCTGCAAAGCAGAGCCTACCAGAATGCCCCTCCAGGAGAGAGCCCACCCCAGTGACATTCCCCGGCTCAAGGGAACAGCTCTGTGTGCCAGGCCACCCCTCCCCTGGTGGAACCTCTCGTGGAAGTCCAGGGCTCCTGGATCTCCGTTCTGCCCATTTCCAGGGCCTAACACTTGTCACCACTCACCACTTCCACACCTTCACCAGGTCATCCAGAGAACCAGAGATCACCGTTTCAGAGCCATCGTTTTTGTTCTTGCCCCAGGCCACGGACCAGATGGCATCATCGTGGGCTAAGCGGGAACACACAAGCACAGAGGTCAAAGACGAAGCGGTTCCTGCTGCCAGAGGACACCCAGCAGTGCAGGAAGGCGGATTTTCAGTGCCGGCAATCCCAGAGCCCGTTCGATTGCGGACTGTCCCACAACACACGCCGTGCTGTGTGACACTGTGCCCCACGCGGGGGCTCCGCCGTGCCCCCTCACAAACACAGCCGGGCTATGCCGAACGCGCACCCCGCCAATTACGGGCCCCGGGCCGGCCCGCACCGCCCGCGCCCGCTCACCTTGCTCTTGCTTGAAGAGGATACCGTACTGGAAAGGAAAAACAACGAGTGTTACGCACGGGCCGCCGCGGGGCCTGCCAGCCGGGCGGGGGCAGCGCTGCCATTTACCTGCGTGCTCATCGCTGTGCGGAAACAAACCCGGCGGGCGCCGCCTGCCCCCACAGCCGCGCCCCCCGCGCCCGCCCGCTGGCGCCGCCCCGCGGCCGGGAGGGGCCTCTGCACCCCCGGCGGCACCGGCACCGGCACCGGCACCGGCACCGGCACCGGCACCGGCACCGGCACCGGCACCGGCACCGGCACCGGCA